>JACSYO010002129.1:1092500-1692500 GCA_016806645.1 Ophiodon elongatus
GTGTTCATAACTTTTCATAATGATTAGGCATCGCCGGTCCACATTTATCCGAAAACTAACCCCGATTATTCTAAATATCCAACATATAATTTCCCCTCTCTCTGCAGTAGCCTATTCCCTTTGATTCACGCTTGACTCATATGGCTCCAGGGCCAATGGGGGTCCGCCTTTGGGGCGCCTTGAAACCACCTCTTCTTATCCCCTTTCATCATCTAACCCGGGACGCCTTGAAACCGCAGGGCCAGTTATTGCCTTTTTTTTTCAGACAGCCCAATGCGGACTGGCCAACAGCCAATCAGAGTCTTGTTTACACTCTGTGACTGACAATGCTCTGGCGCCGCGCCAGCCAATCAGAAGCTTACATACAAGGAGGGATTCATTTGTAAACATTTAGCATAATGTAATAACCGAAGTCCATCGTAATAACATGAAAGAAATGTTGGAATTACTGTCTTGTCTGCATGATTCAGTGTAGAGTTTGGCTTTTAAACTTATCAAAAAGCCTCCAGTGGCTCTAAAGAAAACAAGATATAGACAGTGAATGTTTGATGTTTAGAAATGTCTTGAATTGTTGCCAACATATTTTTTGTTTTTGTTTATATTTATCTACTGAAGGGGTTTTCAGTGACAGCTGAAAAATACATAGCAACAGACTACTTTAATTTTATGTTGCAAAATATCATTTATTCAGCTTTGGAAATGTTCAAACTGTTTTTTTTTTTTAAATATCACTAAATAAATAAAGATGTTGTATTGTATCATTATTTTCCATCACTTTGTCTATTTAAGAGGCTATTTGTTATGTGCTTGAAATTATTATAAATGTATTTAAGAGATGTAAATATGTTTTAGTTAAATTGGGGTCTTCTTGTAAAAACACATACATGGAACTGCACCTCCAAAGAGCAGGCATATTTGGTTTTACATTATTTACATTAATATGACCATTTATATTTGTATATAGCTCTTTGTATATGTCATATAGGCAGGGTAATGTAAATATATTTGATTCAAATACATTTGGAGCATTATCCAAGTGAATTGCAATTCTGGCAATTTCATATATATTTATATATTTTTTATATCATCAGTAGCTGTAGACCTTTTATTAGGCTATCTACTTGGGCCCTGCTCATTTTAAGCTGTGCTCATGCTGCACTGAGCTCTTTTGTACGTGATTTGAACCATCCCGTGCTTTAAATCTGGCGCTTCTCTCTCTGTTTAGCATTGCCAGTCACCACACCATTGGCCTCCGCTGCCGGCCAATCAGAACCGTCCGTATCTCCGGGCGGGCGGCACGAGCTCATTAACATGCAGGTATCCGACCAATGGGAGGCGTGTTTACCCTGCCCCGAGACGCGAGGTACGCAGTTGCACCGGGAGAGAAACCGCTGCTCGGAGATCCGAGCCACGATCCAGCCAGGCCGGAAGCCCTAGTCCCACAGCTTCCATAGACCGAACCAGCAGGCTACTGCACAGCCTCAGATGGAAATATTGTAGGGTTTCACTCCAGCCACATGGTTCATTTCAGATTTTGATTTTAAATGGGCGTCGCACTTGGCCTTGCTCCTTCCCACCTTGTGTTTTGTGATCATATAATTTATTGTTATGCAAGGATTTAACATACCAGTAAGTAGTCATTTTATATTTTTTTTAAATGAATAAAATATTTGACGGTCTGTGTCTTCGTTGTGAGATGGCAGAGGCTGTATTCTGGTCCAAAATGCTATAATGTGACATGCTGCTCGTTATTCACAGTGCAGTGCTATAATTTACAAAATAACACAACAGGATGTGTGAGGTGTATCCTACGTGGAATTAATCGATGATTTAATGCATTGGGCTGACACAAAAAAATAAATTACCTTAAATTGTTACGATTAAATATTATTATTGCTACTGTTGTGGTTTCTAATATATTTATTATTAATAGTGTTAATAGTTTAATTATATTTGGGAGCTGGGAGAATTTTGGTAATTAGATGAACTATTTAATTATTGATCGACGACTTATTTGCACGTTGTTTTTGTTTTTAATTATCCTAGAACCGCACAGGGTATTTTTTGCAATTGGCCAATATTTAAGAGCATTAAATGTATTGTTTAAAAAAAAATGTAGGCTATAGCTGTTTTTATTAACCTGTCGGTGGGGTGCCGATCGTGATTTTTAGTCCGGTCGCAGTGCACTCCAAACGGATGCGTGGCGTTGAGAGAACCGGGGACGTGTTTCCACTCGGCCCGGCCGACTGACGAGCGCCCCATGCCCGCCTGCTCTGCCGCGGATTGCCGCCTGCCTCTCAGAGCGATCAGCGACCCGTACAGCGTAATTTGATTTATTATATGCGTTTCTACTTTCGATTGGATTCTGTAAATGCAATTGACAGCTGCTTAATGAATTGCATTAGGGGTGTCGATCATTTGAAGGGTTTTTAAAAAAAAAAAAAAAAGATTCTAGCGTATACATTGGCGAGGGGGGCATTCGCACATCGGACGCTGCCGCGAGAGACAAAACAACCGCGTGTGTTTACTGTCCTTAAAATTCACGCGAATGTACATTTGGAAGATTTCACAAAGTAGCAGTGTCTTCTCGGTGTCGCTCGCGTTGACTGATTTTACTCCGAGGTTGTAAGTGGACGTACAGAGTGAGCTGAACGCAACAGCATGGCGAGGGGGAAGGTAATGGCTGACTGCAAAGCACTTTCTCAGTGTGGAGACAAAGGCAGTCCTGCTGACGGGCGGCCATTCACCTTGGATCCCCACACAGTCTTCAAACCGGAGACTGTGCTGTCGTGTGTGCAACAGAACGGCTACTTAAACGTTTACAAGTAAAAGAAGCCCACATTGCATGCACACACATGAGCCCGGGAAGCCTCAGTGGATGAGATTGTAGTCCCAGGGACCTTCGTATGGAAGGCTTTTATTGTTGTTGATGTGGCACTAAATTGAGGTCTCGGCTGTAACTGGCTACATGGGGAGATAATAGTGCTGAGAGGGAAATGGCATATATGATATGCTACTCTTACACATTGTGAAATTTCGATATGTATATATATATATATTCTTTTTTAGTAATTTAATATATGCTTTTATTTTGTTGGGTACTCCCTGCAACGCCCTCGAGAAACCCTGAATGGACCCCAAATTGAGATGACTGAATGTAAAACCACACATATAACCTACTGTATTGACTAAATTCAGTCCTGTAAGATCGATTTATTTTCTAATTTGGACATATACAATTAAGCTTCCTTCTGTTTGCCTGCTTTGTTTTTAATTGCTCACAGCATCACTGAGGCACATGAAATGAGCTGTCACGTTTCAGATGATTGTTGTAAAGACAAAAACGTATCTTTTAACAGTGAGATTTAATTTTAATTTATTCGAATGTTTTTTTTTTGTCTCTCTCTCTCTCTCCCCATCTCGACTACATAATGTTTTTTTTTTTTTTGTGGAATGGCTAAGGATGTAGCTTATAATGTATTTACAACTCCATTTGATTACCTGACCTGAAATAGGTCAAGGCAGATGAAGACAGTGAGAGTGCAGTTATTCACACGCACACGCACGCACGCACGCACACACACACACACACACACACACACAGGTGCGCGCAAACGTGAACACACACGCACACTCACGCTCTCTCACACACACCGAGAGAGAGAGCAAGAGAGAGAGATAGTCCATGTCTATCAGGAGCTGATGCATCTCTGTTATGGAGCGGTATTTAATTATATTCTTATTTTAAATATTGTGCCTCTTTCTTTATGATTTGTTTCGAAACTTTATAAACTGACAGTGCAGGTTCCTTGTGTGCAAATTGGTCGATGCATGATGTATTTTCTGCAATTGCCAGTTCCATGATAAACCTGGTTATTTTGTAGTTTGCAGATGGTGCAAAATATAATCTAATTGATGGGTTTATGACACATTTTTTATTTAAGATCACTGTAGTGTAAAATGTGAAAATAGCGTGAGGTGTAATGGGAGCTGCAGGTTATGGAGGCAGAAACACGCCTGTATCAATCCGAGACAATAGGACGAGCAGGAGAAGGCAGCCAGCGTTGTTCACCTTGAGATGAAGGCTTCCATCATTTTAACCCACCCAAACAGGACAACACATTTCCTCCTCCAACAGAGCTCTGAGGCGTTTGTAGACTGTTGCAGCAATCACGATTTCATTAAAAAAAAAAAATATATATATATATATATTGCATGTTAATAAGCTTCCCATGGTTTTTGGGAGAGAGTGACAGCTGGCAACTGCTGACGTGGTATAGTCGAATGAATTGTTTGAATAAAATATTGTAGGATATGAGCATCGTTGAAAATAATACACATACAGCTGAAATGTGCCAATCTGCTAGTTGTGCCTGTGGAATATGAAGTGCTCTTCTCCATATGATGCATATTAGGCCTATAGGCTACCCCAGCCAGGCTGATCAATAGAGCTGACTGAGAGCCAGCCTCAGTGGGCTTTTGGACGCCTCGCTGCTCGTTTCTTTCTGCGTTGACTTGTTTTGCGCCATTAATTTTAGGTGGAAATGGGTTGTTTCAGATATATGCAAGAGAAGCCCTGATATATGACAGAAAGGTATCACAGCGAAATGCGTTGGAGCGGTACTAATGATTTGTTTTCTCTTACATTTTTACTGCACTGTCAGTCTTTTTTTTTTTGCATCGTGTCATTCTTAACCGGGCGTCCCATTTTTCTTGATAATGAAAATTGCTCTGGATTTCTCCCTTGACAGAAAAGATGATCGGGGGCTACGTTTTTGGCTGGGGAAGCCTGCGATCGACTGAATGCAACACATAGATCTGAAGGAAAGGATTATTATATGGGTTGCATTTGATTTTCCTGACCTGCCCTGTCCGGATTTCGGATTACTCAACATTCTTCGGAATGGAAGGACGGGATTTCGCTGCTCCGGCGCACCTCCTATCAGAGCGGGGCACCCTGGTGCACCGAGCCGCCTCTCGGATCGCTCCCTCGGGCCACGGCTCTGTACAGCACGGCGGTCACTTCACGCCGGGGAAATACTACCCCTCGCACATACCGATGGCTCCCCACTCAGGTTAGTCAAACGTGCGCGGAGGAGCTCGTCTAAGAAGAATGTGGCGACTAAAATATTTGTTTTCATCAATATGTATCCACCTTAAAGCTGCCTGTTGTTTCAAATGCTCCTCTCCATAACGTTGCGCTATAAAGCATGTGCATTTATCAATGTGAGTGATAGGCTACATGGCCTGTATGTGTGGTGTGGCAAAGCGGATTATTTTTTTGCACGAAAGAGAAGAATATATCGGGGCTTTCTGTTTAAAGTAACCGGCTGATCAGGTGTGGCTGTTGACTGAGTTTCCCTCTTCAAATATCAGCTAATAAATCAGCTGGAATTTGATTAAGGCTATCAGGAATTTTGATTAAGCTGAATCAACATTTATAGCTTAAATCTATCAACGGTAAGAAAGACATCTTAGTTAAACAAATAGCCATTTGATAAGTTAGGCAAATGCCACGGTATTTAAAAATGGCATTTGAGATCTGCTTTAGTTTGCACGTAGGAAGTTGGACAGAGCACACTGGCACTGGTTTCCCTCTGGCTCTGGGGCTGAATCTGAAATGAGATTTTGTCACTTCACGTTAAATTGATAAGTGTCACACCAGTGCAATCGCTCAGCCCAAAAAAAAAAAAAAAAAAAAAAAAGACCCAGGGCCATACCTAGAGCCCATATAGCTGGCTGAACAGGTCTGCATGGGTTTACAGTGTATGGTGGTTGTAGGAAGTAGAGAAATCCTCCTTCTATATTGGGCTTCAATGTGTCGACGTGCAAATGTGTTCACAGTGCATGCATCAGGTTTAACAAGTGACTTGGATGTCTTGTGTCCAAAAGTGCACCTTTACAATCATGAATAGGTTACACACATTTGGGTCCAGATAGAACAGGCATAATTTATAATTCAGATCAAAGACAGCTGAACAGAATAATCTATAACCGCTGATATATTTTTCTAAAGTATGGTTGTGGACATGTGTACAACAACCCTCCAAAACACAAAACCTTTATGGTTGTAATAGTGGAGTTTTTTATTTATGATATTTTTTGAGGCAATATATGCGCCAGCTCATATGGTATTGGATTTAATGAAATATATAACAGTCTTAATTTTGAAAAGACAAAAAAAGAAAATAAATATTTATTTCACATTGTATAGGAATTGATCGCACTATATTGTTGCTTTTTATTTCCTCCACCAATGTAAAACAAAAGATATTTGAATAAGTCACAACAGTGGTGTATTTATTGCATCAAACAGTTCACTTCTGAAACCATTTGCCCTGACAAAACTGTTAATGTGGCTTCTAAAAAACACAGGTATATGATGCAGTGGCTGAGGAATCTTGGGTCACTGGAAAGCATGAACATTTAGCCCTTTAAAGTTATTTTATGTAACATATCAGCTAAAATGATATGGGTTCAGTGTAGGTGGTTGTTGTAGGCGGTTGAATACAGCATCAAAGTCACCACTGACATTTTATTTTTTTGTATTCTGCGTTCCATTTTGTTTATTTGTTTTTTTTTTATTATCTCTTCTACTGTACAGAGGCAATATTGTGGTAGGCAAACCAAATATGTTTTTTTTTTTCAAATTCCTTGCGTTTTTATAAAGATTCTGAATTCAATTGCAAAATCATACTAAACATGAGCTTTAATTAGTCATTCAGGAGAATTCATGGGCACTGTTCACCATTCATCTCTCACCATTCATGCTTGCTTTTGGCAGCACACACGCACACACACACACACACACACACACACACACACACACACACACACACACACACACAGCCTGCATCTGTATGTTTGTTTTTTTCTCATGAATGTTTCGAGAGCGTGAAGAGTAATGCTGGCTACAGGGTACAGGTGCTCCCCCAACCAGATTGGGTGTTTCTGTAGTATTTTTGTGCCGCACCAACACGAAGACCAACCCTCCAAATGTCATCACTCTTTCAATGAGCAGCAACGGTGGTTTATTGTTCTCCCCAGCCTCGTCAGTAACAGATGGGCGTGACTGGAGAGAAGTCTATCTAATATCCTCAAGACATGGAAAATGACTTAATTCTTTATATTTCAGGTACTTTATTGAATTAACATGGAGAATCATTTGAGTTCACATTATATCTTAATTCCCTCGAGGCGCTGTTAGAATTATTTTGTGATTGTGCTCCGCTGATGTACCATCTTTGATTTATTATCTTAATAATATTTGAAAATGTCACGCATATCATAACGCAAATTGATGGATGAGACATGAAGCATAATTCACAAGTATTCATGACATATATATTTTTTAAGATGGTAATTCATCAAAACGGCACACAATGCAAATTTGACATAAGGAATGAAAAAGGTAAAACTTTTTTTTTTTTCTTAAGTCTAAATATATAATATAGTCAAAATCAAAATCAATTAAAGAATCCTCCCCAAACATTTGTTTGCATTTAATTTATTCTCAGTTAGTGTGAATTAAATCTGTATTTTTTTTCCCAGTCAGTTTCCTCAAATGAACACAGGCCAGTCTCACTATGTAAGAGCAGTCAAACGCTCGTAGGTTGTCGGACCAAACTGCCCCCCCGACTGTTGTTCGTCTTGACAGGGCAGGTCATTAGTGTCCCATCAAGTGTCCCGTATGCTAGCAACATTAGCACAACTGAGCATGTTGTTTGCCGAGTGTGTTGGATCCCTTCAGTTTTCTCTGCACTTTCCCCCTTGGGACTAACGTGCACACTGGTTCACATGAATACTTTACAAAGAGCATGAATATTTCAGGGTTGATGTAAAAATGCATTCAGAGGCAGGTTTCAGATGTGGCTCCTTGAACGGGCTCCTCTGACTTTGCAGAGGTATTTATTGTGAGGGCTCCCTTCACCCTCGCTGCTGAAAAGAGTGATGGCGGTTGCAACACCCTGCCTTGGCATTGTTCCTTGCCGGGTTACAGAATTACAACATATTTTGGGAGGAAATCTCCTTTCTTTCTTCCTTTCTTCTGCGCATACTGGTGAGTTTAGTTGCAATCGGGCAACAACAGACACACGTTCCTCCTTTCTTCCTCAATGAAGCGCGTTAACTTGGAACCGGTAGAGATTCTGTCAGTGTGCATTTGCCTCTGTCCATCTTCACCTACTACGAGCCAGTCATTTGTAATGTATGTCAGGTGGTCGATTTATAGTTTGTGCTCCCACTGTGTCCTGGGAATGTGACATAGGAGCAACTTCTCTTTGTGTGTTTTGCTGATACACTGAGACAAAGACCTACAAAACTCATCGAATGCAGTTTAATTCAGCCAGTCCATTTACAAGGACTTTGAAATAGTAATTGTATCTCCTGCTGGCTCAGGCGCAGAGTTGGAGACGGTCTTCACTTGGCTGTGAGGCCTGGATTCAGATGTTGGATAGTGTCAAAGCAGGAGACACAGTGGAGCTGTCTTTACTGCTGGCATTTAAGGCTGGGGGCTCATCTTTCAGCCATATTGTTCTGATCAGTGTGCTCTGGCTGAGGTGTGGCTGTGTGAAAGCAGCGGGGGTTCAGAGGCTGTCCACGGCTGAGCTCTGCTCTAAACACCCCATGTAATCAAAGGTCATATTTGTGTCATCTCGCTCGCTCGGCCTCCCTTTCCTTTACATCTCTCCTGTCTTCCTTTCCATAAGCCGTGTCCTCTCTCTCCTCCCCTCTATTTCTCTGGCTCCTTTCTTTCCAGCAGGAAGACACTTGTGTCTGGGAAGCGGTGGTCTTCCTGCCACCTCTGTTTTAGCCACCCTCCCCTGCCCCGGGCCATTGTTGCAGATCCCAGCTTTGTGTGTGTTTTTACGGCTGCTGTTAAAGATAAAAAACAGTCCCTTCCACCCTTTTTATTGTTTTCTGGTAGGATGTCCCTGTCATTCCCTTGGTTTTTATGTCCTAGCTGGATATCCGAGAAGCTTCCCCCTTCAAAGGTTAGCTATGCCGTCTGCCTTCTCCCATTTTTTTTCTCCAAAAGGGAATAAATAACTTTACTGAGACTTTTATTGAACGTCTCATTGCTGGAATATCCCATGGGTCTGTGGTTGTTGAGAAGACGCTTCAAAGACAAACACAGGTGTTTGGTGGAGTTAGCAAAGGGCTGGTTACAACCAGGGTCTTTAAAAGAATAAACCTCAGTGAGTGGGTTGTTTGTGAGAACAGTGGCTTCTTCTTCTCAACCTTGTAGCTCTGGTCTTGAGAATACTCACAGTTCGTACTCTTCTTCCCTATAGATAGATAGCCAAAGATGGAAGATAATGTGCAAAAAAACCAAAAAAAAACAGTATTTAGCAATATCCAAAACGTATCGACAATAGCTTAAATAATGAGAGGATTTTACTGCACATATAGGCCCAGATGTGTGCAGTGGACATGTTGGGGATTTGGTGAAACAATTCAAGAGGCGAGCCTGACCTGAGTGAAAATAAAATACATAATTTGAGTTACCCATGTTAAATATTAGATTAAAAGCTGTTTGTGTCCAGGAGCCACAGTGGAAGTACAGTGACAGGATGTGGGTGTCAGGCCAAGAGCCATTTGACGAAGGCCTCGCGCGCTCCCTCTCTCTTTCGCCCCCGGCTCTGAAAAACAAAGAGGGAACCTTGGACTGTTGTCAGGCTCGTTTGTGGATTGTTGTGAGATGACACGGTTCAGACGCGATGTCACAGCAGTCCCCCTGAATGGTGGAGGTGTTAGTTGGCATCCTACACCTGGCTGAAATAGCACCATGCCCGGTGCTGCCGCCATCTGTCCCCTTCCCCTGATGCTCCCGCTGGAAGCCCAAATGACTTGCAAGGGCAGTCAATTGCTTTGAAAGGGTAAGTCCCTTGCATAATTCCAAAAAACAAGAGTAGAATGCTCTCGCCATGTTTCGAATGGATTCGGGCATCGGTGTCATTTAAACTCTGCCTTTTGTTGTTGCCGTTAGATCGTCATGCCAGGTGTCCAATAACCAGGCGTCAACAATAAGTATCATCATCTGGAATTAATTTCACTCGGGTTACTTAAGTGACAAATTTGATGAGTGATTAAATCAGTTTCTTTTTTCGCATGTATTTATTTTTTGTTGAAAAAAAAGTCCACAGAAAATAAAGGGTTAGGTTGAGTGGTCTGGCTTTTGCGAGAGGAATTTGGCGAGTGAGTGGCCATGCTGCTCCTGAGATGGACTCTTCAAACAGACCGCCACCCACACTACACCGTGTGGCATGGTGCCACCGAGCCCTCGCCTCGAGCATGGGGCGTGTACACAGGACAAACACAAAGGAGACCCACGGGTGAGAGTGACGGGCAGGGTAATACCTTCCTGTATTAGATTACAACGCGTTGGATTTCAAAAACCTTCCCGTCTATTTTTACACTCAACATGAGGAAGTGAGAAGTTGCATTAAGAATCCAACGAGGCTTTGGAAGTCTTTTGTTCACTTCCCATGACGAACACAAACGCGCGCACACACGTGCACACACACACACACACACACACACACACAAACAAAAATAAAAAAATAGCTGGACTCAAAATGTATTGTTGCAAGATTGAATAGACTGATACATTCGCCCAAAGTCAACCACTGCTGTTTTGTTCGTGATTTGGATCTCAGTTTGGCTCTTTTTCTCTTGCTTTCTGTCTCCCCCTTTCGTTCTCCCCCCTCGTTCTCCCTCCCACTGCCAGTATCGGGCTGCCTCTCATCAGGCAGCCCCAGGCCCACCTCAGCGCATGGCCGTATTGCATGTGACAGCTGTTAGACATTATTAACGGCTCAAGCAGAAAATCCAGATTACTTGTTTTTTAATTTAAATTTTATTATTGTAATCGTCCAGTGAAAAGAACAAAAAAAGGGCCGTTGCCCTATTGTTGTTAGCAGATTTGTGGTCAGTGACAATAGTGTAGGAGCGTGTGTGTGGTTATGTTTGGGTGGGTGGGTGGGTGGGTGTTTTTTTTTCTTCTTTCCGTGTGTGCGCTAGGCTGTGTTCTCCAGACAGCCCCCACTGGAGCCGAGGCACCCTGCGGTTGGCTGTGAGGCCCAGACAGGTGCATTGTTAACCCTCTAACGTCTGAGTCTGTCCCTTCTGGATCTTCCGCTCGTGCTCCTGGCAGGATTTCATGCTCGTGATGCAGATTGTGTAGCGTTCCCACTTTTTTTAACTGTGCACTTTTTTCTCTGCAGATAAGAGGAGTTTTGAAGAAAAAAAAAAATCAAAATTCTTCATCTGTCAGATGGCAGTTTAACTACAGGGTGCAAGTCCAGTTTTAAAATTATAAAATTATTTGACAGCACTAGCATGTTGGTAATGTACAGGAATCGTATTAAAAGGGAAACAGTTTTACAACTCGGGAGTTGATCCTGTACAGCATTTTCTTTTTGTTTACCTTTACGTCATATTTTCTGTATAGTAGGCTTCCCCATTTCAGATAGCTGCCATACAGACGGTATCGGGTGGAGGTGGAGGTGGAGGTGCAGGACTGAGAGCAGATTAACTCAAATATGGCCCATGATATTGGTGACTGTCGGCGGGCACAGAGGGCAGTGGTGACACAGTAGCAAACAATGAAGTGTGCTCCTAAATATATACAGAGATTTGCCATTAAATATACATGCAGCATGCCTCTCAAGGATGTGTCAGCCCTTTTGTGAAAAAAAAAACCCAACAAAGATTAGCATCAGGAATTCCATTTTAATAAGTCTCTTGGGACCGTCCAACCAGCTGCCTGGTCCTCAATCCAACGGGAACTTGTTGCTCTCACTCTCTCATTTTTTGTGTCTCTTTCTCTCTTGCATGGATTTCCTGTGCTCCTTCTGACATTGATTAGTACAAAAAACAAAAACGCTCTCTCCCTCCCCCTTCTGTTTTATTTGTCAAATTTGTTTTACACCACAAATTCTTTCATGTTCTCTCTTTAATCATCCATGTTTATACCATGTCTGCCCCCCACCCACACCCACACACACACACACACCATTATCTTGTATATTATTTCTCCATGTTCTCTGCCCTCCACCTCTTTCTACAGTGTTGTCCCCTCTGCCTGGTGTGACCACTAGGCTACACTGCCTCCTCTCTCTGACACAGTATGTGTCCTGAGGATATGGGGCAAATGACTGGCTCCTCAGCAACAGATGTGTGTTTGTCTGCTGGTGCTGTATGCATTAGCTTTCTCTGCTTGCCACGCACGCCCGGCCACTGACCTACCCTCTGGTGAATGTGGGGGAGGGGACTGAGAGAGTTTGTGTCTGTGCATGAGAAAGAGACAGACAGACCAAGGGAGAGGGAGGAGAGCAACAGCAAGAGTAGATGCACACTGTCACATGCTGTCATACACTTACTGGTGCATTGCAAGCAGACGCACACAAAGACACAGACACACGCACAAACACTGGCACGTCATGCACACTCACACATCTTGCTTCCCAGGAGGCCGTGGGGCCAGTGGGACAGAGCGAGCTTGAAAGTCTGGTTCGTCTGTTTACATCTAATTATAGAAACAGGACTATTTCTGCAACCACTGCTCCAGCTTTTTTTATATTCTTACGAGAGAGGGCGAGAGAGAAGTGAGAGAGAGAGAGAGGGAGAGAGGGAGCGAAGTGAGAGCGAGGGAAAAAAAACAAAGCTTTGACAGCCTTTTCTCACAATGGTGAACGGTTATCTCATCCCCTCAGCGCTGCTACAGTCTGCAGGCTCTCAGTACAGTACAACAGCAGGCAGAGGGGGAGGGGGAGAGTGTCTTGTATCGTATTCTCTCATCCTCATGTAACATGAATGTGCAAATTTACGAGAAGCGAGCAAAGGCAAACGAGGCGATATATTTTCCCCATTAGCCTCGCTGATGCATTCGGTTCACAATAAGAAAAGCAAAAAGAGAATAATTTCTTCACCTCTGCCCTGTGGGCTCCCACTTCGACCTGGCGGAAAGTGCTGTCCATCACGGTAGTCAAAACAAAAGGAAGAAAGAGTGTATGTTAGGGATTAGCGTTGTATAAAATGTATCTAGTATTAAAGAGGGTAGTTAATCTTTTAGGCGGATATCCAGCTGAGTGGCTGTTGTTAGCCGGGGGGGCCTGGAGTGAGGGAAGCTGTCAGCCTTGTCGGCCTGCTTGGGGTTGCCAGGTGAGAGCCCGATCAGGAGGGCAGGGTTGGACCTCTGGGTCTGGGCCAGACAGGTTGCAGCCTCTTGCAGGTGCTTTCATAAAGAGCCCCCGAGGTCTAATGCTCAGCCCACTGGATGCAACCTGAGCCAGGTGCTCCCCAACCCCCACCCAAATACATAAACCACTACATAATGGAAATGTGTGCTTGAATACACCCCACCGCCACCACCCAGTCCACCCCCAGTCCACCCTCTTTATTCTGAGACATGGCAGGTGAATTAATTGTCCGCGAGTATGTAACGTATATGCAGAGATAAAGGTGCGCTGTCTGGCCGAGGCGTAGCGTAACGGCCATAATGATGGCTCTATTGTGTTGATGTTGAGGGGGGTAGTTAGCGGCACAGCCAGCAGGGCCCTTGCTGGAGGGCTGGATAGTCTCTGATTAATAGCGGGGAATGCTTTGAAGTGACACCCAAGCGCACCGGCTCACAGGCTAATAGCAATACCATCAGTATAGGGTGTGCTCCCTCTTCCTCAGTCTTCATTAGCTCACGTTTCCCCAGCGCTATCTAGGCGCCCTCCCCTCACACGCCCGCCTCATCTACAGAGAGAGAGCCTTTAGGATGCTCTCAGCTTTTTACATTTTTGCAATTGTTCCATGATTTCACTGTCATTTCTCTCTGTCATGTTTGGTAAAATAGGAGATCCTTTTTTTCCATTGAAGGTGGCGGGTAGGGAAGGCAGAGAGAAGGTCTTTAGTCACAGCGCTCCGCTGCATAGGTGAACTGTGGCACAGCCTAAAGACTCGTGGGATTGATGTGGCATGGTTGGGGACTATTCCCAGGATCCATTTTGATCTCCCATACTGACAGATGAGCTACAGCTGTGTGTGTGTGTGTGTGTGTGTGCGTGTTTCTTTGGAAGCAGAAGCGAGATGCAGGGTTGGGTCTGTCAGCTGTTGGAGTAAAGTAAACTATTAGCCATGGGAGAAGGCAGTGTTTCCAGTGAAGAATTATAACCACTTCTAATTGCAGTGAGGTTGGGCTATGATTACATGCTGGCTAATGCACTGACAGACCTCTCACTTGGCTGGCTCTCAGAACGCTGCTGAAATGGCTGAATGCCTTTTGGTTATACAGCGTAATGGGAGGGTGTGTGGACGCACATGTGTGTGTGTGTGTGTGTGTGTGTGTGTGTGTGTGTGTGTCTGTGTGTGTCTGTGTCTGTGTGTTTGCTATGGGTGGGTGGCTGCCTGTGTGTATCTGTGATTAAACTTGCCTTTAAGAGTGGTTTCCTGTGCTTTTTGCATGTTTTTGTGAGTTATGCATTTTGCTTACACACGCGTGTGTGTGGATTTGTTTGTGTGTGTGTGTTTGCCGTACGATAACTGAGCTCCGCTTGTTTTTTGAGTGCCTGTCGTTATTTGTAGCGGAGGCAACTTTTCTTTCCAAATCAAAACTCAGCTGGCGCAACTGTTTCTGAACAGTACAGAAGAAGTGTGTTTTTGTGCGCTTGAGCTTTTGTGTACGCGTGTGTGTGTGCATGTGTGCATGTGTGCGTGTGTGTGTGTGTGTGTGTGTGTGTGCGTATGCCCACGGGAAAGAGCAATCAAAGGAGCTGTGTGGTGGAGAGATTGTATAAAAGGAGTGAGAGAGAGGAAACGGAGTGGCAGGCAGCTGAGAGGGCAGCATGTGGGGGTGGATGGGGGGCTGATGCAGGTGCCTAATTCTACCTCAGCCCTGAGCTTTTTATATTCCATCCATCTCTGTCTTCTCTACTTCTGCAAGGGGCTGTTGGTGGATGCAGTAAATCCTCCTGCTTCAATTACAATGTAGATTAGCCGATATATCTGTGACGGTAATCAGAATAATAACACACACAGATGGATTTATACAGAATTGTTCTGTAAAATCTGTTTCATAAGTAATCGGGCAAGAATTTTAAAGAGCCGTGTTAATTTTTCACCTCATAATTTTAATTCCTCATTTTTTGCTCGTGGAACAGCTTGTTCTCAGGTGTGCAGACGCCCACGTTTGCGAGAAGGGGTGGTTTACTCTTTTTGCTGGCAAGTGCTGTAAATCACATCGCATTCCCAGCATCTGGGATGACAGTTATGGGAGTGTATCTGCTGTTTCTTCATCAGACCCTGAGGCCTGTGTTATCTCTCTTTTAACTAGACAGAAGGAATACAGACAACATTGCCGTTTCTCTGGGGTCATGTGGCCAGAGAGATAACTTTTAACACACAAACAGAAATTCTGTTGTGCATCTCTGCTGATTACTTCCTGGTTTAGTTATGGGTCACAGAAAGGCTGAACTACTGCTCAGGGGTTTTCACGAGAAACCTACACGAGGCATTTTCATGCAGGGGGCCTTTGGAGGTCAGCAGTAGACCGTGGTTGCTAGGGATCATAAATGGACGTGGTTGTGCACATGTGGATTCGTGTGCGGTTGTTAGGAAACAAAACTGGGACGTGTGTTCAGTTTATTTTTGGTGATGTGGAAGGTCTGTACCTTCCCGGCTAATGTGTGACAGACCAGTGAAGTATGAGGAGAGACGTGGTCATCCTTGGTAACAGGGCATTACCAGACCAGAGTAGTCTGTACACATGGAAACTGGATGGATCAATACCACTGGAATGGTGGAGGTGGAGTAAACTATGCAGCCGAGTGGGAGGGGGAGAATTTTCGGACATACTGGAACATGTGACGCTGCAGATGTCTGTTATTTTGGAGAAAGCTATGAGGTCCCGAATGAATTAATGCGTTTTATTTTTATTTTTTTTGGTGGGCTGGCGATGTATGTGTGTGCAAATGTGTGTATCCCCATCTGACAGATCTCCTTTCAGAAAGTGGAGCTGCTTTGATGATCAATACTCACACTCACACACACACACACACACACACACACACACACACACACTCACACGCACACTTTTAAGCTCACTGTCTCATCTGTCAGTTGACAGAGTTTTCTCCCGCTCCGTGGCTTCTCTTTC
Organism: Ophiodon elongatus; assembly: GCA_016806645.1. Lineage (NCBI taxonomy): Eukaryota > Metazoa > Chordata > Actinopteri > Perciformes > Hexagrammidae > Ophiodon > Ophiodon elongatus. Next base: position 1,108,645 of record JACSYO010002129.1, read on the forward strand.
CAGCCAAGCAGATGGTGAACATTCAGACTGAAAGCAGATCCTAAGTCCTTTTGGATCTTCATCAATTCGTCAGTCTCTGGGACCGTCCCGCACAGGGCTCAAATTTCTCAGCGCGGACTGAGCCTTCTCCGATCCCCAACAAGGGCGCAGTCGCTGCCTTCCTTCCCTCCACAGCCCACACATGTCCGGTTTAACAGCAGCGCTTCTTTTAATCAATAACAACGTTCCACATTCACTCAAACAAACACCGGAGCTCAACAAGGGCTGCTGACAGTTGCCCCCGTTGCTCACGCCTTTTGCTCCCTAGCAACTCGGCAGAACCCTCCAAACCTAGCGGGGTGCCTCTGCGCTCTGCTCTTATCACATCCTCACCCAGCGTCTGGCGCCCTACTGTGTGCGTAAAGCAAACGCTCTCTGAAGAGCTCATTTCCCTTGTCTTCCGTCTTCTTCTGTCTGTCCCGCTTACCTGTAGCACCAGCTGTACCACCCAGCCCTTCGGCCGCCGGGTTTTTATGTGACAGAATGAGCAGGATTTATTTCAGCTTGCATGCTTGGACCCTTTAACAGGGCTGGTTTGAAGGCGCGCCGCTTTGAAGCCCGCACCACTCCTAACTGTAAGTGATTTTATGAGACGTGTTTCTGTGCCAGTCAGGCAGGCCGCTGCGCCACAACCAGATTGGGGGAGAGCAGTGGGGATGCCATTCCAGCACACACCATCTGGGAGACTGTGTGTGTGTGTGTGATTATGCACATGTGTTTCTGTAGGTGTGTGTGTGTTTGCGTGCATGAGGAGGGAGAGGGGTGGTTAGCGCTGGCTGTGAAAGAAAAAAAAAAAGAGAAAAAGTTAGACTATTTGAGGGAGGCCTCATACTGCCCCTGCCCGCGTCAACTGATTTATGAGCTTGTGAAGGAAATCTCCCATTTGTCACTTTTCATCTCTTTTCTCCACGTCATCCTTTTTTCTCTTTCTCTTTCACTCTCCCTCTTTCGTTGGAATTCAGCTTTACCCCAAACTTCCACTGCTTCCAGAGAACGAAGAGGAAGGAGAATAGAAAAGGAACGCAAACGGGAGGGACCTGCTTTCTTTCCATATCTTGTTAAAACCATGTCGAACAAAATGGTTGTCATAGTGGATATGTTTTAGTAAATATTCGCAGGTGTTGACATGCCAGCGTAATGTATTTTGTTTGTGCTAAGGATGCTGGTCATTAGGCAGTGTATACTTTCTGCCTGTAAATAATTCAAAGCGCTTGTTATGATGCTTTCCCACTGTACTGTGGTTTGAGCATTATTATAGGAAACAGGAAAATAACTAGACACCATCTTTCGGGGGGGGTCGGGGGGGTGGGCACTACTTCTGCCGGCTTTGCTCTGACTGACTCCCACTACTCAGCCTTCAGTTAGGTCGCAAAGTTTGGTGACAGCATCCTGCACGGTTATGGCGCTACAGCGCTGACAAAATCTGTCCACAGACATAAACACCTGGCAAAGTACTCCAAAGTGCTTCTGTGATAGTGCTGCTAAGTAGGCGTCTCCAGGACCACATTTTGCCATGATGACTCAGACACATACTCACAAGGTAAAAACAATACCGGTGTCGTCGTCGTCGCGGCTGGTGAAAACATTGTGTCTGAATGTTTGTGTGTGTGGAGAACATTTCTGGCCACACAGGCTTGCTGCTAATACCTGCTAGCCGGTACATTACCGCACTGGGGTCCCAGTCAGGTCAACTGCAGTCTGGAGCCCTACTGTGTGTGTGTGTGTGTGTGTGTGTGTGTGTGTGTGTGTGTGTGAGAGAATGTGCACTCATCGTGTGTTTATGTGCCAGTGTGCACCTTACTCACTCTGGCTATAAATCTGCCTCACCCTTTCCTGGCCCACTGAGGACTCAGCGGGAGCAGTCGGGGAGGGGGTTCACCCTTTTTCAAAGCAGGGGAGGAGGGAGGGAGAGGGAGGGAGAGGGTACAGGGTTAGAGGGGAAGAGAGATAAATGAGGGAGGGGGCTTAATGAGAGCCCTGGCTCACATGATTATGGTACAGGCTGATAGAAATCAGGATCTTTCTCAAAGAAGTCAATTAACCCCCTCCCCCTTCCATAATTATGCATGGCTTGCTCCACTGGCTCTTTACTGATAGGGCTGCTCAGCTTAGCTCAATATGCAGACTCATGCTGCCTGCGTCTGCGAGGGCTTGTGTGTATTGTGAGAAGCATTCGTCAACCCTTTTTTTTTTTTTCAGAATCTGCTGGCAGTCTGCTTTAAACTCGGGTTTAAATAAACAAAAAAAACATTAGTTGTTCCCAACCCCCTCATCTTTCTTCTCACCTGACAAGCTGAGAGAGCCAGTACTGGAGCAAGCCAGGAGAGGGCTCCACTCCAGGAGGCCTCTGGTCATTAGTGCATTAGAGGCTAGATGATGGCTGAACTCTGTGGTCAGAGTAAATAAGCAGTGTTGTATTATGTCAACACGACCAGGCGGCTCCTTCACAGCACCCAGTGTTGATATAACTGCTCTCTTATCTGAGGAGCGCAAAGCCAAGCCCCACAATAGAACACTGTGCCAGAACAAATACAGTAAGAAGATAGAAACCACACTCTCCAACACACACACACAAACACTGGCTGTGAGGGAATGTGTCGCATTGGCAATCCGAGTGAAGGCTGATGCTGATGCCGGCATCAGCATGGCTCAAAACAATGTATATCTGATAAAGCAGGCCTGTACAGCAGAAGTGTAATCAAGTTGCGGTCCCAGGACCGTTCATGCTACCAGACTGCCTGGTGTTCATGTGAGCTCGTGAAAATAATGGGGTGTTTAGGATCTCGGTAATCTGGGTGAAGGACCTGGAGTCTGCTCGTGCTGCTCGACCTGGCAAAGAATGAAGGCTGGGCCTGACAGTCATGAGGCCAGCTCGTCGAGCACTTTGTGGAAGTTGCGGCTGCAGCCATCACTTGTGTGTATGCGTGTCAAGCTGAGCAGAGAGAAAGAAACGGGAGAGAGGGTAGAGAAAGAAATAAAAGATTGTGCTGGTTTGCTTTTCAAACCGTTGTTTAAGTACCTGTGTCACATTTGCTATTTTTCTGTGTCAAAACATTTCAGTAGGCCCTCTTCCCCTCATTGCCTCACATCACCCTAATAACTCTTCTTTATTCTCCTTCCCTGTCTCTCCCCCCCCCCCCCCCCGCCTCCCCCGTGCTCTCCATTATGGCCTTTGCAAGGTCTAGTCTGAGCTTGGCTCACACTGGCGTCGTGATAACCTGCTGAAAGCTGTTGCTCTCCTGTGGATACGAGGACACCCAGCTGAGGTTTCTCTGCGCAACCTCTCGCTCGTGCTTCTTCCCCTTTAACTCTGCAACCGTGACTCGCCGTCTTCATTCCACAGTTTCCTCAAATCATTTCCCTGGTCAGGCTCGCCCCATAGCTTGCGGCTTTCTGGCCCAATGCGTATGTGCTGACATGTTTTATGGCCAGCAGAGCCAAGTGTATATTAAAGAAAAATAAGAAAAGCCAACATGTGCACTCATAGGCACACTGATCAAAGTCGGTTTAATGGTTACTCTGGGATGGAGGGTTTTTATTTGAGACCAAAACACTGCCAGTAGTTCTAGTGAGCAGTCAGAAAATATATGATTTTAATTTCTACCCTGCTAACATATAAGGGCATTTTTGTATGCCCTTTGAGTGGGTGTGTATCTGTGTGCGTTTGAGGATGTGCTATGTCAAACAAAACGAGCAGCTGCAGCACATCTGTTAACTTCGATCAGATGCTGCAAGCCTTCTGCAGCCCCAAAGGCCTCCCTCCTCCTCTGTGCCGTTTCTGAATACGACCTGCAGACAAATACAGAGCGAGGGGAAGATGACACGTGACCGCCCGGCCCGCCCACCTGTCCAGCAGACTAGATGTGATCACCACAAAGGAGATAGATGACAGCAATGGAAGCTCTGCAGCCAACCAACCAGACAGACAAGCCATGAGCAGTTGATCAAGATGATGTCCCTCCCTTCCGTTTCCCTGGTTTGACCTTGGATTGCGCCTTTCCTACTCCTAGCTGTGCAAGACTACGTCAAGCTGACCAGCTGGAGAAGGGAGAGGAGAGGCATTTAATGGCTGCCCTGCTCTATGTTACACTTCATCTGCTCATGTTCGGCTGAGGATGACCTTCTCTCCTCTGCACAGATTGCAGGAAATGCTCCTAATTTTACTCATCTCTACTCAAGTGTGTTGCTGCAGATGTTGAGCAGGCCTAGCATTCCATAGATGACCAGTGTCAGCAGCCGGGGGACGTATCTCATCTTTAAAACCCAACTTGTCAGATGTATTTCATGAAATAATTTACTGTGTGATATGGATGACCTTGCACACGCTTGACAGTGTAGGCTGCTACAGTGAAAGACGGTGTTTATCTGAACGGGACAACTGGAGTATTGTCCTTCTGGCTAAGAAGCTTTGCAACCATAGAAATCAAGGAGATGCACGCGTATTATACGTGTGTACTTAACAAGGTACTACTGTATATTGTTTGGCCTTGGCTACCCAGGTGCCTTCCCTCCCCTTGTCTGTAGGTTATCGGAAACAAAAATGCTTGCATTTGTCTTGGCTAACGCTACAAGAATTAAACATTTATCCTTTGTTCTCCTTGTGAACCAGCAGCAAATGATATTCAGGGCTGCAGAAAGACCTTGGGCTGGCTGGCTGGTGCGGCTAGTCTCTGCTCCGTTATCTGCACTGTTCTGTCTCCGCGCCCCTGACAGGCTACATCAGACGGAGAGAAGCCAGAGCAGGGAGCTGCCTTCTGTTTCTCTCACACACATCACTCCAGGACTTTATCATATTACAGGCCAATCTAAGAGAACTCAGAGGACAGCAGCAAAGCAGTCTCTGTAACAAGGGCCCTCGTGTCCAGCACTGCTCTCCGTGACCTAAAGGAGGCGCCGGGCCACAGATGGAAGAGAGGAGGATGGGAGGACAAGAGAGAACTGGACATTCCGACGAGCCCTGGTTGCCAGTTGAATGCTGGGATGCTGATTTATGGGCGGTTCTGACGGCGGGAGGGGTGAACCTCTGACTCCCCATAAAACAAGACGTTCATTGCCCTCCCAGGCCTCGGGAAAACTGATGGACAAACAAGAGCAGAGAAACCGAGCGCAAGTGGGACGAGGGAGGGAGTGGGAGGGAAAGCGTTTTTTTTTTTAAAACCCAGAAAATGAAGAGAAAGTGTTTCCATTTTGAACCACGCGGATGACGGCAACTGAGGGAAGAGAGCGGGGTGATGAGAGAGGACAGAAATATGGAGCTGAGCAGCAGGGGGAAGGAGAGGGAGTGATGGAGGGATGATGGAGAGGGTGTTAGGACGGAAAGGGAAAACCAAAAAGGGGAATGAGTGATGGGGCTCAAAGGAGCAAAGGGAGAAGAGGGGATGAAAGTGAAAAAGGGAAGACGGCGGGCAAAATCTGCCCCAATGAGTCGAGCTGCCTGCAGATTTATGTGGTGTTGTGGGTATCCTTATACATCAACCAGAGGAGATGGGGAGACTCAAGCAATGTGACGCCTATGGGGTTTTGTGTGTGTGTTTATCTGTGTATGTACTGCACCGCACTTTTATTCTCCATCCTCACGCTGTTCATGTCTCCTCCAAAGCAAACTGACTTCTAAGTTCGACAGAACACACTCGCCTGTGGTGAGGTAACATCCACCCACATCCACACTCCACTTTTCCGAAGCTATCTAGCGCTGCTGGTAGAGAAAATAGAGGTTTGGACCACCCAGGACTGGGTAGTCAAAGAGCTGCTTTGATGTGGCACAAGCATATGTGCAGTGCATGGGTACAATCTCTGCTAAAATGCACTCGCAAAACACTGTTTTACTGCCTCCTGTGCGGCATCATTACTCCTCGTCACTGGAGCGGTGGGATGCTAGAAATGAAAAAGAAAAAGAGTGTGAGAGAAAGAGAGAGGCAGCCACCTCCTGTGCCAGGCAGTGCCTCGCTGAAACACTGGAGCCGTATGGTCACCCTGAGGGAGGGGAAACCTGCCCAGTCTAACCACATCTCAATTAACCAATTAAGTTCAAAAGTTAACAGGGGACTAATTAGAGAGAATAGTGCTGAGCACTTGTTTTAATCTGCCTTTTTCCCACTACCAGGCATGTCTGTGTCCGTGACCTGGCTGGCTGAGCTTTGGCTGCGTCGGCTGAAACATGGCACGCAAGCCGCCGTTAGTCACCCATCCATCCCCTTGGCCAGAACATAAAACCAATGGATTTAGACAGATCAGTCATCAGCTGTAAAACAAACCAGATCCTGAACATTCCACGTGATGTTTCCAGTGGAACAGCAGAACCATGAACAAGCCATTTTTGGATGTGAAGATTGAGAGATTATTCAAAAGTTGAGAACATCGTCTAGTCCGACCTAACATGACCGTTTCCTGTTTTCGCCCCCTCGTATTTGGTCCCGCAGATGGGTATTAATGGATGCCAAATGGGAGGTTTAGTGTCTCTCGCTATTGGCCTGTTGGAGTCTCCTTTTAACGCCATCATATTAAATGACTTGTGTTTAGGACTCGAGGCTACAACGCGCTCCTCTCGTTGACAATATGCCTCGGGCAGAGAGTGCTTGTAACTTACCACTAAAAGTACAAATTTTATCCCTGTGTTCAAGAGGAGGAGGGGGTTTGGTTGCTATATTGGCTGCTAGCACCAATAAAAGATATGTGGGCTGTATGACACAATTGTAGTGGGGCTGCTTTGAGCCCTGGAGCCAAATGCAGTGTGTTTGGAATCAGTCTGACAGCTAGAGAGAGAGGGAGGTGAGAAATCCCTCTTTGACTCTGCTCCTTTTCCAGCAGGGATATCTTTGTACTGTGATTTCTTTTTTTTGGGGCTTTGTATGAAGGCTGTAACTATTTAAGTTCCTGCATGGTTGATTCTGTCTGTGTGTGTGTGTGTGTGTGTGTGTGTGTGTGTGTGTGTGTGTGTGAGAGAGTGTGTGTGTGTGTAAGGGTGAGAAAGGCTTGGATGTCAGGATGCAGTTTGAGGGGTGAAGGACTCCCCTGTTGTATGTGAGGCCCTGGAGGATTCCTCCCCCCTTCCTCTCTTCCTCCTCTTCCCTTCTTCCTAAACCCCCCCGTTACACTCATCTCTTCCTCTGTGAGATCCACAATGCTGGGAAGAAATGTGTCATTAACAGGGGAGACCAAAATAATGTTTATGGGCTCAAGCAGCACTGAAATCATTTTCCATATCAGTGCAACTGCATGGGCCCTGTGGGGGAGTAAATCTGATTTTCTCCTCCCTGTGCCAATGGGAAACATGGGAAAGAAAACAGATTGGATTGTTAGAGAGATGGCCTGACGCAGCTGTGGGCGGCTCTCTTTATGTGTGTGTGTGTGTGTGTGTGTGTGTGTGTATCACAGTGACGGAGACGAGAAGTGAAAGAGAGAAGGCAAAATACAAATGTGGATATTTAGCGTGCGTGTGTGGAAGAGAGCATGAGATGGATGAGCCCCACTATGGTAATCACAATTTCATGCCTCAAGAATAAAGAGCCGGAACGCAGCAAACGGCCCTGAAACACCCTCATGTAACAATGGGTCAGTTAACAAGCACACTCACCAAAGTTTGGACAGATAACAAATGGTTCTCCTTGAGGAGTGTGTAGCTCCCTAGTATACAAAGAACAAAATGCTTCTGGTCCTGCGAGTGCTCAGCAAAATGCCAGGCCATTATTGACCATTCCATAAGAAACACTTGCATTTCATTTGAACCAAGACACAAAAAACACAATTGCTTTATTAGGCAGCGTGGATGGGGGTTTAATAAAGTAAAATGCTGATTGAAATAACGCCGTGGTGCTTGGAGAGAAAACGCTCTTGGCCCGGTGTAATATGCACTTCTTGTTACGCCATCAACATTTAAGTTCTTAAGAAATTGAAGGCAGAGTTTGGCGATTTTTATGTTGTGACATAGCTTTTCTTGTGAATGCTATTAAATGTGTGTTATGGGAGTAGGGAATGTGAGTGTGCATGTGTGGGTGGGTGTAAAAGGAAGGTAATGGGCCTTGAGCTCATTTGTCCTGGCCGGGTCCTGCTGCTGTTTCGAATCTGTCCTCCCACCTCCTGTGTCCCGGCCTGGAATGTCTGCTTGTTCTGCACAGATGAGGCCAGTGACTCAGCACACTTCTGCACTTTCACACGGTTCGCAGCGAACCCCACCTAAACACATGACGAGCCCAAACCTAACAGACCCTATCTTTACCTTAAGCATTTGTCCAAACACTCATGTCCAGAGACGTCACCACATGTCCTGCCCTGTGCTTTACCCTTCACCTCTTCACCCTTACCTCAGCTCCTTCCAACCCTGTAGCCTTCAGCCCTCAGCCAGCTCTTACTTCAGAGCTCTTAAACAACACACTTCATGGTCTGCTCTGCAAATAGCTGCACCGGTGCCGTGTGTCCAGCTCTTTATTTACTGTGCCCATAAAACACTTCTTCAACAGGAACTCTTCCAGACATTGCTATCTCTTCCCGTCAGCTACCCCCTGCCCTCCTCCACACTGCTGTTGGCACAGGAGTGATGGGATTAGTGGTGAAACCCCTTTTTGCATTGATTACCCTCTCTGGAAAGGAGCCTTCTATAAATGATTAATTGCAGTCAAATTGAGGCGCAATGCCCCTTAAGGAGGCCGACCAGGTAGTGGCACACATTTTTGCCTGTACAAATCGTGAAGTAGGGCGAGAAGGAGAATCGATGGAGAGAAACGTATTGGTGGGATGTGTGCATGTTCTTTGACATCACTCCGCCCCTCCTAGAACAAAATATGCCTCAGAGACATTTGTTCCTATCTGTTTTCTCCACAGCATCACAGCCTGTGTAGATCCATTGTTGTTTTCAGGATCTCTGCCAAGCCAGGATGAGCCAGTTGGACTAATTTGTTTAGGATTAGAATCTCTTATCCCTATCATGTCAACTTGTATAGTATAAACAGCTGGGTGAAGTGCGAAGGATGCTTTGGCTGACCTTCCCCAGCCAATTTTATTTGCATAGTACTCCAAAATAAAATCCATCTTACCCCTCCATCACTTCAATCGCAGGCAAGTGGCTGACCACGAAGCCACTCTACAAACACAGGCTGTCAACTTTCAGCGAGACGACCACCATACGCACACACAATCGCACACACGGAGGCGCGCATATGCTCAGCGACACACACTCCCACACACTCTCTGGTGCTCTTTCACTCTCAAAGTTTCTCACAGTTATCCTCACACCCTTATCTACACTTCTAGTCTCAACTCTCGCCCCTTACCCCTCCTCTGGATGTTGCCCCGTCGTACGTTCTCACTCTCTTCCTCCATCCATTCTTCCAACTGCTTCTCCCGCTCCCTTTCCACTTCTCCCACCCCCGCACTGACCACATCCACTAAACTCACTCCACAAGCACGCAGTGTGGAGAGTGTCGGAGGCGTGCGCTGCTGGCACTTTCCCCCCACCTCTGCACTGGGCCCGGCTCCAGGAGTGGACCGCCCGCTCGCTCCGTCTCTCTCACTTCAGTATGTCTAAAGTCAGGGAGGGAGTTTGCCAAGCAGGGGGGCAAACAACTACAACAACAAAAAAACAACTCCCGCCACAGTTGTCTCTGAAGTGAGGAGGAATTTGGCTACCAGTCGTGCTAATGTTTTCAAGATGACTGTGACTGTTTGAAGGAAATCCCCCCTCTTTAGTAGCCATTTGAAATTCCTTCTGCGTTTTATTGTGAGGAAGTAGTCGCTGGGTTAGTCAGCGGCCCTCCAGGGTAGCGTGTGCAGTCTGTCTGGGGCTGCCGGTGTGTACAGTTGCCCAATCCAATCCAGTTTCCCCGTGTTGCTAGAGAGGCTCAGAAACTTAGTTGTGTGTTTATGAGTGAATATGTGTTTGGAAAGTCTGGCTGGCTTCTTCTTGGGCGTCTGATTTTTTGGGCAGAACATGGAACTACATCGGTAGGAAAGTCTGATGAGAAAGACACATCCTGCTCAATATGTTTTCGCTTGGTAAGTTAACTTTGAAATGTCTATTTATTCATCGTCTCTGTCTCGACTTTCAGGTTCTTTCCTACTCAAGTGTTAAAGAGCCAAACCAGGCCACATAAAGAACTTGTCAGAAATCACAAATCCGGTTCTTATATTAAACGTAGTCTGTTAAAGCAGTGCCAGAAACAGCTCCTTCAACGAGCTGCTGGATTTTAAGAAGCTCATGGAACAGAAAAGGTTTCTGGTTTTCTTTTTGTTCATCCCTCAACTCTTGCTGATATTGATTTGATTTATTTGAGACAAGAAGAAAGGGGGTGTTTGTTTTGTATCAGGACATGACAGAGGGAGAGTATATGAGCCGTGATTGTTAAGGGTGCATTGTTAAGAGCCACACATGGCACTGACCGCTGACAGTGCAACCTCAGCTGGCTTGTGCTCACTGAATCTTTCTGTGTGTGTGTGTGTGTGTGTGTGTGTGTTTCTATCTTTGGGCATTTCTTCTTCTTCTGTCCTCCCCTCTGTGGCGCTGGCTGATCACTGAGCTGTGGAGAACAGGTTGATGCAGTCGGACCTGCAATTTTCTCTTCTTCTCTTGTCACCATCACTCTCATCTGTCGTTGCCTGTCTGCTGTCCTTGTCTAGGCGACACGTCCATCCGTCCCTTCAGGATTCCGTCTGCAGATAAGACGGAGAGCTGCAGACTCCTCTGGCTCACTTTTCAAGAGTAAATGGGGAAATGTGATGCACAGTGAAATAATTGTACTTTATCTTCTCTTAGACAATAGGTATAGTCACAGATCTGTGCTTTTTTTGTGTGTGTATGTGTGCTCTAACATGCCCAAGCACACAAGTGCAAGTGTATCAGTGTGTATTTCTCCAGGAGAAAATTTTTATCTGATTCCCAACATTCAAAAGAACAAAGTGTTGTCGGTGGGTGCTTGTTGTCTTACGAGCTTTTCTTTCCATCACTGCTTGGCCCACATGAATCCCTTTGTATCCTATTATTGTATAACTCCCCGTCACGACACCAAACAACTACTCACCCTTGAGTTACTTTAATGAGTAGGGGCAAAGATTCTGACACCTCCCTCCCTGCAGCCTAACAATTGAAAACAGATTCAATTCTGGAGAAGTGTGTGTGTGTGTGTGTGTGTGTGTGTGTGTGTGTGTGTGTGTGTGTTGCACGGGTTTCAAGGTAGGTTGAAGAGGCTGTTGTTGCTGAGCAGCACACTGACCAACTGCATCTGCCCACTGCTGCTGTAATGGCTACCATCCCTGCCTCAAGCGCTGTTTCTCTTTCGTTCCCATGACAACTAGGCCTTCGTTCTCACTGCTCCGCCTCCCCGCCTGCTGCTCACTCCGTGCCGTGCACGAGGGCCTCTGCCCGTGCCCACATTACTGTGTGTGCATGCATGTGTTTTGGTTGTTGCGCCCAAACTGGACTCCGTCACCCTACACACCCACACTGGAGTGTGGGTGGAGTAGCACTTAACACCTCCACCTCCAGAGGTTCCTCGGATATTTGTGTGTTTGTTTCTGTGTTTGTACATTTGAACCCGTTTGAACACAGCAGTGCTAGTGAGGGTGTCAGGGTGGGATCTTTAGATGCCAGGGAGGGAGGTGTGGTTCCCCCTGCCCAATGCTCCCTTCTCCTTTAATTATCTAATAGGATTAATCTTCATCGCTGTCAGGGATCGGCGCTGATTAGGATGCACATGACCCGATTTTCTTAAGAGCCCATACAAGTGCTCTGCTGGCACCACTTAAGAACCGGAGAAATAAATAAACAGGGTTAAAAACAAAATGCAGGCAGAGGAAACACAACTTTTACAAGGAGCTGGCGTAGTGGTATCAGGCTCCCTGGATCCATGTCATCATTTAATAAGCTGCTAAATAAACAGTTACGGTGAGTCCAGGACACATGCTGTCATGCCTCAGACCTTTGCTTCACTTGTTCTGCACTGCTTTGGTTGGTAGCTAAACTGGAACTGCCCCGACACCATAGCAGACCAGCCCACTTTAATAACCTGTGTGCTTTCTCACCGACACCTCTGATTCATTAGGCTTTGAATGAGTTCAGGCAGGGCATCGTATTAAAACAGCGTGAGTGTTGATAATGTCAATGTTAGATTTAACAGTGATATGAGGATGCTTGAGAAACTGCAAGAGAGACATTTTTGCACGGCACCATGTACTACTGTGTGTTTCTCAGCAGGAGGCGAACAGCAGACACAATACAGAGGAAGGGGTCATTCTCTGAGTGACAAGCTGTAGAGTCAGCAAGTGCCAATGTGACAGTGGAGAAGGCTACTGCAGTATTATTCTGTACTACTACAATTCAGATTTTCCCAGTACAGACCCTGTGGCCAAACTGGATCACCTAGAGGTCTGAACTGGTTGTGTATGAGATGATCCGAGACCCTCCTAAGGGTTTCCTTCAATCCCCTTCTCACCGAACATCAGCTTAAACTTCAAAGATCCCCTTGCCTAACATTTAGACATTCCCTTTTTATGTATTGTCCCTTTCCTCTCCTTGTCTTTCTGGCAGAGGCTCTCTCCTCTCTTGGTGTGTGAAGAGGGGCTTCACGGTTTCTCTCTGTCGCTCTCACCCTTTCTCTCTCTCTGGGGCGAGGCTGTTAATAATGCAGGAGGATTAGCTGATTTATGTGAGCCGGAGGCATTGAGGAAAGCTGGGGATCCTGAAGGCGACAGGCAGAAAGAGAGGGTCGAGGAGTGTGCAATGTTGAGGGCGGTGCCATACAGGAGCCCTGGGTTTACTGGATGATGGGGGCTGGATGTGTGCCTAGCAAGCACACTGGCAATAATCCACCCCCCACTGCACCCAAACCCCACCCTGCACTCCACAGAGCTCTGCCAGAAGTGCTCCGCAGGGTCAGGGGTGATAGGAGGTGGCGACGGAGAAGGAAAAGGAGAAAAGCATGGATACTGTAGTATGCCATCAGGCTACCTCCCACTGGCATGCAAGATGTTGCTATGGCACCCGTTTCTACATGGCTGCCTCCTAAAGATATTTAAAGTCTTACTCATCATTCCTGAGTTTTATCCTGCAATGATAATAGAATTACTTCTATTGTTGGTTGCCTATGTTCTGTATTTTGTCCCCAGCATTGCATCAGAAATAGATGCTGCTTGCTTGCGGACTTTGTCTCAAAAGGTTGAATCATAGTTGAGCCAGTGGGCTTCCTAGATCAAAAAACATGTGATGGATGGTACAAGTCTCAGATTTCCTGATTAGTTCAACTTGTCCCTGCCATTGTTCTTTTTAAGGCTTTTTCAGGCTATTCAGATTTGGCTCCCCTTCCTATGTCACATGCAGGCTCATTAGAATATATTGCACACTTGAGAACTACCTGTGCAAAGGTGCACCATTTCTAAATCCAATCAGAGCAGACGGGGCTTTTTCGGAAGGGGTGCTGAAAGAGAGAGGCGCTAAAACAGAGCGTTCTAGACAGAGAGTGAATACAGGAATATTCAGACAGACCATAAGAGAAAAATAATGTGTTTTTGGAACATTAAAGCATGTAAACATGTTCTAGTAGAAACCCAAAATACAAGTGTGAACCTGAAAATGAGCATGATATATCCCCTTTAAAGCAGGTTTTCCTGATGTAATATCCATAAAACAAATGATGAGCGACAAAAAACATAAAAACACTTTGTTTTTTCCTGTGGGCAAATTTTGAGGCTATTTTTTGTTGCCGTGTCAAATGTGCTAGTCAAACACTGTTTAGGAGACTGCTTCTTTGTGAGTTTGTGATAGACCATCTCTCTCTCTCACACACACACACACACACACACACACACACACACACACACACACACACACACACACACACACACACACACACACACACACACACACACACACACACACACACACACGGTGGGTTTTAAGGTAGTTTTCGAGTGTGAGGTTGGGGATTGTGGGGGATTTCCACCTGTCCGGGGTGAAAAGTGTGTAGAGGTGTGTTCGTATGTGTGCAATAATACGTGCCCATGCCTAGTTCTGTGTGTGAGTGTATTTGTGTGTGTGCCTCTGCCTGCTCCTGTGCTCTGGCCCATGAGCCATAGGCTATTCGGTGCAGGAGCGAGCGGCAGACTGATGGGTTCATCCCTGCTGTCTGCCCAGAGGATGTGCTCTCTCACCACCTGGCTGATTAAGACTTCCACGCAATTGTTCTCGCACTTCGAGAAAAGGATCGATTCATGTTTGGACTGATTCATGCTTAAAGAAAATCAAATCACTTAGCGCTCCCTGTGAGATCAGCTTGTCGTGAGGGGCTGATAATGATTTTTTTTTTTACCATGTTGCTCACCCCAATGTTTTCACAGCCAGCCCCGTGCGCACAATGTATGATACACCAATGTGTGAGTTTGTGCAAGTATATGCATGTGTGCTCTCATCCTGGCATCATACATATGCATGAGACTTCACGGCACTGTGACTTGGGGGAAATGGATGTGCAAAGAGTGGGGCACCCGGGCCCCTCGCTCAAGTGCACTGGCGAGCGCGTAATGGGAATGCAATTTAAGCAGTGGTTAATCAGTGTGTTTTCTCCAGCTTGCCCAGCAATGCATAATAGACAATCAGCCCCCAGTCACTCGGGCGTTGCTACGAATGGTCAATTACTCATCATAGTCTTGTTAAACACACAGTTCAGCCAGCCAGGGACAGATTACTCTGCTGGTGCCATCATTATGGTAAAGAACAAAGCAAAGAAATGCTATGTGTCGGAGAGAAAGGGGGACAGGGAGGGAAATAAGAGACAATGAGGGTTGGAAAGAGGCATGCACATAATGTCTTTCTGCTCGTCTTGATGGGACAGAGGAGGGAAAAGAGAAGAGAGGAAAGGGCCACTGTGACAAAGTGGAGGGCACAAGGAAAAGGAGTAAAACGCCAAAATGGAAACAAAAGAAAGTACAGGATTGTCAGAGTCATGCAGAGAGAAAAGGAGAAAGAGGGACAGAGAGGAGGTGAAATGAAGCAGAGCAATAAGAGAGATTGAGGGCATGAAAGTGAGAGATGGAGAGTATAAGATAATGGAGGGAGGGAGAGAAATTGAGAAAGGGACACTGGGGAGCAGGAGCAAAAGTGTGTGAGAGCGAGAGGGAGAGAGCCTGAGAAAGTGTGTACTCAGCTGTGAGATGAGACCTCTGTCTGCCCATGGGGAGAGGCTGTGTGAGAGGAGAGGAGACGAGGGGAGAGGACTCTGCTGTCAGTGAGGGGGAGGAGAGTCTCACACTCTCACCCTGTCCCCGGGGCAGCGATCAAATCTGCTTGGCTTTGTGATTCCACCTTGACAGCCAGTGGGCTCCATACCTTTACATCTACATCTGATTTGTTTTCTTTATTCACTCTCATAGTCACAGTGTACGTGCACTCCTCTAATTCTAACTGTGTTTTCTCTCCTTACCTTTGTCCCTGTGGGTATGCAGGCAGTGGATTGATGGGCAATTCCTCCGCCTCCTTCATGGGGACCTTTCTGGCCAGCAGTCTGGGCTCCCCCCCATCCCATCCGTCTCACCCTTCCCGGCCGCCCTCCTCGCCCTCCTCACCCTCCTTCCGGGGCGGGCCTCACTCCAGCGCCTCGCAAATCTGGTTTCCCCATTCACATGAAGGTACCTCAATCACACAAGCACAGAAAAACACAGCCCTCATCTGACCACATCGACTGCATGAGGCGGTATTCATGTCTTGGCAGAATCAGGGACAGAGCTTTGTCGGGTGTATTGTTTTCATGATATTGTGTATTTTTAGGCCGTGTTAGGTTTCCACCAAAGCACAGCTTGTAATCATCCAGCAAAAGCCAGGCTCCCACCCTTTTATTTGTGCACCAAAATAGTCCCGGGCCCAGCATGTTTGGGACGGAGTACAGGGCCATGGTTTCTGGATGAGGACACAAGGTCAAAAGTTCAGCCAAGGAATCTTGTGGTATTCAATTCACGTCAGCAGGAATGTCACTCAACACTCTCTGAAGCAGCGTGTGCGATCGCAGACCAGTAAAAAGTTGCAGTGATTGCAGAGCTTTCAGCTGGTGTCTCCATCCCAGCTTAATAGGGTAGTTCCCACCCGATGCTCAGCATTACAAAACCCTGACTACACACACACACATGCAGTCAGGACAATATAAACACACACTCGGTTCAACACCTCACATTTCTGCTTAGCTACAGCCAGGAAGTCAGACAAGGATAAAGTAGAGAGATTAATCTGCTGGGGTATTTCAGGAATTGAAATGCTGAGGATGACAGATAAATGGAAGACCTATTCAATGCCACAGACTGGTATATTTATGCAAGGTCTGCTTTCCCGTGACTTCACTTCTGTCACTTTTTTAGATTTACACGTTCATAATCTTTTGCTAATTACATGATGTGATGGCCGCCGAATGCCATCTAGTGAACTACCGTCTTTGAAGTTGTATTTTAGCTGTCTTGTATTTATTTATTTGCTAAGAATAGCCCAGCTGTTGGTACACGGGGGTAGGCCAGTGGGGAGTGTTTGTTATTTGTGGTCACTGATCAGCGGCGCCTCAGTTGCGTGATGTGAGTGTGTTAAGCCATTGCATGCCCCCCAGCATCCCCACCCCTCTTCAAATATACATGGAGACAGGACAAATGCATTTGAATGAGATATGAGCTCTGGCATCAGCCCAGACACAGACATTTTCTCTCAAAACTCATTTTGTAAGCATCAGTGTTCCTTTCACCTTTTATAGTTTCAGGGTTTCATTGTCAAAGATTTTTTTCTTGTGGAAAAGTAGAATAATATTAATAAGAGTGATGATGATAATGCCAAGCCTAATAAAAGTAATGGAGGTGATTATGACTAGGATTATTACTCAGTTGGCAATGGAGGCCATTATCTCTATTGCAGTTTAATTGCATATAACACACTAAGAGCATGATTGAATCCAGACTGTTCATCAACCACATTCAGCTGTTCCCTCCTCAAGATAATTGCATATTGTCTTTTTCCTGTTTTGCATAAAAAGCAAGTCATCAAAATGAGCGGCACAATTACCCAGACTCTCGCCTCCTCTCTCCGGGTGTCAGCAGAACCCCACCAGCAGCAGAGAAGGCATTGACTTGTGTTTGTGTGTCGGTGCATTAGTGTGGCACTTGTAACCTTAAAGATATTCTCTGGATTTTTTATTTCTTTTGCGAGGTGTGTTGTTAAAGTGGCTGCTTGCATGCAAATCCAAGCAGAGCAGCTCAAAATTGTATTCAAAGATTACTGTATGATCCTCATGACTCTGGCATATACCTGTCATGGTGCAGAATGTCTTTGTTTCTGCTATTCCTCTGACACATTTGCCATATATTAAAGAGCTAAAATCGACCATGTATTGAGCAATAGATGCCAATGATCTCATTAGTCAATTGTTAACTAGTAACTTAGTCTGGATAAACACTTTCCTAGTCTACTAAGAGAGCAGGCTGAATCATAGATTTTATTTTTATATTAGGTAAGTCTCTTAAAAACAATTTATATTTTTCCATAAAACAATCATCACTTTTGAAATGCTATTATGGCAGAGATAAAGAGAAGTCAAATAAAGTGTGATAATTAGAAACTACTTGGATGTTTTATTTTGATAATAGAAAAGGTGTAGAAATGTTCACTAAGATGACATAGTAATAGACAATGAAAAGATACACGTGGCTGACATGGTTTGTACTCCAGTAAGGGCAAAAGTGCATGAGAAAATTAGGAATGTGTTGACACGAGTTTTGAGGATATTTTGCTCACTAACAAGCCTGAAAACATAAGCTACTTGGTGGAGATAATAGTAATAACAACAGTGATAATAATGACAATAATAAAAAAATAATAATGAAGTTTGGAGAAAGATAATAATTAACCACGTCTGTGAAAAACAAGCTGACAATCAAACAGTCAACAATCATACAGTCAATTTTTCCAATTTGGAAATAGCTTTGAAAGCTCAGTTTCTGGGGTTGGAAGGCAAAACCAGGGAGAAAAAAAAAAATGTGTTTTCAACTTAATCCGCATTAGCGCGAACATTATTGTGGACATGGTCTGAGTATGTTTAGAGAGGGCCAGTTAAGTCATGCACACAGACCACATTTCTGTTAGGAGCATGAGTGACAAACCATTAGCTGAGTGACACTTTAAGCAAACCTATAAATAACATCACCACACAACAGTGTTGTACCTTCGATCAAGATAACTTTGGCAGAGGGATTCAGTGAATGTGGTACAGAAAAGTCCTGTGTTGATTTTTGTTTCATGATTTATTGTGTTGGGATAACGGAAGTGTACAGTCTTACAAATGCTAGCATATTTATATTTAGGTGACAAGAACCACACCATTATTGGCTTTCATGATGTCAGAGTAGCATGAATTAAACAAGGTTTTTGTTTCAGATAGTCTCTTCAGATTTATTGCCAATTACAATAACGGCCATTGTGTGTACCACACATGGGATTTTCTGTTCATTTGCTGAACGGAGACGTGGACTCACCGACGCAGAGAGAGACGGAGACGGGTGGCAGTATGTGATTGTGGGTGGAAGGAGACAGGAAATAAATTAAAAACAACGTAGGGACATTTTAATAAATGTAATGTAAAATGTTTTTCAAAACACCTGGTAAAAATGGATTAGGCCCTCTGAGCTTTTGAAAGATTTATTTTCAAGTGTGGGACCGTTATATAAACCCTGAATAACCCCCCCTGAATCAACCGAGTGGAAAAAAAAAAAAGAAGAGAAATGGACAAAAAAAACCTGCGGGCTCCTCACAGGCCTGAGGCCAACTGGCTGCGGTCCAAATTACTTCTTACGTTATGCCAAAAACAATCGCAGTCTCATATCTCTGTCAACACATAGACACACACATACATGCACGCACACACAATTGCCTGCACACACCTGTCTAATCCACTTCTGTTTGATACGCCTTTCCAAGCCTATCTTCAGTTGTCCATCTTTCCTTCTGTGAGCAGTTGCTAGCTTTTCCTTTTATGGGATTTAAGCTGCACCCCCCATCCTCCCCTCTCTTCCATACTCCTGCCTCTTTCATGCTCTCTCTCCCTCTCCCTCTCTTTCTCTCTCTCTCTCTCTCTCGCCAGCCTGCATCCCTTCCTTTCAATTAGTCAAACCTGAAGAGATCCACCACAGTACTGCCCCTCCTCCTCCTTTTCTGTGTCTTGATGGTTCTGTCACTTTTTCTCAATTAGCGGACCTGACAGGCAGCTCAGCCTGCTCCTCCTTTCCTCGAGGTCTTATTCTGCCATGCTCTCTCTCTCTCTCTGTCCTTCCATCTCTGAAATGTTGCAGCCATTTCCCAGGAGACAGTATACAATTTGGCATTAATGTTATTTTGCCTTTTAGCAAAAGTGGAGAAACCCTAGTGAGCAAAGGTAATGGTTTGTGTTTTCAGAGCAGGTATAAGCTGAGTGGGTAGGAAAAGAGAGGGGAAAGAAACACTCTGTCGTCTGCCTCTAATTCAGCAGCCTTAATTCCTTACTGCCTTTAGGTGCTGTTCTATATCCAGCCCCCTTCTTTGTCCTCCCTGTCGGCCTGCTTCTCTCAACCCACCACGCTGTGAGAAATATCTTCAGAACTTCTGGAAATCCCTCCCTGGGATGCAGCTCTGTTTGTTCTGCCTCTCGCCCCTGCTCCGCCCTTGGAAAGGAGGGCATGCGCTGTGAACTCCCCTCTGTCATTCACTTGCCGATGCTGACTTGTTTACGCGAGTGTGTGGAGGGAAAGAGAGCGAGGCTGCTGTGCAGTCAGCAGACTGCACTAAGACCCTGCTCACGTCGCCTGCAGCAGCAGCAGCAGCGGCGGCGGCGACAGCAGCAGCAGCAGCAGCAGCAGCAGCAGCAGCAGCAGCAGCTTCCCTTGTCCCGGCCAGATTAATGGCTGAATGGGCTCTGCCGTGCCCAGCAGGCCCCCTCTTGCCGCCCCACTGGAGGGCATGCTGAAACTGAGCGGGCTGGCATTATCGGGCACAGCCAGACCACGCTGTGAAAAGGGATTACGCCGTCAATCGTCACGCACACAAACAACATGCTGCCGCAGAAAAAAAAGCCCCTCTCCCAGCCTGGATAAAGACTGCCAAACAGCTCTCTGCTTTTCTCCCTCCCAAAATCAGAGAAAAAAAAAATGTCTTGCTTAAACAAAGGATCCGCCCTCCTCCCACTGTAGATGAATTGGCATAAATGTGTGTGCTTATTAAGCATGACAGCAAAGAGTCAGACAAAGGGAGAGAGATAGAAAAATAGGTAAAATAGAGAAAAAGTGAGGGCATGTAATTATCACCCCATTGCCCTCCTCAGAAAGCAGCACCTCCTGTGTTATTGCAGGACTGTTTGCCCTCTCTGCATTTCATTAATTAAGATGGGAGCATGCGGAGGCCGCTCTGAGACGAGGTCATTAAGCCCACTACAACACTCCTCCCTCCCCAGAGCTGGCTCCCAGCATCGGCCCTATTGTTCCACCGGCAGAAAGTGAGACATTCAACACTCGGAGCTCCTGTTAAAACCGCGGCGCTGCACTCACAGGGCCAAATGAACTGCATCTGTGCTATCCGGGATCAGTTCGCACACGCTTGCCAACACAAATACGTCTGTCTTTCATTTAGTTTGAACCATGTTTTCCTCTCTTTATCCCCCGAACCCGCTCCCTCCCTCACTCCGTCTGCGAGTTGTGTTTGATAGTGAGGCTGCAGGGTGCGGCAGGTGCAAAAGCAGGGAAAAGGAGATGTGAAACACCTGAACTTCTCTAGATGACTCAGAGGCCACTGAGATGCTCGACTGTGGTGCTGGTGGACATTAGAAGTGCTGTCTGAAAAGAAGCACTAACACAACATGTCTCCAGTCTCTTCTCTTGATGTTTTTTTCCCCCTCCTTATCTTTCCTTCCTGCCCTGACATCAGTTCACTCATGGTGATAATGTATATAGGTTACTTTTTCTTCTCTCCTTATTAATATCTCTGTAGCCTGTGTGTAGCATGGAGTAGATGGAGAGGACACAGGTTTAATCATGGCTGTATCACATTACATAATATGCTCAGTATGGTCAGCAAATAATTTGCCTTTTTTTTAGTTCACAGTACTTTGATTTGATTAAATCTCTTTCGTTGCAATCATCTAGCATAACTATTTATACAGTTGTGAAGATAGGGAAATTCAATTCACATTGATTTGTTTAGATGTTTAAGTTGCCCATTTGCCATGGAAGTGGGTTGTCATAGTGATTCTTTGTCCTAATATTGTGATGGGCTTTCATTCCAATCCAATTCAATTTTCTCTCTCCTCCACCTTCAAAGTCCTTTGTGTTTTTGAATGTCCCATGAGTTTTGTGTTTGGTTGTGGTGTAAATGTCCTCCATATGGGCTTGATGCTGTAAACCAAGGTGTACTGGCTCAAAGTTCCAACCTCTAGATTACCTCTTACTCTTGATGTAGGTCCGCAAAGGTCAGCCTCCCAACTCTCTCGTCATTGTAAACACAGGCTTCAAATTCGTCCTTATCACTTCATTCAGATGGACAGTGGTCTCACTGGCGGCTCTGAGAGAGAGATAAAGAAAGAGCCATATGTTTCAGAGACACATTTCAAACATTACAGCAATCCCCAAGCTTGTCGTGTATTGTTTGCAGTCTAAACTCAGGCAGGAAAGGCAAACATGACAGGCAGAGCCAGTACTTATTTGCGTATGAACACCACCAGCTGCATTGGACCAGAAGGATTATGCTGGGTTAGCCTGGATAACTGCATCTTGGAGGTTATTGTCCTGTCTTATCAATTCTCTCCCTCTCTCTGCTATCCATCTCAGCAGCTCCAGGGTATCCTCGATTCTCAGGGAGTTTGGCCCACACTTTCCTTCCCATGAGCCACTTGGATCACCATGCCAACAGTGGAGTTCTCTACGGGCAGCACCGTTTCTATGACACGCAAAAAGGTGAGGCATGAGATTATTAAAATTCAATCAGACAGAAATAAAACATTTGAATCCAATTCATACAACATAGTATGGTTTCATTTGTTGTGGGATATTGATACAAGGGTGCCTGGGGACACTAACATAAGAGCTGAATAAATCTAATTCTGTCATCACCTTTCTCCGTTCTTGACTAATGCTTTTGTCTTTACTGGCCTGCCTTCCTTCCTCTCAGAGAACTTCTATCTTCGAGGTCTCCCGTCCCAGCCACCTCTCATCTCAGCAAATCACAGTCTGCCACCAATGTCCAGGGCAGGTTCAGGACACTCTCAGGGGTCCTGCAGCAGAGACAGAGATCCAGGGATCGGCACTGTTCTACATAAGGGCCTAAAAGAGGGGTCTGTGGAGAGAGGAGTGGTACCTGTAAAGGACAAGGAGAGGTCCAGTAGCAAACAAGAGGCAAAAGAGAGACAACAGCAGCAGCAGCAGCAGCAGCAACAGCAGCAGCAGCAGCAGCAGCAGCAGCAACAGCTCCACAACCACCAGCCACCCCAGCCCACACACCACCACCATTCCCACTCCCATCAGCAGCACCCACACTATCCACAGCACCCTCTTCCCCTGGAGGAGGTCAACAGTCGGGCCCTGGAGAGGCACAAGGCATCGCTTACCATGGAGTACAGCAAGGAACACCCTCAGAGTATGGGCAAGCCCCTCAGTGCCTGCTTGCACAATGGCAAGATGCAAAACGGAGATGCAGGAACTGTAGCAGGGGCTAAGACCTCCATGCCCAGCTGTGGGGGGGAGGGCACAGCCCTTGGGGCCATGGTGGGTGGAGGGAGCAGCCAGGGTAGACATATGGGGTCCAGCGTTAGTAGTCGCTGTACCAAAGAGGGGATAAGTGGGGAGATGAGGATCAGTGAACAACCTTCAGACTGTCTGGAAAGGGGTCAGGCACCACTCCACCACTCTCTGTCCTACTCTGTACCCCCACCCTTACACATGGGTTCTGCTGCTGGAGGGGCACACCCCCATCCACATCCTCATACTCACCCCCATACACATCCTCACCCAGGGGGCTTCCACTGCCTTCAGCTCCACCCTAGCCACCCACACCATCCACATCATTCCCACCATACACACCACCATCCAGACTTCTTCTGCCCGCCCCCTCCTGCTCCTCTAGTCAATACTGCCTCACATGAGCGGGGGCCAGCCAATGTGGGGCGAGAACCTAAAATCACAGGGCCTACATTTGTGCCATCTGTGGCAGGCCTGGGGGACAAATCTAGTGGTCCATTCCAGCTTGGTAACCCAGACTGCCATGGTGTGGGCGGTGGAGGGGGAGGCGGCAATAACAAGGATAAGGTAATAGAAAAGAATGGAGGCGGTGGGCACCATAGTAATTGGCAAAGAAAACAGCAGCAGCAGCAACAACAACAGCAACAGCAGCAACAACAACAGCAGCAGCAGCAGCAACAACAACAACAACAGCAGCAGCAGCAGCAGCAGCAGCAGCAGCAACAACAGCAGCAGCAGCAACAGCAGCACCCATACAGAAAGACAGATAAGGCTCCAGATTGGATGCAGTCCCACCACCAACACCTACAGCCCTCACAGCTTCCTCCACCTACCCAACTACAACAGCCTCCACATCCCCAACAGCAGCACCAGGTTGTACGATCACGCAGTGCTGAGTGTATCAACAGTGGTGTGGACATGGATGTGTTCAGACCCTCGATGCCCCAGGGGCCAAAGGCTGGACACTCTGTTGCTCATTCTGTCAACACATCTCCTTACAGAGACTGTTCCCATCCAGGACCCCAACCTAACTCCTCCCCACTCGGAAGTAAAAGCATGGTTCAACATAGTGGGACTGGAGTAGCCCATGGCCCTGGCCCTGGCCCTGGTCCTGGTGCTGCCGTAGCCCATGGCCCTGGTCCTGCCGTTAGCTGCTCCTTGCAAAGAGATGGCCAAAAGGTAGCCAGGATACGCCACCAGCAACATGGCCGACCGGGACCAGATGCTTCTTCTCCTGCTGAGTTGAACCAAGGGACTAGTCAGGAGCTGAAAAGAAAAATGGAGATGTCTCCTTATGGTTACGGCAATAGCAGTGGGCAGCACCACCACCAGCAGCCCCCGGTGCCACCCTGGGCCATGAGGCCTCCCCACCACATGTCACAAACCGAGGAGGAGCAGAGGAAGTCTTACATGGACTTAGGGAGTACTGGTGGGCAACACTCTCAGCAGCAGCAACAGCAGCAGCAGCAGTCGGGAATGAGCCTGCAACCTCCCCAGCCTCCTTCAGCACCTCCCCTCAGTCAACAACAACAGCAGCAGCCGCAGCAGCAACCAGAGCCCCAGGGCCCAACTCAGGGGGAGAGCAGTGCCATGAAAAGCTTACTAAAATACAGCAACCAGCAACAGCCACTGCTACTCTCCCAGAAGAGCCCCTTTGGAGGACTGGGAACCCTCAAATCAGGTCCTGCTGGGGGGAGCTGTGCCCTGCAGGGCAACAAACAGACTCTACCTTCAAGAAAGGGCCCAGCCAACGACAACGAGCGCCCTGATTACAGTGGGCGGGGCCGGGATATGGGGGATGCAGGTCATGGGGAAAGTGAGGTGCGGCAGCCGCCAGTGGGAATTGCAGTGGCTGTGGCCAGACAAAGGGAGCCACCTTGTCGCTCAGCGGACAGTCATCCAAACAGCCGACACGGCAGGGTACATCCCTCAGTGAAAGGTAAGCAGATAGGTCACTGCCTCATGAACAGAGGTGCAGGAAACACAGACCTTTTTTCCCTATCTGTGACCTGTTGATGACCTAGAAGTGAAAACAAAACAAAAAAAGAAAAACTAAATTCTACAACTGAAAAAGCTTGACAAATATTGGTGCCACTGAGCTTAGTTTCCAGTGATGAGAAAAACCTTAATTTTTGGAGGATGCATTAATGGATTAAGAGTCTTGTATGGTTTGAAATTCAGTGTGGTTGAAATGACATTAAGAAGCATGATCCACATTTTTTTAGTGGGGCAAAATAAGAACTGTCTGTGCTCTTGTGAGTCATAGTAGGGTTTTGAGAAAGTGTGAGAGACTTGTGAACATGTCCTCACCAGGTGAGAGCTAATGGTTAAGATAATGTTTGTCTCGCAGGACCGCCCCGCTCCATGTATCCTTCAGATCCTACTGCCGAAGAGGAGAGAAAGAGGATGAGTGGGGAACAGATAGGTCTGACTTGCTTGGACAGAGAGAGAGATGCATATATCAGGTAGGCAACTGTAAAGCCACTGCTCATTACGTATTTCTAATATGTTATTGTTAGAAACCTTCAGTGGTCTTCATTTGCATTTCCTTACTTTTGTGTCATCCTGATGTCAGGGATAATAAGGAAAGGGTGGAGTTTGCAAGAGTCCACCCCTCCAACAGCTGTCACGGAGACCTGACCTCTCATCTCATGGTCCCAGGCGGGACTTCCCTCCAGTCTGGCCAATTAGGAGACCCTGCTGCACATTCTGCTCACCATCATTGGATGCCAAGAACTGGAAGCCCATCCATTTGGATGACAGGACACTCTTATGGTAAGAAAATATTAATCGTTTTAGAAATTAAGATTGTACTTCTAGATTCCAACTGTGTTTTTTTTTTGCTCCATTGAATTAGCTACAGAACTATATCATCTCAAATTTGTGCAGAATTCAGCAGCCATAAATGTAACATTATGCTGAAGAGAGCACATCATTTCAACTTAAGCATCTTTTCATTGGTTCCTAGTCAGGTTTAGAATACATTTCATAATTTTGTGATTATGATTGGTAGTTGTAGTATATTTTCAGCAGTGTTTCACATAGTATGTGATGGGTATATCGATCTAAACTGACATCCTTTCTATGAAGCAGGTATAGGTCATACAGCCCTGCACCAGAATCTGCCCCCAGGTTTCTCGGCAGCTATGTCAGGCCCTCTGCAGCCAGTCCTGCCTCTGCCTCAGGACCCCTCTGCCCAGCTGGTGGTTTTGCCCACTGAGCCTCCCGCCCATCCTGCGACCCATCACCTGGGTATGCCATACCCTTTCTTTGTCTTCTGTAAAGTCAAGTGTATTTATAAAATACATTGAATGCGTATGCACATGTGTGTAGCCTTATACATGGACATTATTACAAGTATTAGAACTGTTGGTAGTTCATCTGCAGTCTACAGGATCACTACCTGTGAATGAGGTACTGCTGATGAATTTCCTTTTAAAGGGCTCATTCACAGACACTCACAGACACATCACAATTCCAACATTTTGTGCACACCACCTGCTTGGCCCAGGCGGAATAGGGCTCTCTACGGGTCAGGGTTACGGGTAAGGGTGCTTATCCAAAGCTATAGTGTATGTGCACCTCCCACCACACACATACACACACATGCATACACTAGTGCCACATCCGAGAAAGTGTGAGAGTGAGGGTAAGATCACTCCTCAAAACTCATTGTAGACGCATTTCCAGTGAGCAGGCTGTGACATTTAATTAGCTCACAATCTTCAACGGTACGTTTCCTTCTGTGCTCCACAGGAGTTTCAGCCAAGAAGGGAAGTGCATCCACAATAGCTTTCCCACAGGAAACATCCAAGTTTATGTCTCTGTACAAGGATTTTTGGTGCGTCTCAGAGAAAGGGGGTGGAGGGGCGAGTCAATGGCAAAGGGCGAGTGAATAGAAAAATTAGGTTTTTGAGGTTCCTCCAGTGTGGGCCCACTACTTCCCAAGTGGGACCGCTGTCATAGCACATCACCCACACCAAGTTCTGCCGGTCCTTAAAGCCACATATTGAGAGGTTTTCCACCCACATATATGGGAACTAAGCTTCCTGCGGGCCCTTTCGCAGACCCTTTTCAGCGATTTGGCTAGGCAGGTGGGACTTTTTGGCAGAAATTCCACTCTAAATGCTCCGGCGAGACACACACCAGTATTTCCAGCCCCAGTATTTTGACCGCTAATCAAACTACAGCCGTTATCATCTGTTCGCATTTCGTCATTGTCATGACTTTTTCCCCCCGACATTCCAGCTAATTCTCAAGGCAGTTCTTAAGAGTCAGCTTGCTGTTTCAGGGGAGAGTGTGGGATTGCTGCTGCCTGGGGAGATATTGTTATGTGAAGTCAAAAATGTTATTTTTAAAGACATTTGTCTGTCGTTTCTTAAAAAATTGTGAATACAATGATATTTAAATGATCCATAATGGTTTCTCTGTTTTGAAATGGGTTTGTGGGATGTAGATAATGACTGCATAAGGATATGGATAACACAATGTTGTATTCTAGTGTGTTGTGCATTGTGTTGATGGAAAAGGTTGCTTAAGTGTGTATGTGCATGCATTTATTTTTGTTCTAAGGTAGCCCCCTCCGTCACATTCTTCCTCCTTTTTCTCATTAGATGTGATGGAGCAGCCAGGGCTGTGGCCCCCTGTGTATGGTGCCCGGGGCCCACCCTCCCACATGCAGCATCCTGCTGTGTACTCCCGATCCCAGTTTCTACGGCAACAGGAGCTGTACGCTCTCCAGCAGCACCAGCAGCTCCAGCATCAGCATCAACATCAGCACCAGAGCCACCAGTCGCAGCAACCACAGTCTCAAACCCAGCAGCAGCAGCACAGAGCTGTGCATGGCATGGACATGCAACATCATGCCACCCACAATTCACAGGTGATTACAACTCAAAATATGCAAAAAATATTCAGATTTGAGAAGAGTTTGATTGAATTAGATCTATCAATCTAGCTATCTACACATACAAAAGTGAAAAAGCAGTGAGTGAGTGAGTCAGCGTTCCTCACATGACTATTTATTCTATTTATAACTCCCCTAATATTTTTTCTGGGATATGCTGATTTTCTCACAGAGATGGAGTAAATCACTGAATATAGGCTGCGGAGCAAGTAGCTTTTTTGTAATTGGTTATTACATTGCTAATGTAGAAACTCACATGCTTGAGATCTCTCAGATTTTTTGTGGGCTTTCTGTAAATGTAGAAATTAAAATAACTTCATTTTATTGCCAAAGATGCAGAAGAGGCCGGACGAGCCCTCTGTTGAACTAGAGGAACTCATTTCGGAACCGAGAACATCTAAACCTGCCAAGCCCTACTCTTACAACCTCCCATCTCAGAGGAACACTTCTCCGCCTGGGGCCTGCGCCGCTCACCTGTCCCCTTGTTGCCAGTCCCCGTCTCTACGACCACATCCCAAGAGCACTCCTTCTACACCCTGCCCTGCTCTCAGCCCTGCCGCAGCAGCCCCTCACTCACCTGCCATCAGCCCTGCTCCATCTCAGATGCTCAAGGGGACCGAGTCCCAGGACAAGCGAGGAGAGGGACAGCCTCCCCAGGATTACCCACAGTCTCTGGAGCCTGGTAAGCATGAGAAACAGGTTTTACAGCCTCCTTATGTTGCATTACGTACAATGGCTTCAGTATGAGCTACAATGATAACATCAAATTAAATCCTGTCAAAGTACATGCTGTTTGTAATCAGTTTAAAATGCCACTAGTTCCAGATTTTAAGCCAAATATCTCTAAAACAGCAAGAGAAAAGGGACAGTGAATTTTTGTATCACCTTGAACATTATATCCGGTGGTAATTGGAATGGCCACTGTTGTAAATGATCCTTTTTGTCTGCTGGTGTTGTGCTAATATGTGTGGGTGGCTCTGTTGGCAAGCTCCTGATTGACTGAACAGCTCAAGGCTGCAGAAAATGGCTGCCGGCTGAGCTGGGGCTTTCCACTACCGTTACTTCAGTAATGACCGAGAAACACCTCAATAGCAGCCCTCGCCTCTCCTCCACCCCCACAGGCCCCGCACTCTCTTCATCATCATTAATGTCTGGCTAACATCCGCCGCGCGCCAGAGGAATTGTGTCAGGTGCTCTGATAAACCAAAGCCTGGCCCACTTCAAATAATACACGCACAAGTTTGCATGTGGTCCTCTATCCTTCCTACTGCTGGGAGATCAAGGCAGATTGCAGTGCCTTTACCTGGGTCTAATCACTTTTGAACTCAAAGGTAGCAAGGGAATAATCTTTAGAATGGGCCTGATGTGGAAGGACTTTAGATTTGCATAAAATTGTGCTTTCTGTTGTATTTAATTAAAGATTTCACTTACAAAATAATGTCAATATGAGATAATTTTGTGGAAGTTTTTTTTAATCAGAATTGTCAAGTCAGTATTGACAATTGATGATTTTATTGTCTATTTATTTCTCTCTATAGACTTGCCTCCTGGATACACCTACCCTGCTATTGCCATGGGCTACAGGAGCGGGCCCTCCCCCCAGGATGTTCGACTGGCTGAGCCAGCTGATCTGGAAGCAGTCCAAGTGGAGCCTGCTGAGCATGCTCCTCAGTCTCTCTCCAGCCTGGGGGAGGAGCTAGACTGCCAAGCGGTGGTCAGGCCCCTCCCAGAGCCACTCCCATCTGAGGAATTAGAGAAAGAAGAGGAAAGAGTGGTGGAGAGAGTTCTGGAACAGAGGGAGGAGGTGGAGGTAGCAGCGGTGACAGCAGCCAACTATGTGCCTGGAGAGAGGGAGGTGGAGGAGCAGGGGCCCGCTGAGGAAGAGGTGATGGTTTGCCCCCCTGCTAAGAGCCCGGTGTGCGAGGCTGCTTCCTGTCCTGTCCCCCTTTCAACAGAGGAGCTTGAAAGGCCAGAAGCTGTCATCACCTTGGAGGAGGAAGCGGATGATGAGGCGGTGGATAGCCAGTTGGAGCATGCTCAAAAGGTCAACATGCCTGCAGAGCAGGAGCCAGAGCTGCCCACTATCATCGAGCTTGACCCTGCTTCCCCTGAAGCTCCTGAGCCTCGGCCCACGTCCCTTGAGGAAGCAAAGGACAGCGAGCAGCAGCACAAGAATGCGATGAACCCCGATGATGCCTCAGTGGATTTTGTGTGTCTTTCCCCTGCCTCAACGTCTGCCCCTAGCCCAATCCAGGCAACTGTTGCCGTGCCCCACAAACCTCTCGTGCCCTGCTACTGGAGTCTGGAGCTGCTGATTGCTGCTGCCTTCTGCACAGACGTACCTCCATTTCCCTTGTTCCCTCTTGGCACCCCATCAGTTGCCCCATCACAGCCCAACCCCTACCAGGGTATGGAGCTTCTGAGTGAGCTGGCAGATCTGGAGCTGCAACAGCAAAAGCACACCTGTGGGAAAAGTCAGGGTGAGGGACAGTGGGTCTTCCATTACTCATACATGCACACAGAAACACATTCATAAACTCCCTCGTAGTTTACCCTCTCTCTCCTCTTTGTCCACTGAGACAAACTCCCACTCCCTCCTCAGGCCTAGCTTCCGTCACTCTGCGTTCCCTCTCAGATACTCCTTTCTTCCTGCTGGTCTCGAGAGCCTCTGGTGGATTCTAACACGTCCCCAGAGAGGCTGTCTGCATGCCTGCTTGCCGTTTCTCTTCTTTGGTGTGTTAAAGGCACTTTTACTTTCTAAAAGGCTGTTCTAACGATGCAAAGGCCTCAGGAGAGGGAGAAGAAGCAGGAGGACAGGGCTGAACTACTAGTGATGGGTGTACACCTCCCTTCCTCATTCCCTCTCTTTCCCTTCCAGCTTTCCTTAGGGAGCTGTCGCTCTGTCTCTCCATCCCGCCGCCGTTTGATCCACACGTGTGCACAAACGCGCACACACACACAAAAACACACACGCAATTGCAAATACACACATTTTAACAAAAAGGGAAAAAAGAGACACACCAATTGGCTTCCCTCGCTCTCCCACACACGTTACTGAAAGTTAGTGTGTAATCACAAAAGCAGTCAATGTTTTCAGCACCCTGGAGCATTGCCTGGCTAATTAGACCCCATTGTTTTAAAGTGCCTTTAAAAGCTTCCTTGTTTTTCAAAGCGCCACGTGTTTTTTTTATTTATTTATTTTATTCATGCAAAAGGATGTTTTGTGTTTACCACAGCATCCTAATGCATTTAACTGCTCCCAAAAGAGGGTTCTATAAAAAGGGTATCATCAACTGATCCTAGAGGCAGTGATGTTGTCTTTGTGATGCGATATTGTTGACAACACAAGGAAGTGGCACATGTCGAGTCACAACAATAGTCTTCACCAAAACAAGTAATAAAACAAGTGAGAAGAATCTGTATTTTTTTATTTATATACGTAAAGATGTAAGATAGTGTTACTTTTTTGCATGTTTCTTCTCCGTGACTAAACTGCAACCCCTGATATTCAGCCTTTAGCTCAAAGGTCAGAGAGTCCGTTCAGTGCCACAGGCAGGTAGGGCTATATATGAAGCGCTTGGCCCAGATGGCCACTGATATAGCAGCATCTGGCGAGTCCACATTGATATGACCTCTGAAACGATATGCTGCTGCGTCCTCATACTGGTTTAATGTGCCCAATTTCATGAATTTCTTTCTTCCTCACTATTCGCTACATCACAAGATGCTGCTGAAATAATAAGCCACACATGCTCGTTTAATAATAATAAGCTCACATGCACAAAGTGTTTGTTGTTTACTTTGACATGAGTTTCTATTGACAATTTTGAAGGACACAAGCCTAGTTCAATTGTAGTGTCTTTTAAAATCAAGCATGGATGGACACAACATGAACCAAACAATTCTTCTGTTCCCGTAACAGAAGAGGAGTTGCTGATGTTTGACCTCCATAGCCTTGCTACCCTGGCCACAGCCCGTGCTATGGAGATGGGCTCCCAGGAAAGCAGCAGTCCGGGTTCAGAGCGACACTTCCCGGCCCGCAGGATCCTCAATTTACGTAGGAAATGCAGTTGGACACCTCGCAATGAACCAGTAAGACTGCAGTGTTATTGCCTCAAAACACAAAGTTCCTATAGGGTTTTAATCTTTTTTAAATTTAAATAAATGAATAGATAACCAACTGAAGAATGTGTTTTTCTTGCTTTTTTTGACGATGTTAATAATATTAAAATTAACCACCAATGATACCTCAGGTGTGCCCGGCCAAAGGTAGCATGGAGACAATGGACGGTCCCGAGCTTGCAATGCGTGTGAAGTTGGCTGAGCTACAGCGTCGCTACAAAGAGAAGCAAAAGGAGCTGGCCAAACTTCAGAGGAAGCACGATCATCAGTGAGTGGGATCTTATCCTGCTTTCCCACAAGCTCATATCCACTTTTTTGCATTCAGAGATTTCAAAAGTAATATACATTTCAACACAATTGCTTCTAGTTTTCAGAGGGTTCCTTTCTGCATTCTTTGCTGCAACAACCTTTTTGAGTTCAGATATGTACAGAATCTCAGACTTCCCCTCACTCCGCTTGTCTGTTTACATCTGCGTGTGCGAGCAGGAAGGAGGAAACACCTCGCAGCCCAGCTAGACGAGGACCGGGGCGGCCAAGGAAGCGGAAACCAACCCTCACCACAGGTCCAGTGTCCTCATCTGAGGGCCAAAGAAAAGTCAAGTGAGTATCACTCAGCCCATCTACGCTGGCTGGCTATAGTCCAATCGTGCCTGATAAGCCCCTCTGTATCACTGACATACAGGGACGTCCTCTCATTGGCATGAACAGGAAATGGGAGAACACACAGCTGAACCATTCAAGGAAGTCTACTTGAACCCTTTCAAATCTAATCAACACTGGCATTAATTGTATAACGGCATAATAAGTGTCAGTTGTGCGTAGGTCTGCTTGCACAGAATATTTATGTGGGCTTGATATATGGACTACACATAGAAAACTGCTCACAGGTCTTATTAGGCTTCAACACCGCTAATCTTAAACCTAGTGCATGTTGAGCTTATCTATGCTGGGTTCGTGGGGAGCTGGCTGCTGGACGGGGGTGAGGGTGGGGATTGGGGGGGGGATGACAGGCAGAGGATGTAATTAGAGTACTGTGAATTCTCCTGTAATCTGTCCCAGCAGAAGGGATGTGACACACCACTGCCAGTTCAGCCTTGCGGGGTCCCCAGGGGTCCAAAGGATAACATGATGGTCAGACAGTCCAGGCACTGAGGGAATGAAAATAGAGAGGGAGACAGATAATCAAGAATACAGATTGGAGGATATTCAAGAAACAAGGACCCTACTTCATCTCCAAATGTGTTGATGATATTTTAAAAACAGCCAAGTGTCAGCCATTGTCAAAACAGGGGTGCCTGTACTGTTTGGTGGAGGTGGGGGAACTGATAAACCGAGAGGGTCTAGAGGATAAAGGTTTTCTGTCAGGCTTCAATTAGTCTTGTCATCAGGGTTTGGAAGGGCTTAGAGCACTAAATGTCACCTCGCAGCGTTCCCTCTCTCCATTTTCTCTTCTCCCTCCTTTTCTCACTGTGGTTTCTGGGCAACAGTCCACCGTGTTCCCAGCTGCCCCTCTGCGGTGTCACCTCTACTCTCCTTCCACCCATGTGCCCCTGCCCCCTTGCCAGGCCAGCACTGATCGGAGTGGGGACGCTGATGCTGGGTGACAATGACACCCAAATGAAAGGGTAACGGGCCGGGGCCCTGCAGCGAAGTGCAATGGAGGGAGGGAGGGAGGGAGGGAGGGAGGGAAGGGGCCGACATGGGGGTTGTGGGGTCTTCTGCAGTCTTCTGTAGGCTACAGTACAGTAAACCGCAGTCTGTCTCTTTATTCCGGTGGTTGCCAATCCAGGGGGGGGCGCGGAGTTATAATAGGGTTGGCGCAGCGTGACAAAATATATATATGATGCATGATTCAGCAGGGGCCAAAGAGGGGACCTGCAGAAAATGTTTGGGAACCACAGCTCTATTCTGTTCAAATTTGAGCCACAACTCAAGTACTTTCCTTCAAGGCAGCCAGGTGTACACCCTTTTGTTTCTGCGTGTATGCGTGTGTGTGCGTGCGTGCGTGCATGCATGCGTGCGTGTGTGTGCAATGCAGCAGAGAATGACATGACACATCTGAACAAGGAACGGGCAGACTGGGGACTGATTAGCCCCATGTTGCGTTACATGGCAGGGTTATGTAAAAGCATGTACTGCACCTGCCACTCATGCCACTACAAGATGCTGACACTAGGGTGCTATGATGGAGGGCAGTGGGTCAGTGGGTAACAGCCCAGCCTTTTTAGTATCTTCTTCCTTTCCTTATTTCGCTTGAACCACAGGGAGTGTGTGTGGTAGTGTTTTAGTGGGCGATAAATCCGAGCCTCCCTGCCTGCGCATTCTATGCATCTGAGCAATTAGGTATGGATGCAGCTGTGCTTATGAGCATTTATTCAGGCATTGTTTTTTTTGCGTGTGCCTCTGTTATTCCGGTGGGTAAAGAACTGGGGTCCTTTGTGGTGCTGCTTTGATTGGGGGGGACGGCTGGAGAGAGTTGCTGCTAGCCAGCAAACCCTGCTAATCAATTCTGTTTAATTAGTCACTGTACACTCAGCACCACCAGCCCCCCCAATGAGGGGAGGGACTCTGTCATATTGTGTTTGTCAGCAGCGGAAGGCAGGCCGTGGCGGGATCTGCCTCACGGGGGCAACTCACACTTCACTGCCACCTCTGTCACTCTCCTGTCAGTCAGTGGGCAGACGGTCCCACTGCCCGACAAACGCCTTCATTCTGTTCCAGATGCACGCTGACACTCTCTTGATTATGAGATTTGCACACAATCAAGGCTTCCATAAAAACTAAAAAAGAAGCACAGGCATGTAATTGCAAACAATGTGTATAGTTAGAGTTGTACGTGGTAGAAAATGCCAACAAAGAACTAACATGGAACATTGAATGTGCCTTATTTATCTACTTCACATTTAAACCAAGCTTACTCTGTAAATGTGACTGATTTCCTAGGCTGCACGCACACTAGGAGAGGGGAAGTTAATCTTTTGTTTGAGCATGGCCTGGCTCACGTCGGTGTGGTCTATGGGCAGACTTCCAGAGGGAAATTCAAGGGCATTTGGAGTAGTTGGCCTGTGATGCTGCTCAGTGTAGGGGAAAGAGTGTGCCTCAGTGATATGAAAATGCAACTGGAGAGCTATGATATTCACTGAGAACAATAGAGCAGCATACAAATGCAATGCCTTCCAACCATTCAGTGTATCTTTCAAAGCTGTGCAGTGCTTCATAGGCTGCACAGACACTCCCTAGATAAAGCGTTAAGGCTTCTTATGCCACACTGGCCTCAAACAATCCCAGGTTCCTTGTTAGATCCCAATTTTCAAGTGTGTGGTTCAGACACTGGGCTCTCCGTGTCCTTTTTTATCATTCTGTTCATCAGACATAGAAAGGAGACTTATTAGATCCCACAGAGAGGTGACTCAACTCTGTTTTCCCCTGTGATGTCCTACCCCCTTTTTTTCTTTTAAACCACCGCCATTCTTCTCTAATGAATGCCTCTCCCTTGTTTTGACTGGCAGGTCGATGGGGGCGGGGCTTGCACTGTCGCCTGAGGACCTAGGAGGGGGCGGTGACAGCCAGAGAAGGAAGAAGAGGCTGTCCAGTCGAGGCTTTGAGCGGCTCAGCAGCACACAGGTCAGGGTCCCCTCGTCCTCCTCCCTTTTGTCCTCTATGCATCTAGAAATGAAAGAGGCCACTCTTTGTTTCTTTGCGTTTGATATATTCCTTTGTTGCACACTATTTCTAATTAGGTGTTACCCTCAGGAGTCAAATCCGCTGCTCTCCATATTAATATCTTTTTCATTGGGGCGTCTACTGTTCCTTTTTCTTCTCTGTGTGTGAGCAAACGAGAGCCCTCTCCCTCTGACGTTCTGATGCTTTTGCGGCTGCTGTGACCGGGAGTGTAACTGGCTCTTCTCTGGCTCTCTCATCTCTCTCTGTTGCAGCAGATAAAAGCACAGGGCTGCAGAAAAAGCAGTCTTCACAGCATGCTCAGCTCCAAGCTGGCCGGTGATGTGACTCAGCTCAAACAGAAAGCCCAGTGTAAAAAGATTCTCTCAGGGACGGGCTCCAGGGACAAGGAGGTTTCGCCCTGCAACTCCAACCCCAAGCATGGACACAGAAACCAGTGCACAGGCAAAGCCGAGTCCAGGCGAGAGTCTGGGGGACAAAGTGACACAGGTAGAGACTGGCAATCACAGCATTGATTGTGCCTTGTGTTGTTTTGTTTTATTTAGCACAATGTGCTGTTTTTTCACTAGGGGTGCACCGATCCAACTATTTCAGCCCTGATAGCGATATCTGGATTTTGGGTATCGGCTGATACCAAGTACTGATCCAATACCAGTGTTTAATCAACAAGCTGTACGCCTCACTGTGTGGAAGGAAATGGAATCATTATTTTATGTGTGAGGCAACATCAGGCCTGACTTAAACATTGCTTTCTTAACTTTGATCACCCATATCCAATTCAAGTTATTTTAGTTTGTATTGGCCCAACATCTGATATCAGTATTGGTACCGGTGCATCCTTAGTTTTAACTTTCACACAGTTTGATCGCTAAAATACTATTCTTAACCTAGATTTGTAAACGGTTTTGCTAACTTTCTCAGCAGCCAGTGTGGACAGTGGCCCCCAAGAGAGCTGGACTGGACTTGTGCACCGTGGACGTAAAAAGGGATCCTCCACCCTGACACAGGGCTCGTCCCGTCTGAGCCAGCCCAGAGCGAGAGATCACCGCCAGAGACATGACGCAATGGAGGAGGGAGAGAGCTCCCCCGTAGAGAGTGGCTCCTCTGATCAAGGTGAGTCAGTGACTACAAAAAGCTGGTTATGAGATATACACAGTGATGGGTAATGAAACTTGCCACAGTAACTCAATATGGTTCAGTAGTAATCAACAGTGTCCTCTCAGAGTACGAAAGACCTTGGTGTGATTGAGTGTTGACTTCTGGGTTCTCTCCTTTACTCCAACAAAGACAGTGAGGTGAACTGGGGACTTCTAATTAGCTAGCTATGAAAATGTTATCTGTATAATGCAACGGCAACGTGTCGAGGGTATTTTTTGGGTTGATGAAAACAACTCATTGACCTTAAATAGATATAAAATGCTGCAGAAAGTGAATGAGTAAGGGCTGCAGTGCATCAAGCCCATTTGACCTGTTTTAAGTTGAAAATTGAAAAAAAGTCCTTGACTTAACGGACAGGGGTGTGCATTAATAGTCGACACCTCAGCGATTGGCCTTGTTGGCTGGTCTGGGCTAGATGTGCAGCCACAGCTGTGGACACTTGCCTGGGACAGGGTTTGACAGCCCGGGAGACTAGCAGACTGGGTCAAAGAGCTGCTTTAGAAAGTGCAGTGACAAACACACACTCCTACACTCCCTTGCACATTAGCTCTGTAGCATGTGGGTTAACACCAGGAAATACCACCGAGGCAAAGCACTTCATACATCATTTCTATGAACAGTAAAACAATTTACTTCAATGCTAATGAAGTGCCTGTGAAATGATGGAGTGTAAGTAGTACGTTAAATAACTTCACTGGCTGATAACGACTTATTTGCTATTTCTATTAGAAGAGGAAGAAGAAGAAGGCAGTTATGATACCGATGAAGGTCAAGACTACCGAGACCGAGCCCAACCGCCCAGAGAAGTCACTTCTAGCTCCTCCGTGACAGGTCCGAGTCCCTCATCTGTTGTAAAACTGGAGGCCAACCAGAAAGCCAGGAACAAAAAACAGAGACAGGAGCTTTATGGT
Organism: Ophiodon elongatus; assembly: GCA_016806645.1. Taxonomy (NCBI): domain Eukaryota; kingdom Metazoa; phylum Chordata; class Actinopteri; order Perciformes; family Hexagrammidae; genus Ophiodon; species Ophiodon elongatus. The sequence continues at coordinate 1,146,160 of JACSYO010002129.1, forward strand.
AAGACTGTCCTTTGAAACTCCTTCATAAGTCAACAAAGCTGCCCCACATCTTCATGGGAAGCATCTGTTTTGTGTTTTTCCTTCTGGCTTGTTAGCGTGGTCTAAATCTGTTTCTTGAATTGAACTGCACAGGCTCCCAGAGTCTGTCTGGAGCCGAAGGGGAGGTCAAAGTAAGGAAGAAGCCCCCCTGCAGGCTGGGTCTGGCCACTGCAGTCAAAAACCGCCGTGAAGATCACCGGTCTGAAGGGGTTAGAAGGCCATGTGGACCCAGGTCTAAAGAGCCTCGGTGGGGCAGTCTTGGGACCAGAGGCAACCGCTACCGGAGGAGCATGGGACTGGCCACCTTCCCGACCACCAGTGAGAGGCTAAAAAGGGCGACCCGCAAGAGCACCATGTTGAGAGGAGCAATCAATAAGGTTAGCAGAAAGTATTTTGATATATACATAATTTATATCATTAACACGTTCCCACAAATTAATAATTCTTACCTTCAAAGGACTTAAATTGTGCAACATAAATTCTTTTTGGATCATATTTGTGCACAAATGGACCATAACCAGAGTGCTTGTGAAGCTATGACACACTCTTACCACTCATCTTGTACATCCTCATGTCGTCGTCAACAGAGGAGAAGTTGCTGGTCAGTTGGGGGCCCATCTTCACAGAGTGAGGAGGGCAGCAGGGGACGAAGGAACAAGGACCAGCAGGTACTAGTGAACACAGTGAATAAAAAAAAACACTCAATCCTTAATCAGGAAACCACCAAACAGAATCCAGTTCCACCAAAATGTCTTCATAAATTCTATTAAGAATTCTGGTAATGTCTTACTGTCCTAGATTTCTCACCCTGAGGACAGTTACTGTAGAACTATTAAAAGTACTTAGCACATCGCACATAGCTCAACCTCCTGCTGAGTAATCTTAGGGGAGGAGAGGAAGGGAGAAAAGATGTGGGAAGGGGGTGGCTCACACCTTCTGCTGTGACGGAGTGAAAAATGGCTGCTGATAGGAGATTGTACAGGCACTGTGAAGTCCCCTGCGGTTAATTGCTACTTTGAGTAGCATGCTAAACAATTTCTTCTTTCTTCTATCACACTTTCCATCTCCACATTTATTTTCTTATCCATTCCTACATCAATTTATCTTTCTTTGCGTCCCGTCTGTTATGTTTTACAGCCAAAGGGACGAGCAGTCAGTCGGCTGCTGGAGAGCTTTGCGGCCGATGAGGGTTTTCAGATGGATGGCAGCAGCTTCTCAGAAGAAGAGGAAGACAGCAGCCGCTCATACAGCAACAAAAGCCCTGAAGGTCAGCGATAACACTGGATATCTTGTAACAGTGTTTCAAGCAGCAGATAGTTTCAGTGATGTTGTGAAATATTAAATGTGATGTTTGCTTTTTCCTTATGCAGTTCCTAACTGTGTCGTGACCAAAGAACTCTTAACTGATGGACTTAAGGTGCTGATCTCCAAGGACGATGAGCTTCTCTACGCTGCTAGAGTCCACACACTGGAACTACCGGACATGTAAGCACACATGCAGTAGTTTAAGTGATCTGTCAGGGTGTTTTTTAATAGAAATATCTCATATATTTGAATACCTTCATCAGAGTATTTTGTTTATCAAGGTTATTAATGTTGAAATCAAACTGAGGATGATACAACAGATACATGGGCTTTTCACATTTGGATCGGACCAAACGAGGTAGATGTGAAAGGGCTCTTAGATCGCTTCAGTCTTTCAAATTACAGTGACATGTTTACACCTTTTGTCAGTGTTCATTCTGCACATGAGCTAAGCCTTTCACAAAGTGGCATTTCCATGTAAAAGCTGAGGCATGGCTAGAGGTGGTGGGAAATCAAATTGATGAATTACCCTTAAGGCTAGCACATTCTTCCAGACATCAACACACCACAAAAGAAATCATGCATACATGGTGTATTGGGGTAGGCATCTTTGGGATCACAAAAAGAGGACTTTAGCACTTCCTTCCCTTACAAACCCTACATCGTCCCATAGCTCTGAGTATCAATACGGCCCCTCCAGCTCAGGCAGCAAAAAAATGCTTTAACAACAGCAGAGTGGGAGTAACACATGACATGGGAGCCAGGCAAGCATAATACAAGCATCTGAAAATATCTTTTTCTCTCTCTGCTGTGCTTTTTTCTCTAGCTTTAGCATTGTTATCTACGGTGAAAGAGGAAACCGCCCAAGAATCTATTCATTGGAGCAGCTGCTACAGGAAGCTGTAAGTTCACCTCACTGCACTAAAACACTTTGTTACAGGAAGAACCATCAGTTGTTTGGTCTTCTGGGTCACTCAACACTTTTTTTCTCTTAAACATCCTTCTCACCCCCTGCAATTTTCCATAGCCTTCCAGCTTCTCTGTAGCTCTGCCAGTCCCTTCCCTTTTTTCTCTTCAAACATCCCATGACTGTCTCTCAGGGTCATTTAAACCATTTAAACCTCTTAAATGCAGAAGAACATATGCATATGAACATATGGGAGGCAGGATCTTTGGGTTTGTGTATGTGAGTGTGTGTGGATATCTGTTAAACCCAGCTCTGTGTGTGTGGGTGGGATAGTCCCACGAACACGTGGATCCATTCACGTTTTGGAGTTAAAATGGAAGATGATGTGAACTTTACATCCCCTCGTAACAGTTGTTTAAAGGCTCAGATCAATAAGAGTCAATGATGTATGAAAAGAAGCTAACTAATGATGACCTGGAATGATTCAAAAGTGTCGACATTATAAGATTCCATTCCATTCTCCAAACCGCTTATCCTATTTAGGGTCGCAGGGGCGTTGGAGCCGATTCCAGCTGACATTGGGCAAAGGCAGGGTTCACTCTGGAAGAGGTCGCCAGTTTATCGCAGGGCACATATAGAGACAGACAACCATTCATGCTCACATTCACACCGACGAGCAATTTTAGAGTCTCCAATTAACTCGGTCCCCTCTTGCTGTGAGGGGACAGTGCTAGCCACTGCACCACCGTGCAGCCCCACATTATAAGATGTGTATCCATGTTCCACAATAAAATTGTTCACCCATTTGGTTTTTCAGTAGCACCCGGGGTGGTTAAGATTCTTCTTTTACCCAAACCACAAGATTGTTTGAATTTGTAATTCTCACCCATATGTTTAGATACAATTACAGTGTGTGTAAGTAATCCATGTAATGAGACATAATTATACATTGTAGAAACCCGCAGCACATTCTTGGCTGGTGTTCATTTGCATTTAGGTAATATGTGCTTCCTGGTGTGCTTTGAATCCAGAATGGAGTTTTAGTGTTTACTGCAGCAGGTGACCTTTATCCCATTTTTTGTTTTTTTACTGAGAGGATGCTATAACAGCACTAACAATAGCTGGGTCAACTAAAGCAAAGCCATCATACCCACATCTTCTCCAACTGTGGACATAAGTCTTCACAATTGCCAAACAGGGCGCAGGATGTTGTGTTTGTACTCAATTGTCCAGAGCTGATGACCTCGGAGGAGTAGAGCAGAGTTTAACTGGCACGATTGTGCCTTGGATTAATTCATTTACATCATTCTAAGAGGGGAAAGGAAAAGCTGCCAAAAGGGCATAATAATTTGGACATAGTTTTAAATGTTTGCATTTTATCTAAAGTTATGAGTGATGAAGTAGTGATTATTGTGAAATGGAAATGATCACAACTCTACACAAATCAAATTATAGAATATATGTAATGGAATTTCCTTTTGGTTATGCAGAAGTGCAGCATGTATGGAAGTGAGCTGTGTTAAACAAACTTAATTGGCATACATTTACTAGCTACAACCTTTGTTTTCAATTAAAGCAGGATAAAATATTATATAAATATTTTGAGGAAGTTTGAAACCCTGCCTTTTTTCACCTCACAGGAAACATGTGTTTAAAGTTAACTGAGATTTATACATAAGTGCATAGGATTCAATTAAGCCTACTTTGTAGTAAGTATGTTTGTGCAGTATAACGTTTTTGTTTGTCTAAGAGCACTCAAAAAAGCCCCACATGTAATTGTTTAAATCATTTTATTGTGTTACTGTAGCATTGTCCACAAGATCAGTGTTCATCAAGTGACTGTTGTTCTGCAGTGGTCACACAGAAGATCACACATATATTTGTCCATTTACTATCTGATCACTTGTTTCCTCCTTCTCTCATCCATATAAGCTCACTCATTCTACTGTCAGTGCTACACAAAGCACTTCTGGCAACTTTGGTCTTATTTAAACACTGATCAGATAGCAGCTGGTCCTAATTATGCCATACTTCCACTATCTTGTCTTTAAATTAGTCTCAAAGCCATTTATTTGACTTTGACACCAACACCCAGATTTTCACCGTGCTCCTACTCCCACCCCCATGCGCGCACACACACCCACATCCACACCTCATCAGTCAAAGGGTCCCTCGCCATGGCAACAGTAAATGAAAGCAACCTGAAAGAGCCCCCAGTGAGTGGCGGATGCTGGGGCTGCCTGCATTGTTGGAGGGAGGATCTGGCAACCTGCAATCACAAGCCCTCTATTCAGGCCCTCTTTAGTATTACTCAGCAAGTCAGGATTTACTGCATCATGGCTTCCGTTCTTTTCATCCCTGACTGGCACATTGGCATGAGATAAGTGCCGCTTGGAAATGTGGCACAGTGGCTGCCCATGCACAATGCTCTATGGCTCTCACACTGTTTTTATGTATGTGTGAGAGCGTGTGTGTGTGCATGCATGTCTGTGTGTGTGTGCAGCCTGTAATGAATCTTAATTATGTTTTGGTCTGGCCTTCAGGTCCTGGATGTACGGCCAGAGTCAGAGACTATGCTTAGAGAAGGAACCAGGGTGTGCGCTTACTGGAGCGAACGCTCGCGCTGCTTATACCCAGGCTACGTTCGCAGAGGTGAGACAGCAGCTTTTTCTATATCCGTTTTCCTGTCTACCCTCTGTATGTACATATTTACTCGTATCTACGTACTATCCTTTTTTTTTGCATTTGCTAATATTCCTGCTCACCTAAGGAAGTTAATTTTTGTCTCTTGGAGGTGGCTCATCGGATGAAGGGAAACAAGGAGGAGTGATGATAGAGTTTGATGATGGAGACAGGGGGAAGATTTCTCTTCCAAACATCCGCCTCCTGCCTCCAGGATACCAGATTCACTGTGGGTGTCTCCTCTTTGTAACTGGGAATTTTCCCTTTCATGTTGCACTGTTTTGTCTACCTGTAAGTAAATGCTAATAATCATCTGCCCCTTGTCCTTAGGTGGGGAGTTATCTCCTGCCCTGCTGATACCCAGCGAGGCCACAGTTAAGAGAAGTTCTAGTCTGGAGCAGGCCCCTCTCAGTGACAGGCCTTCTGACAGATACAACATTATCAATACTTTAACCAACAGCCAAACTCCACCTGTTCACAAAAGAAGACCAGGTAATAATTAACCTCTGAAACTCTTAATTTCACCTAACATTACCAAGAAGCTGTGAAGTTAAAGATTTGTTTCAAGTTTGGTATCACACACAACAAATCCTTAAAACTACTGCTTACTTTGAGCAAAGTATTTAAACAAAATGTTTTATAGCTGCACCATTACATCAAATGGAAATATTCCAAATGTCTAATGTGTCATTTTATATAAAAAAATTAGCCATCTTTGAAAACCATGGGTTCTTGGCTAGAATTGAAAATGGGCTTTGTAGTTGGGTTTGTACACTGATCAGTTATGCAAACCAGTACTGTTGGCTTGCAAAATATCTTATATTATGTGAAGTTTATAATGTTCAATTTTTGTTCAAACTCAAAAAGATGTGACTATATTTAGTTATCGATGGTGTTGTTTTGGACACATGCATTATATTGAGAGACATTTCTAATTCTAATATTGTGTCAACACCATGCATATCAATGGGGGGTGCAAGTGAAAACAATCACCACACAGTTGAATCAACATCTTTGAGACAATGTCAACATTAACATTTACAACAACAGGACTTAAAGGGTTTTCGAATATACTGGTCAGTGCACAGTATGTGCAAATTACATGTTTCATGATTTGCATTGTATTGCTAAAATAACATGACATGTGTTTTGTTTCTAGGGAGACCAAAGGGCTCTGGGAAAAAACAAAAGCAGCAGCAACAGCAGGCTGAGAATGCCAATAAAAATCCTTCTCCTTTTCTGGGTTGGCCTTCATTGGGCAACACCAGGAAGAGGTCGTCTGACAACCTGTTTGAGCTCAATGGGGCACCCAGGAAGGCCTTAAGAGGGACGGAAGATGACCTGTTCCCCTTGGCTAGGATGCAACCACTGGCCTCCACCCCTGCCAAAGGCCTTTTCAGCAGCAGCTCCTTTGAGGTGGACTCCTTCAGCAGCATTGCAAATGGCTACTCCTCCTTTTGTACTCAGTCTACAGGGCCAAATCAAGGTTTATCTCTGGTCCCCAGAAGTGGGACATATAGCCAGAGGCGCAGGCAAGATGAGCTTGTTGTGCCAAGAAGCAGGAAGTCCGGACAAGAGTTCTTAGTCAAGTTAGATCATGAAGGAGTGACCTCCCCCAAGACAAAGAACAGCAAGGCTCTGTTGTTGCGAGGGGGCTCTTCCAGTGTGAGTGGCATGCCGAGGACAGAGGCTTACTCTCACCCAGTCCTGCTGGTTAAAGACAACAAAAAGGGCGGTGCCTCCAGAGTAGAACTTCTCCGGAAAGGAACCACACCCCAAAGAAAGCCCTCCTATTCTCTGCGTCTGGATGAATATGGCGACTTGGGCTTCAGCGCCCACAGAGACTGTCACAGCTCCTACTCTGATCTGGATGATGAAGAGGAAGAGAGGAGGAGGACTGCACTGGCTGCAACCTCAGGAGGACTAAGGACGGCTGCACTGGCTGCAACCTCAGGAGGACTAAGGACGGCTGCGCTGGCTGCAACCTCAGGAGGACTAAGGACGGCTGCGCTGGCTGCAACCTCAGGAGGACTAAGGACGGCTGCGCTGGCTGCAACCTCAGGAGGACTAAGGACGGCTGCGCTGGCTGCAACCTCAGGAGGACTAAGGACGGCTGCGCTGGCTGCAACCTCAGGAGGACTAAGGACGGCTGCGCTGGCTGCAGCCTCAGGAGGACTAAGGACGGCTGCACTGGCTGCAGCCTCAGGAGGACTAAGGACGGCTGGCCGCTTCCTGTCTCGTCTCTCGGTCTCCTCATCGTCTTCTGGTTCTTCAAGCTCCTCCTCTTCAGGGTCTATCTCCAGTTCCAGCTTGTGCTCCTCGGATAATGATTCCTCTTACAGCTCAGAGGATGAGGACAGTTCTACATTGATGCTTCAGAGTTGTATGTCTTCCCACCGGGGCCTCCTGCAACCTTCTGAACCTTCCACGTCTTCAAGGCCACACCAGCACTCTTTTGTGGCCAAAGCTGTGGCTGTTTCCAATGCCAAAGGAGACCCCTCAGACCAGATCTCCAACAACAAGTCCCTGAAGAGGAAAGAATGCACCAGCTCCACCTCTAAAACATCGAAGGATTTTGTGAAGAAACCTAGGATGCTTCCAGATGACACCTCGTTTATTCCAAGGCCTAAGATGTCTGCATTCATGGCAGGACGACAAATGTGGAGGTGGTCAGGAAACCCCACACAGGTGAGAATAGACTATCCATGTTTCTACTGCACCAATGTAGCAAATATTTGTCATTTTCTTTCATAATATCAGTGCAGTTATCTTAGAATATTAAGCTAGAGGTCAAGAGAGGTAATAATCATTGTCATCATCATTATCAAACAATATTGATGAAAGTCTTTGGTTTTCCACAGCGGCGAGGTCTAAAAGGCAAGGCCAGGAAGCTTTTTTATAAGGCCATCGTGCGAGGCAGAGACACAGTGAAAGTGGGAGATTGTGCTGTGTTCCTTTCAGCTGGACGTCCTAACCTCCCATACGTAGGTCGTATTGAGAACTTCTGGGAATCCTGGACCTCCAGTATGGTGGTCAAAGTCAAGTGGTTCTACCACCCTGAAGAGACCAAGCTCGGCAAGAGGCATCGAGATGGAAAGGTGAGCCGTGATGTAGATTACGATTTCATGGGGACTGTTAGTCATTTGTAGCAGAGTTGAACTTTCAAATGACAATATCCTTTCTTTGTTGGTTTCTAAATATAACGATGCAACTTACCCTGTTTTTTCTCTATCCAGCATGCCCTTTACCAGTCGTGTCATGAGGATGAGAACGACGTCCAGACAATCTCTCATAAGTGCCAGGTGGTGAGCAGGGAGGAGTATGAGTGTCTGACTCGCAATCAGAAGCCGAACAGTACCTCCCCAGACCTCTACTACCTGGCTGGGACGTATGACCCCACTGCTGGTCAATTGGTCACTACTGAAGGGCTTTCCATCTTGTGCTGAACCTCCACGAGGACACTACTGAAGGACTCCTTTGGAGGAAGGATAAAAGTCCATGACTTTACCTACAATACCCTCCAGCCTGGGAAGATACAAAGTGCACCTTGGGTATGCCTCAAGGACCCATGGACTAAACGTCAGCACCAAAGCAGGGCTGTCTGAGGTTACACACTGGAGTCTATTGGCATCTAACCTTTATGGAAGTAAAGGGGATGTCCATAACTGGTTGACCCTTTCAAGAGGAACAGAAGAAAGTCTGGGTCTTCACAAAGTTCAATAGTCCAACTAATCTCTCTTTAATGGATCCATGTGATAGACAGCTTCATAAATGGTTTTAGGACTTATGCTTCCTGCTCCTATCATGTCACCAAAGGAGAGCTGAGAGTGCATTTGACTGCAAAGTATTATGAGGCTGAATAGGTTCTGCGGACCAATTCTTCAAAGGTAGCCTTCCCTAAGGGAATGGAAACGAAAGTGAGGCATGGGGCTCTCCATAGACCTCTTCATTCCAGGGAAGTTGAAATGTAAAGGATGTAAAGTTGATGTCTGTAAATATAAAAAAAATTCCCAATCAAGCCATACACTTCAGTACCTCTCGCCTGTCTTAACTGTTCAGGTGTACATTGTACAGGTCAATTATTGTATTGTTGTCTGTTGTCTATATGTACATAAAAGCTATTTTATATAGGAGTTTATTGTATATATGAGATGTATCTTTCCATGTTTGCGATTGATTTATTTTTATATGGGTGTAGAATACATTACGTCGTTTTTCCTTTGCTTTGGGAAGTCAAGATTGGAGATGTTAGTGTTGCACTGCATATGCCCTGCTGAGATAGACGGAGAGAGACAGACAGAGCACAAACAAAGACAGAAGGATTTAGTCTATAAGTCTATAACAGAAGACTCACTTTCTGAGAGAGAGGAGTCATCCTGTTTAAAAGAAATAGGTCAAGTGGCTTTTTGTAAAAGTGTTCTGTTACTTTGCATTGTTGTTATCCTATTTTAAAAACACCTTTTTATTTATGTACCTCTCAGTTGGTCATCATCACAAGGCAGATCCCGCTGGACTGCAATCACGGGTCAAAAATGATTTAAGATCAATGATATGAGTATAACCTTTTGACACAATATTTGTGTGTGATGAGTGTCCTGGCATCACTATAATCATGTCCAAAATCAATTTAGAACAAGACTGGATCTGAAAATGTGTTAAATGAATGCATAGTTCAACACTACGATCCACAAAATACCAAAGTGTCTTTTATTCTCTTTATTTCCTTCATTTAAATTTAACACATACCAAGCACCTGTACTGAACTCAAATCAGACATCACTGGTAACTTATTGAATACTTGTCCTCCACTATGTGCATACATATTGGCTTAGCATTGTGACAATGGTTTCTTGCACATGTACCTGCAGTTTTGTTTAGTGCAAACATATGCAGCAAAAGTTCACCTGGGAGTGTGACTATGAAGGTCAAGGTACTGACAAAGTAAGATATTGAGTTCTGGCAATTTGTTGGAATTAGTCTATTTTAGTTTCATCAGCCATCTGTGTCTATTTTGTACAGTACACGCACATACTCAATGCTAACTGTGAAGGACAATCAGATTCACAAAGCAATGGACATAGAGTAGGTTCACTCAATCTGAAAATTACTTAAATTTATTTAATTTGTGCCAAGTACATTGTCTTTTTTTTGTCTTGTTTGATATGCAATCCTGAGTATTTTTTGTTCACAAAGTTTTATTTTGTTCGCCAACCTTTTATTTATTGTCAATGTTGCTGTTTGTTCATGCCAAGAGCGCTTTATGAGAATGTGACATTGTTTTTCTTGGTGTGATGTCGCATTTGCATTTCTTAAAAAAAACTGGTCTTGTAGAGGCCATCTAGTGAAAAGAAATAAAGCAACACTGGATTCTTCTCATCCGCAAACCTCTGTGAATTAATTCTATTATACTGGCTGTGTCCTCTTCATCTCACTGCATCTGCCTTTTTTCCATCAACATATTTATGTTAAACTGTTTTTTATTGACGAAGATATTGTCTTTGAAAGACGGAATACATTTAATGTTCTCATCAAAATGGGACTGAGACACAATTATACCAAAGAGACAATGTTTTAAGAACAGACTAACCTAGTGCCAGTGCATTGGTACATTTTTCACAATTGTCATAGGTGTAGGTTGGCGTTTTAAAAAATGAGTTTAAAAGTTCATCCAACACAAATGGAGTAACTAGTTAAGACAGAGAAATAAAGTTGATTAGTGTCATTTCACTTTAAAAATCACCAGGAAGATGAGTCAACAAGGAGTCTTTGTGACAAACTTGCACTCATCCTTTTGATGATTTACGCTGCTACTGGTTATACTGTTTATTCGTACCTATATCACACGGCAGATTTCTCCCTTAACCATCCCCCAACCTCGACCTGTTCTAGTTCCTTATTACTAGATGTGGTGATGGCAGCTCTTCCCTTGTTTTGTGTTATGTACATCACATATCTCATTTATATTTACGTGCTGGGCTCTGTTCTTTAATATTAGGGAGTATTAATGTGCTTCCCTCAGAATTTTGAGGCTACTTGGATTCATTTGTTAAGCACCCCAAGCACAAGTCCCTTTTTCTGCCAAAATCTTTTATTTGTTGCGATAAATCCTTTGATGTAAGTGTCTCTGGCTAAACTAAGTTTATGTGAGCTTTGAGTTGCTTAGTAAATAGAGACAAATCTGTCACAGCATCAAATAAAGCCTACTGGGTTTAGCTGCCAAGCTCTGTAAATATGATGTTGACTGATCAGAGATAGATGTGAATTTTCGTGATTCAAGATAAAGTCAATTTGCCTATTTTCTTTTTAAATGAATTGGTTCTCTCTCGGTGTATCTGTGGGGCGGTAGAACACTTCAAGATAGGCACCCAAAAGCTAACTAAAATTACAATTTTGTCCCAAGCCCTTGAACAAATCTGTCTGCATTGAGTGTGTTAATGTTCTCAAGATTTGTAAACGTGTAATTTCTGTATTTGTGCTGCATTTTCTACAAATAAATTTGTGGTATAGGATCAAGAATTTTTATAGATGATATATAAAGAAAATACCATAACAAAGAATGTAAGATTTTATTCAAAATAAATGTTTGTTTCTGATCAAAATAAAGGGAGATATATATATGCATTTTCACTTCTCTTAAATGAAGAATAGATGTAAATGAGGGCACTCTAGTGGAAGTCAAATCACACTACATTACACACAATGAGCTTGTAGATTTCTTTTGTCTACAATGGCTCACAAAATGCCAGCAGCAACATGAAACCACCTCCATTCAGAGCCTGGAGCAGCAGGTATGTTCCACTATCCCACAACATCATCCTTAATTGTCAGCATTTATACATTTGCATTTACATGCTCATCAGCTTTGACGAAGCCAATCTCTGTAACCTGAATCAGTAAAACAACCACTGGCTGGGCCCTAAAGGAGACACAATACGGGTCAGTGACCTTTCTCTGCAGGCCCAGGGGTCTTTTTGTCCTCCATGGAGCCTGAGTGCCGCCACCCTTCCCCCTAATGCCCAGACAGGGGCTAATGGGCACATCAGTCATCTCCAACAGTGGCCCAGTGAATACAAACAGCTCTGTTTACCCCCACAACCTTCTGTGTTGTCTGGCCACTGCCCCGTGTCCGGGCCATGGCCCTTCCTGCATCATCAGCGTGGAGGTAAGAGGGATTCTCCTCACCACTGGAATTGAAGATCGGTTTATGAGTGGGTGTGTGGGAGTCTCAAGGTGATTCACATGTTTTTAGAAGGTTTTGCTTCATTACTCCTCTGTGCTGAGATAAAGACAGTCAAAATAGTATTCATCAGTAATAAGCACAATTTAGGTTGTACTCCAGATATTTTTGACAAATGACATGCTTTGAATTAAGCCTAATTAAGTTATACCCGCAGGAAAGATAAGGTCAATTAACAAGTCAATGCACAAAGGTTGTCTATTGCTTTCCTCATTTGGACCACATTTTAAAGTCTGTAAACTGTACTTTGATACCTCTCACTCGACAGACCGGTCTGCCTGCCTCACTTTTCAGTGCCGGTCTGGTTCAGCTCGCTCAGCATCCAGACTGTGTTGCTCAGTGTCAACAGGAGGAATGCTTCCCTGCACAAATATCTGCACCTCATAAATGTCTCGCCCTCTGCTCGACCCTGTCTGGCCTCTGACTGTGAGGGGGTTGAACAGGGGACAGGCAGCCTGGTGTGTGTGTGTGTGTGTGTGTGTGTGTGTGTGTGTGTGTGTGTGTGTGTGTGTGTAGCAGGAGGGTTGAGGTGAGGTCTTGGGTCTTAACAAGGTGCTGGGAAAAGAGAGCAGGACAAACAGATCATTCAGACCAAGAGGCATGAGCTGCTACAACAAGCTAACTGTTGCATTGGTTAATGCAAGTAGCTACTGCTCCATAAATAAATGGAAATGTATATCTGAGGAAAGTAAAATACGTGTTTAAAAGTAGTTATCATTTATTTTCTAATACATGTTACGCTACATTATCTATATGTCGCTTTACTGTCAGTTCGTTGCACACAATTCAATGGTAGGGTATTGAAGATGAAATGTGAAGATCATCATTGGACCAATGCAATGTCAATGTTGTATCATGGTTGTTAATTGGTAACGACCCAAAGAAGGGTTTTAGCCAATTACAGATTAACATGGGAAAAACAAATATTACATTAAAGCTGCAACATACGGGGATTGGAAGCATTGTGATTGCCTCTCAACATGGCAACGGCGAGAATATTGAATATAGCACCTTCAAATTGATATAAGTGGTCCCGCCCTAATGGAGGACAGCAGTAGCCCGTCCTCCTCTGCCCCCTACCACCACTTTCTTGCCTGCCCTGCAGGTGTCGGTGTTGAAGCATTTTAATCAGAATTTCAACAATGGATTTTTTCCAAAGAAGAGAGAGAACAAAATATTTTATACATTATGAGATTGGTAATGGTTTATTTCAAACAGTTTGTCTTTTTTATATTTTGATCTTTCTCTTGTCTCAAAAATAGAGGAGGAATTACCTTCTCTCCCCCTCCTCTGTTCCAATGTCTTTGTTTTTTGCAGAAGACAAAGATCTTTAAAATGTAGCTTGTTTCATAATGAAAACCCATTCTCCTGAAAAAATGTCCCCTTGCGGGATTAATAAAGTATCTATCTATCTATCTATCTATCTATCTATCTATAAATTTGACTGTCGATGTTGAGGTGACAATTCAATTAAAGCATTTTTCTCCAAGTGACTGTATTCGTTACATTTTTTCACCAAAATGTAAATGTGCTCTCACTGAATAGTGCTGGAATGTATCATAACCCCTTTTAAAATTAGCAATTAGCTAAGGTATAAATAGGACTGTGCTATGGAGAGACCCCATGCTGTGGGCAGACCTGCCAGTTACTGATTATTCTGAGCAGCATGCATGGGAATGAATTACAATAAATGTCTGATAAATTAGTTGTTGCAAATTGTTTTAAGGTGTTTTCCTCAATGCTTATTTTGGATTTGAAGTTTTGACAAATTGTGAGCTGTATGTCTTCTTTAATTGCGCTGGCAATGGCCGATCGATCATTGCATCTCTACTCAAAATGACTTGATTTCATTCACGAGTGTATTATTTGACAGATCAAAGCCCACACAGTATTTCCCTGTTGGAAAATGTACTTTAAAAAGGTGCAATATAGCCCATAAATTGCAGTTTTTCACTTGCCAAAAAGTGACTACAGCTCCTCCCAGATGTTTCTGCTGTGAAGAATATGGTCATTTTGCTAAAGTATGTAAAAGAGTCAGAAGATGTGGGCAAGACAAGAAGAGCAGGCCAAGTGCCTGCAATGTGTGGGGAATCACCATGTGGGGTCAGCAGTGTCCTTGGAGAATAAAGGAATTGAAAGTGAATGAGATGAGTTGGAAAGGGACTATCATATGCTGAAGATGCTAAGAGAATGGAGAGTAATGACAAAATGGAGGCAGTGCAAGAGGAAATGGAGCTGATCTAAATATCTGTACATACATAAATTGTTTGGGGCATTTATTTTCATGGTTATAAATTACGCTGTTAAAATACATGGAAAATTGGAAAGGATTAAGATGGTACAGATTGAGAAGTGCTAGATACCACACTGCACTGAGATTAGGTTGTTCTTTGTGCACTTAGATAGCATTGTCAGGTGTGTGTGTCTGTGTGTATGTGTATATATATATATATATATATATATTTAGATTATTTATTTATTTAATTAATTAAAATTAATCTATTTTGTATACTTCATGTTTAATAAGTTGTAGCAAATTACAAAGATAATGAATGTATGGAAATGAGAATAACTTAAAAACTAAAAAGAATTGATTATGCAACTATACAAATCTGTAAAACCTTTAAAAAGGGTAACTATCTATTATAGTGGCACTTGGAGTTTCAAATATAAACATTACAAGAGGAGATACATTTTGAAATCTTGAGCTCATACTATAAGTTTTAATGGAGTAACATTTTTATTATTTATACATCTCCAAAAGTATAAAAGTGATAAAAAAGTGTATATTTATTTATACTTTGTTTCATATTCGCATGAAAATGTATTTTACTCCTTACTTTACACATTTTGCTTTACTGCACCACCTTAATTATCTTTGTATAAAGTTTATTATGTTAAATAATAACTTAATTTTAAAAAAGGTATGTAAAAGACAACTTTGTATTTAAAACCGTCTAAGCTGTAGTTTTATAACAAATACATATTGTAATATTCATATTGTTTTAAGGTGTAGATGAGATATCAGGGCACTATTAGTGCCAATTTGAACTAAATCCAAGCAATAAGTTCAAATATTAGTAAAAAATATTGGAGTATGACTTGCAGGTGAGAGAATTACACAAGACCCCCCAACGTTTTGCTGAGGGGACAAATTTGAGTATTTAAACAACTTCCCCTCCAAAAGCTGAAACTTCTGTGCATGTTTACAACATGCATAATGGAGGTCCTTTAGAGGTGACTTGAACGTTACACTTCCTAACAGGGATACTATGGACTAATGCAGAAACCTGTGTTGCATAGACACATATGCCAACTCACAGCTAAATTACTAACTGTGCTGTGTGTGTGTTGCTTGAGGTGGCCCAGATCCAGCCATGCCACCCCTAATCCATTCCTCTTTTGCTCATTATAAGTGGCTTGTAAAGATTCTGTATCAGCTATGCTGAAACAGCTTTTCACAGTATTACATGGGATTACTGTTGCTCCTCGCTACATATGTTGCTGACAAACTGATATAATATTCCCACTCTGTTTACATAGCGCTGACAAAATAAAAAATGCATGACTCATTGTCAGTGTCTTTTTGCTCTTTTTGTTAGTGGGTTAAATTGTGTCACGTCACCTTTTATCCAAAAATCATCCCTTTAACAGTTTTCCATATCTTTCCTTCTGTTGTGCGATGCCGCCGTAATGTGTCCTTGAATGAATAAACATGGAAAATGAAAAGAAAGGAAAAATTAGCATGCTCATGATATACAATATAAGAAGGATGGTGGTAATTTCCTCACAAGAGTTTAGGTTTCGAGAAAAAGGAGATTTAATAGCCATGCGGTCTCCAACCATCTCAGATATGTATCTAGCCTAAACTGGCCACTCATATGGTATTTACCCAGTTTAGCAGCAATCACAGAGTACTGTGTAATCAGAAGATAGATACAGTTTGTAAATGGGTCTCTGAATCCAAAAGATAAAATCTGCCCCAGGCTCAATTCTGTGCATACCTAGATGTGGAAAAATGGCAGATGATCTGGAGAGGTCAGCAGTTAGCTGAGCCCGTTTGCACAGTGAGAGGCGTTGGTTGTCACTTGTGGCAACTTAATTGATCGTTCACCAAGTCCTGACCCTTGAACGCAGACTTGTCAATCACAGCGTAGCACCAGCCAGCTCGGACCAGGGTCCTACAACTATATGGCTCTGCTCCATAGACTCATGACATCTTTTCAGATTTTCTTCATGTTCAGGCTGTTTTGAGGATTTTGAGCTAGTCATGTTTAAACGTTGTGTAATGTGATCCTCGTTACCCGGAGAGGTTGGAAGGAGATATGGGTTTCTAAAATGTTGTTTCTACATAACAATTTGTGGAACTAACATTAGCAGAGTATGTTAGCACATCATTAACTAGCTTTAGCACTTCTATGCAACAATAGCTACTGAAAGTATACTGAATGTATACAAATGCTGCTTTTGATGATTGTAACAGTGAACAAAGACCTACCATGCTTTACAAGAATAGTGTTGTTCCTAAATTTTATGTCTCCTGCCTCGATTGCCAGGTTATGTGGTAATACACTTTCACACTGTGATATGTAGGCTTGAGGCTAAATCTTTATCTTTATAACCTGTTTTTGCTGCAGAATCAGTTTGACTTCCTGGATATATATTCTTCATTTTCATATTATAGACCCTTCTGTCTGCTTCTCTCTGAAATTGCTCTTTTGTTTTCCAAAAATCAGATAATATTAAAAGCAGGGAGAGAAGTTAGTGACAGTGTAAGCTCTACGGTAACTCTGACCGCTTGACGCAGTAGCAGCAGGGGGCGGGGCTTAGCGAGGGAAAAACTGACCTCAACACCTACATAGAACTGGGTTTGATCTACCATGTATGAATCTCTTCCTGTGTCCAAAACGATAATGTGCCAACAGCCGCAGTACTGTCCACAGTGATCTACTGACCCAACAGCAGGAAAAGTTACAGCCTGTCATAAAAGGGGTCAGGTGCCTCTCGCACTATCCCATTTTTAAGCGCAGGACAGCTGGAAATGCTCTTTATCTCATGAATAACAAAGAAAGGGCCTTTGGCGATCAGCTGTGAGCTCAATTAATCAGTTGCACCCAAAACCTTATCAAATTAAGGCATGTGGTTGATAATTAACCCATAGGCTAGTATTCAGATTTCCAATGTGAGAAAGTGGTATTGGTCTTCAAGGTAGCAGTTATAATTCTTGTCTCAACTCTTGTAATTACCCGTCAGGTCGGGTATTGTATGGAAACCTGAAGCTGGGATAGAAAATGACTGTTTCATTCTTCAATACACCCTCCTTTCTTTCCACACCCTCCATGTAGTGGTGTTTGTGCATTCCTGTGTCGACAACCCCTCCTTCTAGTTCTCTGGGGTGTTTACCCCCTTTCACGGCAGCAGGGAAGCAGCTCCCGCCATCCCATCTCTGTTTACATTGCTCTTCTCCTCTATTTACTCTGTGCTCCAGCGCCCTGGCGCACCGCGCTCCAAACAGCTGTTCCATTATGAGAAGAGCAGGCGTTTCAACCACACAGTGCTGCCACACAGCTCTCTCTGACAACCCACCACGGTCGCCACCATGATGACTGCATGGCTCCGCTGGCACGCCTGCCATTGTTGCCATAAAGCTCAGCCTCCTTCAATGCCAAAGTGTCTTCTGGGCATAGAGTCAGCCGGGGCAACTGTCAGAGTTTGTCTTCAAACCGCAAGACAAATTTGCAAAGTTCAGCTTTTAAATAAGTGTCACTGTACGGGATGCAGTTCTGCGGTGATTTAAACAAGCAGCAATCATATCCAGATGATCTAGAATAAACTGCCACAAACATCTTTACACTAAAACAGGGCTTTTTTAGTATGTCATTACAAAACATTCAGCATTTCCATCATTTTGGCACATTTTTCTGTGAGTACCCTATATATCCTGCTTCTACATGACATCATCCATGGGGGCCATTATCCCGCAGAGTATGAATGATCCTTCCACCGAAACGTTTTTGCCTTGCTCGCTGTCAGGTAAAGGAAAGACTATTGTCTAACTGACTGCCTTAGGGTCATACTATATCATGAATCTCCGGTGAATTATTTTTACCCTTTGCATGTTCTTTTTCCTGCTGGTATGCACAGCTGGTGCTGAGTCAGGAGACAGGAAACCTGGGAGAAAGGCCACCAAGCATCCCCAGGCTCCCAGTGGACTGCTGCAGGGCCCTGTGGCTACATGGACAGGAGACACTCCATTCATCACAATACAATAGCTACTGCTTGGGACCAGTGGAATATGGGCCTGTCTGTGTCTATATGTCCCTTCACGTGTATACGAGTACAAATATGTGAACTGGCATCGGTGTGTGTGTGTGTGTGTGTGTGTGTGTCTATCGCTCTCTCTCTCTCTCGTCTCTTTCTCTCAAGTTGTGTTTAAGATTGGATGTGTTTCATAAAACATGACACACAGTGTTTCGTCAAATATAAATATAAAACCGATTAGTGTCAGTATCTAAGTAAATTACACATTTAAAGAACTGGTGCAACGCAATATCCTTTGAATGTAGAGAAATTGTGACCCGAGTACCATGAATGACAAAATGACCAGTTCATGCTGCTATGGTAACAGAGCACAATCTAAACACCAATCATGTTTCACACAAGCCAGTACAACACTGATCACAGGGATATAGATGCCCCTCTCTCTCACTTCCTTGACCTTTTTTTGGTTTAATTTGTATGTTTCTGATCAGATGGTGTGGATAAAATAACCGCTTCAACCACATTTACTCCTGATTCTTTGCATCTCTCATATTCCCTTTTTACTGGTTGTATTCACAGGGCAACAAATTAGTCTGAATTTACACTAACATGGCTATTTGTACAGAAAAGTGACAAAGATGCCAGTAAAGCACCCTGATTTTTCAATGGTATTTGTGATTAACAGGTACGGTTTATTTATTGTGCTCTTGTGTGAAAGCTGCCAGATATTTGAAAAAAGATGTTGAAAAAAATTAGAAAGAAAAAAGAGGAAAATCTCCCCCATCCTGGGATGCAGGTGGTCAAAACAACTGATGCTCTGTTGCACACTCCACAAGCTTTGACGGCGATAAAGACACACACACACACACACACACACACACACACACACACACACACACACACACACACACACACACACACACACACACACACACACACACACACACACTTTCTCCACTCAAGTAGCCTCACCCACGATGAAAAGGGATATCAGCATGCATAATGACACGAGTGGTGAGTGAGCGTATTAAAGAGAGCGACACACAGAGGGAGAGAGCATGAACTCATGCATGCCTGTGTGTGTGTATAAAAGTGCCAGTCATAGCAGGATATAAAAGAATTCTGCCCAGCTGCCAGGCCCCCAGTGCCGGTTGCCAGAGCCCTTAAACACATCCATGTCCTTCACTGGATGGCTCTGCTCTCCTCTCCTCCTCGCATATATCTAGCACTTTAAAAATATACAATCTGCTTAGATACTAGGCAGTCATAAGCTCCGTGACTGGCACTTTGACATCTTATCAACATGAGTTGAAGCCCCTGGGCAACTAAGCCAGGCTTTGATCAGACATTTTGGAGACATCTCTCATTTTCTTCAAACAAATCCATTGGGGTTGGTGTGCTAAATTCGAAACAAACTCAAAGCACTAAATGTACCTTATGATGGCTAGAAACACAGGCACAGCTATATATGGTCTGTTTAATGAAGAGGTGAGAAGACTGAAAAACAATCTGCATGTAAGGGAGGAGAAGAAGAAAAGAAAATGTTAAAGAGAGATGAGGACAAAACAAAGGTGAAAGAAATTCATTCAGAGAGGTGAGGGAAGAGCACAGCATGCATGGGCCTCGCTATGAGATCAACTGACAAACATCTCCGCAACCTTGGCAGAGGCAAATCAGTATCCAGCCTCTCTGAATGGCCTGTGACAGTTGTTATGTGCAGAGACCCAATTTCATCTTATAACTTCTCCTGAATTTTAGCCCCGCTACCTGTCGTGGGAGAGAAACAGAAAGTGAGTGCGTGAAAGAAAGAGATAGAAAATTCGGGGGCCAGGGCCCGCTGCTGCTCAGTGGGGGTGAAAGTGAAAGAAAAAGAGAAAGAGAAAGATGCAGACAAGGAAGAAAATGAAACCTAAATGGTTCAATTCAGCTGGTGGAGCCACACAGAGATTTCACCTGAGGGCAGTATCATGCCCTGTTTGTGTCTCCATGGAGACGGGCCTCCTGAGTGTGCACTTCTGTACACACTGAAAGTAGTCCAGCTAGCTAGTCCTGCTATTGATTTCCACACAATTTCCCTGACCAGATCAGTGGATAAAGCTAGCTTTTGGTCAAATTCAATGCTGAAAACCAAACCGCTTTGGACGACTGCAGAAAGCTGCTGTGTTTAGATTCATTTATTTGCATGTTTTACAGTTAATCATTGACATTCAAGTCGTTTTTCACATTTCACATGTGCTTGATGCATTCCTTTACTGAGTTCTAATGTATGGCTCTCATCACATAAGATAAGGTATTTTCTCAGCTGCTACCAGGCATTTGCCAGGGGAAATCTCTAGCTTTGAATATATTAAGTTTTAAAGACTTCAACCAACTGGGCTAAAACCTTGATAACATCTTATAGTCTGGTGCCTTGAGATATAAATATATCTTCAGTACGGGCATATCAGTTTTGTATCCTGCATGGTTTCAAGCCCTGAGGCAGTTGTCCTTAATGACAAGGCTTTTCTGTCATCTCCTCCCACTCAGCTCCACTTCCCTTGCTATCCTGACCATAGGAACCACATCAGAGGCTCAAGACGGCCTTTATCTGGGGTCTATTGACCAGTGTCAGCTTACAGGCCCCACTCTGTACACACGGCACATTATGGAAGTTTTAATAGGTGATCAGAGCAGCTGTTGCCAGCACAGCGTTGATTTACTGTGGCTAAGAGAGGGCTTAATGACTATAGAGGCAGACAGCTCTTAACCCTTTGATGTGCGCTGGATAATGTAATAGGATCAGGTAGCCCCCTGGGAAAGTTGCATGCACTAACATAAGTATACAATAGCACAAACACTTTTGGAATACAGTTACACAGTCTAAAAGCTCCTTAATAATAAGAGTGCCAACCTCTTACTGTTGTACAGTAGAAAAAACAACATATGGGTTTGACTTGTCCCACTAGTCATGGCTTGTGACGCGCTTGTAAGGTTCATGCATGAACATATAAACAAACACAAACACACACACACACACACACACACACACACACACACACACACACACACTTGTGTTGCTTGCTGACAGGTGGTGCATGCTCAAGGAAATACAAGCTTACCCAGCACAAACAGCCCCAGTAGGCTTAGCACGTCAGCGGAGGGCAATTGGAGTACTTATGTAGGAGCTAGCACTATTCAGACCATGCCACATCCATCTCAAGGGTCAAAGGGCAGAAATTCTGTTTGCACCTTGAAGACACCAATATCCTCTCTTTTACGGTGTGTCCGACATCACCGCTGGGCAAACGACAGGGACTGGTCTGGTCATGAGATGAGATGGATTAAACATCTGATGATTTACAGGGTTGACAAAATAAGACAAGAGTCTACAGCCAAGCTAGAGGCTCGGTGAGGCTGTATCGTGAGGCTAAAGAAAAGGTTCAGCATGATAACATGATTACCGTGACAATGCAAACATGCTGATGCTGTTCAGGTATACTGATTACCATGATCATCATTTTAGTTTAGCGTGTTAGCATGGCAACATCTGCTAATTGGCCCTAAACATCAAGTACAGCCGAGGCTACTGGTAATCTAATTAGTTGTGCAGGTATTTAATAAAATCTAATAATTGGGCAATTTTAAATTTTGACCTGATGATGGCATAATAGAAAGACAAAAGTCAGGAGATCACCAATAATAATTATGATACATCCCAAATGGAAATGTGTACCAAATTTCATGGCAATCCATCCAACTGTTGAGACGTTTCACTACAGAACCACAAAAGTGAGTATTCACACATACATGGAAGAGAAATACCACACAAACATTTATGTGCAGTAATCATTGCTGTAACAACTGAAAATCTCAGCCAACCTACTGTTTTGAACCCCAACACAAACCACCAGCTCGGGCCCCATTAACCCATCTAGCAATGATAGCTAAATTGCCCGCTAGCTCTCCGAGGCCAGCCAGGATGTAATCAAAAACAGACGGAATAATCAACAAAAATGCTCTCTATTCCGGTAAGGATGTCTCCCAAAAGCACATGAATTATATTGAAGCAGGCACTGGGACTGTGAATGATGTTGGGCTACAAGCACCAGCCAAGTCACTATCTACCAATGCCAAGTGAGAGGATGCCAGGCACTTCCTGCTGTAAACAATCTACCCACAGACGGAGAAAGAGGGGAAGAAACCTCAGAATGAGAAACAACAGGAGACGGCGAGAAGACCCAGTTGCTCAATGAAAATATCTCTGGTTAACAAATGTGCTCAATTTGTCTGACAAGCTACCATAGTCTGTTTCAGGAGAATGTGTGTGTGTGTTAGGGCAAATGGCATTTCTCTGTATAGATGAATACATAGCAAGTGCTCAGGGCTTATGGAGACAGACGTTGGATATAATGCTTGGCTGAGTTCACAATACATAATAAGGGCTCCCTCTCTTTCCTTCATCACTCTCTTTACTCCATAAATTGTCCCCTCTATTCCAACTGCTTGCCTAAGCTGCTGCCTTATTTTCAGTAGATATCAGCATCAATATTGACCTCACATTTTGCCATAAGTAGCCATCATATCATTGACATTGATCCCCGTTTGTAATTGCCTGTGATGATCCCTCAGGTTTTTGCACTGTTTTGGATAATTCCTCTTTTCTTACCCCCTGGCTACTGTGTTAACAATCTCACTAACAGATTTAGCAGGGATGCTAAACAAACATGCTCCTCTGACCCTCTTAAAAGGAACCTGGGACGAACTGGAGCTTTTGAATCAGCAGGGGGAGGGGTATAGTGCATTGACTGTATCACCAGCTCACAGTATTTATGCACTTGTGTGTAAATCACTCTCTTTTACAGTCTCTGCGTGTGGGAATGCAGTAAAAAGTGAGGGATAAGAAATGCAATGCAACCTATGTCTGGCTCTTGCAGAATCGCAGAGCTTGTATATAAACCTCTGAGTGAACAGACCAACATTTGGAGACGCTGAGACACATGTGTTTGCACATAAATTACCATGTATGCATGCATACGCACGCACAGGCAACAAACAAAAAACACACACAAGGATGGGGAGTATTAGCTACGCAGGCAAGCTCACATCCAGTTAGACATTAGCTCACACACACACACACACACACACACACACACACACACACACACACACACACACACACACACACACACACACACACACACACACACACACCTGTCATTGCAATTCACATGATCATTCTCTTTATATGAAAGAGACAGGGAATTGTCAGAATGGCAGAAGCTGAGGCCTCATATTAGCCCTGCTGTCAGAGCCATTGAGCAAAGGATGACATTAACATGAGCGCTCCTGTCCCTTAAAGCTCACCCTGTCTGCATCGACACAAGAGCTCAGTCAGTGCATGGCTATGAGCAGTGTCCACCAGACTCCAGTTTAATCAATGAGAAACTGCTTTTATTGCTTACCTGTTTACAGGCTGCTTTCGCTGAGAGTTGAGGTATCTTTGTCAATAACGTATTGCACTGACAGCAATGCAACCTCCAATTAAGTTATACAACCTTCTCTCTCTCTGCGTGACCAGTTCTCTGTCTCACTCCTTGGAGAATGAGGATGGGCGGGGTTTGGCTCACTCTAAAAACAAATGACAGCCCACAAAACAAATGTGGCAGTACAACTGAGTATTAAAAGGCTTGACATTTACCAAGGCTCATTTATATGGCTGCCCATACTTAGCTCATTGGCAGCCCCCATTACACTGGGTAGAGCAGGAGTGCGAAGGCCGGGGCTGGGCTGGGCTGGGGCTGGGCAAACAGAGTGGGGTGAGCCGTTAACGGCC
The DNA here is from genome assembly GCA_016806645.1 of Ophiodon elongatus. Taxonomy (NCBI): domain Eukaryota; kingdom Metazoa; phylum Chordata; class Actinopteri; order Perciformes; family Hexagrammidae; genus Ophiodon; species Ophiodon elongatus. The sequence continues at coordinate 1,170,403 of JACSYO010002129.1, forward strand.
TGTGGGAGGATAGTCCTGTAGATGAATGAACACCTGGATTAATGGGTCAGTGAGCACCAAGCTGCTGAGAAAGGAGAATCCCAGCCAAGGCAGCCATTTTACATTTTACTTTTACTGCATGTCTCATGGACCGTTTTCCTCTGCTGGTTTTAGAGGGGGCAGCAGGAGGCTCCCATGGGGGTACAAGAGAGCAAAGAAAGGACATTTTTGGACCTGTGTACTTTATATAGGACATGAGCAGTGGGGGTGCTAGTTATACAGTCATGATTTTATGAACCCTCAGACATTTCAAGGACACCATAGGTTTATGCTGATGTACAAATATGTCTACAATTATAAAGAAAATATAAAAGTATTGAATTTGTCAGAAAGTGAGCGCACCTGAATTGGTAAATGCACCTTTCTGATATTAGATTATTGTGAACTATTCTGTACTGTCTTCACATCCACATCCGTGTCTTGGGTGTCATTTTTTTCTGATTACTTAAAACATTTGCACTTCAGTCCTTTGGTAGTTAGTTGCCACTAGACAACCTTGACTCCTCTCTGAAAGGGATTTCTAATGTAAGCTAAACAGGGAGGGTGCTGCCCCTTTAAACTGAGCTCTGAGTGCTTGGCAGGCTAATAGATGCAGTCTAAAGGTGCTAGTGGATGGCAACCTGAAAAATGGTCTTATCTGAAAAGGTCCGGGACAGTTATAAATGAAATAATCGCGCTGGGCACATTAATCCATGTTCATGCCCTAGGGGGAGACCTCTGCTCACCATTTGATCTGTGTGTGAGTGCATGTATACAGTATGCGTACGTGTGTGTGTATGTGTATGCATGTATATGTGTGTGTGTGTGTGTGTGTGTGTGTGTGTGTGTGTGTGTGTGTGTGTGTGTGTGTGTGTGTGTACATGGACGTCTCTAAAAGGGATTGGTTACTTGCAAATACACACTCATTGTTTTCCCCTCCTTCAGTCATTTTCTTTTAGAGCTAAGAGTGTTTCATTATACTTTTTGACTTGGTTTAAACCAGAAACTCCAGCAGGGGATATGGCAAAGGGAAAGAGAGGGAGGAGTGAGAAATAGTAGAAAAAGAGAGAGACAGATACAAAGACAGGTGGACAACCAAGAAAGATAGAGAGGGAGAGAAATTAAAGACATTTAACTCACAATATGCAATTTGGCATACCCACTGGACCACTCCAGTCTAAATGACGTACAGTTATTGCTCATATTTGTTCTTGGAGTGCAACGCAACCCAGACTTGCAAGGGAGTGGGAGCCTCTGGAGGACAGGATAAAGACCGTCCTTATTTGTTGAATAATATTTGCATCACAAAAGATTCCGTGAAAGTCCGTCATTACGGTTTCTTCACTTCACACCTGCAACATACAAATCATTTTGTATTTTTCTTATTCACATCATACACTTTCTGTCTTATTCTGGACCCAGACAGCTGACACTAATGGCAATCTAAACTCCAATGTGTTTTACAGTGCCACAACTCATTGTTGCTTGGTCATTTTTCCCAGTTCCCCATTTCCATAGTTTTTGCTACCATGTAACACTCCTTTATCTCAAATTTAAATGCAAACAGTAATTTGTAGAATGTTACAATACTACCAATCATCCATTTCCCCCTATTCTACTAGTTTATTTATTAATAAAGTAATAAAATTGCATCACTCAGGTGACTTCAGACTGATGCATAAGTACATGGATTGATTGACTGAGACTCTGTCCAAGAGAAAAACAAGAAATCTTCTGTACATTTTCAGAAATTACTGTCATGACTAACTAAGGCTTTTGCTTTATTTTCAAACAGACATATGACTCCTTGCCGTTAGGAAGCTTGAGAAAATGAGACAGTCTCATGAAATTATTCTTATTTTACAGCATAACCAAGTGAACACAGAAATCTATATTTGTGAGAAAACAAACTAGTTTCAATTTATAGTCAACACTGCCATCTCCTGGACACTGATAAATTGTATCAACAACAGAAGCACTGTTCTGTGTAAGTTAATTGAAGGTTGGGCCTTGTCCCAAAATAGATAATTGGGTATATTTGTCAGCCAAAAACAAATATAATTTATATAGGGACTTAAAGTGTCATAATTTGTCTATACAAATTCATTCCAGTTTTGATTGTGATCTCACTAGTGAATTGTATTCTCCAACCTACTCTGGTATTACAATAACGCAACATCTCTAATCCTTTCCAAGATTGTGATGCCATTTAAGTCCTAAAATTGTCATGGTTGGCAAATAAATTGTATTGTATTGACTTGTATTTCCTACTATGGGTGACACTTCAAAAACACTGGATCCTAAACCCCGTTAAGTAACTCAAGTGTGTCCTTTATACTCTGCTTGCCACAGCTTTCAAATTCCAATCAATTTCTGCTAAACTTTTTCCAAGACTTGATAAAGCAGAGTCAGAAAATACATTATCTGTTTTCACAGATTGTTTAATATTCCTCTTAGCATGTACCCAGTAAATTTACTTTGACATGTAAACTTGGTGGAGTGGCCCTTTAAGAAAGTCTGCTATTGCTTTTCCTGTGAAACAACTAGTAGCTCAGCCAGTATTTGCAAATATTCTAATAAGAATGGACTGCCAAACAATACGTTACAAAGTTATACAACATTATGTGAACCAACTATCAATACCTCTATTCTCACTAACTGGGTAATAAGTAAATAGATGGATAAATGGATGAATTTAGGATGCTCCCAACTAGAATATACCCTGAAATGTATTTCTGAAATTGTGATACAAATTAACACCAGAAATAAGACATTGCAATTTAGACCTCTATTAATGGTAACTCGGCATCTACCTGTAATAGTAAACCACTATTGTGTACTTGTACAAGGCAATGCTGCCACCCAGTGATCACAGGGTGAAAACACGTGATAAATATTGTACACTGCATTTGTGAATGATGGGTTGGGGTTAATGTGAAGATGTTTTAATCACAATTCAAGCAGACCAAAAAATATTTGGTCAACTTTTATTAGTTTAAAATTCAACAATGGTCACTATGGAAATGGAAATATGAGCTACTGCAAACCCACAGCAGACAAACAAACAAAAATAAGAGATAGAGATGAGTTCTAACCCATTCTCACCTCTGCATAGCTGGCCAATCACAGCGTTAAGTGGGTGTGACTGTCGGATTGTCGATTTTTGTAAAGTAGTCGTACACAGCCACACGAAGAACAACATCACAGAGGTGCTGAGGGGGTGGGGGGGTTCATCTGACAAGCAGTTCTGGTGAAGCACTGGCATCTTAAAAAAAATGAACTGGCTTTCAGCACGCATATGTAGAAGTTTTATTCAAAGCTCCTTCTGAATATCTGAGCTCCTCACCCTGTATGACCTCAATAAATAAACTTACATGTTTGTGCTCCAAAAACAGTTTCTATTTAGCTTTGAGCTTTTACCAATCTATGTCCTTAAATTAACATTTGAGCATCAACCTCTTATGGTGGTCTGGGATCACAATGCTAATCACTCTAATCTTTCAAGTCAATAGATGAGAGCCTTTAAAGATTATCAAGTAGAAATAATACCCCAAAGATTTAGCTTTGTGCTATAGTTTTTAAACACACTTTTCCAGGAACCGCAGTGAACGAGGGTGGTAATGCTCTTACAAAAGGTTGACCTTGGTGTGCACTGAAACAAAGGTCATGGAGTTGTGCCATCTATTATCAATTGACTGAGAGAAAAACAGAGTTGGTGGTTTGGAAGAGTTTGCAATATTTTGGTTGAGAATCAACTAAGGTGAAAATGGTTCAAAGGTAAAAGGGCGATGCTTGTACAGTACATGCAAATATGTGATATTCAAATCCCTCTTGGCTAAGCACAGAAACTCCACAAATTTAAATATCTCTAAAGACGTGAAGCAAACATAATGTTGCTATGTAGCTCCTCTGTACCTGCATGTGGCAAATTGAGGTAAGAACTTCCAGAAAGAAACCTTTGTACCGCTTTGGGAGTTAGGACTCCGCCTCTTAATCAGCCAGCCATGTACATTAACCCTGGTCCAATGCAATGTGACAGAGGCTCTTTGTGAATATGGTTTTAATCTTTAAATCAAGTCAACAAGAAGGAGGTTTATTCATGCATAGGAAATGTGCATATATTTACACAAACTGACCCATGAACAACTTCAAAGGATGCGAAAGAGAAGTAGAAGCAGTGGGGAGCAACCAAAAGCACCTCTCTGGACATGTTCCAATTAGGTTGTGGCTCACCAGCAGATCAAAGCTAGGATAATCCTAGGCCTGGATGGCCTGGCTACTAGTAAATTAACATAAATATGAGTGTATCAACCAATAGGGAGTCAGGTTTCACAAACTAGTGTGCCAGTGTGAGTTACAGTGAAGGAAGACAAGAGTGGAGAAAAAAAAGAAAAGACATGAGCGTGAGGGGAAGACATAGAAGAGATAGAGAAGAAGTCTGAGTGTGTACTGGAGAAGGTGAGGGAGGGGGCAGGTTCGTGGTTGGTGCACTGGTATGTGACGTCAGCGGCTTGTTGGATTGAGGTGCTTTGTCCTGCTCATTTTAATCCTAACTCATTAAGGAACAGAGAGCAAGCGCCTGTGCAAGCCCTGTGGGGAAAGAGGGAAAGTGACGGGAGAAGGAACGAACTCTAAACATTCCATCAAGGGAGATAAGTGGAGCTAATTTACGGCTTCAGAAACGGAAGAGCTTTTCAGATTCATGCCTGCTTTGCCTCATCACTCTTTCCCTTTTTTGTCCTAAACCTCTTTACTTGCAATCTTAAAGTGTGGCCTGTTCAAGTATGCCCACCAACGGAATAAATAGGGCCCTGAAACTGCAGTTTGGTCTCATCAACTATGAGAGCCGCTACCTGACGGCTGAGGCTTTCGGCTTCAAGGTGAACGCCTCAGGCGTTAGCATGAAGAAGAAGCAGATCTGGACCCTGGAGCAGGACGAGCAAGATGGTCAAGTAGTGTTCCTCCGTAGCCACCTGGGACGCTATCTAGCCTCTGATAAAGATGGAAAGATCACATGTGGGGCAGAGAAGCCTGACCCCGACTGCCGTTTCCTTATTGTGCCTCAATCTGATGGTCGCTGGGCACTGCAATCAGAGCCTTACCTGCGTTACTTTGGAGGCTCGGCTGACTACCTGTCCTGCTTTGCCCAAGCCATTGGGGAACAAGAGCTCTGGGCCATCCATTTGGCTTTACACCCGCAGGCCAGCCTGCTCAGTGTGGCACGTAAGCGCTATGCCCATCTGTCTGCTTCAGATGGAGAGATCTCAGTCGATAGCAACATTCCCTGGGGAGTGGACTCTCTGGTCACCTTGGTATACCTCGATGGCAAGTACAGCCTGAAGACCTGCGACAGCCGTTTCCTCAGCAATGATGGCAAACTGGTGAAAGAGAACACCAATACTACCAGCTTCACACTGGAGCTGAAATCTGGCAAGCTGGCCTTTAAGGACTGTGATGGAAAATATCTGACGCCAGTGGGTCCCACAGGGACGCTGCGATCTGGCCGATGCTCCAAGCCTGGAAAAGATGAGCTGTTTGATCTCGAGGAGAGTCATCCACAAGTAGTTTTTCAAGCCGCCAATAAAAGATTTGTCTCGGTCAAGCAAGGTAATTAGTCTCCGTTGCAGTCTTGAGAAAATCTAAAATTGAATAGTTGTATACAGAAAATGGATTAATTGCTGCACTTAAAGTATTATGTTCCCAATCCAGCAATGGGGAACTTTAAAGTAGAAATTATTTTCATTGTGGACAATCATCGAGAGTAGGGGATGAGATTTGATTGTTTGCATTTAAAGAATTGCATTTGAATCTATTCAAAAGGAGGCAAAGTAAAAGCGTCTATATGGCAACACATGGGAATAAAAACAAAATGGCCATCATGTGAGCTAAACATAGCCAGAACTCCTCTCAGAGGCTCCATGCTGAGTTCACACATGGGAAAATAAATAAATAAAAAATTCTTGACAGACACAGTAATTTCCACCACTATGGTTTTGCAATCACTTTGCAGCTAACGTCCTTGTGCACTTTACCAATGTTAGTACCTGAGACTAGGTGAAACTATTTTCAGATCCTTTACAGAGCAGCGCACTATATATTTTGTTAAAATAGAGTGTACATACCTTTTTCAAACGACTCTTTGCTAACCACTTGGTAGAACAAATACTTTTAACTTCACTGCCTGTGATTAAATGCAATAATCATCTTCCAAGTACGTCAATTTCATATCAGTTGTCCTCTCAGATTTTGCTCTATATTCTTTCTTCTTTCAGTATTTGGTTTCCCTGCATTTCTCAGTTTAATCTCTACAAGAGTATCTCAAAAGGTACTAAAAAACAGAACAAGGAGAACACAGATGTTACATTTTGCAGGTTTAGGTATTGATGTTAGCTAAGAGTTTAGTCCTCGCTAGATAACAGCTAAACACCTAGCACGGTAGAGGGCACAGTGGGCCTGTTGACAAATAAGAATACACTACATTTGTTTAATTAAATTATTACAGTAAACAAAAAGCAAATCAGCAACATTAACCAGCTAATGAAGGAAAGTGCTACCTTTCTTGTCTACTTGCTGGATCCAGAATTGTTGACAGCCATACTGTGGTGGTAATTGTGGTAATGGGCTTTGTCATTTCCACTGTGTGTCCATTGAAGATTAAGCAGCGTGCAAATAACTTAAGGGCAGACCTGTGCCCAACGGGTGTCAATTACCATCAATGGACTTTAAGCCTTAGCTACTCACTCTTTACTGTTAACCTTTGAGGGAAATTATCCAAATTGTGTGGATCTATGGTCAGCCAGTGTGGCAGTGAGGTGGCAGCCAAACAGAGCTACAGCCAGGCCTTACCACACAGATGAGTTACAAAGTCCTCTGTCAGCATGTACGATGTGATTTTCTATGTCCTGTATAATTATTCAAGCAAACAATGTGGGAGGACAGGGGCGCAAATGATGTTCTGTTGCAGCTTTTTAAAGCTTTAAAATTTAATTAAAACAACTAACAGCCTTATTTAATCTAGCTGCACAATGCTCATGCAATACTAGAGCCTATATATTAGGAATTAGGTTCTCAAACTAACTTTAGACTGCACCCATCATGCTTATGCATGAATAGAATTCTACATTTTAAATAAGGTCACCGTCAAGGCAATATTTCAACAACCTTGCACTCTATTCTCATAATATAGGGCAAATAATTACACTTTAAACTGTAGTGTTTGGTCTTGTGGCAATTCCATGTTTTTTAAGGAACAAGGCACTGAAAGCTGCTTAGTGGGCCCTGCAGTGCAGATTTGCATTTCACCACTCAGGGAATTACAGCAAGCGAATGAACAGGAAGGGTGGAGGGGTGACTACGGGGGATTAGAGTTGTAACAAGCTTAAGAGAAAGGTTGAAGGACATTTGTGGCATCTAATTTGAACTACAGCAGACACAGTTCAGTTATAGGCTAAATGTCGGAGTATTCTCCACCACCTGACACGTCCCACCAGTCAGAGTTAATACATGTGGATTAAGTGTGTAACACTAGATTGGCTAGTTGTGAAGGAAGTTAAGCACTCAGGTTTAGTGAACAGAGCACTAACTGACTAAGTGAAAAGATGGGCACACTTTTATGAAAATTCTGGATGATATTCTATGTTAGGTTAAGCTTTATTTACATACTTGCTTTTGTATGCAATGAGTTGATCACATGAAATTTGTTGATGAGCAAAAAGTTCACAAAATGAGGCATGGGACCATGCAAAGCTCACAGATGCCCAGGAAGCACGTTAACTGTTTAAAGTGATCTTCTGCACAAACTCTATGAAACACTCCCGCAAACTTGAGGTGAATATATTCCGATATGGACATTCTGCAGTGTAATCCACTTCTACAATACAACCTGACAAAAGCCAGCTCTATGATGGAGCAAACAACTTCTTTTTTTTTTATCGTACCCTTTAAAGTCTAGCAGGAGTGAATGTTTTATAGGCTACTTAAGAGATGGATTTTGTGAAAAAAAATGTCATTAAATGATTAATATCGAAAGATTAAAAGTTAGCAAACATTGCAATCTCCAAATGTGCTTGAAACTCTACTTTTCACAGATAGTAAAGCGTGATTTAATAAGTCTGATTAAATGCCATAAATACATGAAGGTCACTGAAAATGTTGTCAATGTGTCATCCAATATGTTGGCATTTGCTATTGCACACACCCTTTTATTATGAGAGGGTAATCTGTGTAGCAGCAGCCTTGAAGCATCATGCAGTTGTGTACGGCACCTTCAGGAGGTGAAATGTCACTGGACACCAGAATTGGGCGAAAAAAAAAATCAATGTATGAAGTAGTAACATCAACCAAGGAATGCATGGATGACATTAAAAATGTATTAATACTATGAACACACACGTCTCTTTGGCAATGCCTGAGAGAGCAAATTGCATTCAAGAGGATGCAACATTGTAATGTAAATGTAATGTAATCCATTATTTATATTGAACAAAGGCATAATTATTGCTGTCTTTTCTTCCCTGATCACCAGGAGTGAGTATTTCAGCCAATCAGGACGTGGAGACAGACATGGAGACCTTCCAGATGGAGATTGATAAGGAGAGCAAACGGTCCATGTTCAGGACCAATGGTGGATCCTACTGGACTCTAGTGACTCACGGAGAGATCCAATCCACTGCCAGAGAAGTGTAAGTAGCTCAGAGCTTTCAAAGAGGAGATTTCCTCTATGTTTTAACTTATCTCTTACTAACCTCTCCATGATTTGGTCCCCAGCGAGGTCAACACAATGTTTGACATTGAGTGGCGAGGACAGAGGGTGGCACTCAAAGCAAGCAATGGAAAGTATGTTTGTACAAAGAAGAACGGGCAGCTCTCAGCAGTCAGCGATACAGTGGGTAAGAGCTTTCAGGCAAGACACTTGAGATCCAATGCTGTGCCACAGGTACAGCTTCGTTGACCCATGTAAAAAAGAAAAGAAAAACAGTATTTGTCCCTCATTGCAGGTGATGATGAATTATTTCTGATGAAACTCATCAACCGCCCTATGCTGATCCTTCGTGGAGAGAATGGCTTTGTGTGTCACCACAAGAACTCCAACACTCTGAATGCAAATCGATCCGTCTATGACATTTTCTCACTGATCTTCAATGATGGCGCCTACAATATTAAAAGTCAGTGTTTTCATGTGTGCACGTCACAACATACTACATTTCTGCATAACATATCCTGTTTTGATAGATATCAAAGCTAACATAAAATCCACTGATATCCTTCTGCAGGTGTGAATGGAAAGTTCTGGTACGCCTCAAGCAGTGGCCTAGTGTGCTCAGATGGAGAAAAGCCAGAGGACTTTTTCCTTGAGTTCCTGGAGCATGGACGCGTCGCCATCAAAGGTTCTGATGGAAAGTACCTTCGTGGAGACCAGGGAGGTACGCTCATGGGTGACGGTACAACTGTTGATGTATCTTCTCTGTGGGAGTATTGATCAGGGTCCTCAAAGAAGAACAAGAAAGTGAGGTGCAGGACTGAACGGGTAACATTTTCCTGACTGTTTTTATACTAGCTGCCAGGTGCCCAATCCCATGTTGTTGTTGTTGTTTTATTTATTTTTTTAATTGGGAAGACGTGAACACATTAGGAAGATATGTGTGGTTTTTACTGTGAATGTTGAATGTTTTGTCTTTAAAATGACAATGCCAACATCAAACAGCACATACTGTGTGGAAACGTGTCATTTCACAAATACGGAATAAGACAGAGGCTGTTCCAATTCCATCGGACCCACTTTGTTCAATATAGGTGCAGTGACAACCAAATATATTTGAGGGCAGCCACACTGATCAGTCCATGCACAAAGAGAAATTTAATCACACCAGCTGCAATGTTAATTAGGCCCAGGGGCATAAATTGGCCAGGCACACACATATTTGACTCAGCCTCCATTTTGATCTCAACTGCACACATGTAAAGTTTCGTTATTGCATCTTGTACGGTTGCTGTGCTATTACGGTGACAAAACCTGTACACAGAAATATAAACACCTGGCAAATACTCAAAACCGTTTCTCTGGTAGTTCCCGCTACAGCAGGTGTCTCAATGACCACATTTTGCCATTATGACTCACACAGACCCAAAAGGTGAAGAAATTATATCAATGCTGCTGTTGTAGCTTGTAAAGAGTGTTGCTGCCTAACTCGGAACATTAGGGACATTTAATCCCTCTGCTCTTCTGGCTAAATAGAATAAATATCTCTAAACACGTTGTGACGACTTCTCCGTCTATCAAAACTGATATAAATCTGGCAGAGAAGGACACACCGGTCCTGAACAACACTCACATACCAACTGGAAATCAATGAAAAGGAAACGGATAAGGATAAGGAAGGATCAGTCTGGCTGCATTCTTATGTATACTTATAGAAACAAACGGGTACACTCATTTCTAGACACAAAATAAACTTCATTTGGTTTAGTTGACTAGACCTTAATTGACTATGTGTATCAGGATACTTCCATAACCTCTATCTTACTACTGATCCTACTGGGTTTGTTTACAGATTTCCAATGATTTCAACACTTTGACATGTTCTATTAGTGTGATCATTGACATCACTCTAAACAACGGTAATGCACCACTGTCTTTGAGGACAGCGGATGGCTGGTGCCAATGATGTTTTCATTTATCTTAATAGACCATTTACAGCGTCCGTAAAAGCACCATATGAAGTAAATGAAGTGTACAGGAGCAAATAGACTGTACTGTCTCAGACACCTCTGCAATGCGGAGCAATATCCAAAGAGGACTTATCTCATCATCACTGCAAACACTGAAATATGTTTTTGTGTAACATGTATAGAAATACAGAGACAGGACATGTTCAGGGACAAAGGCTATCAGTAGAAATGTCATATATCCATATCAGGGCACATTTAGAGCAATTTGATGGACTATACATCATTTTAATGTACCAGGTATGAACTCAGAAAGTGCTTCTCTGGTGTTCTGCCTCGGAGCCTTAAACAATACTGCACTCTATATCCCTTTATACACTGGTCTGATGTTCAGAGTTGGTTGGTAAGATTAGAAAATATAATGGATTTAGAGAACAGACAGATTTAAAAAATAAAAATTCCTACTGGAATGCTTTAGGCCAGGTGTTTGAATATGAATCTTAGAATAATGCTTGTTTCTTTTCCATCCGTTTGGCCACAGTCAGATGAGAAAGTGTAGTGAATTTCTATTGTGAAGGGAGGGCTCTGTACACTTTGTGGTGTTTTGGGCAGCAAACTGCTACTTCAGACAGCTTTGGAAAACATGTCATGTACAATGTTTTTGTACTATGCACAAAGCTGGGATATCGGTCCTCCCTATGCGCCCAGTCTTTGTGCATGGCTAGGCCAAGAACATCCCACTGAAAGTGATATGAATCTTCTCATCTAACTCTGGACAAGACGGCAAACAACTGTATTTCAAAAAATAGTGGAGGGTTCCTGTAAGTAATCTACCAAACACTGCTTTTGTAAAATGTGATCAGTAGCCTCTAGTTGACCCTTAGCCAGCACAGCCCTTTTAAAAAGGAGAATGTTTTTGTATTTTGATCTCACAGGACTCACTGAATTAATTAAATTCTCCTGACATGCATCAATGGCACAAGCTGCCCAGACTTTATTGGCTGAGATGTTGGCGTTGTGTTATTTACCAGGAAGGAATAAAAACTGCAATAGTTCAAGTGTAATGTCTAAACGAGTGGTTTTGTGATGTGTGCAATTTGCAATTAATAGAGAGTCATTTTAGAAAGCAGGGTCTAAAAGGCTTGGTCACTTATGCATCCTGTATCATCCCCCAGCCATATTTTAGAATGTATTTCATATAGATGTTTGTTTTATTATACATTTGTTTTATGATATGAATTTTGAAAATATTGATAACAATAAAAACGTGTCAATATCTTTGTTGACTTTGGGACTAGAATTGTATGCCAAGCTAAGAAAATATGAGTGGAATTTGTGATTCTGTAGTTCAAATGGTAGAGGGGGTCCAAACCCCGGCTCCAGCTGTCTAAAGTGTCCCCAGAATGGTCAGTTTGGACAAAAGTATCCACCAAATTATTGTAATGTAATGTCCAGAACATCTGATTTCTGTGACTAATAATGTATAATGAATTTGGTCCATTATTTGCCATCAATGATCAGTTACCATTGAGCAAAGACGGTTTAATAGGCCCTTTTTATAGCAGACATTTTTACTTTTTATTGTAGGGATGGCAAACAGTAAATGGACTGCACTCATCACTTACACAGCACCTTTTTACCTGAACAATCAAAGCGCTTTACATAATGCAAATCATTCACCCATTCATTTCACACAGACACACGCCAGTGTTGACAGAGCTGCCATGCACGGCTGGCCTGCCCATTCAAAGCAACGTTGGGTTCAGTGTCTTGCTCAAGGACACTTTGTCATGAGGTAAAGAATGTTTTATTCATGACGTACATGAAGCATGCAATTTGTCACTCAAAATGATTATTATCATCACCTTTGCTTTTTTTGTTTGAAAAAGCCACACAATTTGAGAATAAATGTCATATTCGAAGTATAACGAAATATAACGGTCACCGGCCTCATCCGGCACGATGGTAAGTCTGCATACAGACGGGAGGTTGAACAGCTGGCCCTGTGGTGTGGTCAGAACAACGCTTTTAAAGCTGAGGAGATTATAGTCGACTTCAGTAGGAGCACCCCCTCCCCGTCACCATTCTGAACAACACAGTCTGTTGTGGAAACCTTCGGATTTCTAGGATCCATCTTCTTCCAGTACCTCAAGTAGACTTACAAAATAGACATCATCAGGGAAAAGGCCCAGCAGAGACTGAGCTTTCTGCCCCAGCTCAAGAAGTTCAACCTGCTACCAAACAGGACATTGGTGCCAGCCTGTCTTCCATTCAGGACTTACACATGTCGGGAGTCAGGAAACGGGTAGGAAGCATCACCATAGGCTCCTCCTACCCTGGACATAACCTGTTTTAGCTTCTCCCCTCTGGGAGGTCTACAGAGCACTGTACACCAAAACAACCAGACACAAGAACATTGTCTTCCCTCAGGCCGTCACTCTGATGAACACTTAACATCGGTCATACGCTGTCAATAACCCTCAACACCAAAACATCCACTGCTGCCATTACAGATTATAAATTTGCAGTTTTTAATGCAACTTTTTTATATGTAAAAAGAATCTGTTACTGTCATTATAAATCACACACGCTGTACATACAGTAAAGAGACAATTTAAAATTGTACATAGTCATCCAGTCTATGTATATCAATCCAGTACTTATTTGCACTATTTGTATATTTTGCAACTTCCAGAACACTCGACTTGCATATGAATTTTATTTTATGTCATGGTTGGTTATTGAGTGCGATGCAAAATAGTCTCAGTCAAATGCCTTGTAAACGTGTGTATATACGAGTATATACTGTTTACTTGGGCAATAAAGCTAATTCTGATTTTGATACAGGCCTTTCCCAACAGGGCAAATTATGGCTCAGTAGGAAAGGCAAGATAATCAATAACTGATGACTAAATCCTGACTATTATTCTAGGTGTGCAGGCTCCAGGCTCCTGATATAGTGCATGCTGGCTCTTTGGGGGATATTTAATTGGAACTGAGATATTATTAATGGTGACACTACAATGAGTCACAAAGCCCAGTCACTGGTTAAAAGAACATTTCTGTACATGGCCTTTACTTTGTCAAGAAAATAATTAAAAAATGATGGTAACAACTGAACCAAAATGCTAAAATATACTCTTGGCAGCTATTTCACAAACCCTACACAGTCCAAGGTTGTCAGCAGGACTCTTTGATCAGTGTGGTATCGCTAATAGGATTTTCCCATTCACTACACTGGATGGCAGTGTGTACCTCTCTTAGCTTACGCTCCGCTACAGTAATAGTCAGTGACAAGTGCTGTGAAAGTAACATTTCCTGCTGCAATCACAACAAGTACAACACCTGTTTGCAACCCCCACACTGCAACCGACCTGACATCTGTTAACACACTTTCGACAACTCTGCGTTTTTAACTGGAACTGGCATCAGCTGTCACTTCCAGTAAACCACACGAATGTGACTTAAAGAGAACAAGACATGATTTTGCATAATGTATAGGAAGTCGTTCAGGTTCCTAGCCATGACCTCCTCCATACTATACTTTGTTTATCCATAACAAATATAGTATTTATTTTTAAGAATTTCAATTGACTCTTAAAATGACACAAACACACACTCTAAACTTTTCTCAAGCCCAACACATTCCCCATGACACTTTGCCTCCTCTTGTTTGATTCTATAATTGCACTGGCAAATGTTTTCTTTGAGCATCACAGCCCATAATTGCTCTGCTCACTAGCCCCGATTGTTACACACAACTCACTGAACTGGAGATGTTTTAACGGATCAACTTGGGTTTAAATGGGACATAGATTTTGCTTTGGCAGAGCATTTTAGATATGCAACATCTGCAATAAGAATGAGAGTGCCAAAGATTTTAGCAAAGCAAAAAAAACAACTAAATAAATAACTCTAAAACTAAAATCAGTTTTCATTGCCAGTATCAAGTAATACATCCTTTTAACCTGAGTGCCCCTTTCTGTTTATGTGTGAATCAGAAAACTGTCGATCTCTGGTGAGAATGGATGGCCTAAGGTCAATATGTATAACTGGCATAGATTTTCTCCTCTGTGTGTCGTACTGCAACACTGGCTAGGTTTGCCTGTAGCTAGTTGTGTTGGTAGGTAGGTTCGGGTCAAACGTTAGACAGAAATCCAATTCTTTAGGATATAAAGACAAGTGCTGGTTTTAAAACAGATATGCTTGAACCCTCATTTTTTATGCAAATCACATTTCAGATGACGTCAAACAAACTCCTCCGGGACATTCCAGTAACACACACAACAAAGAAATACACAGAATGACAATGTGTGTTCACAAGCATCAGTGTAGCTGCATTGTGGTGCTGCCGGACAGTTTTTTGCTTTAAGACATCTTCTCAAACAGGAGAGGGGAAGAATAAAGGAGTAATACCCAAACTCACAAAAGTCACAAGGGGCAGTTCAAAAAGAAAAAAAGGCTCAAAATCTATGCAGAATCTTTTTTATTCCTTGTATTCTTTTTCTTGTTTAAACCTTGGGCTTACATTACCCACTGCCAACAGTTCGGTCAGAGACTCCGATGCATTATGCTAACACTTACACCTGGGACGCTAGCCTCAAGCTCACTTCTTATTTTTACACGCACGCACGCACGCACGCACGCACACACACACACACACGCACACACGCACACACGCACACACACACTCACACACACACACACACACACACACACACACACACACACACACACTTTACTGTTGGGCATAGTGAGTACCACCTTTACTTTAAAATACAAATATATTTTGGTACCAATACTTTTTACTTAAGTTAGAGTATTTAACTGAAATAGAAGATCTTAAAACAGTTTCCACCACATTGCCGTACCAATTTTTAAAACTGGAAACAAATTTGACATAACTATTAAAGCATAGCATGTGTAAATAGCATCTGAACAAGTTATATTGCATCCTTAACAACCAACTGCAAACAAACACTTAACATAATGTCAACAGCAAAAGTTAGATTATTAATTATCAAACAACAAACCACACCTTCCCCCTTGAGATGTCCCTCGTCTCCATCTGTTAGATAATCTCAAATAATGACTTCTGTTTGCAGAGTGCCTAATTTTGCAGCCAAATTTAAAAAGGCATTAGAACAACAGCTGCATTTTTACAGATATTCTGCCAAAACAAGACCTTGGCAGTGAATCTGGAAAGGAACAAGAACATTATTTTCAAGGAAAAAGACTAAATGTCAGCGCAATCCCAATAGGGTTTTACAACATATACAAAATAAAAAATAAAACATTCTAAGGGAGGAGAATCTTTCAAAAGACAAATGGAGGAGGACATTCTGTACCACAAAAAAATCTGGCCACCTACCTATACAGGACCAACCTGAACCTGGCTACACATATTAAAATATATAACTGAACCATTTTGCTATAGTAGTAGTGATGTGTGGGAACACCCTGACAAAGCAAGGCTATTGAAAATGGATTTAACACCCAAAAGAAACCTTCCAAACTGAAGAGTCCACAGCAACACAACACACAATCGAAGCCAAGCTGAAATAGACCAAGTGGCACTTTTAATTAGGATACAAAAAAAAAAGAGCAACAAAAAACACCTTAAAGCCAATGAGCCCAGCTCCTACCATTACAGAGGAACGCTGCTCATGCGGCTCAGCTCATCTACAGAGCACAGACCTCACATGAACTAGACCGGCCAACTTATAGCCATAGAGAAGAACATCAAACACTGGAGATTTGATATGGACCTTAAAGTGAACTTAAATGTTATTTAGTCATTACCAGCTGTTAATACAGAGGAAGATTATCTGGTCACTGTGAACAACGGAAAAAGACAGGAATGACCACAATCTGGCCAATGAAAGTGGTGGACACACACAAACCTGCCAACCCAGAGTCTGCCTGTTGGCAGAACTGACACAAGGAGAAGTTAACTTTGAACGTTTCCTACCTTCTGTTGCTGCGTTGATTCATCAAGCTGCTCTTGCATCGTCGTACTGCCTCTCACAGTTTGAATGTCATGTGACTGAGTCCCTTCCTCCTGCATTCTTACAATGAATCTGCAAAAACAGAACAGATTTAGTGATCTATTAATTGCATTAGGTTAGCTGTGCAAACTGTTGCAGCACAACAGAAAAACAGAAAAACAGAACAATAGCAACATGACAAACCTCAAACTACATGAAAAAAGCAATCCCTCTGCAGAGATTATGAGAAATAGATTGTGCTTCAAATTTAGGAGACGTGGCAATTCATCTTGCCAACAAAGTAAGCCAGATGTTCTACTGCTTACATCAAGCATGAATCATTGTGGCTATAATATTCTATGATTGATAATTTAATGCAAAAAACGTGGCTGAGGTTTTAGGCAATTTTCTGAAGGTTGCAAAATAAGATGCAAACACAGACAGGTCACTGATGTTCTGGGTGAAAATACTCACAAGCAATTCAAAAGATTACATAATTAACTGGGCCTCAACAACTCAACACGTAGCATTTCATTGCTGCTTTCCGCCTAAACTGGCATTTGAGTTATTCTGATGAAAGAATTTGAGAATTTACACAGGTTTACATGTGCAGTGAAGATACAGTATCTACTGTATATATTTTGAAAGGTTATGTTTGTTTGTTGGGAAATTAAATGGCTACATTTGTAAAACTGATAAGATTCTTCGTGACATATCTTTGCAAGAAAATCTATGCAGAATAGTATAATAGAATAGTCCTGCTCAGATAGTTTCTGAAATATTCCTTATATATGCACATATGCATAGGGGCAACTGTGGCTTAGTGGTGAGCAGGATCGTCCTTCAATCAGAGGATCGGCGGTTCGATCCCTGGCTCCACTAGCCCACGTCCATGTGTCCATGGGCAAGACACTTAACCCTAAATTGCTCCCGTAGCTGTGTCTACGGTGTGTGAATGATGTCATGTAGTGTCAAAGCACTTTGAGTGGTCGGAAGACTGGAAAGGTGCTATACAAGTACAAGTCCATTTACCATATATATAATTCCAAAGAATTCAAACCTATAAGAGAGAATATGCATGAAGACACTGATTGTCTCTCACATACGAGTTTGTGTATGAACTAAACCAAGCAATTAAATTAATTCTACTTCAATGGGTGGTTTAATTATTGCAGTGTACCCTTCTGATTTACCTACATGTCACAGCAGATTCATTTGTGGAGACTGAAATGCAATTTAACTGTGAATTTCAATAGGCTGCGCAGATTTTGATGCATCAGAAAATTGCAGTGATCCAGAGGAGCCCATCCATTTCCCATCCTACACCTGACAGATCCATCTTCCCCTCTCCTTATTGTCTGATGTAAATGCATAGAATTACTCTTTTTATGAAAACGGACACAATTGGGTACAGAACCCACCATACCAGAAGTAACTCGAACTTTGCCCATCTATTTCTGACTAAAAAACAGCAACCTGTACGAATGAAAGTCGGTTTATGACCTACTTTGTATTGACGGAGAACAACTGGGATGATGGTCAAGGCTTTAACATTGTGTTCTCATTTATGAGTTGTCATTTAGGAAAAGGCTGTGGGAAATCATACTTTATAACGTAGAGTACACAGAATTAAGAATTTATGAGGACTATGCAGGACATTGTTTCAAATAATAATGGGTTATGTGTGCTAGAACAAGTGGCGTTATACTGGTACCACATCCTCTTCCAATCACATCACAATGCTATACTTAAACAAAGGAAGCGCTGTATGTCAGTTTGTAAGATATGTTATCCTGCTGTGTCCAGTTGCATCATTGACTCTAAAATTGTATGACACTATATAAAAGCAAAGTAACATTGTGTGCAGGGATGACTTCTATATAGTGTCAAAACAATCAGCCAACTCAACTCATCCAACTTAAATTAGGAACTGACAAAAGTGAGTCATTCGCAAAACAATCTGCAACTGGATCCTATCACACCACAGTTGTAAGTAGAAATACTTTCTTCATTACCGTTCAAATTAGGCTACCCATTCTGACTGTTTGAAATCTTTTTTGTGTGTGCCTTTTACATCAAACCACTATCCATACAGTTCTGCAAAGGGAAACATTGAAAACATAGATAGCTATTTTCTGGTGAACACAGAGACTGAGGAAAAGCTGCTGCAGTCTGCAAGGAAACTTTGTAGATGTATTAGTCAGGGGGGAAACATAAAGCGACACATGAAATACTCCAAAATACAGTTGGAGTAGTGGCCACTGGCTAAGTCAGAGTCCAGACCTCAGGTCAATTGAGAACTTTTTGCAGTACTTGAAATTGCTTTTCACTCACAGTCCCCGTGGGATTTGACAGAGATTAGGCATTTTACAAGGTAGTATGGGGGAAATGGCTGGTCTAAAATGTGGAAGCTGATAGACCTAACCTACCGTTATCCACACCACAGACAGCCAGATGGTATTTTGTCTTTTCACATTCGGACTCAGGTGTGCTGAGCCCTGAACTCACAGCATCAATTATCTCCGCGGCCCCACCCACAGGACCCTTCCGGCATGACAGGTGTCTCTAAATGCCTGGTCATAAAGTAAGTATTTTATAAATTATTGTTTGTTGTAACCACGATGCCATCTTAAATGTTATAGTTTTAAAGCTTTTGTACTTTTTTTTATTGTGAGTAGGTACACGTAATGTGCTTTACCTTAAATGTTATTTTTATTTGTTAAGTCTGGTTATTCTTTATTTTAATTGTATTTGTACCTCATCGTACGCAGCCGTTTAATTGACTACTGTATGTGTAGTGACAAAAGGCTCGGTACAAATATGCGTCCCTGGTCACGGCAGCAACCGCTCTGAAAATAGTCTCCAATTAAGTTACGGTAAGAGTCAAGTAAATATCGGAAAAACTGTGGCCGGATGTGGACTAGTTTATATTAAAACAAATAAATGTCAAGCACCTCCACCACAGATGTTTTGCGATCGGGGTTTTATTTTGGAATTCCGCACCGCGCTTGTGGCGTTTCATTTTGTTAACTGGACGTTATGGATCAATCCGAGAGCGCTGTACCTCTAGGTTTGTCAGTGTGCACTGGTGGTGAGCTCGATATGTACCTCTTTTCTCCTATTTTTATTTTTATTTTTTCCTTTTAAAGTAAACAATTGCGGGATTACGCTTTGCTCAGTTTCCATCCTAAACTACACGTTTTAGGACCGTGATTGCCATGGAGAACAGCACTACGGGGAGGGGAGAGCTTTTACGCATCGCACATCTTTGAGCGTCGATACAGGATACAGTAAAAAATAAAATATAGAAACTGCACAGACTTTTTAAGAGTAAGTGCGCTCCGCGTTGTGGACTGTATCATGAGGTACAGATTGGTGGTTCTTACTGCTGGGTTTACAGGTTTGCTCAGCTTCAGCCTCCTCGCAGTTGCTATTGGGACTGATTACTGGTACATTATCGATGTGAAACCCAACTGTACAGGTTCAGATGACCTGAGTTCACATTCTGGACTGTGGAGAATTAATGAAGGTAGATCAACTCAACTTAAGCTTATACATATTATAGTATGTAGTTTGCACGAGCGTTTACTTAGAGGGTATAAGTCTTCATACTCAAGTCTGATGTGTAAGCTGTAATGAAATCGAATTCTGCCCTCATTTTTCCAGCATAACTTTTCTCACATGGGGTAATTTTGAGAAGCCTTTGTCATGAGGCAGTAACACTGTTGTGAGTAAAACGCTTGTTCTCACTTGCAATGTCCATTATTGGCCGTATCTTATGTTGACAGTGAAAGAAAAAATCGATCTACTGTGGATGTGATGTCGTTGAAATATATTATTGTTCATACATTGTTCAAGGGTTTCTCTCTCATTCTGCTGCGTTACCACGTTGAGTGACAGCAGCAGCCTACGGCTATATTTACCGTAATTTATTCCTCATCACTTCATCGTTTGGGTGGCAAAAACTGATTGCAGTAAATCGTAGTTGTGGGATACTAATGCACCGGAGAGATGAAATGCCAGTGCTTTTAGATTGGAGAAATAAATGACACAGGCGGCTCATGTGCTGAATTATTAACTCCTGCACGTTTCAGTTTGAGGTCCAGATATGTCCATTGTGTTGCTGGTGCCCCCCACAGTTCACAGTAAATGCCAAGTAATTGGACAACCTAATGTATGAAGCTCTTCAAGCAGTGCACCTGTGACATAAAGGTGGAACATGCACTAACACAAGTGTTGTTATATTATCTACTGCACTGGCTGAGCTCACAGAAGCAGCAACCTGAGCTTCATTCTGCAGAGGTGCAAAACTGTCGCACATACAGGGCTGAGGAAATGTCTGTCATATAGAGATATCTTTAATTGGTTTGATTAATTCAAGCTTGCATTGTGTTGAATTTCTAAATATATTGACTATTTGTACAATTACAGGATTTTAGAAAAGTGACATTGTTAGTAACAATTTTCTAGTCTCACAGCTCTGTCCACACATCCTGCCATGTGTAACCTTTTCCCCTGACATTTTCAGGAGCAAACATGAGCTCAGTCATCCCTTCTTTCACAGCAAATATGTCCAGCCTGTCAGAAGTGGAAAGGCACCTTCTTGGTGAGTGGCTTTGTTTATCAACTGGCATGGGAGTTGATAATGAGGTGGATTTACAATAGTAAGTCAGTAGGATTTCTGACAAAAATAAGTTATAGGTGTAGTTAGCTGCTGAAGAAATGTAACTGTATGCTGTCAGAAAATCCTATCCAGAAGATGTACATCAAACAAACATGAACATTTGTGCAAAGGATAGTTTGCACAAATTCCCTGTTTGTAATTAAATACAGTAATACATTGTTTGTGACAGAAGCTATCTTAAGCAAGTCTCAACACTCACCAATTGACAATGAAACTGGAAAATAGTGCCTCCCTGGATGATAGAAATCAATCTGAAGGCCTAACTGCTTTTGCAAATGGTTGCACTCAGCAGTATATCCAGCTGACTTGTGGTTAAAGGGATAGCTGTTTTGAAGTGGGTTTGTGTGAGGTATTTATCCATAGTCAGTGTATTACTACAGTAAATGGCGGTCAGCACACCACCTATTTGGAGAAAAGGAGTACCAGCATTGGAGCAAAGTAATGCTGTGGACTGGGCCAGCAGAGAACATCTTTAAGACACCTAAAAGAAAGGTCTCCCTAAAAACAGCAGACAGCGCTAGAAATAAAGGCATGGTGTCCGATCAGCTGCTCTTTGGTTGTGCTTGGACTGACAGAATTTTTTTGGGTACGCTCGAATGGATGGCGGGTTGATGTACAACAGAACATTTCCAAATATAAAGCATTTTCTTATGGTCTTTCATTAAAAAACGTTTCAATTTTAGCAGAATTGTAATTTCACCCATAAAGCAGGTGACTAATGACGTAGGTGACTAAGTCACCAACCCTGCTGACGCTTAAGTCAAATAATCAAATCAATTATCCTCATTTTCTATGATTGTGCACCAGCGAGTGAGCCTTTTATAAGAGACCAGATATTACTGAACATGTGTTATACCCCAATGATATGACATCTTCTCTTTTAACCCTCCTTGCTTAGCTATGCTGTCTTTAAAGGCACCAGACTGTGTTTCTTGGCAAGTACTACCCTATTTAGCTTGTTGAGGCAGAGACGATTGTTTAAGGTTAGGTAATGACCTTGAGTGGTTAGGGTTAGGATAGCCCATTGGTCAGGGCATAGGACCTGAAAAAATCAGGTTACCAGTACCTTGGCGAGCTTGGACGCCTGGTCAATCCCAGTGCATTAATGAGGGTCTGGCCAATAAAAGCAGTGGGATTCATAATTATATCACCAGTCTCGACTAGATAAGTCTTACTTTCAGTTCAGTTCCCAGTTAAAAAATATTCTAAACATAGCATTATACTTAAACTGAGATCATTTTTTACTTTGCTTCCATGCTGGTACACCTGTCTGCCTTTCCAAAGTGGGAGCATGCTGCCCACCGTCAACTGTAGGTAATATACTGACAAGGGTTAAGTACCTGAAACAACCCAACTTCAAAAACGTCTAACTATATCCTTTAAGGCATTTGAAAAAAATCATAGCACTTTAAAATCTTAAAGCACACTAACTACTGTGTGTTTGTGAATGTGTTTGCAGGCTTGCACAAGGTGGTGGTCGTCATGTTGCCCCTCAGCCTGTTCCTGCTGGTGTTCGGCTGGATCTTTGGACTTGTCAGCTCGTTGGCCTGCAGTCCCAACTTGCTGGCTGGATCAGCATCCTATGTTCTCTTCTGTAGTGAGTCCACAGATTTTACTTTTTTTTCTGAGTCTGTGGCAATTACGCGTATTTTACGTCTAGGCTATTCTGTAGCAAAACCTTTGCTTTGTCATGTCAGTGTGTAAGATGTATGGTTAGGGCTGGGCAATATTGCCAAAATTCAAAACAGCGCAAGAAAAGCTTGTGTGGGCTGCACATTTTACACATACAGTACATGTGCCTTGTTGTGTCTTAAATACACATAGAAAAACGTGAAAATGACATATCAGTGCTCTCTTTCACTTCTGGTTTACCTCTGACTTAAGGCAAGTGCTAAAATCTCATTTATACCTTCTTACACTTAGGGCCAATAAGAAACCTGCAATTAGTGTTGTATAAATATTATTTCTTGCAGATAATACATATCTGTGTAGATATTCAAAATCCCATCTGACTTGAGTCGAGTTAGGTAATGATCTTTTTGATCACATTGTTAATAAAAGTGTGGAAATTGGGATTTTTTCAAAGGAAATAAGGAGAAAGACACTTTTAGACTGGTTAGAGCATACGGTGCAAGACTTATGTCTCTATCAGTTTTTCACATCGTGCGAATAGACAAAGCATGAATGATTTAGTATTCTCAGATGCAATTATAGTAGCACTACCATCTGTGAGAGTTTGGACTCCCATATACTAAATCACAGTTTTGACACCAATTACCAAACACTACAATGCTGTAGAACGGTGGGAATCAAAACAGCTGGTTGTTAAAATCTACTGACAGATCTTCCTTGGAAAGCCAACATTTAGTCTGTTTTAATTGAACTCTGGTGCGGTTCAACCCCTGGTGCAGTTAGTTTGGGCAGTTGAGACACAGTAATTGATTTTGGTGTGGACCAAAACAACCGATACAAGTCCACTGGTAAGAGGTTGTCCTCGGACCGCTTCTAAGTGAACCAAAATGCAGGCGGTCTGTGTGGCTAATTGTTGAGATGGATACAACATGAGCGGGAGGAGACTCACTTGGACTTCTGCAGAAGTCCCATGTTTGCTTGACATCTTGGCTGAAGAGAACATACAGAATGCGCTAAAACAAAATAGTTTTTAAGGTAATACGGGATAAACTGTAGGAGAAGTGATTGGTGTGAACAGTAGATCATCAGTGAATCAAAGAGAAAATATCTTTGACAGCAATATTTTAAAGTCTGCTTAGAAGTGGCAGCTGTCGAGATACATTTGCTCCTTGGAACACTCACCTCAACAATTTTCAATTTTTTTTTATCTGGTCTGCTTTAATTTATACATTGTGAAACCAAACCAGACTAAATATAAAACGACCCAAATAGTACTAATTTCACTCTTATTTAGATTAACAGACTTTGGCTTGTGATGCACCCTTACACACCACCTCGCTATGGAAACGGATACAGTTATCAGCATTGATTGCAGCATGGAGTGACTGCTCATCATGATAAAGTGGCACAAAATAGCAGAAGAGCTTGTTCTTGATTGAAAGATTCAGAGAGACTTCCCCCTGGAATCGTCAGTGGATGTTCTCTGATGTTACTCTTTCTCAAATGGCATCCTTATACAATATTAACAAAATTGAATGTACTTTGTTTAGTCAAGTTCATTGAATATATTGTGTCTAATCCCGGTAATCATGGGCAGTCAAATCATAAACAACATCTTCCTTAAATGTAATTATATGATAACATGGGCCACAGCCTGCACATACAGAGTTTGTGTGTTGGTGGGATCGGTCCACTACTTTGCTCCAGACTGAAATATTTCAACTATTGGTGTGATTGCCATGACATTTTTGTGAACACATTTATGTTCCCCTCAGGATGAATTGTAAGAACTTTGGTGTGCATGTTGCCATGCTAATTTTAGCATGTAGCTCAAAGCGCTGCCTCACCGAGAATTGTTGTAGACTTAAAATTATATTTGCTAATCTGCATACCTGAATGATGGCCTCAAACATAACATAATACTTGAAATAATTCACATAATTTTGTATCCGTCCATAAATAAGTATTGAATGCTCAAAAATACAAACTGAATGTCCAACAGAATGGGAGCTCAAAGATAAAACTGAGTATCATCCTCTTTGGGGACATTGACAGAAATGTCCTTAGTTTGGTCCAGTAGTAAGAAGACCTGATCTGCATGGCAGATAAAGGATATGCTTTCATCAGCAATACAGTAATATTGCTTTTTTGTTCCTACACTGTGAAGGGTCAGCTGTAAATAGCATAAATAGAAAATCCATCAAAGAATGCATTTGAAGTCCGAATTCAAAGGGAAGGAGTTTTATTCTTGATAGAAGTAGAGGGTCTTATTACTACTTATATTTCGCCATCTCTGCTGACAGGCCCAGCCTCTCAGACAGCTAATTTCATGCTTTGCACCAAATGGCCTGTCCACATCTCTACATCAAAAGACCTGTAAGCATCATCTGGGCACTGGCCCAGTGTTGAGGTACTTCCACTCTAGTGAAAGGTAACACTCAGTGTCAGTTCAGTATAGGGTTGCATACACCGTATTAAAATTGACCGTTATCATCATAAACATTTGCTTATCAATGATATTGAAATAAACTGAAAAGGGAGTTTGTGTGTGAAAATTGGGAAAATGCCCTTAGACCCCAGAGGGTTAAGGAACAGGCAGGAGCAGTCTGGCTGCGCTGTCACATGCTTAAAGTATATGTTAATTGATTTAAAAAGCTCCCTGATTATATTATTTTTCATTTAGTTAATTTACCATTCTATTACAGAATTATTTATATTAGTATTATTATTATTGTTAATAATAATAATAATAATAATAATAATACAATAATAACCCTACACCTTTTTTTTTTTCACAAGCGTTAATAATTACAATTCAATGTATTATAAGTGTGAACTGGATTTCTCGGTTGCACCACAAGCGTACCAAGAGTTAAACTAAAATGTCTTTACTTTAATTACTTAATTTTACATTTGTGAATTTCTTCCTACAAACATTGAGTGCAATAAATCATTCTGAAGACCAAAAGATGAGCAAAGTAACTTTTATTGTTCTAAGAACTGTAAGGTCAATTTGCCAAGTCTTGTCTGTTGACCTATAACTATGAGGTTATACATTAAATAAAATCACAATGAGCAATTCAAAACACAAATTAGACCAGTGAGAACAATGGCACAATGTATAAGCCATCATCTGAACCATATGCACTGTTCAAATCAAAAGGTTTGTAAATCTGCAATGCTTTGATAGCATCCTTCTCTTCTCCATCTAATACTTTGTTTGCATAATAATGTTCACTGAAATGGTCAATCAGAAGCTTAGACAACAATGTAGAATATCAATCCCAATCATTTTATGGACCTTCCACATGGATGTCTCACATACACACAAAACTACAAAATAATCACTAATCTATACTCACATGGCCCTTTGGACAGAAGAGTTGGAAACAACCCAACAATCCCCAAAGCACACCTCTCCCTCTAACTTCAGGTTAGGATCCTCCCGTCAAAGACAAACAAAAAGCCTGCATAAAGAGAAGTAGGCAAATAAATGTACTTGCAGCCCAAATTTCTCACTGCATTGTCTATTGTACTTGTCAATTATGCACAATTCAATGTCAAAGAAGCTTTCTTCTGGGGCCCTGCTTCAGAGAACTGTTTGTCTTGTACTCCAAGACCTTCTGACCTCCTGACCTCCTGCATTGTTAGCGAAACATTTGACCATCTAGTACCACAAAAGAGGCAATAGAGAAGAAGTAATACTTTTTTTCAGATTCAATAGAGGTCAATTAGATAACATTCAACTGTGCACACTCAAAGACAACTTCAATAATGAAAATGTTTCTACCTCATTTATTTCCATGCTTGGCATGCAACATTATGGAACATGTTGACTTCTTAGCACAAACTGCTGGTACCTCGTTTACAGTCCCCAATCAGACTTGTTTGTTCCAGGATGATCTGGCCATCCCTCTGCTGATGGCAATTGCCCATTCTCTTGCATCTGTCCATTAAGTATGAAGCTGGCCAATAATAGTTTCAGCATGGCAATTCTGTTACTCCCCATGAAACTAAAACTTGTAATTCAGTTCTGTTTGTGTACTGATTGAACAAACAAGACATAAATTGTCAATGAGTGATCTTGAGGAGGTACTGGTGGGCAGATTATTTAGCCAGGCTAGCTGTTTCCCCCTGCTTCCTGTCTTTATGCTAAGCTAATTGTCTTCTGGCTCTAGCTTCATACTTGAGGGACAGATATGAGAGTGGTGTCAATCTCATCTCAGTCTCTGCAAGCACATTTCCCAAAATGACACACTATTCCTTGAAAGAGGACAAGTTCTGGTGTTATATCAGTGGCTCTGTCATATTCATTAATGCCTGGTGCCAAAAGACAATCCAGTCAAGAGAGCAAACAAACAAGTTGTTTTGGAAACAAATTTCCCTCTGATAATGATTGGAGGTTATATTTTCTACAATGAGCACACTGTGCTTCTAGCTACTCACCTTCAGTTTCTTACCATATTTGTACTACCATCTTAATTTTCTCAACTCTGGAACAGAGGGACAAAGAGGAATAAAGCTGCTTGATTTAGCAATAACTATATTACGGCATTCCTCTTGGAGGTACAGTATATTGTTTTCAACCATATAATGTGTTTGAGAGGTAGTATTACAGGTGTCTTGTTTCGATTGAGAACAAGTGAAGCAATTCAATTTAATTGCTAAATTGTTTTTATTTTAAAGAAATACTTTACCCCCAGAAATGACCATTTGTATATCAATTCCTCCCCCTGCGTTACCTTGAATATTGAAAGAAAATAGATTTTCTTGCATTCCTCCACGTTGAACAAAGAATCAAAAAAGGAGAAAAGTCTTGCACTGCCTTCCAAATCACATACTTTCTCTTTACATTTAGTACATACTGCAGCTGCCCTTACAAAGTGTGTACATATGCATTCAATTGGGACACACTCCTTCATCGTATAGTGCACCTTGCATTTTTAACCTCTTGCTCATAAATCTGCTGCGCAGAGGATTGTTGGTCAGAATAGCTTATGTAATGCAAAATATGACAATATGCAAAAATCAGAGTACAATCTTGATAAATTGAAGTAACAACAGCAAAACTATATCATATGTTTATAAACTCTCACACAGCTCTTGCAGTATAATCCAAGTCTCATTAATCCAGCCGAAATTTCAGTACTTCACAAAAACATGCATCCTCGATAAAATCTTACTGTTTAAAACGCTTCCATATAAACAGTCTCACCTGGATGAGTCCAAAAGGTTCTCAATAATAAGGATTGAAATACATTTTCTTAAAAAATTCAAGGTAAAACTGAATGAGTAATTAATATATTAGTTTGGTATCAGCACAGTAACAGATTAGACATGACATGAAGTGCAAGGGAACTACAAAATGTCAGAAGACTACATACATAATGGATACTGTAGCGTAGAACTAAAGGTGAATGCTTGACTATAGGAGCACTAATCAACTGCAACAGGCACCTGAGTGCAATACAAAAACTGTGTTCATGAGTTGTACTGGCATTAAGTCAATGTGAAAAGGACTTTCTATATCCTTCTATGAAACAGAGGTTTGCTGTGCCACCTAGCACTGTTCGTGATATTTGTACTTGCTCACCTTTTGTTTCTTTCTCTCTAACTGTTCCTAAATGCCAATTAGGCACACCATATGGTAGATGATGATTAGTAATTAACTGGGTCCAACTGCAACAGATGATTGTGCAGTATTGTGGTTCCGCCTTCCATGGTGCCACATTAAAGGTCAGTCTGAATATCATAGTGGTGACTACTAGGAATTTAAAGTGTTTGGGGGTTGACATTAAGTGTATTTTATTCTTGTCAACACACCTTTGCAGTATTTTTTATGACTTACTATTTGTCGGTTTGGGAAATCAAATACAATACACAGCAGAAACATCATACTTACACCAACGGTTCCTCCCGTAGAGTAAATGATTTGATTAAATTTAGAAGCACCTTGCGGGAAAAATTTGTATTTGAACGAGACAAATGTTTTTAATGCTTTAAATCTTTAATGCTTTAAGATACTACTAATTGTTTCTCATTAATGTGCTTAAGTCTGTATTATCTAATGTCATCCATTGAGTTAAGTGGAGATGATTATGTAGGGAAAATGATTATTTGCCTATGAATACATTATCACCTTAATGACCTCAAAAACTGGTTAATCGTAATACATCATGGTGATTATGGTGTTTTGATTAGGCAGCACAAGGATCTCATTCCAAGAGAATTCATTCCAATTCCTCAAGCGGGATCATCCATGTTACAGGTACAAGGCAGTATGTACAGTATGTAAGGTTTTCGTTTTTCTAATGGTTCCATGTGTTTGTTTCTGTGCACTAACAGGTCTTTTTACCCTCTCGGGGGTCAGCATCTACATCAAATACTCAAACCTAGCCATGGAGGAGTTCCAGCGGATTGTGTCCCCAGAGAACCTCGCCCACGTGGACGTGTCCTTTGGCTGGTCCTTAGCCACAGCCTGGCTCTCCTACAGCCTTGAGGTGGCCACTGGCCTGCTGCTCCTGCTAGCTGCCAGAATAACTCAGATGAAGGGACGCTATGACTCTGGTGTAGCCATTGTCATGTTATAGATTGATGTTATATGATGCCCAAGTGAATCCAAAGGCTCCCACAGGACAGTATTTTATTGCTGTTGGTATTTGTTTATTCATTTAATTTTTCAACATTTCAAGGGCCAAGGCAACAAAATGCAGATGAGAGCTGGATTTACGAAACTGCAACCATAGATACATAGATGCTGAATGAGTGATGCAGTGTTGAACGACCTTGTACACCAGCTGCCTTTCATCCTCTCAGTATAATTTTCTGTCCATTGTTCCAGTCCACAGTGATAGTATAAATGTGGCCACACAAACAGAACAACCATTCATAGTGTAATTAGTGTTATTTAATGTTTTTCAGTCTTTTGATGCAATATTCCAGCCATATGTGCAGTATGTATAGCTGATAACACTGTCCACATTTCATTCAGCCGTAGGTTTTTTGTGAGATGTGTCTTTAAAAATGCGTGTGCAAATTCACTGCCCTGCGATATGAACACAAGCAAAACAAGAAGTGAAGCTGTATTGGATAATTTCCTTTTGACACGTCCTATATAAAATATTTGAAGGCGGACTTCTGCACCTCCTCTTTGTATTGCATTTAAATATTGTTCATATCAGTGGATCAGGGGATTTTAGTCAAGTGAAAACATTGCTGATTCTGCAGCAGATAACCACCAGGCAATGGAGCCACCTAGACTCTAGTACACAGTCAGCACTGGTATAGTATCTCGTATTTCATGATAGAATATCTGCTGCTATGTTGATCCATGTGTTAGAGAAAATTAGCCTTTCACAGCAATTGAAAAGCAACTAGCAATTTGCTGGTGCAGAAGTTGAGGCAATGTTGGCTTGTGACCTAAGAACAAAATGTTAGTTTGTGCCTCCTGCTTTCCAACTTGCTATACCCACCTTACTGGTAAAAGCATTTATCATGGAAACAGAGATGAAGATAAGTGCGCTCTTGGGGATCCTGCTAGTTGTTTTCAGTAAAACAGAATATGTGCACATGTTGCTGCATGCTTTGCGGTAGTTAGAGGCTGGATATTGTAATATTTGTCTGTGGTATCCACTTCTAGGAATGAGACTTCTCTCTGCATACTGAAAGTAAAAAGACTAAATACAACATTTAGCACATAGCTGTAAAAATGTACCGTGTTATTGTTCCCTTCTCACAATCGTAACAAACCTCACTTATAACAGTGGCAGAAAAGCAATTAAACATCAATCCAGCTGAATTGTGAGTGAATGCATACAGTAAGTAGGCAACAGACAAAAAGCCACATTGATCAAATCATTTTAAATGTCTGTGACACACTGTAATTAAATTGTAAAAAGTGTATTGAAGATGTTTGTGTTGTGAGATAATAAGATCATCTGAAACATCCCGATTGTGTTCTCACTCATGCACTTTGTTCTTTCCGTGTTCTGTATACAATACAATACTGAGACAACGAGTGTTGTCTACCTACCCACAGTGCCTTGGGTTAAATTGGGACTGCTTTGCCTCTGAATGTAAATGAAGCACATTAGGAGTCAGACCAGAGGGAAAAGCGCTTGTGTTAAGAATTACAAAAGACTGCCTGAGAATTCAGAAATGTCCAATATGTGGCAACAGAGGCTGTGTTGCGAAGAGCTGTAAAAACTATTAAGACGCCTATTCTGAATGTGCTGTATACATGTCCAAAGAATGCTCCTAAAACCTGAATAATACCGGCATATCCCACATGTATTAATAGGAAAATGCTCCATTTGGAATAAGGCGCAATTCAGAATATCCAAAACGGAACATGATGTTTAGATGAGCTATATCAAATTCGGAATATTGTCATATTCTGAATAATAGTGGAATATGAGTGTGCATGTAAACAAAGTCAGTGTTGTCTATAAAAGTGACTGGAATTCAGAATAAACCATTGAAGATATAGTGACAACAGTCACTAAACATAACATTTAGGCCATTACTACCTTTTATTACTATAGGTAATATGCTGTAAAAGGTGTGAATGTGCCAACACATAAAATAGGTGACAAAAGAGAAGCAAGGCAATGTAAATAATTCACGTTGCAAAGCTTCCAAAATAGGCTTTGGAAATGTTTTCTTGTTGGAAATAAAAGAATTAAAAGGGGACTGTGTTTGAAATAGTTAGAAATATGGAATGTACAAAAAGGCTGAATCATATACAAAGAAAACACAGCTCTACAGGAATGTTACTGTTATTTTCCAAGACAAATCAACCCAGTGGGTGTTTCTGTAGACAGAAAAAGGTTTAGGAGTTGCAGGCCAAAGTGTGAGATTCACTTTTGACTGATTGTCAAAAGTGCATCTCACACTGAAGAAGTTTTGGCCCTAAAATGTGGACCTGCACACTTCTCTGCACTGATAGGGGAAAATAGTGCAAAGTCTTTGCTAAGGATGAGCATGGCAAAGATAGACGCTATACCATTAAAAGGTGTGCTTATGTTTGCCTGAATGTGATTTGCAACTTGATTTAATGTGCCGCAGCCAGTGAATCAAAGTCCAAACCATGAAACATTGTGTCCACTCAGCTGTTTGTTGCCATCGTCCTGCCAGGTAATCCGGTCTCAGATGGAACAGAGAACAGAGAGCTATAAAGGAAGGACCAAAGCACCGCAGCTCAATCTTGAAGCCCTCCTTTTATATATTAGGCCTGCTGAAATCCCATTAAACTTTTATGGAACATAATAATTCAATCCACTCTGGCAGTGGAACACCAAATATGGTGGTAAGCCATAACTCTTTGGTTTGTGCCCTTGGCCTTGACAGAGTGCTGTAATTTTGACTTGGACAACCTCTAGGCTCCAGGTTTTAAGAATTTATTGAAGAAACACTACCTTTTTTCATCAGAACCACTTTCCTCGCTCAAACTATCTCACTGGGCAACTCCCAAACATGCAATCACTCAATACATGTTGAAATCAATCCTCTTGTTTTGTGAGATGGCTTTACAGTTGTGTTTGGGAAATAATCTTAGACGTTTCACCACGAAAACAGCCTTTTCGAACTGTCTGTGAAACCAAGCTTAATTAGGCTTTCAGCTTCCCTGTGTGATTGCTCAAACACGTGGCGTTGCTTGTGCTCGCCTCAACAACCTTCTATGGGCAATGGACTGTAGCTTTTTCTCCATTTGTTGCCATCAGGGGGTTGATTTTTTACATCTCCTTACACGCATTGTGAGAGCTCATAGTCAATTGGACCCTAATGTGTTCCTATGTCTATATACAACATTCACAGTACATCACATATCTTACAGAATAAAACATTGCCATAGGGAACATTTAGAAACCATGTTATTTTTTAATGCGATTATCTCAATAATGATGATGCTGGTGTAAGTCATAGAGAACAAGCCAAACAGCTTCAGCTATTGAGTTTGTACAACTGTAGTAAATACCATCAGATCTTTCTTTCAAAACCACTCATTCAGATGTTACAGAAAAGTGAATGTATGACCACGTTAAGGGCAAAAATCTCTCTTTCTGAATGTAAGACTGAGACTGTTTTGGGTGGAGAGCCATGCATTGATGGAGTTTCCTTAAATGAAAGCGCATTCAAGAACAGCACAATGGAAAATATTTATATATTTAGTAAAGGAGGATTTTAGATAAATTGGCCAATTCCAAGTTTGGACTCTACATGTTTTTTTAATCAGACAATATGACTTCATGCTTTATGGGCTAATAAGGGTTGTGAACTCACATCAACATTGACTATGTTTGTGTTTATTTTCATTTCACATAAAATACTACAAAAGATATTCCGCTGCTACAATTGATGATATTTAGGGATTCACTCAGATTGCAAGGATATCATCATGTTTTATGTGTAATGACTATTCTCTTTGATATGCAAACTACAGTTATTACATGAAAGGCTCAAAACGCTAGAGTATACTTTAGTGGAAATCATAGAATAATAACTAACCCCTGAATAGAGAACTAAAAGAAAGCTACTGAGCATTTATGACTCAAGGCTAACCCTCAAATGTATGCTGTATGCTACATATTCTTACTGGAAATTAAGAATGAGTATGTAACATGACCAATCCAGCTAATTCTTTTTTCATATTTTCACACTCTCTCCATCCAAGGCAGCAGGGTTTCAAGGGTCCAGATGATTAATCCTCTAACACGTTCATCTCCATGTTCTGATTCAGACAATCTTTCTTCTCTGTTGCGGTATTCTTAAATCTTTAACCACACTTCACCACATGACATTCATTCGGTTGAGGGGTGTATGGGGCTGATATCTCAGGATTGAGTGGTCTCATAAACCGAGGAGGGACTCAATCCCTAGAGGAACATGAATAAGATGTGTGTTCTCATACCTGGGAACCACTTGAAAAGTTAATTAGACCTGTCCCTTGCTCAGTAAGCACCAGTAGTAATGGGATCATTCTAAAAAATTGAAGATGCCATGGGTCTCGTGTTCATTTGTTTCCTGCGATGAAAGTGATGAAATGAGAGGAGCTCACACAAGGATAAATGCGTAAATCATGCGACACACACACTTAATTTAAAGCACATGGCGAATATGAGGACTTGAAAGAAAGGCTTGATCTGTTTTTCCCAGTAAAATCCAGAAGCAGTTACATAATGTCAGCAGGCTTTAAAAATGTAACCGGTGTCACATAGCTTCCATGTTTGTATATTCAGGCTTGAATTAAAATCCCTCAAAATAATTAATTGAAGAGAGAATAATTAATTTATGTTCGGAACATTTTCAGTGATGTTATTACTTGCCTGATTCACAGCAGCGACACAACTTATATAGTATAGCGTACATTTATCTGATTTCAGTCACTGATGTCCCTGCATATCCTAATTCTATTTATTGTATTGTTGTGATTGGTTTGCTTCAAATTGCTACAAATTATTATTCACCCTTTTACAACGATATTGTGTGCCAGAAATTAACATAAATAACGTTTTTCTCTGTCCAAATATACTTCCAAACATGAGTTTGTTAAGTTTATATGCCTATTTGCTCAACTTCTTCCTGTATATTAAGAGCAAAGGTTTCAATAAAGGTTTTTTAGTATCTGCATGTAGATTTTATCCAGTGCACACAACAGAAACTATATATTGTCCCTTTTAAATGCATTGAACAGACTTGGGTTCCGCTAAAGAATGCTCATACAGGCTTACATGTTGCATGATTGTAATTGTTGTCATTTGCAGACCTGAATCTCTTGCATCTTGACAATTTGCTGATGAAGACCTGTGACGTGACTTGGATTGGAAAGCTTCACAAACAGCTAACAAAAGAAGTATAGCAAAAACATTTCAATTATTTCAGCTGAGAGAGATGAGAACAGGAAAGCCTTCCTAGTGGGCTTGGACATTATAGAGAGCAATAGAGGCAGAGAGAAATGATGAGAATGGAAGGACGGATCACATATTCTCCTGTCTGAATAGAAAAGTGCCACATCCTGTTGATGATAGCTGTACAGTCAGACACGACCCAAGTGAAAGGAAAATTGAGACAGGGCAGTGTGAGGACACAGATGGCTTTATTTTTTCCTCCACCTTTGTCACCCTCTCTCTTCCACATTCCCTGTCTTACTGGGTTTATTTCAGTGGAGAATGACAAATTGTTCCTGTGGAAGCTAAACGTATTCTTATCTCCACAGCGCAGGTTTCTTCAAGTGCTACCAAATTGCCAGCAACCACAGTCCATGTGAACCTAATAAGGTTAAATGAAGCCAACAAATGATAAAAAGAGGGACTGAAATAAATTGTCAGTGAGAAACAGGCATCATGTTTTCCTGCTGCCTGGAAATATCATGCAGGGTGGTTGCATCATCTGTAATGGCATAATGCCTTCCAGAGACATAACCCTATAAACCATGACACACGTGTGGCCGCTAATTTGATTCAAGACACCACCTGAATCTTTATGAAATTCCCTGCCTAAGCTAATACAAACCCACAAAGCCAAAACTAATTTTTCTCTTGGATTTACAGGGTCAATCTAGAAATACTCCTGGAGACCTTAAAATATTCGTCGGCAGCTGTGGATAAGGAGATAGAGCGGGTAGTCCGACCAAATGCATGCCAAATTATTCTTGGGCAAGATACTGAACCCCAAATTGCTCCAAAAGGTCATTGTGTGACTGTGTGTGTGTGTGTCTGTGTGTGTGCGTGTGTGTGTGTGTGTGTGTGTGTGTGTGTGTGTGTGTGTGTGTGTGTGTGTGTGTGTGTGTGTGTGTGTGTGTGTGTGTGTGTGTGAATGAGCATTTACATTAGATCCTGATGGGCAGGTTGGCACCTTGCATGGTAGCCTCTGTCATCAGTGTATGAGTGATTGTGTGTGTAATTGGATGAATGTTGACAAGCAGTGTAAAGCCAGAAGGTCTAGAAAGGCGCTTTATAAAGTCCTTTTACCAAATAATCAGCAACGACATGCAGTTGATGCAATGATTAGACCACAGTGTCTTGCAAAGGAGGCCGAGAAAGACAACGACAAGAAAACGTTAATTTAAAAAAAATCAGCTTTTTCTCCAGTTTAAATAGCTGTGGAGATAATTACAATTCTTAGCATTATTGTTTAAATTACAAAATATTCTCTTTGTTTAATTTTGCACCTGCATCCTTGTATTCCATTAAAACAATTATTGTACTCCATTTTTTAAAGAATAAGAATTCTCCCCAGTAGCTTTAACAAGCACGCATGTACAGTAGCAAAACAGTTTACACATCCAGCAGACACAGGGCAACATTGGCATTCACTTGGAGTTGTGTTTCTGGCAACCTCACAAAGTTCACTATTCACTCTCCTCCTTTGGCTCCTAAGGGAAATACAGCTAAATGCACTACTACGCTTTCATCAAAACTCTCACTAACTTTGTCTGCCATTTGGTGCTGGGCAGGAATTCTGGAGAGTTTTTCTGCAAAAAATAGTTTCTTGCTTGTTGTGGGCCATTAAACCAAAACAATCATCTGAAAGAGGCTCATTGAGCTGAGGGGAGAGCCAGATGAAAAGTATCTGTGGATTTTTTTGGACATTGATTAAGGCGGCTTTAAATAACAACCTACCCAATTGGATGTCTCAATGGTGTCAAAGAAATAGGGATCATCAAAGTTATTAGGATTCGGGACCATGAATGTCTACTAAATCCATCGTCATCATAGCAGGAGAATGTTTTACCAATAAATAAACATAAGTATAGAAGTATAGTAATACAAGACCTCCCCCCATTTATTGATAAAAAATATAAATAATGCTACGACAAACAACCATGCATTGGCGTCCGAAATAATCATTAGCAAATGTAAACATCATTTTTTTTATTACTACTGGTTCTAGTATTATGGTGTACTGCAGTTGTGGGTGTAGTTTGTCCTAAGTAGTGTTGCCGTACACAAGCAGAAGCCGTTGCTTGACTCTGCTCAGCACACTATAGGACAGGTAGATTTGTTTCTTGAAATGTATGACTTTTTTCTCAATAAATTCTGACTTCTCTACAAACACATATGTTTTGAATGTGCAGAGAGTTTTGAACATGAGCAGAAATCTTGCTGAAACACATATGAACTACTAAACTGTGTTTTATAAATTAATTAAGATGAATTAATGTATCATTGAGGTGAATACGTTCTGCATGCACATATAACCTGTTCTACCCTAACCTATTTTTGAGGCCTCTGCACAAAAAAAGCATGCCCATACTAAAATGAGTACAACTCTGCAACCACAAGGTCTATTTTAATATATTTTTTGTTATTATATAGGTAATAACTGTGAGATTTGTAAATAATGTGTAAAGATCAGTATATATGTTACTGGTTAAAAGTAAATGAAGATGGAACACAGAAAAAATAAAGATATTTCAGTTTCGCCTAAAAAGAAAAAAAAGCACTTTCAGGATGATCATCACTTTAGAATAATGCAGTTGGAGATTTAATCCTTTTTTTATATCATATCACAATATGTGAACACTCTCTCTGCACAGTTTGACTTTGAGTAAAGTGAAGCAGAACACAATAAAAGAGTTTTTAGTACAGACAGGTCAGAAAAATCCTCTGAAAATTAGGATTTATTGAATAATTTATTTCTTTATTTCTTTTACCAAAACTATTTTTATTTACTTATTTTTTCCCTAATTATATTTAAAACATCCATATACAGCATTAACATACACAATGCCAAACTAAAATAATGTTTTTTGCTCTGAAATCTCTATAAAATGCATATTTTTGTTCTCAAAATCAGAGTTCTGAAGAGTAAAAAGGCTGTTATTTTTTATGTGAACGGTTTACATGCCTCCTGTCCACCTTCACAGATGTGTTATAGAAGGAAACCGTGAAATTAGATTGACAGCACTGCTAGCCAATACAAAGTCAGTCAGGTAATTTCATTTCATTGTGAGCCATTTCGAAGCTGCTGCCCCTCCCCCATATGTAAATTTTAAGTCACAAAGACCCGTGGAACCTTTGTTTCTCAGTCGAGGTTTTACACGGACCTGTTTCAGTCAGGAACAGCGGAAATAAATCCTTCTACATCGTTTCATCATCAGGTACGAGGCTTGTTTATGTTATTTTGCTGATTTCATAATCGTCTGAGGCTGGTGTTCTTTGGCTCAGACATCGCTGAGGCTGTGGTCTATAGGGATTTGAGTGCTATGTGCGGAATCCCTGGGTTGTTGATGTTCTTTAGCGTGGTCGCAAGCCTATGTAGCATAAAGCTAACTCGAGCAAGGGAGACATATGCTCAGCAAGTCCAGTGGCTGGCGAGATATTTGGTTATGCATTTGGTTGGTCTTGTTTAGTTGTGTTTGGAGCATGTAAAAATGGCTTACGTGAGCTTGTAGCCCAGATTGTTTTTGTTATTCTGATAGGCAACATCATTATATTTGTTCTTGATTAGTGTCTTCTCTCCCAGGGGGAACCTCAACGTTTTTATCAAGGGGTAAGTTACCCCTCGGCCCCACAGGTGGGGCCGTCGGGTGGAACAGAAGTTACTTCCCAAAGAGTAAATCATGCCTACATGGAGTTGGGTAAAGTTGGAAAGATATTCACAGATTCGGATTTCCCGGATCAATAACTCGTTAGCGAAACGGTGTAAAAATACAAAGTGTACAATGTCTATAAAGTGCAATGCGGGAAAACACAGACTACAAAAATATTCAATAACTTCACTGTTATGAAGTGTAGCATGTCCAAACTTATTTCATACACCAATGGGCTCCTCCTTGTTATACTACATAAGTTATTTAGATGAAATGTGCTTTTGATTAATTATGAATAATTATATTGAATATTTATTGGAAGAAATATTCAATAACGTCACTGTTATGAAGTGTAGCATGCCCAAACTTATTTAATATACCAATGGGCTTCTCCTTGTTATACTACAGCAGTTATTTTATTAAAATGTGCTTTATGATTCATTATTAATAATTATATTGAATATTTATTGGAAGAAATATTCAATAGCTTCACTATTATGAATAGTAGCATGCCCAAACTTATTTCATACACCAATGGGCTTCTCCGTGTTATACTACAGCAGTTATTTAGATGAAATGTGCTTTTGATTAATTATGAATAATTATATTGAAAGTTTATTGGAAGAAATATTCAATATTTATATAGTGTCGATGCTAAATACATTTTGGTTAAAATTATTCCAAATTGAGCAAACAATTTTAAAAACCTGGTGGTTTTGCATAATCATCAGATATCCTGGTGACTGACGAGAAATTGGTGCCACTACACTTTGACCTAAAAACGAAAATTGAGACCATTAAAAGAGATTTCCGAACAAAGTATTGTAGCTTTACCAACACAGGATTCCTGGTGGTTGAACAGAATTTGATGGCGTTGCACTGCATTAGAATTAAATTATAACAAATTCGGCAAAAGCACATTTCATCAACGTAACTGCTGTAGTATAACATGGAGGAGCCCATTGGTGTATGAAATAAGTTTGGGCATGCTACACTTCATGACAGTGAAGTTATTGAATATTTCTTCCAATAAATATTCAATATAATTATTCATAACTAATCATAAAGCGCATTTCATCAAAATAACTGCTGTAGTATAACAAGGAGGAGCACATTGGTGTATGGAAGAGGTTTGGGCATGCTACTATTCATAACAGTGAAGTTATTGAATATTTCTTCCAATAAATATTCAACATAATTATTCATAACTAATCATAAAGCACATTTCATCAAAATAACTGCTGTAGTATAACAAGGAGAAGCCCATTGGTGTATTAAATAAGTTTGGGCATGCTACACTTCATAACAGTGAAGTTATTGAATATTTCTTCCAATAAATATTTAATATAATTATTTATAATTAATCAAAAGCACATTTCATCTAAATAACTTATGTAGTATAACAAGGAGCCCATTGGTGTATGAAAGAAGTTTGGTCATGCTACACTTCATAACAGTGAAGTTATTGAATATTTTTGTAGTCTGTGTTTTCCGCATTGCACTTTGTAGACGGTGCCTGAGCACTCGTCTCACAGCAGGCTGCTCATTGAGACCAATGTTATTCATCTAGCTCGGAGAAAGGCCCGTTTTGGTAAAATGAAGGTTAATTAAAGTTGTAGCTTGTTGTCTACATCACTATGGTTACAGAGAGGTGTTGATTGTATTTTTACACCGTTTCGCTAACGAGTTATTGATCCGGGAAATCCGAATCTGAATATCTTTCCAACTTTACCTAACTCCTACATGGGTGTTGACTCAACAGACGTAACATTAAATGAGATGTTCTCCTCCAGGAGAATAAATATTCGAAACAATACCGAATGATTAAGACTTTCCCATTCAATAATGCTGATACTTTGGGCTGGCTCAGGTTTTTTCCTTGGACCCTTGCCCTGAAATATGCTGCTATAGGCCCAGACTGCCTGGGGACTTCCTATGATACACTGAACTCCTCGCTCCTCCTCTCCAGCTGCATGCATTCATGTCGCATTAATGCATGTTCCTAACTTAGCTTCTTCCCAGAGTCTCTGTGCTTTCTCGCCTCACAGGTTTCCATGGATAGCAGTTATATATGTACTGTGGTTATGTCTGCCATGGCCCTGCCTGACAACCATTATTATTATTATTGTTATTAATCATAGTTCTTTTACTGCTACAATTACTACTTTTAATATCACTCATTATTCACTGCTGCTGTTATTATTAGTAGTCATCATTTTCTATCATTATTCTGCGATAATTAGTGCTACTCCTGTAGAGGGTCCAAGGCTGAGGATGTTGTGTGTTGTACAGATTATAAAGCACTCTGAGGCAATATTGTGATTTGTGATATTAGGCTGTATACAAATACAATTGAATTCCATTATATTTTGAAGTGATTGTCCCCTGGTTCCAACATTTTGTGTTTTCCTTGACATAAATAAAGTAATTTCCACCATAAATCGGTGAATAAATATGCATCAAATGCAGTTTGATGCTAAAATTTCCTTGGTGACTGAAATTGTAGCAAAAGCCCATAAACATACTCAATTAACCCAGAGGTAAATGTACCACACATGGTTTATTTGTGATAAACAGGAGCTTACCCAACACTTATCACAAACTCATTATGCACGCAGTGAGCCTTTAGGCAAATAATTATTCATCCAGATGTCAAATAGTCACATTGATCCAACCCTCCACTGTCCTGGGTGATCCCATATTCCACTAGGTGTCAGGATTCGCCTATTCTCTGTAAGTCACACTGCACAGGCTAGCCAAAAAATGATGTCTTTGTTCAGCCAAATACACACTTTTATCATGCTGTCACACACTTGCGGTGCAACATAGGGACTAACTAGTGTTCAGGATGTTTCCACCATTTCATTACAGTATAATTACTGTAACACAGTTTAAATAGCACTTGCAGTACATAAATACTTTTTTTAAAACCTTTTTTTCATATATCCAAAAGATAAACATTTAAAAATGTTTTATCATACTGAATATAATGAGTCCCACTTAATGAATGGTTATGTTATTGAGAATCCTTAATTAAATTACTGACTACTTTACAAGAAAAGAGTTCACGTGAGGTTTAGTTGGTTCCTGCCTGATTAAAAGCACGCCCTGTACATTGTTGTTAAGGCATCTATTACAAACTGTTTTTGTCGGCCTGCCAATTGCTTAACTCCTTCTGGCTGGCATAAGGTGACACACATGTCATGTAAGGAAATCCAGAGGTCATTATGCTTCCAGTAATGCCCAACAGGGTGTGTGTGTGTGTGTGTGTGTGTTGGAACTGTTTCCTCCTATTATCTTCAATTATAGTAAGGTCCTGTGCCCTATCCTGTGATGGCTGCAATTTAGTGCAATTTAATCAGCATTCCGAGTATTCTTTGTGTGAATACGGACAACTTCCTTAAGTTTTGCATGTGCATTCAGAACAAAGTCACTGCAGCCACCAGGCCTACAAATGGGGGCTTTTGAATTGGCTACCATCTGATCTGAACCCTTCCTGTACACTTTGAAACTTCCTGACATTTGTTGACTCAAATGACCTGTCAGTCATTTTTGCTTCCTGCTTTTTTAGAGAATTACCATCAAATATGTCACTGTCGAACAGAGATGTATTGTCTGAAAGGTTCAAGTTTGTTCCAATCAAAGTTAAGGTTGCCTGGGTTTTTTTCATATGGAAGCTGTCAACGCCCATGTCTCTCAATAGGAAAATTCCTTTGTT
Source organism: Ophiodon elongatus (assembly GCA_016806645.1). NCBI lineage: Eukaryota > Metazoa > Chordata > Actinopteri > Perciformes > Hexagrammidae > Ophiodon > Ophiodon elongatus. The sequence goes on from JACSYO010002129.1 coordinate 1,212,639, forward strand.
TAGTGTTTGGAATGCCTTTTCGACCCATCTCTTCATGTGGATGCAGAACAAAGGCCCACATTCTGGTCTTTTTGCTGTGAGTGGGTGAACAACATCTTCCTCTCAAAGCTGCTCTGACTCATATACTTCTATAGTAAACAAACAAACAATCATGCACTGTTTCCAAGTATAGAACTTGTTTCCATTCACACAGCTAACGTCTTTCGACTGCTACGTCTGCTGCGTACCAATTCTGGATGTGTGTTAATTCCTGTAGACATATGCTTGCTTCCAAAACAAACAGTGCTGTGGGATGGTCGCTATGTGCCCTTTACCATCCTGATCCACTCTGCCTGTGCCCTTCGGTTGCAATGCAAGGTCCTTCCCACTGCAATTCAAAGTTCATTCAAAACAGGTAAGCCTGAAGAGGTTAGCGTAGATGCTGCAATAGCATCAGTTACATCAGAACCACAAAACAGTAAGAGTTTTTCTTCATTGAAAGAACAGCAAAGAACGGCACTGAAGGCTTCTCTTGATGGAAAATAATATGATTTTGTTCTTCTCCTAACTGGCTTTGGCAAGAGTTTGATTGACGGATGGTTCTTCCAATCACCTGCCATGTATGTTTGAAAGTGCCTGCCCTTTTCCAAACAGTTTCCAAAGACGGCTTCTCAGATGGTTCTGTGTAAGAAACCATCTGGCGGGTCAGGTTAATGGTCACAGGCTTTATGCAAATGCACTCCATGGTGCAGCCAGATGTTAGAGCAAAGAAATATGAATGCCAAAACATTTAACGTTTGTGTTTCCACACAACTTTCCAATTTTTCTCCCCGTTCTTATTTTTCTTTTCCTCCTTTTTCGAAACAGAGGAAGCCTGACCTGAATTTCTTTGTCTACGGAGGAACATTTCTTATGACGACAAAAACAAGATGGGGGTCACAACAAAGACAGAAGAATAAAGTCTCTTTGAGCAATGTGTTGCTCATCTACTAAACTGATGAAAGATGATTGATGGATTAAGGTTAACTCAGGCTGTGCACACTTAACCAATCCCTCACTGACTCACACTTCTATTCAATGAACTCAGTTATAAATGCATGCTCTCACAGATGTTAGAAGTCAATGATTAACCCTCTGACTTTCTGTTAAATTTGTTCTGATAGGGTGGGAACTTCATATCTGCTGATATAGCAGGTCAAACACTAGACCTGTGACTCTCGTCTGGTTACTAGGAAAGAGGAAACAGTTGAACGAATCATTTATGTTGTGTCACTGACAAAATTCCACGCTACAGTTTCTGATCAAGCAGGTGGCCTGATTCAAATGACATTGTTAAATGGGTTTTGTAAACCGTAGCCACAAGTACAGTTTCTGAGCTTAAATTAAACAGAAGTGTGTTTGATGAAATCAAAAACAAAACAAAATTCTGAAGAGGTCTTTAAAACAAGGACCTGGTGTACTTTAGAGAGGCCATACAGTATTAAGCACATTAAATGCAGTGTCTGTCTCCACTTTGTGCTTGTATTTCATACTTATGCTCCACTTCTGTTCAGGTACTAAAATATATAACTATAGGTATTTTTAAACAAAGAACATATGATCTGTTATTCAGCAGCATATAAAGTACTTAAAATTAGCCTCTCTTTCAGCATATTATTGATGCTAAAATGATCAGAGCTCTTTTCCCCTGCTGCTTTAAATACACAATCGATTAACTATGATCCATTTGAAGTCCCCCCCAGAGGTTTGTGAAATGCTGCTCATGCTCAAACTCATGTGACAACTTCATTACCCTTGATTTGGCGAGGTTGGGAGAATTTTGGAAACTACTGTACATAGAAGGAAATGGGCCAAAAAAGGCAGATTCTAAACAGGGTTAGAGTTAAATTTCCCTCTTAAGTTCTTTCCACATAATGTGGAACATCTTTTGCTCTTTGATCTCCATTCAAAGTGATGCATCCGGACTTTACTGTGCTGTACCTCTACAGGCATATTTCAACAGAATGCTTGAATAGTATTTGTGTGTATCACGTGAAGTAGTTAGGTGAGTATAAGTGCCCGTGACAGTATGTCTGTGCCTTGAAGGTGTTTTACACAACAGATTACCAGAAGAACCTGTACGAGCTTTAATATTGACATTGTTCTGTGGTTCAACCTCAACTTGTGGGAACAAACCTACCTGTTATATGTTGACTGGTTTTTGGCACTTGATCTTTTTTTTGACACATGAAGCGTGAGGTGTGGGGATGCCTCAGATTTATTAATAACGTTTCGTAAGTGTTGAACTTCACATTTTTACAAATCTACACTTTCAGCAGCAGTTTCTCTGTGAAGAGGTCGCTATTTCTGCATCTCTCCATTCTACATTCAGTCTCACTCCTCGGTTCTTCAGTTTGTCATTGATGAACTTTGCTCAGTAGTCCACTCTGTGCTGCAGAACAAAACTCCTCTTGAAACATTTGATGGCTGACAAAAGTGAGACAGATTTGTTAACACCATTCTTCTTCAGGATTAAGCTGTCATCCTGATAAAATAAAGGTGCTTGATATATAGACCCAGGATGCTGTTTGATGTCCCATCAAAGTTATTTTCAGTGCTAGGAGATGCTGTGTCAACATGAAAGAGAGCGACAGAAAGCGACGGTATGTGTGTCAGTGAGGTGATTAAAAATGGAGGCGCCTCTCCCTGGTCTCCCTGCCTGCCGTCATCTGATCCACTCGTGCAGCTGTCTGCACACACTATAGCATTACCTCAGAGCAGAGGAGCTTGGGTTTCACACAGTGGACACCAGGCAGGACAAATGGGGTCTGGTCCATTCATTGTGCAACAGCAGCTCTTTCTTCACAGCATCACAGCATTGATTCAAAAATGTGCTCCAAGAGTTTCCAGCTCAATACATTTTTCTTAACACATTTTTTGTTTATCAGGCTCTGAATAACAAAGTAGTGTTCTTTCCCCCTTTTTTCAGAAAAAAAGGTCACTGAGAGGATTTATTTATTCCCGACACAGTGACCATTATAATTGTTATATTTTGTAATACAGGTTGATTTAAAAAGCACTTCCAGTTTGGTGTATTCAGGGTAAATCTGACATGCAAAACTTTAGAGTTTGGCATCATACCCTCAAATTTGATAATAAATAAGCAGATAAAAAAAAAAACAAGCAAGAATGTATTTTCATTCTGTGTTGACAACTCTGACAGTGTATAAAACATATTTAAATAATGTAACCTAATATATATGGTACGCTTTGGAAAATAGTAGTACAACTCAAACAACATGTACAATATACAGATACAACAGGAACTGCACGTTCAAGCCCACAAAATGAAACCCGACTGTGATAATTGGACAATTGATTCACACATCTGACTGCATGGTTTCTTTCTGCAGGCTAACTGCAGCACAGATCTCGATCCTCATTGGAAAAAAAGGAGAGCTGAGCGTGATTCACTCAAGCAGGAGGTTTTCGCTCCACTGTGCCAACTGTCTACTCGTGCCTGCCAGTTGTGTGTCTAGACGTGTGTGTGCACGATTTTATCTGTGCCTATTTGACTGAAAATGGTTGAATGACTCAATAGAGGTGAACACGGGGCTTTGGCTGGCGTCACTGCCAATCTGCTCTGGTCAGGGTCAGGCACTGTGGTTGCTGTACCCGGTCAGGCTGCCTGACCGCCCCGGCCTATTTGCTCAGCGAGTAAGGGCGCCGCATGCCATGTCACCTGGTTGCCATAGTAACAGTGTGGTCAGGCTTTCCTGTAAAGAGTGGAAAAACAGATCCATACCCTGTGTCGCAAAGAGCCCCAGAGGGTTTGGCTGAGAGGAATTGCTCCCTTATCTTGTGTTTAGCCAGTTTTTCTTCTTAGAGAAATGTTCAACACCTCAACTGACCCTTTGTGACTCACGTGAAGTGGAAAAAAAGAAGCCCACAATCACAAGTTTCCTTGTTTGAAACTGTGTTACAAAATGTAAAACTTAAAAATAACATTTTTAAAGCAGATGTGGCCCTTCTGGGGAAGCTGTTAATGCACTTCCTTCTCAGGAAGTTCTTGGTTATGCTATTGTTTTATAATTCACAAGTAACTCAAGCAAATTAACCTCCATAGAATTAATATTGCAATGACTTCTTAAGAATCTTCTTCTTGATCAGAGAGATAACTTATGCAATAATGATCACTTTACTGGTTCCACAGAAGAAGCTGCACCCTGTGCACACATTCAGTGTTTGCATGCTAAGACCTTTTGGCTCAACTATATGGGCTTGTACGGTAACTTGTACGGTGCCAGTTGTCTTTTATTTATCCAAAATTATTCATTTGAAGCCAAATATGAGAAAATGAGTGCTTGTTTGCAACACATTTTAAACAAATTAGCAGCACGCCACTTATTACAAGAGAAATTCCTTATAATATGATCATAATGTGCTACAGCTGCTTTAGTATATTCTGTCCTGCCTGTGTCTGACCTCATACTTCGTAGCTAATGGAAAATATTATGATTTAGTTAAGACCTTTTCCCACATGTACCTGAAACAAATGTTCAGTTATCTGTGTGTGCATGATGTGGAAACAGCAGCCGCTGCTACTTTTGAGAGTATAACACTTCTGCAGTTCTGGGCGTCATATGTGTCTGTGTGTGTTTTTATGTGTAGCAAACCCCTACTTTAGTAATGCTCTTGTGGGAAGGATGCTTTGTGGAAAAGGGGCTTCTCTGAGATAAATATGAATCTGCCCTAACCTTTTAAATGTCAAGAATTCAACAATGTTGGATAGTATTGCAGTATTTCTCAACATCCAGTAAGAAAGAGTGATGAGGACTGAATATAAGACGTGACAGGAATTATTTTTTTCTGCTTTATGTTCTGACATTCATATTCTATTATGGGTGTCTATGACAATAACTATATAAACGACAAATAATGTGCCATTCTTGTGCACACACTTGATTAAAAAGAAGAAGAGAGGTAAGCCATACAACTGATGAATGGAAGGACAGTGAGTATACTGTGAGTCTGTATGCAATGTGCAGTGGAGTGTAATGAGGCATTTCCCCGTGTCATATCTGAATTACTGTAATAAAAGGACATTTGAATGGTGCATGTGTTATATTGCTTCCAAATATGGTTACCCATTTGATTTCCAGGAAGGCCGAATCAGAGGAAGCAGTATCCAAAATAATCTAAGACTTTTATCAGACTGTCATGACCTAGTAAAGCAGCTTTCTTTTGGTTATTGTTGTTGCGTTTCGTGAGAGCCAAGTGGCTTTGTGGTGTTGTAAGCCCGTAGTTTATGGGAAGCTTCTGGTTGTCGTGATGTGTTAAGAAAAAACTCTTAGTTTTGCAACAGACTTTTCCAGGAAGCAAGAAGAGGACTTCTTTGACGCAGCTCACCTGAGTCAGATTAGCATAAAGATATGAGGTTTACATCTTTGATGTCCAAAGTCTCAAGTGTTTCACTCTCACTTCACACAATTTGACGTGTGAGTTTATCTTGCTGTATCTGTCTCTCTCGTCATCTCCTTTGTGTCTTTTTTTCTGTTCTCTGCCTCCCTAACCATACACACAGTCGTGTTTTCATGACTTTTGGGGACATTACATTGACTTACATTCATTTCCTGGAGACTTACCCTAACCATAACCGCTACCAGCCTAATCTAACCCTTATCTAAACCTAAAACTAACCGTAACCCAAGTCTTCACCCTAAAATGTAATGATTTACGTGATGAGGAAATGCATTTTTTTTTCCCAAAACATATGGCCACTTCCCACAATGGCACTGTGTAAACAGATTAATGTCCCCACAAGATGGGTAGAACATGCCCACACACACACACACCGGATGAAGAAGTGGCATGCTTGAGAAAAACTGTGCCAGACGGGAAGTGAGTGCATCTACTGTCTCTCTTAAACAAAAACAACAAAAAAATAGCCATTTAAGCTTGGGATTACATGCTCTTACCATCCTATTAATTACAAAACAATTACCCTTTACTTCATTCTTTATGTATGATAAAATCAATATCTATGGAGTATTTGTTTTAAAAATCTGAAATGATCTGTAAAAAAAAAAAACATGATGAAAAGGTGAAGATACTGTAAGCAAAAATAAAGATGTTTCCATGAGGGTGATTAATGTATTCTCACTATATGTCACTGTGTGTTGCTCTTAGTAATTCTGTCAGTAAAATTGTCAAACTCTATTTGAGGTGCTATAGTTAACAACTTGACGGTGAGTTCATGTACGTCAGCCCACCAAACCTACCAATCTGACTAACATGACACTCGTACAAATGTGGTTAAGACACAGAGTTCAGAGGAAACTAATCATCTGGCAGTAGTGGGCCACCAGGTGTTATCACCACCGCAGTTGAAACAAAGGGGTCCCAGCAGTGTCACTTCCTATCACTGCTATGGATAGGGGAGTGGGGGGTGGGAGAGGGGGATTTTGCTCCCTTGCACACCATGAAAGAAAGAGAAACCAGAGAGAGGTCTTTTAACACTAGTGTTTTATTAGAAATAGCCACGTTTTAAAGTTGCTCCATTTTCAATAAAGGAAATGAATGTCCAGTGAACTTGGTATACTCCTCTTATTACCACACTGGGCTTACACACACATAAATTCCAAATGAGTGATTCAGAGTTACATGTTCTTAATCCTGATTCATTTGTTCTTTCCAAACACATGTTTCAGTTGAGCCTCCTTTTAAATTGCTTTTATAAGTCTCACAGCAGTAACTCAGGCTGACTTCAGCATGTGTCTCTGTTATCAGAAGTGGGGATGAGGTTTTTGAACAAATGTAACTCGTCTGACGTGAGCAGTCTGGGGTGTATAGTTATGTTACTGTGTTGTCACTTCCAATCACACACACGTGTAAACACTGTGCATGAGTTTTAGAGTAAAGTAAAACTGCTGTGGGGAGATACGCAGAGCGTGAGGGGGCATATATGGTGTTAGTTTTGAGAATGAATTTTAACACGAGAGAGAGGTTGAGAGGAAATATTTGCATAGAATGTGACTGCATTTGCTTAAGGCACACAGGTTGTGACCAACATCTGAAGGGTTTCCTGACACACCACAGGATGAGTCACACTTCTCAGAGGCCACGATCAATTCCTTGAATTGTTACTAAGAGAGCAACTCCCCTCCCCCTCCCTCTTCTCCTCCCATTCTTCTCTCTGTGGTAGTCATTTTTTCATTCATGCGAAGTGTGTCAGACCATGTTGATAGCGGCTAACCCTTCATGTTACCAAGAAAGGTGCCACAGCTTTTCTGCGCCATTTCTAACATCTGTAACTAGTACACGTGTACATTTTTTGTGACTTGTATCATGTCCTTTTACCTTTTGATTTAATGAGAATTCCTTTTTACTTTCCCCAATATCTCCCCAGCAAACTGATAACATTGATTATGGGGTCTTACTTACAAAGCAGCAGTGGTGGTAAGTAAGTACATTTATTCTAATATTGTACTTAGATACCATTTTAAGGGTACTTGTATAAGTTATTCCATTTTATGCTACTCTATACTTCATTTCGGAAGCAAGCATAACATTTACATTTTAGGTTCAAGTTACTTACTAGATTTCAATTAATAATACAAAATAGAAATAAATAAATAACAAAAAAACTAAAATTATGATGTATCAATATAGATTAAACCCAGAGTCCCACCTTTACTAAAAAAAAGTAAAACAAAGCATACTTATGTTTGAATATAATCACGCCAATTCCGACACATCGTCAGGTAGAGACAAACTTGTTTTGTCACTGTTAGCTAGCTAAAGTTCCCTTGGCTGCATTGAAATCGATCCGTTTTTTAAACGGTGAGGAAAATGTTAAATATAGCTCAATTAAGTACATTTTGGATACTTTTACCTTAACTCAGATAAAATGTTGAATGCATTACTTTTACTTGTAACAGAGTATTTCTATACTACCGATAGTACAAGCACGTTTTCAGAGCGGGTTGGCTTCCACCAGAGTTGTCCCTTGTCCCCAATCCTTTTTGTGATTTTCATGGACCAGATTTCAAGGCGCAGCCGGGGGGAGGAGACTGTCTGGTTTGGGGACCTTAGAATTGCATCCCTGCTTTTCGCAGAGGATGTGGTTGTATTAGCTCCTTCAGAACTTGACCTTCAACACACACTGGGGCGGTTTGCAGCTGAGTGTGAAGCAGTCAGGTTGAGAGTCAGTACCTCCAAATCTGAGGCCATGGTTCCCTGCCGGAAAAAGGTGGATTGCACCCTCTGGTTTGGGAGTGAGTCACTGCCTAAAAGTGTGGGAGTTCATGTATCTCTGGGTCACGTTTGAGGGTAAGGCGAAGCTCTCAATTTACCAGTCCATCTACATTCCGACCCTCACCTATGGTCATGAGCTTTGGCTGATCAGGATGCCTCCTGGATGCCTCTTCTTTTGAGGTTTTCCAGGCACGTCCAACTGGTAAAAGGCCCCGGGGTAGACAGAGAACACGCTGGAGATATTAAATATCTCATCTGGCCTGGGAATGCCTCGGGGTTTCCCATGAGGAGCTGGAAAGCGTTGCTGGAGAGAGGGGCATCTGGAACATCCTCTTAAGCCTGCTGCCCCCGTAATCCGGCCCCGGATAAACGGAAGCTAATGGATGGATGGAGTATCTCTACAAAGTGACATTGGTATTGCTACTTTCTCATATAAGTAAAATATAGTACTTCTACTACTACCAGTTTAATAACAACAAACACCATTCTTAATAAACCCTTGCTCAGGAGTAGTGTACATAAATCCCACTTTACTTGACCCAGCACATCAGGCATCAATGTTCCGATAAGCTTAAATCAAGCATCTCCTTGTAAAGCTTAATTGGAAACTGAACCTCTTCACCCTGTCAGCATGCTTCACAGCAGCTAACATGCACTGCACATTGTACTGTTTTTAAATTCATTCAAAGTTCTATCACTGAACACACTTGCCATAGCATTAATAATGCATAGATGAGCGAGAAACTATCATATAAAACTTTGATGTTATCTCATAAGATTTCATGAAAAGTCATACAATCCATTTTGCCAAAATCCCCCCATTTCATCAGAATGGAAGTGAGGTGGGTTCAATTACAACACAATTATCAATTTCCAGTTAATTACAGCCCCACCAACACTGAGTGACCATTCTGGAATATTTTTAATACTTTTCATCACATTAACAGTAAAAATTATCCACTTCCCCTCTCTGCACATGGAGTCAAAAAGTTCCAAAAATGCACTGTAAACCTAACAACCAAATATACATTATGCAACATATGTGCATCATTGAGAATAATTTCCCCAGCTAACTCACAGTAGGAGTTCACATCTTCCGCTATGTTTCTCAGTGATCCGTTCACTGGTGATTAGCAAGATACAAATTGCATTAACGTCTTTAAACCTTTCACACCTGTGCAATCAGTCACACTCCCTATTTCATACGTATACACGGAGCTATTTCAGCACTTCCGATGCTATGTAAATTGGGCAAGTGTATTTCTAGTTAGAGGCATTTTGCAAGAGTGTACTGTACATTAATAGCATCTTTGTGCCGGAATATACTGCAAATGCTGTATGTTGCAATATTATTTCCTGTTTTGAGCAATTGTTGCATTTGTTACAGCAGTTCCAGTTTTTCCGTTGTTGCACTTCCCATATGGATGGATATTCATGACAACTGTAGGCCATTGTAAGTGGATGTGACGTAAGAGACAGTGACCGACTCAGAACATTTTGTTATGGTTAAAACTCATTTGGGTGTAAAGACCAACTAACATGACATTTTTTGTAGATCAGCTGTGTGTGTGTGTGTGTGTGTGTGTGTGTGTGTGTGTGTGTGCGCGCAGATGATGGGAATAGTAATCCATCCCTGTTTACAGTCATTACGTGTTCTTTGTGAATCAACCTGCAGGAGCCTAAAAATCGACTTTAATTTATTTGATGGTTTCATGGGATATCTTGCCGCAATGCCTAAGACGTTTCCTCAGAGTGCGATAAATAATTACCAATTATAGTAACAGACCCATTAGGCGCCTTGATAATGCTGTCCTCAGGGAGCTATTTATTAACTGTACCTCGCACCCAATCCATGCTGAATGTTATTGTGGTAAATAAACATTGAAACATTGCTTTGTTTGTCCAAGAAACAGGAACACTGTGTATTCTTATGACATACTGGTAAACCAACTGGAACAACCACCGACACCAGAACGCAAACCAGCAGAAAAACCAGAAACACTATTATGCCATTATGATAATTGCCTAACTATAATAACATATAATGAATGCATACAATTATCCTTACACTGAGGAAGATTATAAAAAAGATATAAAGAGGGAGAGACGGTGTGTTAAATCCAAGTTTCCAAGTCCTCCAAATCTCCATATATTAAACATATGAGTCATCCCAGTGAAAATGAATCTGCCTGCGTGTATCCTGAGTCTTCTACTGACCTGTGAGATCATTTTTCGAAACTGCGTGTTTACTTACCATCACTGCCATGGAAATAGCATTCAGCAAAGTTTAGATATTCAACATGTATTGCTTACGCTACATCCGTGCTTTTAATTTTCTCTCAGTTTGTTATTGAACAATATTTCCTCATGTAGGACCTTGGTGTTTCCAAGACTATGAGTCAATATTGTTTTCCAAGAGAAGATCAGATCCATTTCTTTCCCGTAATTAATGCACATTACACCACTTTAAAGTTATTTACCTAACACTCAATCTTTCATAATGTCAGATAATAAACATCACTGCTATATTTCATCTTTACTATGAGGCCCACTTTCCCCTCCAGAACAGATCAAATTCCGAAAAGATTACACTCATCAAAGCCCTAAAAATATTTCATGGAAATCTCTGTCCAGTTCATGAGAATTTCTCAGCAGCACAGTCAAGCTGCAAATGGGATGTGAAGCCATAACATTCAAATGAAGCTCAGTTCCAACAAATGGGACTCATATAGCCAATGGCAAAAACACTCCCTAATCTGTTACACCTTCACATTAATCCTGCACTGCCACCTGGCAAGAAGAGTCTGTGTTCTGTTTTTGCATCCAACTGAGCCGTTTCTAACATGTCGCGACGAAAGTAAAATTAGTTTGAAGGGTATATTCTTACACCTTTGGTAATCACGCTGTTCATGCCACATTTTCTTGTTTTTAGATGTACAAAGTGAAAGGTAAATATGCCCTTTTTCAATCAGAATTAACCAATTTAACTGAGGTAATCTTGAGCACATTGCTGTCTTTCCCAAACTGGTATTACCATGCTCAAGAACTTTCCTTTCCTCTCATAGTATACAGAATTGCCACAAAAAGTGCCACAGACCGGGTGTTTGTGGTGGATAGCACCATTCTTAATAAACCCTTGCTCCGGAGTAGTGTACATAAATCCCACTTTACTTGACCCAGCACATCAGGCATCAATGTTCCGGTCAGCTTAAATCAAGCATCTCCTTGTAAAGCTTAATTGGAAACTGAACCTCCTCACCCTGTCAGCATGCTTCACATTGACTTAAAGCAGCTAACATGCACTGCACATTGTACTGTTTTTGAATTCATTCAAATTTCTATTACTGAACACACTCGTCATAGCAATGGAAAGCACCAGGATTGGATCCCATTTATAGTAGGGTTTTCCCACCAAGAAAAGAGCAGAAAGACTAAAATGTTTCCTCTTCAAGCCATTGGGCCCATAATGGTAGCTTTTATTGTCATGGCAGTGACATTTGAGGTTGAGGTTTGTTGTGTTGTGAGAGTCAGCGTGTGGCGAGACGTGCTTTGGAGTCGGTGTGTGGGCTGTGCGAGGCCTGCAGGGACACAGTGAACAGTGTACACGATCAGATTGTTCCCTGCTCGCCGTGCTGCGTTTCCATGGAAGTGTGCAGGCGCTGTTCCTGGAGCATGCTCTGTGCCATGACGCAAGAGATCTGAGTGTCTTCAATGTACATCTCCATGGCAGCCGCTTGTTTTTCCTTGGACACCTTTCATGTCCTGACAGGAATTTTCTTCTGAGAACAGAGTACAGGGGTCTTTTTCTTCTTAGTCTTGTGTTGGATTTTCCAAAAAGGATTAGAAATATAACACCGGCTCTTTGGAGGAGGATTTATCTGCAGATTCCTCTATTGTGACTTACTGCGTGGGCCATTTGTCATCATGTGTTAAAAAGCTCAGATTTATTTCAGGCAAAATAATCATGACCAAATTTCATAATCATTCCCAGATATTTTCTGCAGATAGGTTGTCGGTTCCTAAGACTCATTGGGTAAAACTCCTGAGTTGCATGAGGACCTGTCATAATGATTTGCATTGTTGTTTGCATATGATCCTATGATTGGTACACATTAGTATGAGCTCTGTATCCAAAGTTGTCATCACATCTAATTCATAATGTCTAATTATTCACAATATCGTTTTTCATGTATTTATTCTTTGTTATTGACAGTGTTATTTTCATTGTGTCATTTATATTTTGTTGTATTTTTTTATAATACTTCTACAACATTGATGACTCTAGACTGCAATCAATCTTTCTTATGGGTTTTTCTTTTTCTTTTTTTGTCAGAGGTCCAGTAACGGGCTGCACTTTTTGCTGACGCACCAACCAGGAACTCCTTGAGGGCATTCAGGGTAATTCCGGGTCAGCGAATGACCTCTATTACAGGAAAGACCTGTTCACTCGACCTGATTGAGCTCTGGTTTTGGCTTTCTGTTGTCTTATCTTAACGTTTTTGGGAAATGTGTACACACACGCACATTTAGAGGTAATAACACACACAGACAAGTCCTCTCTTTATCTCTCGCTCTTTCACACACACACACACACACACACACACACTCACACACGCACGCACGCACGCACGCACACACACACACACACACACACACACACACACACACACACACACACAGTTGTCATTGTATACTAAGTAAGTGGCTTGATGTATTGAATGGCTCAACTGTGTGTCAAATGATTAGACGGTTTCCAGTAAAGCTTCTGCTGCTGGCTTGTGATCCACACATGATCCGAGAATGTGGCGTGGCTTTGGATGATTTTGTTGTTTTTTATTTAAAATGGCCGAGTGTTTAGTCACATCATGCATCCTCACATTATTTCCACACCGGACAATCAGAAACTTTGTTTGAGAGTCGAGCTGAAAAAATCTAATTTGACGAGTGCGGCTATAAATCGTTGGTTTACATGCAGTCTGATTCCTTCTCTGTCTATACACCCAGCCCGGTCTCACCAAATGGCATATGAATGACAAGAATTTGTGTGTCATATAAAGTGCAATAGCTACGCCATTCTTGCTTTTTGTGTGTCTTTCCACTCCATCTATTCTGTACTGACTACAATGTCAAAATGTTAAAATGTTGCAATATGTATACGCCTTCCCATGAGATCAGGATGATACACCAAACTGACTTATTGTCATTTAAATGCACAAACCTACAAACTCCATTTAAAAAATCTGGCATTTTCTTCAGTTTTCACATACATGTTGATACTACATCCAGTTTCTTTGGCCGAAATATACCAGTGTTATCAGGTTTCCCTCGGTCCCTCGATCTGCTGCAGAAGGTTTACATTTTGCACAACATTGAAACATCCGACAAAAGCAGAGGGATAACCAGATTTCTTGCATGCATTAAAACACTGTGACCATATTACTGTACTTAACTTAACTCGCTCCTGCTTCCCATCAGACTGATTGAGTCCATTAATCTAATGATTACTCACTTTTATCATGAAACATGACGTAAAGCTCATTTCAACAGAAGCCTTCCACTGATATTGGACAATCATTCATATATTCACTACTGTCGCTTACTGAGAAGAATTACACAACGCATTGTTCACCTGATAAGAACCTGATTATGCAGAAGGTGGAAAAATTGATAAAAACATTAAACACATGACTTACAGCCATTGCTTTGATGGTGGTAGCTTTATGACCTGCCATATACAGAGCTAGTGCCATGGAATGCCAGAAGTATACAAGTGTTCAGTCCAAACACCAGATATAGCCTGAGGACTGAAAGCCAGGCATCTGCCACGTGGTTTCTAAACCTTGATGTGTAAGGATTTGCAACATATCCCTTATTCTTTGGAGAACACTGGCTGATGAAGGCCAGGACAGCTACAGCTGAAAATCAGAAGGGTAGAAGAAAAATAAAGAAGAAACAAAAGACAACTTTGCATCTTAAAGGATAAGGCTGGCATTATTCTAAATTGTTGTTACTGTCACCAAATCCCATGAAAAGACTAAATCCAAGAATGGGTTAGTCCATCACTCTGATTTATAATATTGTCTGTGGCACTCAGCCCGAAGTCCACATGTAAATCTTTAAAACTGAGTCACAAATAAATTTGGTGCCATTTAAAAAGGCTAAAACAGCTGGGCAATGTAGTATTTAGCAACAGGAGTAAATAGTGCATTTGTTGGGGATTATTTTCAGCTGCAGATTTGTATGCCAAGGAAGGAACACCCAGCAACAGTTTGGCTGATTAATGTGTTTTTAATAGTTCTTGGACAACATTGGAGCTCAAAGTTTGAGTTTGGCTGCACAGATTAATGTTATATGTTGATATGCATATCATACATATTTAATTTGGTATCTTTTGTGTGGTTTGCGCAATGTGCTTGAACGATACAGTTTCTTGGAAGTATATTTGTCTGCATTTCACCGTGACAAACGTAGCATATCTCAACACAATAATTAGTGTGTATAACACATTTAGACACACAGGAAGTCATGGAGATTACAGTGTAAATAAATGTATCTCTTGATCTATTTTGGTCCAATAGCAGCTTGCATAAAAAATGTAATTCAAAGGAAACTTCTGGGGAAATACTAGTCATGCCCCAGTGTGAGAATTGTGTCTGCCAGCTTTTGCTTTCTGTTTAATAGGGTTTGTCACATCAAGACTGTTACGTTCAGGAGTGCTGTACAGAGAGTCTGTCCTTATCTTCAGACTAGACAAGATCAAAGAGTGTTTTTCTGGTGAGTAAACTTACTGATCCCCAAGAAAGGTCAGAGGAAGTCCCTCGAATATCGATGGAAGTACTTGAATACTTCTGAGGAAAAAATGCTTGGCTACTCATGCAAAACCATAAGGTTTAACAAGAAGAAGGAAGTTCCAGTATTATATTTTTCCCCTCTATGTTTTCACTTCTCTTTAAACATGAGAGAAGTACTCTTATTATAATAAAATTCCATACGTTGTTTATGTGGGCAGCTTGTAGCCCTAAACTTTTACTTAATAGATGGATAACACTTCACTTAGGCTACTGCATTATTTGGTTGCCATGGTGAGGACAAGCTGTACTGGATGGGGACACTATCAGCGTAAATTATGACACAGTACAACGCAGACCAATGACTTGACAGAGACACACCCTGTTCCAATAAAAGACTCTATTACACAAACACACACACACACACACACAGTAGTGTGATATTGCAACAAAAGAAAAAAGAAGTCATGCGTAGATTATGTTTCGAAGAACACTGCTCGTCACTGTTGTATTAAAATAGACATGTTCATGACTCGTGCGGGAAGTTATGGTTTTATAACTCCAACAGCTCTCCCAACATACTGTACAACAGAGTAAAATATCCCTACAGCGTACTCTATTGCTGCTTATCAGTTTGAATGTATTATAACCAAAGATAGTCAACAAATGTTAATAGTTTGAAGTGTTTTCCACTCAGATAAGATGAGCAGGAAGTAAGTCAGAGTATCACCACAGCGGTGCACAGCAGCAAGCTTATTATTGTAAGAAGCTTTCAATATCTGTTCAGTGTTATTTGATAGCTGATTGCATTTTTTTTGTGCATCTTGTAAATGCACCGCAGTGTACAGGTGCCCTATGTTTTTTTATGTTGTAACTAGAGAAGGCTGTGTTTGCACAGTGTTTTGAAGTATTTCGTGGAGTAACCATCCACCAAAAATACGTCATTTCAGTCTGTGACTCAACGGGTGTTTCCCGGCAGTGCAGGAGGACTGTTAGGGATTTCTCTTCAGCAGACATTGTTTACATATAGTAACTGCTTGATAATTAAAAGCACTCCCACTGTAATCTTAGTTTCTGGAAATGCAGAAGAGAAAGGAAAGCTATTCAGCGATTTACCTGAACTTGCAGGACTTCAGTAACTTCATGACTTTTATTATTACATGAAAGCAAAACAAAGAGCCTCATCTTTTCACACAATACTCTTTTTCCAATTAAATTTCACCCTTCACACTAGCTTAATGAGCGGTTTGTACCCAGTGTTAATCTATAATCTTGCCGACTACATAGCTCACTGTGTAGGTGTGTGGAACCATGCTGTGACGCAGCCTAATGTGGCTTTTGTGTGACACAGAATAGGATTTTTTACGCCAAGCCCATCCTCAAAAAGGACAACGTGTAACATGGATCAAATTAACAAGGAAATCAAAATATTTCAAAGTGGCCTGTTTGTACTTGTTTGGCTGGTTTCACTTTTATGACTCAAAGTATTTCTATGTTACTCTGTCCTCATCTTATGGAAACGCACTATATTACCACTTGTAAAAAGAAATATATATATAAATATATATATATACATTTACACTCAGTGTCCACTTTATTAGGTGCACTGGTAACATGTATTGCAATATAATACAACAGCGCTGCCATAAATCAGTTTTGATTGACACTGTTTGAGAGGTTTTAATTTAACTATACGTTTATGAATGAGGTTTTAGTTTGCAGTGGTGTTGAGCTGGACTGCGTTATATTTAGAGGTGTTTCCATTTACATTATATGGGGGGAATATTAGAAACACATTTCAATAGAATGCAGTCCAGTACAGCATAACCACTAAGTACGACATCAGTAATACATATATAGATGAATTAAAGCAGACCATTAGGTGACCTAATAAAGTGACCAGGGAGGCTATATTATATTCATTGTGTATGTGGCATATAGTAATGCATCACCTTTTACTCTGGAGTGATAATACAAATAGGTTTGCTTACAATGGTTCAAACTCCGTAGATTCTTACTTTTCAAAGGTGACCAGAAATAGGCATATAAGCCATGGTTGAGGAGCTATTCCTGATTCATTTTTTGGTAGGCCTATGTTACTTAAGGCCTTTTTTCCTATAGGGCTAGGGCTTTAGATGTTAATGTAAAATGACATGAGTCTAGTTGAATTAAACTTTCACAATCCTAATATTTTTGTGGACTTTGTGTATTGCTTTCCTGAAATCTGAGATCTGTGAAACATGCCATAAGACTAAAATAACCATGGTCATTTTGAGAAACTGCCTGAAAAGCTCATACACAATACCATCAATGGTTTCTAATTTTGTCGCATTGCCTCATATTTATTCCAGCTTCATCTTTTGTTTCTGTTCTCTGTTTGGAAACTCTCCATCTGAAGCACAGCAGCGATATAACAGTCCGCACAAAGAGCTGCTGAAGTGGCAGAGGATTCCCGCTGAAAGAATATACTGTGAAGATGGAATTGCAGATTTATAGTATTAAAGCCAGGCAGAGGAGTAGAGCTCAAGGAAGTGGAGCGCTAACAGTAAATCTGGAGGCCAGGAGGAGGAAGAGGAGGAGCGTGCTCGGAGAAGAGTCTCGGTGGGTGGGACTTGCGGGCCATGGTGACTCACTGCTACTCGCTGATTGGCTCTCATATCTGGCATCTGGAGCTCATTGACAATGAGTCCATGGCAACCAGAAGTTGTGGAATTGTAAACAGACTGAGAGACTGGAATGACGGGCAGGAACCAGGCTTTCGCTTTTTCTCCACCACACGCACAAGAGCCTGACAGGGCTGCCAGCCTACGCACATGTTTAGGTCAAAGGGAGCAAATGACGCAAAATACATATACACACAAAGTCACATTCAGACCAAGGCCTTGTCTTTGCACAGTATGTGTATAATATGCAACTTCCTGCAGCATTCAGAATTCATCAAGGCATTTTATTTCAGATATAAAAGATTTAGAGTTAGAAAGTGGATAAAGCATATTATTAAATTATTACAATACTTTAATTTATTACAAATTGTGCACTTGGTCGGGCTCCTGTGAGAATATTGTTTTAGAATATTTGAGAAGTGAAAGATGTAAGATAATATGTCCCCTATAGTGCAGAAAGCTGTACTTTATTTTGTTAAATGTAACTGGATTTTACTGTGTGGCCTGTAGCAAGTTGTAAAGCTTCTGTGACCTTCCTCAGTTTTTGCATAATAAACACATTGGAAAAATTGCTAGACACCGTAGCAGCAGTTCCCCTGAATAACAAGAATAAAAGACTGTGTGTTCAGGGCCTTTTTAAAAACTATGCTATCAGAAGCAGAAGTTTCCCCTAATTTCCCTGTCAGTTCCCATGTGTCTTTGATAAATAGTCAAAACCTTGTGGGAGCAGATGCAAAAGATGCTTGCTGAGTCTTGCAAAAACCTATGTCTATGTAAATCTTCCAATCTTATACATGCGGAATCAAAATGTATCTGGAATCATTTTGAACATAAAGGGTTATCGGACTATGCTAAATTATCTGACCATTTACCGTCACTTCTGTCTTTGTTTGAGTTACTTTTAACCATGCTTCCTGATAAATACAAGTAGAGTTGATTACATTTGTGTGAGTATAATGTTTGTGTATTGCTATCTTTCTGTAGTGTTTGCCATCTGTGGCAGTGTACACAATAATTTGTGCCGTCTACCTGGAGAAACTGGAGTCCACAAAATCCCACTTCCTGCTTGTAATTTTCCCAGTCGTTGTATTTTACCATGAATTGTATTATCATAAATCCACCATAACTTTAGTCACTTCATTGTGCTAAACTAAGCCTGGCTAAATTCAGGGGCAGTGTGCTCAGGGACCTATTTTCTTGGAAAATTGTCTAATCAATATACTGTCACGGTCTCCATTTTTACAAACATTATACTTTCAAAAAACTAAAATACCAAAGTAATCTTGATATTCTGAATGTAGCATATTAAAGAGATACATGCTGACAATCAGTATAATTAATGATTTACAGAAACACTCTTTCAGGTTACACAAAGCACAAGAACGTTACCTTACTGACATAATACAATCTATTCAGACAATACTGATATACTTTATGAAAAGGTTTCCACTTTGTCTTCAAATAAGTGCTCTTAAAATGGAAAACTAATTACAGAAGAAAGTATGTTATCATTTCAGCATCAGTTCTGTGTTTTGTGGAGAAAATGCCTGTACTTTCTTAGCAAAACTTGATGGAGTTTTAATGGTTTCAGAAACGACTGTGTAGCTATGATGACAAATATATGGCTTGTGAGCGGTGCTCTGACTCTGCAGCGCTTGTTCTCTGGAATCACGTGACAAGGGACTACCAGAGAATTTCTCCTGAGCAAGTAGGCATTCTTTTAATAGGCCAACACTAAAGGTCAGACTGGTTGCAGCTGGCTTTTAAAGCATTACAGTCTGTCAAGCATAAATGCCTTTTAAAAAGGTTATTGGTATTACTCAAAAAACGGATAACTTACAACAGACTTGACTGACAGATGCTCCCAACCACTCACAGATAATAAACTGTAGAGAATGTGTTTTTTTTTATTATGTTTCCAAAATCCTCTGATTGTTTAGTTCCATGTAATTTAAGGGGAAATGTTTCATGTTTTACAAAGAAAGCAAAGGATCTCCAAACTATTCATTCTCTGGAGGATTAATTATGTTTTTAAAAGGGCCTCTGTATTTAAGTCGAATCATGTTTGGTGATATCAAGACACTACTGAGAAAGAAAAAAAATATTCTGGACCACTCACAACACACAAATCACCTCAGAGACCCCTTATCTCTCCCCCTTTGCCTGAGAGGAAACAATAAAGTGCTGTGGAAGCAGGTAGACCGGGAGCTGATTCCCGTAATTTTGTTGGATATTGAGGTTATTGCAGATTCCCGTTCATCCATCATTTTAGCGGTTTGCCGTAAATGTGCACATGTTCCTGGCTGTAGTTGCACTTAATGAAGACTTGAGCAATCTGTGCTTTCACAGGGTTGTATTGAAGAAGACACATCTGTGGTGGTAGATAGTTCATTATTAAGTCTTAGTACAAATCCTAATCATTATATACGTTTTTGTTTAGATTGATTTGTGACCATGTTTTGTTTGACTTTTGCTTCTTCATTGTTTGTGGTCCCAGACACCACTGATCATCACTGTCAAATACAATTTTAATTCTGACCTTATTAAATCCCAATATTTAGAAAAGTGTTGAAGTGGTAATCCCTCTTTCGCCGCAAACTGGACTTAGACATTTAACGAAGGTCACGAAAATACCAAAATGACCATAAAGCATTGTTGTTACACAAAATATTGAGATATTTCATGATTTATAAGACAGGAATATGTACAGTATGTTATGATACCAGAGCGGTTGACCAGATTTTTAGACATCTTATAAACAAATTGTTCATAACAGACTCATTTGGGATTTGGGAAGGGTAATGTTGTAAAGCACCAGTCACACAGATCATATGAAAACAGCTGTTACTCTTAGACACGAAACAGATGTAATGCTTCATTGTATGTAACAGACTTCTGAAACATGCCATCAGTTTAAATTCATGTTTATAATCAATTCTTATATAATTAGTTAAAGTCATGAAGTATCAAGATAGCCCGGGGTCTTCAGGACCCCAAGCACAATATTTGGATAAGAGAAACTGCCAAATTAAATAATTTCTTTGACATAATGATAGACAAAATAGACATATTTCCTTTTAGATTTTTAATGAGAATAGGAAATGAAAGTAATTACATACATAATGATGAGAACCAGGCACTCTAATTATAGTATAATGCTCAGTGGTTGGAGGAGACTTGACTGATTTGCACTGTGGTATAGTTGGCAGGTAAACAGACCAGGTGCCAGAAAATGTTGTTGAACATGTTGTTCTTGTGAACTGGCAGTACTCAGCATGATTACCAGCAGTAGCCTGCGGTCGTTACAACGGGCCTCAGTGCACGATTATTATGACGGCCCTAGTGCACGCTAGTTACGAACAGTCACAATTAGTAGTAGATAGTGCTCCCAATACCCACCCCACTGCACTGTGTATATTTACACCCTTGATTACAGGTTAAAGTGCACCATGTGCAACCTTGGATAGATTACCGAACAGGTAAAGGGCCCCTGAGTTAGACTACAACTACAAAGGGATGCAAAATGACCAGAAAGAGATACAAAATGACAACAAAGAGATGAAAAAATTAACTAACAGAGATGGAAAAACAACCCAATGTAGGAGCCAAGACGGATGGGGGCCCTTTCCATGTTTTTGCTTAGGGGCCCATTGCCTCATAATCCATCCATGTGTGCAACAGTAAATACAACTTCTCTGTTCTGAAGAACACATGTTGACACATTTCTAACTATGTATTTATCTACAGGGCGGGGGACATTTCTGGGAATTTCTAAACTTGTAAGCGGCATACATGTTACAAGCAGGCATCATTATAGATGTGCATGTGAGAGCATGTTAGGTCACGCTATCAGCTACAGAGAATCCAGTGAGTCACAGCAGAATAGAAAGGAAAGAAGGAGTCAGTTCATAATTCTCTAGATTGTTATTTTACAGTTCTGGTGTGCTGAATTTTGTCAACTGCTCAACTAACAAGTTATCAGCTCAGAAAATAAGACCGAGATATTGTTTTTATTTTAGCATAAACTAACAAGGTTGTAGTTGTCTTCTTGGAAGCATATCTTTAAAAGGGAAACTTATATGATAAACTAAAATTATGAAAATGCAGCGTCACATAGAGCTGCGGTTTGCCGTCTGGGCCGAGGAAGACGGGGACACTTAGACTTTAAGAGGAGATAATTAAAAACAGTAAACTGGTGGCCTGACCTCTGTTGCAAGTTAATACAAATAATGGAATGTGACGTTATCCGAACTGTTAAGGTTGAATGAAGAAAGCTCCTAAAGCAAAAGTGTCATGCCTTTATTTTATAACTTTTTCATAATTAATATTTTGTCATTTTCATAATTGATATTTTGCAACAATTTCATAATTGGTATTCTGTAACTATTTCATAATCAGTATGTTTAGACTATTTCAGAATTACCGTATGGTCAGACTATTCCATAATTACTATGTGTTAAAACTATCGTATGCTTAAATCGTATTATGGTTACCGTGTGTAAATTATGCCACGGCAGTTAGATACCATGCATTGCGCGATCGGGGGAGATCCTTTGAAACCTGAAGCGAAACGGGCAACAGGATGACGTACTAAAACTGCGACGACACGGGACGGTGGAAGGACCCCGCCGCAACGCGGAGACAGACGACGAGGACGTCGGGGGAGGATAAAACGACGCGCAGATGGATGTGACTGGACTTCTGGAGCGCACGGACGGCAGCGCGGATCGCTGCGCCAGACGTCGGCGCGAACCGGAAGTCATTGGGGGTCACGCGGCAGGACGAGGGCCTGCGGCGTGATCCTGTTTCATGGGACATTTTTCTTATTTTATATCATGTATTTAATGTGTAATTGTTTTCATTTTGAAGTAAATACTGTTTTACTTGAACTTCGAACCGCCATTCGGCTTTGTTTATTAGCGGATTCCTCAGTGGGGCTCGGCCTCCTTGTTGTGCGTCTCGAGCGATATATTCTTCGTAGCAAGGATGCTATTTCTCAACAGAACTTAACTAAAAGATCTATGCATACAATGTGTAGTGTGATTCAAAGTCAGTTTGCTCTGCCTGTGGAAATAAGGTTTCAGTCATCATAAAATAAATCAAGCAGTGAGATCTCATTTCATAGAAAAATAGTGCCATTTTATTATAAATTAATGAAACGTTCATAGAAATATAAATAAGTGCAAAGTCGTATCAGTCTGCTTGCGTCGTCAAACACATTTCTTCAAGCATCCACAGCCAGTGGTTTGGCTGGCAAAAGTACATCTTTATAAAAGACAGCACAAAAACATCTTCACTCATGTAAACTCATGAAAATAAGATACATTTAGACTCTTCTCCTTATTGGGAAAATACATACCATGTTTAATACATTCATTTGCAAGTGATGGCAATTCTTTCTGTGCTACAAATACTACTATATCTTTTGGCATATCGATATATATATTTCCTCACCACTGAAGCCATATTAAGCAGTGGTACTGTTCTCTCAAGTAAGATCCTCTAGGATTCAGTCATGTTGGTGTTTCAACAAGTTGCTATCTAGTTCAGGCAAGTTTGGCGTGAACCCTTCCTCTAAACAAAATATCAGAAACATGTCTTCGTTTTTTTTTTTAAGTTTTCCCATCGTGGCTGGTACAAATATGTACCCAGAAGGCCGTCATTGTCCACTGGTTTGCACTCTAAGTTTCCATTTTCTGTGAATTTCCAGCATTGGTCAGAGATCCCAGGATGCTGGAAGGACGTGTGCAATACGTCCAAGATTATCATCGGAGGTCAGCAAAAAAGCCAGCCTGACCATAAAAGCCTGACCGGCTTTAATGGATGGATGATTTTCTGAGGCTGATGTGTGTGAGCCCGACAGCCTCACAGCTCATTTGGTTAGCAGCAGCAGAGGGAACCTGTGTGTCATCAGAGTGTAGACTGCTGACTGTGAGTCTCACTTCGGTTTTCAGTAAGTTATATGTCATCGGTGAGGCAGAGGAGGACGGCGGGGTTCTCTCTCTTTCACACCACCAGATCACAGCAGTGCTCTCTTTCTCTTGGCCCTCTTTGTGGATTAGTCCCTCGATCCAGTCTCTTCCTGAAACACTGACCTTAAGAGACTGATGCCCCACTTTTCTGTGAGCCCTACACATGTCTTGTCAGTACAATAAACTGCTCCTTTTCACAAGCTCGATTTTGGTCTCAAATCTGTTTCATTGATACTCCTCAGACAGCGAGGGTCTTTGAACGTAGCTTCGCTGAAACCCGTCCAGTTTCTTTTTAAGTCTTTGCTCCTTCAAGAGCATCAGTCCAACGCCCCTAGATAGAAGCATCATAGTCTTGGAGGTACTCCTTCAGAGGATGAGGAAGTTGGTCTCTTTTAGTAGAAATGTCCAAATGTCCATTGACTGTTTTCCTGCACAAGTGCTGCAAGGTGGATAAGCTACAGGAGAGAGGTTTGACGAGCTCCAGAGGGATCTTCTCCCCTCCAGAGTAAATGTAGTACATATTCCCACTGCGAGTGTTCACTTTGCTCTGAGGCATGTAGAAATGGACCAGCTTGAGGACGCAGTCAAAGTGTGGAACAGAGTGGATGTTCTTAGGGTCTGTTTGCAGGTAAAAAGAGGAAGTGTCACATTGGATGCGCAGGTTCTTGGTGCCCGACGCCGTCTTGACGCTGAGGGCGAACAGGTGCCGGTTGTCGGAGCTGTCCCTGACGAGGAACGTGCCGGTGGTCTCGGCCGCCAGCATGGCGTTGGCCTCCTTCCCGTTGATGGCGGCCCAGTAGAAGCCGCTCTCCTGGAGTTTGTGGAGCGTGGTGAGAACCATCTGGTACTGGGTCATGGAGGTGAAAGTCTTGTAACGTTGAGGCAGCCGCATACTGGAGTCCAAGAGGCTGCTGCTCATTGCGGAGTCAAACTTGCTGTAAGTTACCATGGCGCTGTGCCCGTTCTCTAGGCAGCCTGGGGAGCACTGGGTGCCACACCGACAAGAGAAGAAGAAGGTGGGTTCAAAGAGAAGTTCAGAGGGTTGTGATGAGGTCAATCCGTCTGGAAGTGAAACACCTGAAGAGACAAGAGAGGGCACGTTAGTTTGATGATAAACATTAAAATGCAGTTTCAAAGTTGAACAGTGGCAGAGACAAGATTTGTTTTATTCTTGTTGAGGTCTAACACTCCTCAGCTCCAGCAGCTCTACTGGAAACTACTTTTCCAGATGTGGAAGCTCTGTACATCATGCACTTTAAACATCAGCGCCATGACTTTTTTTTTTCTTTTCTTTTTTTTTTTTTTTGTTATCTAGAAACAAAAAAATGTACCCAAACTGCATTACTCCTCTCTCTTCTGTTTGAGAGGAATTGTGACATTAACCGCGTGTTTAGAGAAAAAAAATGTAAATTCCATCCATTTCGGGGAAACTTTGTGTGTGTAACGTGCCCTCGGGACTCGGTCAGTTCCAGTAAACACATCGTAATCCTTATTACGCAAGTTAAACGCCGCGACCGGCTTCGCTTAACCAGCTGCCTCACTCAGATAAATACGCAAAACATTATTTATCCACGTTCATATTTTATGCATAGATGAGAAGTATTAGCGCATATGCAAAATAAATAAAAACAGATCCTCACCTTCAATGTTTCTGCAAATTAAAATAAATCCAAGTGCAGTCGCTGGACTCTGCTCACAGTCCGTCAGGATGATATAGATGTTTTGAAGTTCTTCGGCAAAAAAAACTTGCGTAGTAGTTTTCTCTGTATGTATCAGCTCGAGTGCTGCTCTGTGGAACTGTGAGTTAATAGTGAAGAGGAGAGGAAAGGCGTCATTATAAATGTGAGGAAACTCCTCCCTTCCTCCTCTCTTGGCACATTGACAAGCGTATTTATTTTCCTTCTACGAGAAGCGTCCTCCCCCTGCTGTTTTTTCCAAAATGAAGTTAAGGAGGAGTTCCAAGCAATACTTATTTACCTTCGGTAACCTAGACTCTGTCTCCTTAGAGTCTTCTAAACACTTTAAACAATACAATCTTTAAAATATATATATTTTAAGAACCAGCTATAGAATTAGATATTTTCTGATGTGCTCTTTTCCTTTTTTTTCGGTAGAAGTTCCGCTTTAGCGTCATGTATGAGGTAATGATTCAGTCTTGTATTCGGTTTCCCAGAAATTCGCAGCAATAATAGCTCACATGCTGAGCAGCAGTCCTCCGGAGAGGGCGCCAGATCGTGTGTAACTTCATACAGCACATCTTTAGTTCCCAATACCAGTAGTATATATAGTTATTATTTAGTTATTGTTGTGAAGTTGTCTGTCTGTTTTTTCGTGCAGTCATGATGAGCATATTTTATGATTGTTTTTAAGTACTATCCTAAGATCCATAACAAAATCAAGTAAGGGCTCTTGCTTTAATATTGTTCTTAGTTAGTTAGTTAACTATTGTATTTGTTGGGTCTTGCATATAACGTTAAAATGCAATCAAAAAAGCTGTCAGTGGACGCTGGTGTGTACACAGGTAATGGACGGCAATGTTGTAAAAAACAGTTGTAATGATATAAAGTATTATTGCCGTAATAGGATAAATTACAATTGTTGATAAATACTTTAATAAACACTTAAGATGTCCTCATAGGTGCTTAAAACTACATTATAGTGTGTTTTAAAACATTTATCGAATGTTTATAGTAAGTATGGCCGCTAAATTATTGTGTATTATAATAATCCAACCAGAAAAAGTACAGTTTCAGGAGTTAAAAAAAGTAGTATTAATCAACAGGGTTTTTTTGTTGTTTATTTCCTGGAGCTCCCCGCCCACTGCGGTGACCCTAACTCTTCTCCCAACCCCACCCATGCTGTGAGACTTTCTTGATCATCACTTTATAATACATATTGTTATAAAGTGATGATCAAGACAGGAAGCTGACTTCATTCTAAAAACTAGTCCTATATTTTTAAAGAAATTTGTCAAAATGCGTGTGACTGATAGAGTGCTCATATCCACATCAGATTCCTCCCTGCTTACTCAGCTATGACCACTATTAGCCTCAAGTGGTTATTGTAAGTTACGTTAAACTCCACGCGATGGTGTCATGTCAGGCTTTATCATCCTTTAACCAACTCACACGTTGTAATCATCATGTAGACGACGGCCTGTAAGTGAAAATCAGACGAAGCTCAGAATAGCTCTGAAGCTTCTCTGCACAGAGCATCTGTTTAGGCGTTCGTTTTACCAAACCTCGACTGGCAGCTAAGAAGGGGGTTGGGGGGACAACGGACTGAAGCCACGGCGCCTGATTGGGTTTTGGTAAAAGCCAGCTGTGTCCACAGAGGTGAGTCAGGTGTTGTCTGATTCAGACCACCAGCAGGATATGGGGGAAGGGAAGTCACTGGGATTGCCTCGTAACAGTCCATTTCTTTCCAGAAAGTCTATTGCGTCATCATTGTGTGAGGCATGTATCTAGCATCCGAAAATCTTCTCCGGGACCACAGTGTATGTCAATGAAAGGAAGAAGGGAGGGAGAAAACCACCACACCATGCGCACCGTCTACCACTATGCACATTATTACAGTATGCTGACTTGGCTTTTAGCATGTATACAGTAATTTCCCGAGGCAATTATACTTTTGATACAAATACGCTCCAGTAAGGAACTGGAAAAAAAAAAAGACCTGTAAGTGCCCCCAGACGTCAAGAGTTCTAAAAGAAATAAAAAATAAACAAACCGAAGACAGTGTGTACTTAACCAGAGGTAAACCCTCAAAAGGTTGGTCAGGCGAGGCGGCTGGCGAACCAAGTGACCTGGAGCTGAGAAAGCTTTCTCCTCTCTAGCTGTAGGTCGCCGCGGGACCCCGGCCAAACATCTGAGGCTTCGTGTGTGAGTGTTGGCAATGACAGATTTGGCTCTGTAGGCGATGCGCGTGTGTTGCCTTTCTGTGTATTGTCCATTTTTTCTTAGTTTCCTAAATGTGTATCCTAATACTCTAGGCCTCACACAAGAAGTGGAAGAGTTTCGATTCACACTCAAAGTCAGTGGAATGGACTTTTATTTAGCGGATGAGACAAGGCCTCACACGACAGCTTTTTGCTCTCAGCCACTGTTCGGTACAGAAGGCAGCTGTTTAGGTTTTCCCACACTGACTCGGAAATTTACTCTAGCTCATGGTTCCTGTAAACCCACTGGGAGTGAGGGGGTGAATGCGTAGCTCTCGACTGGATAGACGGGTGAAAAGTAGAAAAATGTTCTTCAACAAAATATTTTGGAGCTGTTCGGTCTAGCAGATTTTCACTGAACAAGGAGATCTTTTAAAAACGTTTAAACTGCCAATTCCATGAAATTGTTTGTGGTGTTGGCAATTACAAAGGCGTTCCTTATTGTTTGTACAGCTGAATACAGTGAACCCTGAGTTCAGGTTGAGTCAACAACATCAGCAAATGTTATTTATTGAATGGAATCTGCCATTATGGGGGGTTACAATAATAATAAAATCAGTTTTACTAAAAACCTTCAAACAATACCGAGTAAATAAAAGGGTTGTAAGAGGAAACACTGCTGTTACTATGAGATGTGAAATACTGTATGATTCAAATCAGGTGCATTACTGTAAAACTGTTACTGCTGATTGGAGATAGGCTGGTAGGTTCCTGGCATATCACTCAATCTAATTCCTGTTAACCCTGTGTCATTATGTACAGTAGCTTCACTTCCTGCCTGTACAGTACCTGCAGTGTTACAATTTCACCACTATTGAGCATTTCCTCTCACAGTATAACCTTAAAACTTCCTTGTTGGTTGAGACAAGACTAGGACTGTATGATTACCAATCATCCAGTAATAATTTCCTGGTAACGCTCTCTCTCTCTCTCTCTCTCTCTCTCTCTCTCTCTCTCTCTCTTTCTCTCTCTCTCTCTCTCGCTCTCTTGCTTTCTCTTTCTCACTCTCTCTCTCTTTCTCTTTCTCTCTCTCTCTCTCTCTCTCTCTTTCTCTCTCTCTCTCTTTCTCTTTCTCTCTCTCTCTCTCTTTCTCTTTCTCTCTCTCTTTCTCTCTCTCTCTCTGTTGCTCAATGTCCTTCTTTGTGTAATTTGTTGAATTATGGGAAGTGTCATGTGTGACCACCACAGATGAGAAGCCATAAAATCCAAAATGGCAAAACTGTGTTTTGCAATTCATTCTTAAAAAGATATTCACTAACTCAAACATGTCCTTTTTGTCTCAGTATAAAATGTACTGACATACTTTGTGTTGACTGGAATCCTTTTGAAGTATAGTCTTCCCTGGTATGTAAAGTGACCTAAGAACACTTTGTCCTTCACAGTGACTCAACCGTAGAGCAACACGTTGTTATTATTATTCATTTCTCAATTGTCCCTGAGCAGGAAGTGAACACACCATGTGAACTATCACAGTGGTTAAGAATTGGGAAAACATAAAAGTGAAGTAAAAGAAAATCAGATGATTGACATAAAAGCTCAAAAATCCGAAAGGGCATGTAAAAGGTGAGCTTCTCCCTATTCGTACTAACTGTGAACACTGCTGTACTTTTTGTCTGCAGGGCTGATAAAATCTGTTTCCACCCTTCATCTGGCACGGGTGTGTTTCCCTAAATCCACAAACAGGTACATATAAGTGGAGGATTTGTATTTAATGGACATAAAAGGTGTGAAAGCTGGCAATGAAGTTGAACGTGAAATCAGGCGTAATATGCTCGGCACATGCCGCACTTTGCAGCATGGGATTTATTTATGGCACATCTGTCTTCTGGGAAGAGCTAAAAGCAGAACACAAAGCAATTAAGTGTACAATTAAAAGTACCTTTCACAGAAAGTTACTTTCAGAAAATATATACTTAACATATCACAAGTACTCATTTTGCAGAATGATCTCTATCAGTTTTTTAAATAATAATATCATTGGATGATTAATATTGATTAAGCAAAACTTTAATGTTGTATCTGGTTAAGATGGAGCTAATTTTACCTCCATCATTTACCTTTCCATTACCTCAAATTTGTACTTAAGTACAATACTGGAGTACTTTCCATCACTGTCAATGTGTCAGTCTTCTTGAAAGGAGCCTATTACATTGCCAAGAATGATCCTTGAATAAATTATTTGATTCCTGCTGTGACGACGTACTTTCTGGCATTGTTTGTCGCCGGTCCTGCCAGCAAATGACCAGCAGACTTTTCAACTCTGGGCATCACTCCAATATTTACATATCACCACACTGAGGCCCGTTGATGGGGCCAGAGCAAGTTCTGCTCCTCTCAAGGTTAACAAGAGGAGGCGGAAAAGGAGATCTGTTGTATTTCCTTCGCTTGTATTTTCCTGGCATAAGCTACTGATAGGAACGTCGAGTGTTGTTGTGATAAGTTGCAAAAGGAAGCGCATGGGGGTCAGTTACCAACATTTCAGCCATGTGACAGTGAGCTGGGAACTTCAGCTGTGGCTATTATTGAGACAGACATCACAGGACTAACTCCTGAGAGGCCTGCGCTGGAATTTAGAAACCCTTTCTTTCCAAATCACATATAGCTGACACAATTGGGACAATGACTATTATGACATTTAGTGCTAACTCATGAAAATTGATACAGGAATTGCACACTATGGGACCGTGTGATTCAGTTCAGCTTGACTGCACGGTCATGGTATTGAGGAAGAAGTTAAAGAAAGAAATGCCACAAACGTCATTGGGGTCTGGCATCCAGTATGTCATTATTTTCCACCATGAGCTTGGTTGTGCTAGATGTGGTTGCTAAGCACATGGCACTTCAACATTTACTGGAAAGTTCAGATTATAGTGCGTAAATCAGCTGATCCACAGTGCCACACATCTCATTCTATCGCTGTCTAAAATGATAGATGATTATTACATTAAGTATGAAATAGTCTTCTTGGTTGTTGAGATTCTACTGGGTGCAAAGCCTTTATTTACTTTAAGAGGAATAGTTTTACATCTGGGAAAATATGCTTAAACTCTCTCTTGCCGAGAGTTAGACGATAGCATATATACCACTCTGATGTCTGTACATTAAATATGTAGCTGGAGCCGGCAGAAGTTTGGTTTAGCTTAGCTTAGACTGGAAGCAGGGGGAAATGGTTAGCCTGGTTCTGTCCAGAGGTAACAAAACCGACCTGCTAGCACCTCTAAAGCTCAACAATGAATAGGCTATATCTTGTTTGTTTATTCTTAACATAAAATTAAGTGTAAAAGCCTTAACTTTACTAGGGTTTAAACCCCAGACAGTTTATTGGTCTGAACCAGTTGCCAGGCAACCATTGGATAATCCAGGAAGTCACTGGACCCAAAAAATAAATAGTCCGGCACATAACACGTTTTTCACATACTGGTCGTGGATTTTGTTACCTTTGGACAGAGCTAGGCTAGCAGTTTCCCCTGTTTCCAGTCTTTGTGCTAAGCTAAGCTAAGCTAACTGGCTCCTGGCTGTCTCTTCCTATTCACCATACAGGCATGAGAGTGAGATCGACCTTCTCATCAAACTCTTGGAAATAAAGTAAATGAGCATCTTTACCACAAAGTCAAGCTACTCTTTTAATACATTTTCCAACTTGTGAGTCATGTGCGAACAAGAGGGAAAACTCATTTACACCCCGAAGGAAACCATCACGCGCAAGATTACAATCTGCAACTCTTTCATCCCTGCACTTTCCGACAGAAATAAGCATGTGAAGTCATACCACCATGGTGGTACAAGCTGCATCTGGAAAACGCACATCTGCCACGTTCCCCGAAACTGCCAGCATCCAGATCGTGATCAACTGCCTCCTCAAACATTCAGATTGCATCATGCCAGATAATATGATTGATTAACGCTGCCCGCCTATCTTGACTGGCCTGCCACTGCCGCCACCATCCGTTTATCAGTATCAAATGCTTGGAGACAACGGGAGCCAATGACATAATCGGGATCTTCAAAATGGAGTTTGATTCCCACAAACCCCAGAAATAGCTGGCTGATGTCATTGTGCAGATGGTAATAAATCTGTCTACACTATTATAGCAGGTTGTCTGAGAGATGCTGTTACACACACACACACACACACACACACACTTTGTTTAAATGCACTCAAGCCAGAGAGCACACTGCCAAATAATAGGCTACTTGAAAATATATTGAATGCACAGAGCACACACACTCATGTGCATGCATACAGTATTCATGTGCATATAGAATAATACGCTGGTTATCCATATGCATCTACACTCATGACCACATGAAAACTCAGAGACCCACACTTCCTCTATAACACAGTAGTAGTAACTTGATCCTGAGCCGTGCCAGTAAGTCTGACATTTCCGGGTAGATTTAGTGTGTATGTGCAACGTTCACACATCGGTTTTGTGGTTACTGTCCAGATAAGAGTGCTGACAGCGGCCTGTGATGTGAACCAGGCAGAGGACAAGGACATTTGGGAGCCTCAGAGGGGATTTACCTGGAAGATGTCCCGTAATCCCAGAGGAGCCTGATCTTGATTTAAATTTATCCCTCGATGATAAGTAACCTTTTCCTTCATACTCCACATTGTCTAAAGGGCCTGACTCAGTCACAGATGTTTGAGGATACTACCCAGGATGCATCAGTCAGAGTAAAGCTTTGATCCTAGCTATCCCCTCAATCGGTAAATGATTCCACATGCCTGAATGACTGGGCCTTCGATGACTTTGCACGAAATGTCTTCATGGCAGATGAGGGGACTATAAACTGACAAGCCATTGGGAGTAGCCTATTGTTACTGGTGCAGGTGTGTTTCTGTACCAAGTGAGTTACTCTTTCATCTCAGTCATCTGTAAGTGTTTGTGATAGCTTCTAATAAAATTACAGCTATATTATTGGTCAGTGTATATGCATATGTATTTCTTCTTCTTTTAGCTCTCTTTGTTTCAGCTGCAATGATCCCATTTTGCATTGTAGATGTACAACTCCTCCACATTGAGGTTTGTGACCTCTGCAAATAGCAACCCAGTGTGCCCAAGAGGCCTGACGGAGGGAGCCCCTGTCTTCACAGCTTCGCCTACCCTTTCAGATATGTATTCTGATTGCAAGCATCACACATAAGAGCTCAATGTAACTTTTTACTTTCACTCTGACCCTCAACTGCTGTGGGAAGCTGGTCCTGGAACAGAGATCAGAAAAGAGCACCGAAGGCCTCTCGCACTGCTTCTCTTATCAAGGCATTTTATTTTGTCCCCTTCTAGTCAGGCACTCCCTGTAGACAGGAAACTTTTCTGGAAGCGCTCCAAACCACGGCCTCCTTTTCCATCTTTTACTAGAAATCTTGGAAGGAGAGTACACTCTGTCCTAACCTCCGACCTGCATGTAAACAAACAATCTGCCCGTTCCAGAAACCGCTCCAGGTTATCCATCTACAGCAGCTCTCATCTGAGATTTCTGAAATGCCTGTAATCACTTAGCTGCACAATATACTGCAATCAACACAAGATAATATACAGGAAGCTCCTTAAGACATGAGATAAATCGTAAAAGCCCCACAGAAAGAAATGTGCCTCTTTTCGCACCACATTGAAAAAGTTTCCCAGAATGAGAGCCACCCACAGTTCAATGAAGATGCAGAAAAAAAAATCCCACAATACCATTTTCCCACTGGGACAAAGAACCTTTTTGTCTTGTTCTCACAGTTATTCTGCAGCCCTGCATCAGCAAGTTCACGACCAAAAATATTTCACACAAGAAAAAAAGTTGATTCTTCTTTTCCAGTAAATCTAATTGATGTGGTACTCAGACAGCGTCTACCTCTCGCCTCGATTCAATTCAGGAACAAATGCTTAGATTTCAACTTCAGGTGGCGTTATGTGGAGTTATTTCTCATTTGTAATTTAAGAATTCCAGTAACTGCAGTTACGAGGCCCTGTCTATCTGCTAAATCATTTCCAGTACTTTGCATTTGTTACACATGACAGTGTACAACTGAGTCATGACTCCGAGCACGCTTCTGTTTCAAACAGAAGAATTGTAACAAAAGGTCTGATAGAAGCAGTTTGTTTTCACACCTCTTTTATTACCATAACATGTTCATATGTAAGTCACCATGTCACCTACGCAAAGTTCCTCAGGGAAAGGGATAGCTTTAAAATTTGCATTTGATAAGAACAGAGATTTGGAACGTCTTAAAGTTATCAATTCACCACAAAATTAACATGCAAAGAGCAGCTGCCCCTTTTTCCACCACTGTAATGTTCTGATGTACGATGTCGTATATTTTGAAATAAAGAGAGTGAGGCCATAGATCTTCATTTTCTTTTCTACTCCAGCTAGTTTTAATTAGATGTTTTGTAAGATTTTGTACGCGGGCAATTTTTCAAACTTACACAACAGGATGGTTGTGGGAAAATTCTTTGAACCAAATCAGTAAATTATATATTCCACATCCCAGCAGTATTTTACTCGCTGCACTGAACGCAAGCCCAAGTTTTACTGCTTTTCACTATCAGTGCTTCAACCTCACTCTCAGCTGACCTAGATGCTGTGATATACCGTACATATGGGGTTTGCATGGTTATATGAGAGAGAGAGAGAGAAAGAGAGAGAGAGAGAGAGCGAGAGAGAGAGAGAAAGAGAAAGATAGTAGAAGGGGGAGAGGGAGGGCGAGACTTTGTTGTGGTTGTCTTTTTAACTCCTTTTCTCAGAAATCCTTCCAAGAGGATGACTTCAGTGTTCCTCGTCAGAGAAGGAGATTCCTAAAGTGATTTGAGCAGGATTTATTCTTCCAGTAAAGCAACAATGCATCTGTCAACACAGCAATGGAGTGTGCGTGCACCTAAAACACTGTGATACACAGCATCTCAGAAGAGTTTGAGCTGCACTTGGCTCCAGTCTGTCTGTGTGTAGTGTTCTTCGTGTTTGTGTAAACATGACTAGTGTTAGGGGAGATCTAATGGGAAGCTGTTTTCTGAATCGGCCTGAGAACTTGTTAAGAACAATCATGACTCACACGATAGACAGCTTTTATCTGGAAAATGCCAACTTCTAAGATCCTTCTTAAATGAACTTGTTAATTGTATGCAAAACTGAAAACCGAGAAACCTGTTGAAGCAAACGTTACGCAGCTGTGAACTGGTTTGAAAACGTCCACCGTGGCTGTGTTGCATTACATTTGCGTGTTTATGCGTACACACGCCAGCCTGTGTGTGACATTCCTTGCCTGCATGAGCCCCGTACCAGAAAAGGCCCGTCTCATGCCAGCTGAGGTCAGGTCCGGACACCGTGGGGTGCACCCTTCTCCCGCTGCGGTGGGCTGAGAGGCAGGGGGAGGCCTCCAGTGCTTCTGGGAAACAGTCTGGGCCTAATTGGAGCCTGACTGGTCTCACATGTCTCCACTTACTGGAGGAGACAGAGGATCCCACCGCCTGGCCTATAAGAGCTGCAGTAGACTCAGGCCTTTCCCCCTTCATCAGCATAACCACACAGTAGTGAATTCAGCCAGCAGGCCTGACATGACAGCATGACTGAGTGGTGTGGTCTGGGCTGTCTCGGTGCTGTGAGGTCAGATAGGCTATACTGAGCTCCATATTATCTTTTTAAAAGAATATTTGACCTTGACACAACCCCTTTTGGTACAGCTTGTTCCAAGGATCTCCGTTCTGTGCAGAACATGTACTATCTTCCTATTGTTCCCTCTCAACTCATTCTGGGTCAGGACTGATGAAGCCCCCCTCCCCCTCCCTCCCCTCCCTCCCTCCCCTCCCTCCCCTCCCGTACACTATATCACATTCTCCTTCGTACGCACACAAACCTCAACCTCACAAAAAAGACGTAAAAGCACACCGTCTTTTCATGTGCCTGTGTATTCACGCTGCAGTGAGAAATACGAGAAGTGAAGAACAGCGCAGATGGTGAAAAACAAAGAGTACCCTGCTGCTGCAACCTCACCACCACCACCACACATTCTCAAACTTTTTTTCACTGTTTTCTTTCTCTCTCGCCGTGGCAAAGTGCCTCTCGTTTCCCATCAGTCACGGTCACCTCTTTGGCCCTGCTTTGTTATTCTCCAAAACGTCATTATCATCCTGTTTTACCGCGCAAAAAAAAAAAAAAAAAAAAAAAAGAGTACGGCCTATTTCCAATCCACCAAAACTCTATTAATTTAATATCTGGATGCACAGCAGGAATCTAGTTTCACAAACGCCTTGCTATTATAGCATTGCATTGCACATCTGGAACAAACTGTTTCATACTTTGTTGCCATATTCCCCTCCAAACACTGCACACTATGGCACAGGCGAAAATAAACACTTATTCATCAAGACTCGAATTTCGGGATTAATTTGGTTTTGCTGGGAAAAGGGATATTCTGATCTTTCACAGATCAAAGGGCTTTTGAAAGTAATTCTCTGCTCAGATAAACACGTCTCAACTTGAATAGTCAGGTATTCACAAGACGGCCCCATTTTACTTCATCACTGTACTTACCACCAGTTCTACATCACCCACGGGCCTCTGCAACTACAACGTATCCGTCAGTACAATTTAGCTTAACTGTGAATATCCAATGGTGACTGAAGTGCTGTGAATTTTAGTTTCCTGTCTGTCAGTTACACATTTAAGATGCTGAAAAGCTGGTTTATTTGTGTCAGTACATTTGTGCAGACTGATCAACATTTTATAGAAAATATGAAGTTAAATGCAGGAATGACAACATGGGTCACACTTTCACAACTTTTTAACAACCGAGACGTTTTGAGAGCTGTCGCAACCAGGTTGTCCATCTTTCATTCACATTGTAATGTCAAAAGATTTGTGCGTCTCAATAAGGCGTTTACTCTTTTCCATGTTGGTGACAGCAGAAAGACAAAACTCCACAAGGTTATGGTAATATACTTTTCATAAAGTAATTTAATATAACCCACAAGATCTGAGTGAGGCTCAGTAGACACAAAGATGAATGTGCATGTGCATTTTTTAAACTGCATTTTAGTCGGTTTCCTGCATTCCTGTTCCATTGAGAAAAAGTCATTTCTATTGATTGCTTTTCCAGGCATCATTAAATATGATACATATTCACTTGTAAATATCGACCTTTCCCTGCCGCCTCGACGTTTGTGCCATAAATACTTTAAAAGCAAGCTTGTGAAAAGATATGAAACGTTATGAAGCTGTAAATAAAGGCTGGATTGAAACAGTAACAAGGTTGTTTTATTTTTTTTTTAAGGGTAAATGTGGTTGGAATAATTCAAACCTTGGAAAATTGTGCACTTTGTCAAAACAGAGAGGGGATAATTTAATTTCAGGTGGAAGTGGTATTCATGTCCATACAGCCTGTTGGCCACACATGACCCATAATTTAATTTGTGATTGATTGGGCATGACTGTAATTTGACAAAAAAAAGAAAAAAAAAAAAAAAAAAGCATGTTAAGCTTCCTTGTTTGCTGTAGTAGTCATTAAGCAGGCTGCCTCTCCAGTGCTTATCACATACTGCCACCTGCTGGAGTTACTTTATTACTGTAACATGGGCTGATGTTGACATGCAGTTTAAAAGACATTCATAGCCAGCGTTGTGACACATTCGTCTTTATTTCAGCTTGATTAAATGGCAATGATACAAACCTCAAATCAAACATTGAACAGAATACCAACAGAAAATGGCACAACTAATAAGAAATACCCACTATACATTTAAGTATGTACAACTTTGATAAATAAACCAATACTGTCTAGAATTATGATTGTTTTGCATTTTTCCTTATATCTCTAGGATTAGTGCGCTGAGAGGAGCAGAGAGAGGAAGAGAACCAGGAAACGGAAGAGGCAGGGAGGATAATGACCTGCAGGCGCACATGAGACGAGACAACTGTGGACAAGAGTAGAAAAGACAGCCGCTTGATGAACAACTCAGGGCTGCGTTTGCAAAATTGTACCTCAACGCAGTTTTTTTTGCTATCCGACAAAATGACGCGTCACTGCCTCAGTGTGACCGACCAACCATCCCGACCTCCATCTTTTGGCTCACCACAGTACATTCCTCATATGACTAGTAGTTTTGTATCGTTTCACATCACACTTTGGATCCTGAGACGGGGACAACCCATTCTTTTCCAGGCATAGCTTCAATGAACCACACATGGACTTGTGCCGCTTTAAAGCCTCTACAACAATATGTCATATATTATGTCCTATACATAAACAACCTGAAGCACACAGTACAACTATGAATGAGGTCGGGCTGACGGCTGGAAATGAAATGCGATTTGTTTTACCGTTAAATAGGTAACCCTCTATAAAGAAAAGACAAATTAAAAAAGCAAAGAAATTATTAAATGTTTGACTGGGAGAAGAAAACTGTGAATTACTGTCGCTAACCAGCAGCTTTTCTCATCACATTTCATCTAGAGTGGTGGAGTAAACGTTCCTAACAATGAAATAAAGTAACAGAAAGCAGTTTTGTGTTTGAAACAAAATAAGAGAAAATGTAGGGGAAGACAAAAAGAAAGAAAGGGGGCCAACCAGCTCTAATTTCCAGACAACCTAAGACCTCAAAAAGATGCCCAGGGTGATGAACACTCGTCCCTTTAAAAAGACACTAATCCCCAGGATGCATCTCCAGGACCTTCAGGAAATGAACAGTGAGAGCCGGATCCAACACGGAGAGCCCGTCCAGACAAGCCGACACCTTCACCTGCAGCCGTTCGTCCCCACACTGCCGCGTCACATTTACAAAAACAGTTCAGTCTGGGACACAGATGAGGCTTTCATTCCTCACATGGCTGTCGTGTCGGGAACAGAATCCATGTCAACGGCGACATGGAAAGTTTCAGAACATCATAACAATCTCCTGAGTGGCAACTTTTTTTTTTTTTTTTTTTTTTTTTATAAAACTGAAGTTTCTCTTTTTATTTCTATAAAATAACAAAATGTTGGCAAATCAAACCCCTCCCTCCCTCCCACAACCTCCCTTGTAAGACTTTTTTTTTTTCCTACAAAAGCAAACAAAAAAAGATTGAAGAGGAATTGACATTTAAAGCTGTAAAAATAGACACTTATTACCCTAACATATTAAATCACATCAGAAAAGGTCTTTTCTTTTAGAAAGCGAGGACTATTTTGGTTGGAGTGCCACACTTGGTCAGACCTGCTGAGTTTAAAATGATGTGTGCTACTGGGGACGAGCATGAGTGCTTGCATGTTGCGTGTGTGCGCACAATGTAGATGGGAATTGTGTTAGTTTTTAAAGCATCTTCAAAAGAGGATTTTGCCAAGTTACACAGCAAGATCTCCTTGAGAGAGCACACAAAGCTGAGAGAGAGAGAGAGACAGGAGGTTAAGAAGACGCTTTGGGTACAACTCTTATCTAAAAATCCCAGCATGCTTCCTGTTATTTTGGCCTGTAGAGTCCCAAAGGCAGACCTAGTATGTATCCTAGAGAAATCCCCTGGAGAAGTCTGTAGCAGACCTCAACCACGGCGTCTGCACCGACCCAGACGGGGCGAGCGGATGCCTGGACCCCCTGCTCTGTCAAGTGCAACATCTGGAGCGCTGAGCAGCTCTAGTGCCTCTTCATGGACGACACCTTCTTCTTCCTGGCTGCCAGCATCTCGTAAAAGGGATCCCTGCTGATGGCAGCTCTGTGGGCACAGATGCAAGAGGATAATGTCAGTGAGCGAAGCATAATGGCACAAGTGTGAAAATTGCTGCACTTATGCGGTACGGTAATGTTAGACATGGTGCATTTGCATGTAAGTAGGGTTCAGTTTCATTTTTTTTTTTTTATAAAAAAAAAAAAAGTATTTTAATTTATGTGGATGTGTGCAATTTAAGTCGAATTAGGTTGTAAAAATAGCATCTACAATACCCGAATGATGACTCACATTTTTTTTTTTTTTTTTACGTACTTTATTAGCAGAGCTTTTATCCAACAGTTTTCTCTCTACGCTCTTTAACCTTAAAACGTTTTAACTGTACTCTAACAGCTGGTGGAAGTGTGAGACAAATCAAAATCAAAACTTGTTTAAACCAGTCTGCTCCAATTGAAAAAAATATAGAATTTTTTGGCCATGGAGGAGAGTTGAAGAGGAGGCACGGTGGGAGAAACGTGAGGCTAAGATACTAATGTGCGGTTAACTACCACAATTTGAATCAATCACTCTCTCTCCGAGTCATAACTCTGAGAGAACAAATCTGAACAGACAAACAACATTTTTAGATTCAGTATGACTTACACTTCCTGAGGGTATCATAATCTCTGATGTCCATTGCAAATTAAAGTCCATAAACATAAACGTGCAGGGTTATAAACATGTACTGTATCAAACTACGCCTTCAAGAAGTGAAGAGAAAAAAAAACATTTACTTGATGCTGTTCATCCATTC
This sequence comes from Ophiodon elongatus, assembly GCA_016806645.1. NCBI lineage: Eukaryota > Metazoa > Chordata > Actinopteri > Perciformes > Hexagrammidae > Ophiodon > Ophiodon elongatus. Next base: position 1,252,628 of record JACSYO010002129.1, read on the forward strand.
CTCTTTTTCCTCCGCAGTGGGGGCGGAGATACGGTAGAAGGTGTGGTTGCCCTCCACAACGCGTCCGTCAGCCTCGGTCTTGCACGCTTTTATCACCTGGTCCTTGTTGTCAGGAATGAAAAGCTCAAAGCAGTTCTACAGAAGTGAAGAGGATGCAGGTTAGAAGTTATAGAAAGTATGATGACCCCAAGACAAAAAAAAAAAAAGAGAAAAGAACTACAGATCCATATGGTTCTAACGTGGAGATTTAGAAACCCCTCTTTATGTTATACTGTTCATATACTGGGTCATATAATGTTGCGAGTAAGTAAATATGGTTGTGTATGTAAATGCAACTGCCTATCAAGCAGCCATTGTCAATTAAAATGTATATATCTATTAAATAAATCAGTTTGATTGATTTGTAGTTCAACCTCAAATGTCAAAGCGGTGCATGGTAAAAACTACAGCAGTGGAAATTTAGCTAAAATAATCCCAGTTGTCAATTTTCCAAAAAAATGTACCATCCATTTAGAAAATGGGTTGTAGTAAAAATCCAAATCTCCGGCCTGACTGGATGTGTAATTACAGGAGGAACCAGTAGAGGGAGCTGTACTTACAGGCTTCTTATCCTCCACCTCCTTGATGCTCAGGTTCTCCAGTGGGATGATTCCTCTGGGCTCCTTGTCCTGGACAAATGTAAACTATGTGAGTGACAGTGTGCTGCACACAGATGTTTCTCTGGGGCTGAGGAACTGAGCTGTACTCACTGTGGTGTACTCAAAATAGTAAAGACAGTTGTCTGTGAGGATGAACCACCTCCTCTTCCAGGTTTTAACTCGTCCCCCTGTGGAGCAAACAGCCAGCGTCAGAGAGGCTCAGCAAGAGAAAGCAGAGAGAAACGAGCACCGAAGCACCGGGTCGAGCAGCGGACAGGCAGACAGATGTATGGGCAGACAGACAGATGACGGCTCCACAGGACTCCTTTTACCCAGAACATCCCGCTAATCACCCTGATCCACCATCGCACCAAGCACTCGCCATCACCACAACTGCACAGCGTCCGGCTCTTTGATTATTTTTTCTTGACTTTATAGCTACTTTTTCAATTGCCCTTGTATGTGTTGAATACTTTTAGCTATTTTCACATCTGCTTTTCAGTAACTGGTACTGGCCACCTCAGTTAAATTATGCCATTTTAAAGCCAATTTTGAGTCGATGTGATGCAATACAATAAAGCTAAGTGTCTATGAATGTCTTGAAACTCTGCACACTTGGCCAGGTTTCTTTCCTTTAGTTGCTGACTCAGAAGAGCCAGGATCGATAGACAGTATACGTATCTATGGAGGAGGCTTTGAGGAGGTTTATGTGCATAGCCACACTTATACCTGTCTTGTAGTTACTCTATTTGGGTGGTAGTTTAATAAGTTCAGTTAGTGCAAAGCACTCCAATGACTATACGAGGGGTGAATGTGGAAAGTAAGGAGCGACTGAGGATTACATTTTCTTTCATGCCCAATGGGGGCTCTGGTTTAACTCTGTGCCCCGCTGATCTGTAGCTGACCTCTGACCCCCTTTTGTCACCCATACTTCCTGTGAGGGGAAACCTGATCACAGTAGCAGATGGCACTCACGCTGGGAAGATGGGATGCCAACAAAATAAGAGTGGCAAGAAGCCCAGCGCCTGGAGCTACGCTCGGTTTCTCTACAGGCATCTCAGACTTGAATTTCCTGTTTTGGCTTTGTTAAGTAACTTCTCATTCATATAGGAGCAGGGTCCAGTGAGTGGGGGAGAGGAGGGGTGGGGGGAGGAGGGGTACAAGCTTTCTTTCTGATCATGACATGAAGACCTAAGCCTTGTCTAGACTAGGCTATCCCACCACCAATGATAGAAAAAAAGCTTTGTGAAACCCATCTACCGGGATAGAGGAGGCTTTGAGGAGGTTTATATACAGACATGTAGAACACACTTGTATTATCATATAACAGCAGTAGCACTGTATATGATACCCCATCATATCACAGACACCATGATAGGTCAAACACTTCAGTCTATGCTTGTTATAATCTACAGACGCCATCGACACACGCTTCACTCGACAGGCAGAGATGGAGAGCCCCTCTCCGCATCTCGACTCGTCAGTGTGTTGCAACAAAGAAGCAGACGAACAGAAAACACACGACGCGATGGCAGAATCACACAGTCGACTGGCTTGAGAGCTGATTGGGTTGTTTGGAGATTGTGAGTGGTTTCATGGTCACGTGTGTGTACCCGTCACTCCCAAGAAAGAGGTGACCGCCTCCCGTGCAAGAATGTCTGGGACGAGGCGGGACGTCCCAGCTGATTGTTGCAGAGATGTGGGGACGGTGCTGGGCCGGAGTGGAGCTGAGCGGTTGGGTGGGGGGGGGGGGCGCCCATGCAAGACGGGACTGTGGGAGGCTGGGCAGGTTTTGAGGGAACAGGCTTTTTAAATTATATCTAGTTGATAGTTTTAGGATTCCTTTGTATTAGCAACTGGTTCTCTACTTCTAACAGATTCTCTTTTTGTTCTACCAGGGCTCTTATTTTGTAATTAATAGGAACGATTTGTAAACTACAAGAATGCAGGGTCAAACTACTACCCATGTGCACTTTAAGTGTACATAGCCTGCATGAATCATTTGAACCATGCCTGAATCCTGTTTCGGCACCCTCCTCTGCCCACGCTTTCTCTCCCACAGCTTGGTCCAGTCCGGTCGAGCCCCACACCGGGCCGCAGCCACCCTTCAGATCCATTTACAGCATAAGATAAGGAGCGCAGAGCCACGTTGTTGAAAAGGTGCAGTATTCCCTTTCCATGCAAACCAGAGAGCAAACAACAATTAGCCAATGGTTCATGATCAATTTGGAGAGTCAAGCAACAGTCCTTTGTTGTGTTCACTGGATGGAAAAAAGGTATAATGCAGCTTCCAAAAAAAAAAAAAAAAAAAGATCAAAGAGAATGACCACCACAGCATAGAGAGAGAAAAGGGTCGAACTGCTCAGTAGAGTGGTCACAAAGCATCAGCTCCCCGAGCTGAGCCCACAGGGTAGCAAATGAACCCGGTGACCGCCCGGCAACCCCCCACAGAGATAAAAGAGAGTGGACAAACCACCAGCTCAATGACAGACTGAACAGACAAACATCTGAAGTTCAAATGAGTCAATGAAGAGACGTAAAATAAAAAACTCTACAGACAAAAAAAACCTGCGTTAAACGAATAAAAAAAAATGAGGAAGAGAACAAAAGCATGGCGGACCACCAAAAGCACCCGAGAGCTGAGAGATGGACTAGCGTTTGGGAAGAGCAGGTGTACATACCTCCTGAGGAAAGACAACAGCCAAAATCATGGGAACAAACAAACAAACGAAGAGGAAAAGAAAACAAAAAAAATTAAAATTAAATGATAAGGAATTATTGCACCACAGTCCTGTTAATCTGGTTACAGGGAGGCTTTGATGCACTGCTTTACAGCTTTTATTTTCTGTATTTTGCAACGAGGGTTAACAGATTTTACATCTGCTGTTATTATATCAGCCCACATGGGGGAGTTCTACTCAATGTCACTGTAAAGCACTACATTAAATATCGCCTCCACTTCGGTCCATTTCTGTTGGATCCAGTAATTTACTTTCCACCACGGTTGCTTTACTCAAATCTGCCAATTTGGAGTCATTGGAGAGAGAGTAATTCTTCCCTTTCTTGTTGTAAAGATTCACAGTGATTGGAAGATTACATTTTATTTCTGACATTCAGGCTTCTTTATTAAATTCATTGTGAATCTGTACAACAGAGAGAGAGAGATCTGAGAGGAGACAGAGGATGAAGAGTTCAGGGGACCAGGGTTGTGCTTTTCTGCTTGTAGAGTGATTGTGTGACTAGTAAAAGTAGTGGCTCACATCCTGTGAGACACTTGTAACTGTACAGGAACGTGGGTGTGCCGGAACATATGTTAAATCCAGAATTTAGCAAAAGGTCAGGACAAAAATGCCCTTAAAACGTCAAGAAACACTGCTAGAAATTAATAAGAAAAATAATTATAAACACTAAGACAAATCCTTTGTAGTTAAAAAATTCCAAGGCCTGCTGGGAGCTTCCACAATGGGACAAAATATGCATTTCAAATCTCCAATAAAATCAGGATCAAACTGTCCACTGATTACGACCTTTCATGTATATGTGCATTACATGCATGCTTGTGTGTGTGCATAAACTTTATTTACAAGTTACAAAAGTTAGTATTTGTGCGTGTGCTTGCGTGTCAGTGTATGAATGTGCTCCCGTCATAAATATTTCAAAGGCCTCCACATGTCTCATGGCCACATTCATAATACATGAAAGCCGGCAGAGAGGTCTTCAGATGTCTCGGGTCTAGTGTGTAGAAACCTATCCACACATGCTCAGACACCTGAACACACTCACACATACACAAAGGTTATTGACTTTAGAGTAGACATCACTTTGTGATCTACCAATATAGCACAATATGTGCTGCTTGGAAAACACAACACAAGGTAATCCATTAGCACGGCCACGTTGACACCATTATTTTTTAGATCATCATGTGCCCAAATAACTGTGTTTATGAATTTCCAATCGCTCACCCAGTTTTAGTAGCCAGCCCTCTCTGTCTGGGTTGAAGAAAGTGTGTGTGAGGTCGTTGCCGTCATCCTCTGGGATTTTGAAAGGCTCATTCTTGATGCTGTCGTACAGATTCTACAATAAAAAAAAAAAAAAAGAGTTGACTGTGAAACCAGAGCAGGTTTGAGATTGCAGGAGGAGAAATCCCTCACGAGGAGAGAAAGAACTTGAGTTTTAAAGCCATACTGACCCTGAGCAGGTCCTCGGGTAAGTCGCCTCCATCGTTGATTCCTCTGTTCATGGAGATGAACCGCTCCACAGAAGGCTTGTCCTTCACATTCGGGTTGTGGAGGCTGGTGTTTAGCATGATGATGGCAAATGACAGGATGTAACAGGTGTCTGTAAAACACACACACACACACACACAATAAGCAAGGGATGAGAAATAGGTTGCCGTTTACCATAAAACTTGTGCCAGTATTTAATTTAGTGTTTAAATATGAATGTAAATTGGCTGAGCTGAAAGGACTGCACTTAGGGGACCACAGTCAAACAGAGAGGAACAGATAGGCGAAGCTTCGTTAGCGAGGAGAGTGGGTGGGAGTGAAAGGCTGCGAGTGGGCAGCAAAGTATGCATGTGTGTTTCTGGATAAGCACTCTAATTTGTGTGTGCGTGCGCATTTGCTAAAAGACAACGTGGCCAGCACACGGCTGATGCAGCAGCACTTTATCTGGCCCGTTAGGCTGTTGAGAAGTCCCATGCATTATTCACATCCATCTGCATCCATGTTAGAGGCCGGCGGCTGTCTGCTATGGGCATTGTTTCCCAAAAGCCAGACACCCTTCTAGAGCACAGTTCACATCAGCAGACTTTCTGTCTGCTAAACAAAGCAGTTTAGATGCGATTTCCTTTGGCACGCCATTAGATCTCAGTGCAATATGGAAAATTAAGTGCTTCAGGGAGACAAAAGTTCATCAACTTACTTTACCAACAGAGTTACAACTAGTTATTTTTATTCTAATTAAGAATTTGAATTAGGGTAATTCATCAATATTGCTGACAAAAATGGCTATATTTCAGAATGTATCAACCAACTATTGAGACAGAAGACAAGTGGAAGTCATTTTGTCCTTTGTTTCACAGCTTTTTGTCTTATCCTGACAACACTGAAAGCCGGGCGGTATGGCGTGACGGCGCTACCTGTGGACTGGAAAACGCCAGGGTTGCACCGGCAGTAGCGCTGAGCGAAGGATTCCATCATTCGGTCGATCTTCTGAGCTTCTCCCGGTAGCCGAAAACTCCACAGGAACTGTCTGTCAGGGGACACGGCTCAGTAGTCAGCAACAGACTCACTTCCACTATGAAAAGGCTGAACGAGTTCTCTCAAAGCATAAGACTGAAACCGACAGCTGCATCTTTAGGACACTTAAGATATTGACTGTATCACACATGATTTACATAAGAGTGTGTGTGTGTGTGTGTGTGTGTGTGTGTCAAGCTACGAGGACCTAGTCAAGGACTTGGTGAGTATGCAGCAGACCTGAAGATGCAAGCTCCTGGGGAGATGCCGTCTTACCTTAGCGCCTGAACCAGGTTGAGATCTGTGAACTCATGAAGCTCCACAAAGGCATGAAGGACTTCGAGATTGAAGTCATCTCTACAGGAGACAAAACATGGCAAATGTTTTATTGGTAAACATTTCAAAAAGTTATTTTCAGCAATTTTTTGGTTTTATAAAAAGGCAGAAAATTGTCAATAATGTGAATCACAAGCTCAAAATGACCAAAATGTATTTCTTAGTTTTGTCTGACCCCAGCTCAAAACCCAAAGATTTTCAATTGCCTATCATAAGAAAAGAAAAGCAGCAAGTCCTCACAATGAGAAGATAGGATCAGGGAATGTTTGGAATTTAAAAAAAAAAAAAGAGTACTCCACAAATTTAACACTGCACTCTGATAACATTGTCAGACTCACGATGGACAGTTAAAAAATACAAAAAACATGCAGTAATACTCCCCAAGACCTATAAACACACTAAGATATGTAAAATCGGTAGTTACCCTTTAAAATCATTATTAAATCCCTTACATTTTTTTTAATAATAAACACATTTTTGTTGATGGATTCGTCGTCAAAATGTTGAAGGTCTAAAAAGATCATTACTCACAAGGAAATCTCGAAAAGGTGGATTTTAAGGAGTTATCTGGTGGATGCTGAGGAGGGCCAAGACTAAACCATGCTCATATAGTAGCTCTTCCTAAAAGTTTGATCACTGCCTCATTTGAAAGGTAGTCCCCATCAGGAGTGCGTCTGAGGACTGAGGTGTGATCTGGCTCACATGGCCTTAAGGAGGTCTGGGATACGCTCCATACTCCCATCAAACCCAATGTAATTTATCATCTAATCTCAATCATGACATCATTCCCGACCTTCATGCCCTTCAGAGTAAATGATCTGCCCTGTGGGATCATGGGAAGGCTCTAAGGGGCTCTCGCTGACAGAGTCATATCCAGTCACGAGCATTCCCAGTGGACGAGTGACCAATCGTGTCTCAAGGCTCTCACGCTTTTCCGGCCCCTCCTTACAGAATCAAAAACACTTGGAGAGCTAGATAACAATGAAGCGAAGAGCATCCATCAACAGCCTGAACTCCATTTCCTGGCTTGACCTCAAGGACCACACCCTGACTGTAACCGTGCCTACCCTGTAATCCCCATCGTACATCAGGCCTAACGCCATTTCCTGTAATACGTTCCCTCTACGAGCTCTCCAGTGAAATCTTGAATTGCCCTAAAACACGTGCATTCCCGAGTAGTGAGTCTCTTGATGCGCAACTTATGAATGAGTAAGATAACCAAAGACAGATGGAGGCTATTGAGTAACGGACATTGGCTTGAGAGAATGGTCAAAATGTGGGACCAATAATCCGAGAGGATGGGTGTGTGCCCGACCAAGAGGAAACAGCAATACGGAAAATATGCACTCGCTATTCAATGCTTCTATCAACCACATGGATGGGTGCTGGTGAGTCATGATGCTTAGATAGAGGGAAAAGTCTTCATCCTGACCTCTCCCCGAGGTAATCTCCGATAGCGGTTTTGTTGAGGCCCTCGCCCTTGTAGAGGAATTGAGCAATGTCGTCGCTGGTATTCTTCAGCAAGTCGTTCTCAATCAGGAACTGGATCCCCTAAGAAAGAGACAGGCCCCCGGGTTACTTCCTGCTTAGGAGAACATGTGGGAGAAATTACGCTTCTGAAGAATCACAAAAATGTCTTCCACATACCTTTTTGGGGTCCATGTTAAATTTCTTACGCCCCATGGCCACCTGTTTGTTTCTCTGCATATTTTTCCTGAGAAATAAGGGTGTAGATGGTTGTTGGTTGTTCTTGATGTGAAAATAATAAACATGAACAAAAGGGCTGCAACTAACATTTCTGACTTTTCTTTCAAGCATATGGTCTATAAAATGTTATAAAACTGTACAATAAATGCCCCAAAACCAATATCTTGATTTAATTTCCTGAGAGTTTCTTCTCCATTAACATTTTTCATTGGTTTGGCAGAGGCCAGCTTTTCCTCCACATTGATGACAAAGCATTGATAAAGCTTTCAACATCATGCATATGGGAATGTCTCATTTCTCAGGCCTCAAGTTATTCAGGGGTCAAAGTGCATTTAAAGAGTCTGCCGTCACCATGGCTACATCTCCATCTCCCACCGGTGAGAGGTCACCATTTCTTCCCACTGATTCACTCGCAGCAACATTCCTTCGGCTCTCGTCTGCCAAAAGTCCAACTCAAACTGCATGTACTTTAGTCAAGAAATGGATCGGAGTTAGCTTTGATCACAAGAAGGTGCTGCAACCCTTAATGGGTTTTGGATCCAAGAAAGATTATTCGGTAGCTGATGGGATCCCTATCCACTTGAGTAGACCAAACATCAGCCCTCCCTCCCCCAGGACCATCCATTGTCTGCCTCTGCCCGTACACCCACTGCATTATTCAATGAGGCCTCCCATCATGGGGGTGTGCCTGATGAAACATTTAAACTGCCTTAAAAGCATAGCCAATTTGGGAAGCATATTTGGTGAGACGGGATGGCCAGACCTGCCCATCAAAACATGAATAATTGACAGTTTAATTTGCTCAGTTAATAGAAGGCAAACAACAAGCCAATTTAGGCAAAACAGAGGGAAATGTGTGTCTTTGGAGGTGAGGGGTGTCATATCCCTTTTTCTTACCTCTCCTCAGTGGATCCCAAGTTCTCGATCTCACTTGTCACTTCTGCTATCTCATCCTTCAGCCGCTGCAGAAAAGACATAAATGTTAGTCCTAAAATGTCATGAGGATGAATTCATCACCTGCCTACTAACACCAGGAGGCGTGGGCGTGTGTGACCAACACAAACTACATACAAAGTATTTGCATTGCTCTAATGAAGAGTGCCGAGGGAGAGGCCATCATCTCTGAATCACCTTTATTTGTCTATGAGCCAGGTGGCCTTTTATCACATCCAGTAAATACTCTCAACCGAACCATCAGCTCAACAAAGAGAGCAGAGTCACTTCCGATGGGCTGAAACTTCACACACACACACACACACACACACACACACACACACAGCTGCACATCCAGCTCTCTTCAGTTCCCTTTTAACTAGAAACGGATCGCAACTATCCTCATTTCATATCAACGCATGTGTTTCCATATGCGTGTTCTCTTAAACAATCCCCTCATCCTGAATTCGATTAGGCAGCGAACATTCATGGATAACCTCAATACAAATGGAGTAAGAAAGCGTAAAAGTGGATTATATTTTGTGTAGCGTTTTAGTGATTAATGGCCTTAGGGGCAGATTTAGTTGATCAAGCCAGGACCGCTGGTGCCAGACTGGCGCAGTAAGGGCATTACGGCCGGTAGAGGATGGAGAGGGTGCGTCTGGCTTGATGCAAGTGTGGAATAACAGCACGAAAGAAGCCCTGTATACAGACAGAGCTTATTATTGATCATGTGAGGCTGCAGCTCTTCACGTAAAAAGGCTACAATCGTCAAGTCTCTCCATTCACATCTAGCTCCAGTGTTAGTTTATAATTTCTCATGCATAATACCAATTCACTTTAGGCCAAACCACAAAGGGAACATCTGTGTTTTCAATGCCTGCGCAATCACAACACATTCCTCAGATGCTTGCCTCCGCAAACAAAGGCTGTGTTCATACAGGGAAGTGGGTGGTGGTGGTGGGGGGGGGTTGACATGCAGGACCAGCAGAGGAGGGTGTAGGAGTCGAGAAGGAGAAGAGGGGTTTGTGTGCAGAAAACAGGAGGAGAGGAAAGGACCGGGGCAGCAGTGGTGGCCAAGGGGAGGGGCAGCGATGGTGGGTCAGGCTCATAAAAGAGAGGGTGTCAGATCGTGCCTCTAATGTCTGTCTGTCAGTCCACTGGACGTTAAGTTGCCCACTGGGACATCTGGAAGCCAACTCTCTGCCGGGGCATGACAGTTCTGTCACCCCTGTGTGTCATTTGCTGACAGAGCTGGTTATTGAGTGACAGAACTGACCTGAGCAGCTCGCTTCAGTAATCAGCTCTGCTCTTGGTACAAGACAACAGCCAAAAAAATTATCATGGGCCATGGACAGGAATCAAACAAAACACTTTAGGGGAATTCAGGCCAAGCTGATTTGAATCCTGACTCTCTTTGGAAATCATCGAGTACATGAAGGATATTCAACTGGCTGCATGAGCACGTTCCTCATAGGAACTTAATTATATTTTATCTGTGTGCTTATCTTAATTTTATACTCAAGTTATATTCAACACCACATTTCAAGAAAAACACCCGTAAGAGACACAGAACATCTACAAAACACAAATGGCTAAACAGTGACCAGAAATGGTTTGCCTAGGAAGTGAGCTTTTGGCAGGAAATACCTCACATTCCAGTCGGGGGGAAATATTTGAAGGACTTCTTGTAAAAGAGACATTATATATTTATCAAGTTGTAGTTTTAACTGAAGTTACTGAAAGTGAGCCAAATGTCTGGAAATTGTAGGTTAAAAGAAAATGAACACCCTCTGGCCCCATAAGCCTCTAAATTTTAAGTCTGGTAATTTTAATGGATGGATAAATTATATATCTTATTAATATTAGCCCAACTGTGCTATAAAGTGTCAATTAGCATAGTTTACATTTAAATATACGAGCTGTTAAGCCAGTCAAAGTAACTGAAATGTGTTGCAGTTGGGTAAAATCAAGTAGTTTCTTTTCTGTAGTGACACTTTTTTAAATGTCAAATTATATCTGAATAAATGCTAGTAAAATGAGTAAAAAAGCTTAAGAAGTCAACACATATATATTCCTTCTGTTTCTGTGTCATAAGATATGTACATACAAACAGCCCTCATATATCCTATTCCAGTATTACCTGAATGTCCTCCATCAGCTCCTGCTTGCGCCGGCGGATATTCTCCAGCTCCTGCTTCTCCTCCGGGGTGAGGTCGTCCGGCACTGGGGAGAAAGATGAGCGAGAGAGGATGAAGGGTTAGTCGCCCAAAATATAATGCACCTTAATCCTTCTCTATGCATATCTATCCCCTGAGGCGTGTCCCTCAGGGTATCTCAGAAATTTCTGTATCAACAGAAATAACATAATTCCCCTTGATATCAGAAAGGGATTGAATGCCCACGGCAAGCGGCGTGGAGTCACGAAGGGTGTTTCTCAGCAGCAAACGATACATATATGGGCTGAGGAGAGGAGGGACGGATCAGACAGCAAACAAACACTCTGAGCGTACGAAACATCGACACCACAGGAAAAGTGTGGCAAGCAGCAGCACTTTGAAGAGGATTTCACTTGTGTGTGTAATCTGTCTGAATAAATGAAATTGGCTCAGGTCAGCCCGGCAGCACCGACGGCAGAGTAGCACAAACGCGACGGGTCTCGAAGCGCTGCTGGTCCTCCCGTCACTCACACTACAGGCTGCTATAATTAGCTCTGTGGTGGGGACTGAGGGGCCGAGCAACGCGTTTCCCGTTTGATGGACAATTTGTTCGCGTGAGCGCAAACCCCTACCTGCACCACAAGCATGAAGGGACACCACTAGTGTTACTACAAGAGGCACACTCTGCGCCGGAAGCATTTTTCCCCTTCACTCTCTCTGCATCTTATTTCATTTACTTGTAATTATCCTTTAAAGAAGGCAAGATTTGCTTGCGCGAGTCAAAATCTTTGAAAGGATACAGTTAAAATACAAGTTTCTATGCTTTTCTAAAATGACTAGAGGGAAGTGATTTCATTCCCTTGGTGTTAACAAAAAAACGTGTTTGCATCGGCTGAAGAAATGCATGTTCCACTGTGCAACAACAATGACCTCTTTTAGTGAACGATGAATTCTCCTGTGAAATAAAGTGAAAGCCTATGGCCCCTGAGGTGTGAGAATCCAACAATTTGGCCACTCTGCAGCAAAATAACTGCTGCAAAGCGTTGTTGTATCTCAAGATTATAGATATTTAGCACAAATTGCAATCAAACCCACCGAACCCTGGACAGCGTTTATGAGCTGCTCAAGTCCCAGCGGTTATGTAGGAAAATCACTCGGTGACTCTCTCTCTGATTCCCCCAGTGGCCAAGCACAAGCCACCCCCTGCGACCTCTCCTCCACTCATTACCTCAGGAGCAGGGTTCAAAGGTTAAAAGGGGTGGAGACCAGGGTTAACTCTGTGGACCTCTGCAAACGATTAACACGGTAATGGTTATAGAGAGATGGAAGATGAGCACAGAGGAATCTTCAACACAAGGTGTTATATTACTCATTTTACAACTATGATACCAACAATGACCTGAAAAAACACTTCTACCTCAGACTTTTTTTTTTACTCTCCTAAATGAAAACATTAATTCAATATTGGTCTTACATAATCCTAATAAAACCGCAAGAGTTCCGACTAAATGTGAGCGGCTAAACTGTGGACGCAGTGTACCTGCAGTAAGAGGTCAGTGGACTGAAGGTTACAAAAGCTAAACAAAATCTGGCACAGCAATCAATAAAGCAAGGAAAGGCCAGCCATCCAGAAAGTATGAGCTTCGTTGTGCTTTGAAACACACACGAACATTCATAACTTCGCAATTAGCAAAAACGCAAGATCAGCTCGTTTCACATTACCGTAAAGAAGATTTCATCCAAGCGTAAAATCCTGAATAAATGATATCCTCGAAAGAAAATATGGGCTGCATAACGGAGAGCACTTATTGTAATAAAAGAAGGTATGCTAACCGCAACAACTTGAGGCAAACACCCATGACATTCACTGCAATGCCTGCTAATATTTAACACAGGGATAATAGACAATAGAAGTGCACAAGAGCCCTATAGCGGGCTGTTAAGGAGCTGCAAAACAAAGCCACGTTGTCTTCCCGACTTGTTCTCAGACAGCGGGGGGAGCACGGCAGTCCACTCGAGGTTGACCTTTGACAAATACCTCACAGCCTACAGTTACCGCGACGAACCGGCCGTGTCCATCCCAAACGTTCAGGGTATCCATGGAAACTATGGTTTGCTCTCTAACAACTGTTCTCACTTACAAGGGGAGCGGACGTCAAAATAAATAGTTGTACAACCTTTGTTTTTGGTCAAAAAGTTCCCTCGATAGCAGCTCATTGTGGGCAGGACATGAATGTTTTCATACAGACAGAGATGCACAAACAAGCGCACACACACACCAAACAGTAGACAGGTTTGAGAACATGTGCTCTTCTAGCATTTAATGACCCCGTCTCCCAATTCACTGGGCGAATAAACCCAGAGCAGGCCGTGAGATCAACAGCACAAATAAGAGCAACAGGGAGGAGGAGCTGAAAGCAGGAATTTTATTCCTCTTTCTGGAAATATGATGTCAGGTTAGGCGGCGAACGAATGTCGAAGGGAACCGCGCCTCACAAAACAAGACAGCCAGACCCAGCACAACCACAGCATTTCAGTCTTAAAAAAGAGGACCCATAGTGAAGGACTGACAGGACAGAAGAGCTGCTGAAAAGAACTATAATTATATAGAAACTTAGCAAAGGAACATTATCATTTGAGGACAGAAATCATATGTTCCCTTGCATCCTTCAAGAGCACAAACAAGGAGCTTAAGAAATCGGTATTTTAGGCCATTGGTAAGACAGATGCATGATGACACCAAAGTCCTGGGATTAAAGAGACAGACTTCTACCTCGACACCACACACGTCATCTGTTGTCACCCACACGATCGGATTTACTCAAGAAGCCAGCCAGGTACAGGTGCACACACACACACACACACACACACACACACACACACACACACACACACACACACACACACACACACACACACACACACACACACACACACACACACACACACACACACACACACACACCACTGCCTTCCCGACTCCACCCAAAATAATCAAGACCACATCAGGGAACGCATGTGCCAAGTGGGTGTCGTTTCCCAGAAGCTAGAAGTTGAGGGGAGAACCCATCCACTTCAGTAAATGATGAGCGCTGCTTATTTCCCTTCCGTCTGGGAGAGCTGCTCGGCTGTCATTCGTTAAACGTCTGCACTGGTAAGGCCAATGAAAAGAGGCTGTCACCAGGAAACAGGAAATGACAAAGACACAAGACAGACGGGGTAAATAAGGTCAAGAAAGAGAGATGGAGAGAATCTGTTTCTGTGGTGAAAGCCAATCATCCTCATAATAATATAATCCACCCAAATAATAATATCCATGTCTTGCTGATGCAGGAATAAGAGTATGAGGAGCAAACGATATGAGAAGAAATGTGGTGGTTTTTCCCCTCCATGTGCACAACATGTACCACTCCTCATCTGCCCTGTCTATATCTGACTTCAGGAGCCTCTCAGAAGCAGAGGGGCCCTACAGCAATGAGACAGGAGCAACCCTGCTGCTGTATGTAGTGATTTCCACGGGATGACAAGAGAAACACCGGGCGCCCACATCTTCACTCCTTCAGGGACTCGCGCTGCCCGGAAAGCAGGTTATTCAGGGGAATCACATGCACACGGAGGCGTGCAGGCAATGAGTGCAGTTGTGCACACAGACCACGCTACAGTCACGTGCACGCACACACGCACACAGGCTTAACTCCCCCCACACACACACACACACACACACACCGACGGTGCGTCTCCCGTCATGCCTGGCGCCGTGTCAGCGCTCAGCAACTTGCTTTTTGTTTCAGCTTTCAATACTAACACCATCTGACTGGAACTGTCCAGATTGTGATATTCAGACTGAATCCATTACATTCTGGCAAAAAATGTCTCAAATAGAGAGAGTATTAACCAAAGTAAGGTTCGGGAAGCAACGCAGGGCATTTATAGTGGCAAGAAAATGATTCTGAAATGAGCTCTTCACACTAGCTTTTTTTTTTAAGAATTGAAATACATCAAGTCTTTTACTGGATTTAATAACTTGTTAACACCAAAGTGGTGCAAAGTGATTTGGATCGTGTAAGTGGCAAGCAATTAATGATTAAAAGTTACTCACACAAAGGCCCTGTCTCCAGATTTATGCCAAATGCGGGACAGTGTAACCTGATCTTTGGCCTGCCTTGCCCTGGACCTCATTACTACCAAGTGCTGTTTTACCTAAATTTACGACTCAAGACACTCAATACGTTCCCTTTGAGTATAACCATGGTTCCCACTCTTGAATTGGCGCATCCTTATCCCGCTACTAGACCTTCTAACAAAATATTTGTTCATTTAACGTTTTTAACTCACCACAATGCTTCATTTGAGCCCTAAATCCCATTTAACATTTTGACAGTGTATGTCCTCATCTTCGGCCTGCACAGTTCTTAGATGGGCGAAGCAGTTTTTAGTGAGGGCTGGGTCAGCGGAGAGCACAGGGGAGGTGACATCAAGGGAGATACCAATTATAGCTCCCTCTCCCACAGCGGCACAGCCCACTAATACACATCCTGATTGCCATCCTGGCAGTAGAGACAGACGTCTCATTTCCACCCAGATCACTGAAGAACTCTCCTTGGAAAATAAGGAAATTAGAATTCTTGAGTGCTTAGGATCTCTCAGCCCCCCCTCCCTCCTCCCTGCAGATGTGACCCAATTTAGGGAGCTCCTCTCAGCTCAAAAAAAAGTATTACCTAAATAAGCTCCTCACCTAGGCGCCCACTGACAACTACTGGACAGGGTCCCAAGATACACACTTAGGTGAACTTAAAGAGACATATCTACGCTCCACACGGATCAGAATGGGGGAATGACACTGAATCTATTATCTTTATATCTACTGGACCAGATGGAGACATCAATGCATGTTATGTTGCAACATATAACGCTGCCTATGATCTGCTGACTGAGGGAATATGCAAAGAGATGCACATCTATTTCTGCAGCCACGCGTCTGTGTGCCTGTACATAATTACATTTTGATGAAGCGCACGCACTGATTGAGGAAGATGAATGACACCGAGAGCAGAGATTTCTCCCTGCACATGGTCCTTCATCTGTTCTGTGTCTACAGCTTTTCTTTTCTCCTTCATATCTTTGAGAAAGAAACAGCATCCATTGGTTCCTCACACTTAACATTAGGCCCGATTACCCCTACTCTTCATCCTATGTCATCTCGCCCCTGATCTTCTCCTTTGTACTCGCCTCTCTTACAGTATCTAGACAATCTTACCAGTTTTGTCCAGCCCCCCTCCCCTCCCCCTGTTCCTTAAGGGTGTTGTTGCTGCTGCTGTACAGCTTTTGTCCTTACAGTTACATGGATAGTTCCCTTAAACTGCAAAATGCACCCTCCACCCCCAAAGTCCCTGTAGGCTCCAATCAATCGACCCCTCGCCTAAACCAATGAGAGAGCCAGCTGTAACAAGACGCAGTCTACTTCATGATGAGGTTTAATGCATTCAGCGCAACACACACAAAGACAAACAATCGATAACGTGAGCTGGTACGGGCAAAAAAAACAAAAAAAAAAAAAAAACACGTAAACTAAGGTCTATTAAAATGGCTCGAAGCTTTCTGATCTTTCCTGCTGTTTGCTGCTTGAACAACAAAGGGTGGTTTAAAAAGGTGAACGTCTCATCTGCTGATCTATGATCTGAGACTGAATCTCATTACTAAAGTAAACCCCAAAGGGACTCTCCCTCATATATATTTGAAAGCACACACGCACACGCACACACACACACACACACACACACATACACACACACACACCTTCTGAACTAGACAGCTTGTAACAAAGTGGAGCACAGGGCTGTGAAGGAATGCCAGTCTTTAATGTGGGCACAGGCCCAAAAGAACTTGTTCACCTCTGACCTTCAGATCCACTGCTGCCTAACACAAAACCAGCACCCAAAACAGGCCGAAATGGACCACCAGTTATGGATCAAAAAGCCACAATGAAGCGTCCAACCTGACCTGAGGGTAGGAGGAGGTGAAGGGGGACAGAGGAGCGATAACAGGAGAAGGAGCCTTGTGTTTGGCCAGGGAGGCGTGGGACGGCGAATGGCAGGAGAACACAGAGACAGTGGGAAGAGCAGTGGGACGATCACAGCTTTCCCTTTGTGTCTGCATTTGGCCTCTCAGGACATTCCTCAACAAGGCCCAGGCAGGGGGACTGATGGCATCAGCATCCTTGGCTTTTATTTGTTGGTCATCCCAGCTTCCTTTTGTGCCACTGAGTTCCATAATAGAGTCAAATAGCAGTCTGACTACTGCAGCCCTGGTCATGAAGTGTTTATCTCTGTTTGCACTTTTATATACAATCCTGAAGAGTCAAACAAATATATATGCCTTTATACCAATTCATACAGACACACCTGACCACCCGCTGACAGCACCACAGTGCCCAGTCGGTTGCCTACTGCACCAGAACTCAATCATCTCAAGTGTCAGTAAGTGGCGCTCCATTCACCGGCCTTTACCACAACACAACAAACCAGGCGGCAGAAAGAGAGGACAGCAGACAATAAGTCAGACCACTAGCACTTAAAATGATTTTCATCCTCTCTTTTTTTTTTCCATCTGGGTAGAATGCATTATGCCCAGCCTCGCTGATTTAATCTTCAATACTGTCAAAGTGTGGCTGGGGGTGGACACAGAGTCAATGAAATCTGACCAAAGTCCCACATGACAGCAGAGTACCACAGATGACGAGCTACACAAACAGACCTGTGGAAAACAACGCAAGATCAATTTAACAAATAAAACACGTGAGCGTCAGCAAACTTAAGTGCTAACCTGTGTGAGAAATCCTCCAAAGTGTCAATTTTGTGTCCTTCCAGAGAGCTTCTCTTCCCTCTCCCTCTCTTCCTTGTTATAAGAAAAAAAAAAGAAAGAAAAAAAAGACCCAACAGTCCGTTTTTTCTGTCAGCTGCTGTGGCTTAACGAGCCGGACGTCCACATGACAAGTGGCAGAGAGAAGGAGCCTGCTCCTCCAGTCAGGGAGAGAGATACTGCCGGGTTCCCTCAACTGTGCAGCTCAGCTATCAGCTCCCAGCATGCTGCCGGCACACTGACATAGTCCATTTGGGGAAGGAGCCTTACTCACTGCCTCCCTCCCTCTTTCAATTTTGCTGTCACTGCCATTAACATGGAGGCTCCACCCAGTGGTCATTCCTTTCTCTGCACACACACACACACACACACACACACACACACACACACACACACACACACACACACACACACACACACACACACACACACACACACACACACACACACACACACAATACCCCCAATTACAACAACTTTCTTTCAATACCGATATACATGATTAAATATGTTGAGTTGTGGTTGATTAAAACATATTGCTGTTTTACACCCAACACTGGAAAGAGTGCTGCAGGGATGACGAATGTGTGTAGGCCAACCCCGGAAGTTAGCATCCCACTTGTTCCTTCAAGAAAAAGCCAACAGGAGTTTCCCACTGGATTCTGGGTTATCATCGAAACACAAGTTTATGATACTTACAGGTTTTGTTCAGCAGGACAATCTTCTAAAGATAATGTTAGACTATAAGCAAACTACACCACGGTCTCATGAGTACGAGTATAAACACAGAGGCTGTGAAGGCGGACTAATGACGTTTTGGAGTCTCATTTCGCCACAGACCTTGTTAAGACAAGTAAAAGCTTCAAAATTCACGAGATGGACAGAAGGATGCATATTTTATATCGCAGAGCGACCGTTAAAATCTCCTACGCTTGATTTGACCACAGACCTTATTTCAGGCATTGAACCAAAAATCCATTCAAAAAACACAAATCAACTTTGAGATGAGGGAACCGGAGGGGCAGAAATGCTGACTCATTCCCAGGTTTTAGGACTCATTCCTGCAGCACTCTTGTTAGGATTACAAGATTAACAGCCTGCACAAAATAAACATATACAAACAAGCAGTGTTGCAGAGGGTGATACGGTATATCATGAGACCCAGAGGCCCACCAGAGAAAACATAAATGTCTGCCTTATGTCAAAAAGGGGTCACATTATCTAAAAATGATTGAGTTAAAAGTCACATGTAGTCCAGACAGACAGACAGACAGACAGACAGACAGAAGTGAACTTGATGGTGAACACAGTCTGAGCATTTATCCTTCTTCATCTGGTCACCAGTGAGGAGGCTATGAGCTGTTGGTATGAGTCAGCACTTTGAGCTAGGTCTTCTCTCTCCTGACCAGTCATGCTATCATCATCACCTCCAAAACCTCCAGCTTAACAATAGAGTCCATCCTGAAGACAATTGTGTATTTTCCTGTTCAGACTACTACATGAGCATCATCCCGATGCCAATGACGCATACCAACACAATGCAGCATTCCTCCTCATCGAGGCCCGAGTGAATTGTTTTTACAGCATGAGTGTGTGTACACACACACACACACACACACACACACACACACACACACACCCCGGGTGTGTCTGCGTCTACATCACAGAGCAGATGTGAGCACTTGCCTCATGTCTGTCTGTCTTTATGAGTCAACCTGGAGCCCTCTGCTGTGCCGGCTGCACTCTGCACCTCTGACTAGTGTCAATATGGGATTCATGTGTTCCCAGGGTTTTAGCCCGTTCTGACATGGACATGACAAGTGATGATTTATATCCTGCATTATACTTTTAAAAAAGGAACATAATGCAATGAAACAGGAAAGGGTGTTCACTTGGTCACGCTATCACCATTATTGTTTATCTTATAAAATATATTAAAATCCCAGCAGATCTTTTTAATGGGAAATGTATGAAATCACAGAGTGAAGTACAAGTACATTTGCCAGAAAGAAAATGTAAACATAAACATGGATGGAGCCCGTGTTCACTTCACCAGTGGTTCCCAACCTTTTGGGTCGTAAAATGAAGCAATGTGTTCATTACCCCGCAGTATAAACATGAGTCGTGAGCAGTACAACCAAAGAGGGATTTCTCCTTAAGCTGCTTAGTTTAAAAAAAATGTTTAGTCCTTAAGCGCTAACCCGTCTTATAAAAGAAAATTCTAAAAATAAAATGAACCAAACGGATTTATTATTTCCTTCTCATCTCATCTTGTGACCCTGTAGATTTATCTTTTTAACTCTCAGGTTGGGAACCACTACAAGGTTAAAACCGGCCCATATTTTGGAGCCTAGTCTGTCCCACAAAAACAACCTGGTAGTGTGTCATTAACCTGAGCCAGGTCAGGTGTATGCCACACTATTGAGTCATGGGATTCAAATGGCTGTTGCTCCCCTGAGAGAACATCAACATCCCATAAACAGTTCCCAGTGAGTGTGCTCGCTGGGTTTAGGAATGCTGGGACCAGAGAATGAGCTGGAGAACGTATAGCGAGGCCTGTGACCCGTACACACAGCTTCATTGTAAAGAAAACATACAGACGGCTCCACAGCATAAACATCCTGCAGCTGCACGCAGACACCCACACGCATACAATCCGGCACTATGAACACAAAAGACCAGCTTTCTTAAATAATCTCCCTTCTGTTTTATTGGCATTTATCATCGTTAATTGTTTTAATAGGCCAATGTGGAGGCTTCTCAATGTTTTTCCTCAAAAGCGGAAGTGCTATTTCTACCTACAATGCATGCCTTTGTCCTCCAATGTTGCTGGCCTCGATTCTTATCGGGGCTATCCTAATATCAACATCCTCTCTCGCCACTAAAATACACACACACACGCACGCTGGGAAAAGCTGGAAGAGCCACCAGTCTTGTTTTTCTCTTTATTTCTGTCTCTGTGTTTAAGACAGAAAGACTGAGAAGTGAAGAACTTTTAGCCCACACACAAACCGTGGGATGTCATTTCCTGTCAAGCATATCGTCAACTTCTCGACTTCCTGTTTGCGAGCTGTTCTCACAGTTCAGAGGAGTGAAAGCTGTGGCTAAACCCACCCATCCTGTGGGAAGTGGAAAAAAATAGCGAGTCTTCCGTCTTCATAACTTTAATCCTTAAGCTCTATCACAACGTGGTGGCGTGCATGTTCAACAGAGGCCTGAACGGTGCACAAAAAACAAAATGACTACACAACTCAGCATCTATTGTTCACCTCTTTGACAGTTTCTATGGTGCCAAATATTTCTCAATGCATGCTTTGTTTGTTCAAAGAGAGAAAACACAAACACCACACAAAAGATGCCAAGTAATTTGTAAAAAGCAACACGAGATGTGATAAACACTAAAAACCTGCTTTTCTTTTTTTATCAGAAGCAAAGTGTGTAAGTGATGGACTGATGTCCTCAGTTTCCTACAGCAAAAAGAAAAATGCAAATAATGCTGAGCAGACTACACAAGCCCAACCCATTTCTTGGCCCTATCAACAGGACTGATCAGTTTTGTTCCGCATGAAGAAAATCACTCCAGGCGTGCCGATACCTGCTGCAAAGAATCCAGCATGTCACTCAAATAAGTGCTGGGAGAAAACTTAACTGCAAGCTAAACTGTGCAAGACAGAAAGAAAAAAAACAAAAAGGCAGCAAAATGGAATTATTACCCAAACGAAGCAGAGTGGATGGCAAACAAACCCCTGCCACACTCTACTGCGACCCCTCACGCATTTTAAAGTTCAGGAGGAGTTGATCTATTTGTGGCACACGGACGATTTGGCTTCTCACAGGCCAGCGTGACGACAGGCTTATGAGAGCAAAAACAGCTCCCGTGCAAATAACTGTCAACAGTAAGTTTATCAAAGTGATTAGATGGTAAGTCTATATGAAATGTCAGAAAATAGTGAAAATCCAGAGGTCAACGTGAAGTACTGAAACTGATTGTTTGGTCCGAGTAACACTTCAAATTCAAAAAGATATCAAACTCACAAACAGCATAAAAAGAGAGAAGAACAGCAAACGGTCATGTTTGAGAAGCTTGAACCAGCAAATGATTGGTGTTTTTTCTTGATTAATACCTTGAACGATTACTAAATGATCAGAAATATAAAAAAAATTTATTTCCTGGCAATTAATCAATCAATCAATCAATCAATTGTTTTTGTACTTGGATAACTCTGCACGATTGTGGCTAAGAAATCAAATCTTATTTAGTTTGATGTCAAATAAAAATACAGCTTAGATCTTGAATAATAATTCGACAGCCTTTTTAAATGTCTCATCAACTAAAACATACATTTTCTGATTACACTTACCTTCCTGATTTTCTTTATTATGAAATTATTATTTTTTTGGGGCTGCTAATGAAACTAATGCCTTCTTTGGAAAATGTTTGGCTTTAGCAACCTATATGGGCAATTAGTATTGTTGTTTTTGACATCTTGTAATCCAAGTGAATATTACACACATAAACAAGGAAAATACTTATTGTTTGCAGTCCTACGGCTATCTAAAAGTTACTCTGGCTGGTTGCCGTGGTTAAAATACTGTGAACCATTGTTTTTCTTCCTCCTTTATTGACTGGCATTACCGCCCTAAAACATTTCAGCAATGCAGCCGACAATGTGTTGCTGAGCTACCAAACAGGAGACCCACAACAACATCTCGCTGACGGCACACACACACACACAGTAAATACACAAACGTTTGTCCAATTGCATTATAGCAGTTAGTGTGCAGAAGGATCACCAGCCTTAGAGGAAAGATGGGCTGCAAGCGATGCAGAAAGACGACTAAAATATGATTATGGGGAGAGGATGATGATTATCAAACCACTGGGGCATTAATGCCAGGCAGAGCCCGTTGTTCTGGAGGGCCCATTAGAGCTCCCAGCGCCCCTCATTAGGGAACCATTAGTGACGACTACTTAAACTTCCCAGACCTAAGTGGCAGAGACAAATGGACTCGAAGACAATCGACTGCTCCCTCTCCCTCTCATCCCCGTCGACACAATGCAGCTGTGTGCCAGCCAGGATTCATCCGCGGGGCCACTGAGGCGAAGGGTGTGCAAGTTCTCACTCTCCATCAGCAGAACAAAAGAGCAGCAGCGGATAACAGGATCAGTCAGTCAGATGTTCACTGTTCTCTAACGCGATTAATAGTGACGCAAGATGAGGGGGTGCTAATTAATGCTGGCAGGCTGACCCAGCCAAAGAGATGAAAGCACCCGCAACCGCGGATTTATGTTTGACTTCAAAAGGCTGCACACTCATTTATATTTCTGTGGAGCAAAAACACTCTGTGGGAACAATAAAAAAAGTGACCGCATGTAAAGGAATTACAACCATCCGTTTATACAATTAAAACCATAGTGCAGCTTCTATGGGGATACTATGGTTATTTAAAACTAGGATAACACATTCAGAAGGCAGGAATAAACACAACTTCTCATGAATGACAGGGTTGTGCTGCCACACTGCCATTGGAGGAGTCTCACACCTGTTGCTGCTGATTGCTCAGCAGTCACTGAAAAATGACACTGAGGATCTCGCTCAGGCAAAGGCTGGAAAATTGTGTTCTGCTGTTCAAGGGCCAAGAAATGATAAGTGCGTACACACATGTGGTTCAGACATAACACACACAGTGATTACCTTGAAATCCACATACATATTTATTCTAGCAGACTGACAAATATTAAACTAGGGCAACTATTTAATAACAATTCAACTTAAAATGGCATAGCTACCCTATAGGGTCTTTTTAAAAATGCATTTAACTCAATGGTGAGTTTTTTTGGGGTTAATCTGTATTTTTGTTAATATATTGCAGACTGACACTATTAATGACACTATATAATGTACTTCTGTTGTGGGCTACTTCATGTGTGTTTTCACATGAGGGCATGTGAGTAAAGTATTTTTTTTTTTTTTTTAAAAATCACAGGAGGTTGATAAAATATGCACGAAGTTGACTGAGTAAATGCCACCAATGGCAGAGTAAACACTGTAAACAAGGCCAGGCGGTCCAGCAGCACTCACTGCTCACGTCTGGCTCCTGATATTTACCTCCAAACATTCTCCCGTGAACACAGTTTACCGTGAACACAGTTTAACACTAGTTTAAAAGTAGAAGACATTTAAACGATATTCAGACGAAGAACAACGTAATTCCTCGACTGTTTCACTCACCGACGCCGTCTTCCGACTTTAACACCATGCTGTCTCCGCCTGGTAGGTCCGAGTAGAAAAAAATAAAAAAGTTTCAATTGATTTCCGAGCGTCAAAACTTTGGCCCGATACGAGTATCGACGAATATATTATTGACCCTTTTGTGGAAGTTGTGAAGCCGAGTTAACAAAACACTCTCGGGACTAAGTCGGACGGCGGCTCTGTCGACGGCTCCAGGGAGTGGTTAGAAGAGACGGAGGACTTTAACCAATCTGTCCTGCGCGCGATGCTCTGTTAAAGAAGGGCTGAATAGAATCCATGAGCTTCCGGTTAAGCCTTTCACAATAAAACCCTCACCTAAGATTTAACGCTTTACCAGGCAGATACACGGATTTGACCTGGTCGCAGTGAGGACTGGTAAAGATGGGTGCTCTCATCAAATTTGAATCATTATTGAATATTGAGATATTTCTTTTTTTTTTTTCTTTTTTTTGGGGGGGGTTGCACATTTCTGACCGGAGCAATAAGAAGTTATTAAGTTTGCATCAAGACTCAAATTGTACTTGCACCTCCAGAATGTATTTTCTTTTAAAGATGTTTTTTTTGTTATTACATTATGTCAGCATTACATTGGATTGTGCCACACAGGCTCGGAGGGAAATGGCACCTGCACAGTTAGTTGACTAACGGACTGTGTCAAAGAGTTGCGCTATAGTTGTGTTAAGATCAACAACTTTACCCTGTGTGTATTACACATAATAGCTATTAAAATAAGGATTAAAATAAAATACTCAAATTGCCCAGAATGCATCTTTCATCGCGTTACATTCAGACCCAAATTTAAATAAAGCAAAACACATCTGCCTCCTCAGCAAATTGGAGATAGAAAACACAAACCGTATGGTTATGAGTTCATTTAATGTGTGCCTGTATATTATCATAACTTTAGCCTCTTATTTATTAAGGAAGGGCTGCTCCCATTCCGGTAACAGTCTCCTAAATATGCTGAACTGTTGCTCAGAAAGAAGGTGCAGCAAATGAGCCAGATGACGCGCGTCCGCCGATTGCGTCTGCACCCAATGGCACTGCCCTCTCTCTCTTTCACACACACGCACGCACGGAGTTGGGACAGGGTTGAGTGGGGGCAGGGAGAGCTTGTGATTGACACACACAGGCACCACAGTGCACTGCTGCTGATTCTGCGCTTGATTCACCACATCCGCTGAGAACAGACGTGTGTTTCCACTCGGACTTTTTATATCTCCGTCTCACAAACACAAACTATTCCAGAGAAACCGGCAACAACACCTCGCTGTGGCGAAGACATAACAAACTATTCCAAACACATGTTGAATATTCAAATAAAAATCACAGTATTTTCCAGATAAATCTGACACCAATAGAAAAACTCTCTTCTTTTTTTTTTTCTCGCCAACATACATGTTCATATTGTGTAATATCTGTGAATACATGTGGATGTGTCATTAATGGTGAAACTGGTAATTCCGGTGAGACTGACCAGGATGTTTTAATGTCTGATTTAACTTTCAGGTCCCAGCCTCTGCTCAGAAATAAAAAGCCTCATCTTCTTTTGGATGTATTACTCTCGTTGTTTCATCCCAGCCCACCAACACACAGTATATATATTCACATATATGCTGCCCGTGAACAAAAGGTGCATCTGATGGGTGTTCTATAGGCAGACATTTCTTGACTGCATATTTTAGGGAAAACTGTAAGGGCACACAGCAGAGCTGGCCAGCTGTCCACCCCCTTGTTAAAAGTGAATAAATCAGCCTGCTGTTTGTATAACACCTGCTCGACTGTGCTGCTGTCAGATAGGAAAGGGCTGAGCCTGTCTCTGCCTGTTGATGAACACTGGAGAGCCGGGAGGAATGCTGCGCTCTCAGCCAATGAAAGAGGCCCGGAGATAACACCGCCTCTCTGTTTTTCTTTTCACCTCTCCACTGATGCACTAGAAGAAAAAAATGTGGCTGTGGATGTCTGGCTACATTAAATTGTGTTGAGAAACCACCAACGCAGGAATCTAAGACCGAACACTGTGATTCACCCCTTTTCTGAAGACCATATTGGCAAATGGCAAACACAAGACACCTAAAAAGCATAAAAGCAGCCTTGAAAGGCCCGAGTCTGCATGGCCACTTCATCTGAGGGGCTTCAAGCTGTGGCTCATGAATGCCTCAGTTGTGCTGCCCAAACTCAACGACTGACAATGCAGTCTGTGTGAAGTGAACCCCGTTCACACAAAGTTTCAATTCATAGTCAACAGTTCATCCATTCCCCCGAGCACTGCTATAAATCTTCGCTGAAGAACCCAGAACAAGTGAAACCAGAGAGCCGTTTGACTTTTAAATGAAAAGATCATCAGTTGATATCAACACATTGTTGTCTGCAACTTCCTGGTCCCACACAAAGACGAGTAGAACTGATCCTCGGATAAATGAGACGTCAATGGAGAGTTCAAGTCTCAGCAGTATCATATTATGACGTGCAACAAGGGTTTTGTTCTTGCAAGTTAAAAAAAATGCAGCTGATTATTAGATTTAATGAAATGGAGAAATTCCTCAAAAGGACAATGTTTTCATCTTTATTCAACCCTTGTTTATGAGGATTTGGTTCACAATTTTCCAGCAGCCTCAGTTTGAAAATAACAGAAACACCTGACAAGTTAAGGTAATACATTATAATAACACCTCAGAGGTTACAAAATATGCAGTCAACAACTTTCTGAGGGTTTGAACATGACATTTTGAACTGGATTTGAGAATACTCGCAGGTGGTACTATTAATTTTGCCCTAATCTGTACTATTGTTGCTTCAGGGCATGGATCATGGACGCATTATGAGACAATGGGCCCCCGCACAGGCACGCTAAAGGCATACTTCTCCTCCATAGATACAATTCCTCTGTGTTTTTTTGTCTCTTTGTGGTAATTTTTGTCTTTTTGTAGTTATTTGTGCGTGTGTGTTTGTGTGTATGTGTGTGTGTGTGTGTGTGAGAGATTGTTTGTCCCCTTTTTGGTCATTTTGAGTCTCTTTGTAGTTGCTTTGATTCTCTTTCTTAAAGTTCGGGGACTTGGGGGGGGGGAATAATGGTCAAAATGTATGCAGCAGAGGCCGAGATATACTGACTTTTAGTTCTTAGTGTGAACCAAGCTCCAAAAGAAATAGATCCCACACTTCGCAAAACGCAACTTGATCGTGTTTCTGTTAGATCCTCCATGTTTAGTAAACCTCCATAACGTAACGACCCTGAAATGGGAATCTTGACTGGGTAAGGGTTAGGAGTCGGGACGGCTTCCAGCTGTGTGTGCCTGGGGAGACGCGATCAACTCTCCTCAATCATGACTAGAACTCTATCTGTACAACGGGGTTATTCCTGAAACCACAAGGCTTTATTATTATCCATGCAGCTATAAGGATGCAGTGACAGCTCCTGAAGTTAAAATAGTAAATCTATGCGTTTAAATAGCCTGAAATAGATGGACAACAAGTAAGAAAATAAGCCTTTAATCATCCTCTGAGAAGGGATGCTAAGAGCGACCCCTGCTGATCATCTGCTGTAATTACAATTAAAACTGCAGAAAAACAAAAAAGGCATGAAGGAAACTTAATATAACAGAGTTCCATCAATTTAATCTAGACGCACACATCGCAAAAACTAACAAATGCCTCATATTGACCTCATATCGGAATATCTTTGACTTACAAACCAAGTTAATCCAAGACAATAACTTATTGAGAAATAGGAGGTTAATTTCCGCACACCTGCTTGACACACATTAACAGCTGGCCTAAAAAAATTCTCTGTTACCTTTAAAATTACTACATGCACGGCAGACATTATGTGGCATGAGCTGTGGCTGGAGTTGTATCGCTCCATGCATAATGACTCATTGCACAAGCCGATTCTGAAAGCACTTCTTTCTCTACAGGTGTAGTCAGAGGTAATGATACCTTTGGATCAATCCATCCTATAATTTTCCCAGTGGGAGGGTGTGCAAAAGTGAACGAATAATTACTGACATGAGTCATAATACTCGAATATACATAGCTCTTGTGTCACTTTTCTTATGCGGCTGTGAGAGTAAAACGCTCTCTGTGGCCAATCGCCTCGCAATTACAAACATAAAGTTCTATTTTAATATACAACATGCTGTCCACGTATCCTCGACAGCAAGCCAATTTACTTTCTAATCTTTTCTTTTGTAGCAGCCTACAGCAGAACTCACCTACACACTTACACAATATACATAGAGAAATGCTGCTGTCAGAAGATGTGACGACGCAAATCAGTTTTAGGAGAAGCGTGTGAAATGTAGAGAGCTCCTGCAGAAGTAGGACAGCCTGTCCAGAAGTCACTCTTCCTCAGGCTGGACTCGCAGCATTCTGCACTGCTTACACTTCTGCAGTTGACATCACCCCAACAAGCCGTGGTAAAAATACGGGCTGACAAAGCATTGTTCATCTGTATTTCATAATGCATTAGCCTGACGAACAAGCAGTCTTAGGGAATGGCCAAAATAAAACCCCTTCTGTTCAGATGGATTGTGTCCCCGAGGCATGAGAGCTTGATGAGTTGGATGCCAGCGTGTCTACACATTTACAGTACATGAATAGGAGTTACAGTGTGTCAGAAATGTCTGAGATAGTACCAAAACACAATCAAAAACATTGTTTTCTATAGTTCGCCAGTGAACTTGCTACCACGCCTGTTAATTTCATGGCATTTCATCAAGTTAAAAACCAAGAACTCAGAGAAGAACAAATCCTGCCATGCAACCAGAAGGATCTTATTTGGCTTTCAGAGCAGTGTGGATTTCATCTGCCTCTGTCTTGATTCCCACACACGCCTCTTTGAAGCTGCTCGCTGGCAGAGTCGGGCTCGTTACGCATCCAACACACGCCAAACTGTGTATTGCCAGTGGAATACAGAAAAATAATACACATAAAATCTAATAAAATCAACATTATGATCTTCTTTCATGTAAATGTACACAGGAGCTTACTGATCTTCTCGGCCGTATTATCAGTGTACATTACTTTATCAACGTTCCAATTTAGAGGTTTTAATCTCATAATCCAGTAGCTCCCAAATTTGGGGTTGCAAAGAAGCAGAAAAAAAATGCATTTTCTGATATTCAAATTAGGTATATTTCTTTTCTCTAATATTAGATTTGTTTTATTTTGAAACACTGGATACATTCTTACGTCTTTGTGAGTATAATATAGTCATAAATAGGTCTATATAGTATAATATCATAACATTTATAATAGTAAATATAAATATCATATAGTAATTTATTGGTATTATGCTTATATCATATGCTATTATAACCAAGGGATAATGTCAGACACATATGAGGGTGGTAATTTTTAAATCATGAAGTCCCCTGGTAATACTATTCCATGCAAATAGGGTTATTACTCTTTTCTATGGAATCTCATGGTTTTCTGATTTGTAATCATTATCATTTCTGTCCAGTTCTGTATTCACAGTTTCACAAATGTTTTACAGCTGGTGTTGTCTGAGACCCAAAAAACAGGTAATGAAACAAGTTATCAGTTTAAAATAATGTTTACAAGCAATATTCATAAAGTTAAGACAAGCAATTGACTATCAAGCTCACAAAAGGGCCCAGGACCCCAAACTGAACATTAGGTTTTAAGGGTCACAAGCCAAACAAGCCAATCACTCCCAAAATAGATCACTTTGTCCTCAGTGGCCCCTGGAGTCCACATGGAGTCATTTCCATGACAGAAAATCCAGACATAGTCCTGTGAGAACACCTGCCTCACAGCGCAGAAGGCCCTCGTAGGCGCTCTGATATTAATCGGCTAAATTACTATCAGATACGCGGTCCACTATCAGTCCCAAACTGTGCCCTGTGAAGATTAACTGGGCCTGTTGAGTCACACTCACAGTGACTGTGAAATTGAGACTCAGTCACATTTACAGTCTGGAAGAGCACCGACATAGCACTGTACATGTGCTACATTCATTTAGATGCAAAGGGGGAGTGGCTGAGAGGACTGAAACAATCACTTTGCGTCCCCTGAGGAACATAAAGACTTTGGGAAATAAAATTCATACGAGGTCAGGCAGCCAGTGAGGCAGCTCCGTGAGTTTCTCAACTTTTTTTTTTTTTTCATGTCAAACAGCAGTTGTCTATATTTCAGGAGTGATTTAATAATACACTGTGAACTAGCCGGACAACCATTCGATGAGTCACACATGAATCACTCACATGATTCACGATTAAAAACAGAAACACCAACACGAACAGAGAACACTGCCCAATCTCTTCCCACCACAAGGGGTCCAAAATGCAATGGCTGCCGTCACGACATGAGCGGGTTTCTCTTTTTTATTACAGTCTAAGCAAAAAACTGACACTTGCAGGCGGATGACAGCTGGAATTAAGCCTTTGGGAATATACTGCTTTCAGACTGGAGGCTGAAAATTCAAATGACAAACGAGTGTCATTTCTAACTGGAACTCTTTCCTCAGCTCTTCCCAATATGTCAAAGTTATTTTGGTTAGCTTGACAAATATCAGTGAAACTCTGCTGTCTCCACATTCTTGATAGCAGAACAATCCAGATTACTCCCCCCACCCTTGAATATCCACAACCCCCCCCCAAAAATATTCCCCTCTTTTCACGCTCGTCCGTGGTGCTGATTCATGCGTTTTGAAATCACTGAGACAGCACCGTTTCCCCTTGCTACGCACCCAGTCAGCTGATTCACCACAACCCAACAAAGCTGCTTTAGTCTTGTCAACATGGTCTGCCAACAACACGGTTTCAAAACACTCCCAGTGGTAACCTGTGCACCACCCTGCAGCGGAGTGTGATGCAGTTGCAAGACTTAACTACCAGCCCTAAACCAACATTAGCTCCATCTCAATCCAGATCCTGGATAAAGATCTCAAAAGGATACATTTGAGAACAGATGGTGAGTATTAAAAACCTCCTAAAAAGGAGGCCAACGTCTTAGCCAGCTCCACTTCTCCTCCATCTGTAAGTAACCAGGGAAGGACTGAGAGTTGTGTATCCAGGTTTAGGAGGTGATATCCAGTAAACGCAACACTGCCGTCCCCGTTATCAAAAAGGACCCAACAACTAGTGACAGGGACAAGAAGAGACATCTTCATGGACAGCGGGGCGGGATACTGCGGGAGCATGTCGCTCTGTGTGGTCACCTGAGGGTTCAGTGCTGCGATACAATATGTGGATCTGCTACATGTGTGAATAAGTCACTATGAGCGGTTCCAAATGGAAAGTAATAACATTAGCTTTCTCTCTCTCTCTCTTAATGAGAGAGCCTCCTCAGCTACAAGAAGCTCCCTGTATTTCCGTCCAACCGTTTTCATCTCTGGTGGTACGAGCACACACACGCACCATCAAGCAACAGGTTTTTATTGACAGTGTGGGAAGTCTTCAACAACTAATGGTAATGACCTTCTTCAAATGATCCATTTCAGCCACATAGTTCAATGTAATGCGACAACGCATGCCGAAAAACAAGCAACCAGAAAACTACTTCAAAATAGTGTGCTTTACCTGGAGGGGGCTGGAGCGGCTTCACAGCTGGACATAGGAACGTCTGAAGGCTGGACACGCAGAGTTCACTCACCGACCCCATATCTTCAGTGTGTAATATATGTATCCGTGTGTGAAGGTATGTCTCCGCTAGTGGCTGTGTGAATGCTCCCCCCTGACCGTTCAGGTTGACACAGAGCGAAAAAGGGAAGTAGCGGAGGCCCAGGCTCCCCGCTGTGGCTGCTGAGAGTCACTCCGAGCTCCCAGCTATTCAGTCCATGCAGATACTCCAACTGTAAGGTCCTGTCACTCGGCTTGACATAATGCCCCCCCGCCTCTACCCAGCTGGACGAATCCTCCACTCTCCGGCTGATCTCTCAGACTCACCTACTTTCTCTTCCCCCTCGATTAGAATGTGCAACTTGCCAGGATGCTAAAATCACTTCTGCTTTATCCCAGTTCCCCTTTTGTGGTGGTGTCTCAGCCACCCTCTATCCTCCTCTGCTCTCTCTCTCTTTTTATCTCTCCCTCTCTCTCTCTCTCTCTCTCTCTCTCTCTCTCTCTCTCCCACTTGCACTCTCTTGCTACTTTCCATACTAATTCAAGCAGATATTCTTAGACGTAACAAAATGCACACACGAATGGAACAGTCCGGTTATATTCTAAAAGTGTATGTTATTGCACGGTACCTTCAGGACAGATATTTGTTTTCCACTACTTTTTTTTGCTGCAACCAAGTTTGCATGATAAAATGTAGCAACGAAGGGGAAATCAATTAAAGAAACAAGTGAGGAGAAATTTCCCCTGTGCATTAGAATGATGGTGAGTTTCAGCAGCACTCTGCTCCGTTTGTGCGGTGCAGTGTTTGAGTTCCATCTCTACCCTCGGCTGCTTTTTAGCTTCTAGTCACTCATCATTTTTGGCTTCAAAAGCCTTGTACATGAAATCAAGATTGCATGGTTGCTTGGCAACGGGGTGGAAGAAATGATTTGCTCCTGGGCGAAACACTGAGCCATTTGTTTTGATTACATTATATCTTCATACCTATTGACATGACACAGTCAAATTTCTGGGGTCTTGGAGTCTCTCACACACACACACACACACACACACACACACACACACACACACACGCACACACGCACACACGCACACACGCACACGCACACGCACACACACACGCACACACACGGGGATTTTCACACCTCCCGTGAAGCAAAGCAGAAATGTTTACCTCCACTCTTGAACCAGTGCCACTCAGAATTAACCTCTCTGTCAATCACACAAGTGTCTCTCTCTCATTTTGTCATTCATTCATTCTTTTTTCAAGTCCGCTCTCTCTGCCGTCAGGGTCATGCATGTCACTGACTCAGGCGGTAGATCTGACACGTACTGCATTTCTACGGTCTGCATGGCTATGACATCACCGCTGATCTAACAATCATTGCCCAGTTCATTGGCAGAGGGCCTGAGTACCTCAGAGTGACCCCTGCACAAACTCTAAAGTCGGTCCTGACCATTTTATTATGCTGCAGCTGCACATCACCCAGAGGAGCAGCCTCGTCAGAGGAGGAACAGCAGCCCGGCACACGGTCAAGTCAGCACAAATGTTTGTCTGCTCTTTTTTTTGTATGCATATTCCTCCCATTTCGCTCGGCTCCATGTTACCTCTAAGAATAAGTGTGTGATGGCAGCAGCTCACTGAGCACCTGCAGAGAATAAAGAAGTAAACAGGTGGACAGGTGGGCAGACAGACAGACAGACAGACAGACAGACAGACAGACAGACAGACAGACAGACAGACAGACAGACAGACAGGTGGAGAGTAGGTGTGTAGAGTGCACTTATGAGCCTATACCTAGTCCTCCCTGCTGTCAGTGTCAAAAATATACATCAGTTCATTGCTGTAAAATGGAATAACGTCAGTGTACTACATTGAACCGTCAAGTGGCCATGCCTGAGTCCACATAGCGAACTGTAAGGACCCTAATGAAAGCCATAAAGGCAAACTACCCAAAGTAATAACAGTCAATTTCAATTCATTATGCTTAATATTGCCCCGCAAGGTCTTGCGGCTTAGTGCAAGACACAGCTGACAACCACATGCAGTGACTGACAGCTCGGACTTCCCTTAAAGGTTGAGAAGTGTTTGACATCTAGTAGCACAGTGGAGCAGTTTCACTGTGAATAGTCAACAGCCTGCAGGCAAACTGTCGTGGAAACCAGGTCGCTGGCTGCCCACTAATAGAGCATCAATTCTGTATGGGCACATTTTTCAGAGTTGCTACGTTCTGTAGCTGATCCTGCGATCTCTACCTCCAGGTGGTGGCTATTCATTGAAAAAAGGAACTTCCTATAGCAAACAATGCATTTTCACATTTGAAGGCAAACATCTCTATTCAGCACAAGCAGTGGCTGCTGGGATGTGATTTCCTGCGCACAGCGCTGCGCGGTCCCGATCTTGAACTGGACCCACAAGAACACTTCACCCGTGCTGTTATGCATACATGCCACCAGGTGGACAGAGCGTGGAACAACACGTTTATACGCTTCAGTCACACATCAAGTGAACTTTATCGTACAGCAGATTGAATTCCTCGGTGATATGAACATAAGTATGGTTGAACAACTCGTGTTCAAACATTGTAAGCAGAAAACCTTCAGCTGCTTCAGCTGACATGTCTACTAGGAGCTTCTGATGAAAATCACTCATATGTTTGTCTTCAAGCAGTCAGGTAGGAGGACAATTCTTCTGTGTGACGAAAGAGTTTCCACACTTGGGTATAAAAGCTACAGAGAGCTCGCTGATCTGTGTTGGTGAAACTCCTACATAGCAGCAAAGTGTTAGCATCTCCTCCAGTGACTAACTGGCTGGGTGGGAGCAGAACAAGCACCTATCTGGTACAGCTCAGCTGAATACTCTCCAGAACAAAGCTTCACAGGCTAAATATGGATCCAATGCACTAAGTACGTAACATCATCCGATAGCCCATTATTCTATCCAGCTGTCTCAGAGCTTTAAAGCCTCCCTTTGTGTGCTTCTCTTTATCTACATCCCTTTGTGATTGATCAACATTTAATGATGGAAAACAAAAAAGGGAGGATGTGTTTTTTTATCAGCTTTTTTCATGACAATGATTATTTTTAGACTGATATATATCCGACATGGATACGTAAAAAGACTGCAAAAAAAAAAAACTGCAGCACAAGTGCAGATTTGAATTGACTTAGAGGTGACAGATTTCAACTTCTTTTCTTATTTCAATCTTTTGATTTTCACTTCACACTTTCTTTCTTCCTTTTTCTTTTAAACAGGAATATGATATGTCTGCATAAATCCACTGAGATTTTGCCGCTGCTGCTTTGGCAGTTTCTCACAGAGTGTGCTTTGAACGAGAGAGGAGCTTAGTGCTGGAGTAAACCTGTCCCGTCCCATGGATAGAGAGTGACAGTGTACAGTCGGGGGAGAAAAAATGAACATATTACAGACTAGTAGAAGCAGTTATATTCCAAACTGAGCAGAGCGATGACACCCACAACCACAGCAACCACACGTACCTGCCGCTTGTGTACTGCGCCTAGAAAACGGCACACACGGCTTCCTTTGTGTGCACAAATATCATAATGCGAAGGGAAACTGAGCTGCATTGACATGCATTGGTGCATGCAGGCAGGTACGATGGCAAAATAGCACGAAAAGAAAAGAAAAAAAGATAAAACAAAGTCATTTTGACAACGTGCAGCTCAAAGCCTTTGAAGTGAGTCTCGAAACAGAGCAGCACCCAATGAATCCCAAGAAAGCTGGTTTCGGGCTGCAGCACCTACAGCATCACAGGAATAGGGTGCAGAAACGCAGCGTGGTAATCCTGTCATACAGTTTAGAAGGTGACGCTACATATGACACCGCAAGGCCGTGAAATACACCGATTATACTCAAACGCTGCACATGCTTAAGTCTACATTATTAAAAAGATGGAGGAAACCGAGCCGTGTCAAAATAAAATCTAAAAAGAAAAAAAAGTCTGTTTGAGTCGAGTCTTGACAGCGGGTGGATTATTTCTCTCTTCCCTCCTTTGCGGACCTCAATGATGCCGAACAGTCACGGTGCTCGGGGGCAGGGGAGATGATATGATTTATACTTATAAAGATCATTCAGATCCACAAGCCGCTGAATTGACTAAGGAGGTGTCAGGGACGGTGAGAGTATTATTTGAATGCACTTGAAGCTTCGGCATGCCCTCTTTCGTGCCTCACACTTTAGCAGATGATTACATAATCGTGGACTGATCGTACGGCTGAAGAGCAAATAGCAAAGTACTGACAAGGGAAAACAAAGACAAAGAAACTATCTTTCCTGGGAGCCAGAGCAAACATGCTGTGAGTCAGAAATCAGTACTGAACGCTGTGTGCCTTGAGTCTGATGTATATAAACAACACAATCAAAAGAAAAGCACGATAGATTGGGAAGCAAAACATTAGTACAAGATGCATCTTTTATTTAGATTAGATTTTAACTTTTTATTTATTTATTTTTTTTTAAATTTCTTGTATGGGACTCACAGAAAGCGATGGGGAGGATCACCAACCCTCCCTTCTTTTGGAGAAGAACATCAGTTTTGCAATGAGGCCATTGCTGGTGGTTCTATTTTGAGATGCATTAAGCTCACAGAAAAACTAAACTGCTAAATAATTGAGATGAAGCCTCTATCATCATCATCGCCTAAACTGAGCCATCCACCAGCTCATCGGGGCCTGAGCTCATCAGGGGGTGGTCACCCTGTGCATGTCAGGACTTTAAACTTCCTGAAAAGGTTTTATGGCGGATTTTACAGGAAGGCATTTTGTGAAACTGTATCATTGACAGAGCCTACATGCGCCAGACGCCAGCATGGTTAAATCAGTTTTGTATCTTAATCTAACTTTTCTATCTTAAGTCTACTGTGTAGACATGTGGGTTTCTACAGCGTCCTTCATGCTGTCAAAGCTGCAGTGTGATGCTTAATAATTCATCATACATATCATTTATTATCATTAAGATGGCTCATAAAACCCAACAAGGTCCTTTCCTGTGAATACTTTTCAAGTTAATCAACATGAGCATCGAGCCCGTTTACGACTTCATGGCATTATAACATGAGCTGAGCTCAGTCAGCCATGCTGTAATTCCAACAGTCCCACCAGACAGTCAGACTGGCAGCAGTATGAACATCTAGCAGAGCATGGACACTGCAGACAGCAATGGCAAAAAAAAAAAAATTAAATAAAAAAAAAAAAACACACACAATGGTAGCCTACTGTCATGGCACGACTCACAGGATGCCAAACAGTCTGTGTAAGAGTGGGTTGAAGACGTACCTTGGTTCTCCCCCTCCATCCTGGTGGTCCTGATGCTGCTGCAGGCGTCGCAGCCCGGGGAGGTCTCTCGCCAAGCGCCCGCAACAATCTTCCCTTCCGCTCCCTTCCGTTCCTCCCCTCTTCTTCTTCTTCTACGCTCAACTTGATCGCAGGCTCTCCGGAGACTCGCGCTCACTCCAGAGGTGATACTTTCCAGCTTGTTGCCGTTTCGCTCGTCCCTAGCCGCCTTTCAAAAATGTGTCGATGTTTGTTGGCTGGCTGCTGATATGCATCCGGAGAAGCCGGTGCACGTTAGCCCCGCCCACCCCAGATGTGATGTCACTCTCTTAACTTCCTCAACTTAAGACACTTCGCATATTTATGCTGTTCATTTGCATTTGCATTACTTAAACTGGATTTGTATGTGCTAATGTTGTTTACCTGAATGTGTTTGTATAATATCCTCTTGTGTAGAACACTGGTATTTGTATGCATGCATGTATATTAAAATACATATATAAGGTGGGGAAAAAAACGTGTTCCAGTTTTACGCCTAGAATTGTTTTAACTAATTTAAAACATTAAAAAAAACAAGCATTTTTTACCTTAAAGTCCTTTAAATAATTTTTTTGTAAAAATCCCAGTAAAATTACTGCCGTTATTCTTTAGACCTGCAAAAACACTTTCTTTTCTGGCCACTTGGGGGAAGCAAAAGCAAGCTGTGAACGGAGCATTTCATCACCTTTACGGTTGATGTTGCGAACTTCTTAGAAAACAAGTTCATCAGCTATGGAGCAACATTACTGTTCATTTGGAGTTAAGTTTCTGGCCACTGGTGAATTAAAGTCCAATAATCACTCTATTAGCTCCACTTATGGTCTCCACCCACAGCTGAGGGGAATATCTGGCTCTTAAGCTGCTGAACGCTCCACTATGTTCACCGGCTACTGTCAGTCTGCTGCTGAGCGGATGGTATACAGCAGGTTTTTAGAGCTTTTGCACACACAAAAAAAAACAAACAGCTGCCTGGTATGTTTGAAAAACACTATGTGAGCGGTGGACGTGAACCATAACAACGTTGAGGGACAGACGCCAAAGCACTGAGATGAAACTCACAATAAAAGCTCCGTGAAGCTGAGGGGAGCAGCAGATTCTGCTGGTAATTCTCTGTCGGTTCATCACTGCGAGCGACTCATTTCACATAATAATAATTGTTCTAAGAAAAATATTGATTGCAGCTGCTTTAACGTTTCTGCATCTCTTGGCCTCTGGCTAATCGGTGACGTCACAGACGGTGTTTGGCCTCAGCTTTCAAATGGAAAAATACCTGTTGTGACATCACCGAGCCCCAACGTGCAACCCATAAACAATTGCAGCACATTTTTTAGCCTTTTTGTGAATCAGTTGTTTAAACGCGACAAGCCTGTTGTGGCTCATTTGTCTCATCAATAAATGAGTGTATGATTTACCCCACCCCCCCTATGAGTCACAGTAACAATGAACAAATGTGATTGAGCTGATCATTCTCACAGGATGTCGATACCGCACTGCTCCTAAAAATATCAAATGACCTCCTTTCTACAGTGCTAAAAGCTATCATAACGACATATCACATTACAAGAACAAAAGCAGTAGGGGACAGAATAACACACAATCAGTTCACAAAAGTCACAACTTTATTGCACCTTTATCGTTAACTATAGAGTGGTAAGAGCCCCTTTCATTATGAAAGATCTCTTCCCTGGTCAGAAAAGGTGGTGCAAAATTTAGAGCCATCAATGCAAACATGTGAACCGTCCATTCACACTGATAAATGTTCCTCTATGTCAGTTTGAGAATCACACTCTATGTCGACTTCACAGCCCACAAACACGTTCTATGGAAATGAGACTGTCCTCGTCGCTCTTGTACTGTACACACTACAGTGACATAGGGAAGCTCTTGCATGAAGACAGAACACTCTCTCATAAACAAATGACCTAACACATTTGCAGATTAATTCTCAAGTTAACATCCACCAACTGATCCGAGTATTAGTAGCACATTAAAGATCAGTGTCTTTTCTTCTTTAAATTATATATTTATAACATTAAATCCTATACTTTTTAATTTTTTTTCTTTAATAGCCAATTCAAGGCAACATCTCTAGAATGAAAAGAAATGCGCGGGCAAATCTTTACAGCGTTGGAGGGAAACAGGTAGCACAAGATGGACTGTACAGGCTTCTACGCTGGCAAAGCATTTTGTCATAACATTAGTTTCTCTACGCGTCTGTGCCCGGATTGGTGCAAGATGATCCCAGGGTGTCCACACCTGAAATACTTTTGTATAAAAAAGTTTCTACAGGATGTACAGGATGCAAAAATGTTGGTCCCGGGAGAGGGACCACTCGGATATGAAACGGGGTGGGGTGGGGGTGGGAGTCTGATCGTTGATGAAGATGGGATACAGGATGTCTGGGTTCCTGAGTCTTCGCCCAGTTTCTAGGTGACCAGCGTGAGCATCAGAAAATTGCATAGAGATATAAGATACAAGGGGAAAAGAAATGATTGGCATGTGGCAGTCCCATCCTAACACAGCGCCTGAAGTATAAAACGTAACCCCTCCATTTCAGTACATTGGTAAAGAACAGTTCGTGAAGGGTCAAAACTCCACACCGAGCTTCTGAACGCTGGACTGATGAGGTGAGCTACATAATTAAATAGCTGCACAGTAGAAAACAACCGCTCCCGTCCCGAGTTCCTCCCAACAACCCCGACTTCGACTCGGCAATGCACATTGCACCACGAGTTGTCAGAAAACAATAACGTCCAGGTAAACGGAGAGAAACTTGTAGCGTCCGACGTGTTCATCGATGTCGACACTTGCACAAACAATACAATCCGGCAGAGCATTCTTTTGTGGTCTAGAATGTATCCACATGAAATCTGAAATTAACTGAATTCGTTAAGGAGCAAAAAGGGTCATAACCAAAAGACAGGAAAAATAAAAACAAAATTTGCCGTAGTCATTTTTTTTTTTTTTTTCTTTTTTCTACCAATTTAGACATGCATCTTTAGAAAGAAAAGTGGCAATTTTAAAGCTTAATTTTTTACCAACAACATGAAGGTAAAATGTGGTCCTTAAAAACAAGCCACGTGGCACAGACACTGCAGCAAAATAAAAATACGGCGGATAAAGGTATAAAATAGGAAAATCAGTAATCTAAAATAACATAATATGTTGATTAAATGATTTTAGATCTTTGTAATTTAGTGTAGAATCATTTCAGGGTAAGGTTAAAACAGTTTTTTAAATGTCAAATTAACTGAGCCCTTGTGTCTGCAAAAGTATGCTCTGAGATTGTGTACAGTTTCCAATACAAGACAGACAAAGTATTACAGATATACTTTCTCATTCTTAGCCCACCCATATGGTACACTGTATTTAATTTCATAGCTCAAGATTGTTGGGGCAATAACCAAGGCTCAAAAGGATGCCAACATATAAATATTCATTTGACATGGAGGTGTAGGGGTTTCAGTTAAATATTGCATGCATAGAGAAGCTTGATCCACCTACTCTCCTATTTGGATTAAAAGGGAAACACTGAAGCCTGAAGAAAACATTTCACGTTTGTTTCAAATTGAGATAAAAGGGGCCGTCTGATTCTCAATGTGCTGCTTTTGAACTCGTATCGTATTCAGGAATTTGGGTCTCAACTTAACACAAGACAGAGAAAGAAAAAGAAAAAAAAAAAAAAGGGACAGACGTTTGGTATACAGTATTGTTGTCTCTATTTCCAATCAGCACAACCTCAACAGCAATCTGGATTCTCATCGACGGACTCCAAAAACCCGCTTTCCTCCAGGTGTTACAGACCACTTGCTCCGCCTGTCCTGGATCTTCTGGAAGATGCTGCCGCCGCTTCTCCACTTCTCTCTCTTATAGTTTTTAATTTTCTTTACCTGTTCGTTGGGACAAAAACAGAAGTTGAAGCCGAGGGACAGCGACAATGAGCCGAAACTTTAGCAGACCGAAAGACAAACTGATTTAAGATGACATCATTCGGATCTATATTTTCCCCCTCACCTTTCCCCTGTCAAAGTCTTCATCCCACTCGTCGATCACAGTGTCACACTTGGCGTGGCGGACATCTTCAGCCGAGTCTCTACTGATAGCAGAGACTTCTCCATCCCAACTGAGAACTGGATAAGACAAACAAAACCTATGAAATGCATATCTAAACATCTTCTTTGCCCCAAATTGTCAAAGCATTGCTGTGCAAGAGATCAGATTCACACTGCGTGTCTCACCGTTGGCTCCGTAGGCCTTATCTGTGGCGTTCCTGAGCAGCTCCTCCACCACCCCACTTGTCTTTTTCCCGTCCCAGGCCACAGGAGCAGCAGGGGTCGGGGCGTCTCCTGATTCACTTACTTCAGCCGCCGGCACCTGGCTGCGTTTGTAGCCGTCCTTCACTTGGCTGTCCCAAACTACCACTGTGGCTGGATAGAAAAAAGAAGAAAAAAAAGAAGATAAAAAAGAGCATTTTTAAAATGCAGTATATCATGCTCTCTTAGTATAATTTTTAAATGAATGGTCACATTAATGAGGCTGTAGTGGTGCAGCAGGTTTTTGGCAGATGGCTCCTATCAATGCAAGAACGCATATTTCTCACTGCAGTTTGCGTTGCATGAATGCACATGTATATTCCTGCCTGTACAGTGTGTGCACGCTCGCATACCTGTACTTGGTTTACTTATTTCGCCGTTCTCCGTGGCGGTTCTTTTGGAAGGTGGCTCCGCTGCGTCGGGCTCTTCATTCTGTCCGTCTGAGCATCGTCTGCTCTCCTCCCACAGTCTAACCTCTTCTTTTAGCCTCTTCTTTTTCTTCTTCTTATTCTTCTCCACCTTTAATTTCTTTTTCAATGTTACCAAATCCTCCACATCATTCTGAACGACTGCGATCTTCATCTCAGAAGTGCTATATGGGGGAAAAGCTTAGTTAATGTATCGCACTGTGGCTGCATTGTTGGAGTTTCTAGAAGTCAACGGGCTGTTACACAAACAAAGTTAGACATCTCCTCTTCCAAATGATGAGCTCAAAATTAACTTACGGCACCACTTTTTGGACAAAAATGAAGAATATTGGGAAACAAAAACAGACATACATAACTACAAGAATCCTACACTTCAACCCACCTCTCTGGTGCAGAGCGCGCTGAAGGTGTCACCTGCATAGCCTCCACCAGCTGCATCCGCTTTTTCTTTTTCTTCTTCAACTTTACAGAGTCCCCTCCCCGTTCTTTCGGAGTCGACTCACACTGCGCCGGGGTTCTGGCAGCTGACTGAGGCTTTTGCTTAGACTGTTCTGTATCTGGATGGGGCGTGAGACTCCATATGCCACCCTGGCACCAATCCTCTTCCTGGTTTGACGTGTCCAGGTGAGACAGGACACACTCCTTTTCCTGAACAGTCTCTCCATCTTCATGCTCCTTCTTTCGCTTTTTCTTCTTCTTCTTCCGCTTCTTCTCGCTGGCTGATTCCACGGGGTCGGTCTGTATCACTGTAGCCGGGGATGCCACTGGCTCTGCGTCGCCCTCCACTTCAGAATGCCGCCGCTTCTTTTTCTTCTTCTTCTTCTTCTTTTGGTTGACCTTTTGAGCTGGAGTGCTGTTGAGGTCTGGTTCTTGGACCGAGGAGCTGAGGTTGGTGGAAGACTTGGGGCTCTTTGGGCCAGCACTGTGAAGCCCGTTGGTTTTAAGAGAAAGGCTGGCGTTTGGTTTTTGCAGTGTGGAGGAAAGGGACTGTTTCTGAGGGCTCTGCTGTTTGAAGGATCCACTTAAGTGGGCAAAAGGCGATGACTGGACTTTAGGTGAATGGAATGGACCAGCTCTGAGAAGAGAACAGGAGAAAACGTCTGGATTAAAAAAAAAGCGGCCAATTTGCATTTGAGTAAGACAAATCTGTGCATTGCCTACGTGATGTTCATACCTGTGAGTGTGAGTAGGTGAGGCAAAAGTGAAGGGGTTAAGTTGATTTTGATGCGTGGGGTCACTGGACAGCTGGCGTGGCGAAGAGGGCAGAGCATCAATGCTGCTCGGTCTCCGGCTGCGAGCCTGCAGTTATCGACATAAATAAAAACTTGGTGGTCTAAAAAAAATAGCCATGAATGTGACAAAAATAAGGAAGAGAATCAAATAAGGAAGAGGAAGATTAAAGGGATGGCAGGAAAAGATGGAGGGAGGAAAACAAAAAAGGAAAGGGTATGGCAGAGAAGAATTAGAAATGGTTAGAAAAAAAGAACAAACTGAAGGAAAAGAAGACAAACTCTAAACAAGTGCTACCATGTGGTTGATTAAACAGGAACACTGGAGAAATTACACATTACATACAGCTCAAAACCTACAGAGAAGGAGTTTACTTGCCTTAATAAAACTACTTATTGAAATCAAGGGTCAAATTTGGAAACCAAGGTATCATGAGCTTTCACTAAGACAGGAGGTGGTGCAGCTGCTGTGGATGGGAATGAAGTTCACCTTCTTGGCTGACAGGGCCAGTTTCTTGGCAGGTGGAGGTGACATGGTGCTGGTGGCTTCAGACGTGATGTTGTTGAGAGCCGGGGGTTTTATTTTCGCCGTCTTCTGCTCCTCCGTGCTCTGAGAGCGCTCCACGCTCTTGGCTGGAGACGCCTGGCCATTGGAGCCTTTCCGCGGGGTGGAGGGAGTCTCTCCAACTGGCGCACTTTTGGTACCCACGGAGTCCTGGCCGAAAACAAAGGCAACATGCTGTGGTTATGCTTCTGTGCGGCTACACCTGGCCTGATCAGCTGTTACGCATCTTCCTAAACTCCAGTATATAAATCTGCTGTAATGTCTTGACATATTTAACACATACTATTCCATATAGACGTTGC
Source organism: Ophiodon elongatus (assembly GCA_016806645.1). Classification (NCBI taxonomy): domain Eukaryota; kingdom Metazoa; phylum Chordata; class Actinopteri; order Perciformes; family Hexagrammidae; genus Ophiodon; species Ophiodon elongatus. Next base: position 1,296,507 of record JACSYO010002129.1, read on the forward strand.
AAAGTGTTCTTAGGAAATCAGACTTTAACATTCAAGGGGACTATATGATGTTGTACGTACACTCAATTTTTTAAATATATTCAATTTGGATTAGCGCTAAAAACATTTGTCGAATCATCGATAAATTATCTCCGTTTTCAGGTTTCAAAGAGACTGTAAATATGAATAAAATCTAGTTTTCATGATATTATCCGAAGATAAAAAAAACTTCCATGATCCTGCCTTTCAACAAAGATTAGCATTTGTCTGTGCTTTTCCAGTGAAAATGTCACCTTTGAGTCGGAGTTGTCGGCAGAGGAAGAGTCAGACAAAGACTTAAATGAGGTAGACGCCGACATGCCCCTGCCCTCGCCACCTTGCTTTTTATCGCCCTCCGACCTGCTGACCCCGTTGTTGGAAGGGGTCGGAGTGATGCTGCGGGACTGCACTTGGCTCTGGGGAGACGGCTTCTTCAGCTTCTTGAAAGGCTCCTCGATAACCGAGGGCCCTCCCGGCAGCTTTGGAGGGCCATTGTAGGACGACATCCAGTTGGTAAGTCTGGGCTGTGGCTGAGAGCTCACACCGTTCCTGGAAATGGGCAGACCCAAACCACCATCCATGGACTGGATCTTACGTAGTTGTGCAGGCTCGAGTTTCTGAAAAGAGGAGTATTGTCATCAGAACTGCTATTAAAAACTGGGCGTGCTCTTTCAGCCCATGTCTAGTACACGTGTCCAACAGTGAGCTGGAGGTCATCCTGTAATACCTTTGTGACCTGCGGGGAGGAGAGAGGCCCGTTCAGGTTGGCCCTCTTTATCTGTTCACTGTTCTTCCCAGGATGCAACATCGCCTGCTTGGTGGTCTGTCCATCTGCATTCTTCCTGCTTTCAGGGATCCTTTAATACACAAATATAGACTCTGCTTTATTTAATTATAAATCCAGACAACGCCTTGTTTGATCTCTTGCAGCCATCCCCAGTGTCTTACCTCAGGTAGAAAAGCACATAAGCCTGCTGGTTCAAGACCACTTTGATGTTACTAGAGTGCACCATTGAATCATTCATTTGGTACCACTGTCCGTTGCTTGCCTAAGAAGAAACAAGGAAGAGATATAACTTTAAAATGGAGCAGGCTGTGAATTGTATTAATAAAATCCTTATTTATTTACACTTGAACTATAAAAAGTAATAAAAAAAAAACAGACAAACAGAATACTAAAAAGGTAAATCAGTTACAGGATCATTAAACACGACAGTTTATACCGAGGTAGTTATCTTTTTAATTTCTCTGGCCGTATTAGGCCATTGTGAACAATGCTGCACATTTACACGAAGGACTTCTTTATGACAATATTGGACTTATAGCATTGTTGTAACTATGATTTGCCACATATTTAATTCCCTGGATTAGACAAAACAGACTTCTTTCTTTCAAATGAATTTCCAAGAAATATATTATATTTTGTTATCTTGATATGGGATGAAATAAATGACATAAAATGACATATACCATATCAGAAGATTCTTTAGAGCTAGAATATAAAAAAATATTTAAAAAAGTACAAAGTTATGCTAACGAAGTCATACAATATTACAACTAAATGTTCTTGAACGGCAGTTGAAAACAAGTCACTAAACCACTAGTGCTGGGCTTATAGCAATTTATTCTTTATAACCATTCACCATATCTATTAATTATTCTACATGGTGTTTGCATCATTCCTGTAATTATAATCCACCAGGTTAAATGGAAGAAAATTTTAAGAAACGTATTGGTAAATACATTTACTCTGACGATTATAGAGCCTTCTGGGTTTTATTTGCCTATAATATGTCTTTGTTTTCATTTTGACTTTATGATGTTAATTTATTTGTTTTTATTTGACTTTATTGTTTGTCAACGTCATGTTTCGGACCTCATCTCGTCTCGAGGTGTCTCGACATGCATGTCCTCTCACCTTGACATAGCAGTAGTAGTGGCCGGCGTGACAACTGTAGCCAGAGTGGACCAGAACCGCGTAGAGGCCGTACATAACAGGATCGCCTGAGCTCTGAGACATGTAGGGGCGGATGTTCAGGAATTCTGGGTAACCAACGTCCTGAAAAGAAAACGAAAAAGACAGAAAGATGAAGTCACCGAAAAAATCCGACAGCTCTTTTCAAAACAGTCGATACTGAGAGAATTCTTTGTTCACCTTTGTTATTTTTCCTCCGCTGAAGTTGGCGAACCTCTTGAGTGAAAGAGTCAGTACGTTAGATGTTCGATGGACTGTGAAGCGCTTCGTCGCTGGCACTTTCTTTTTGCACCTGGTGAGAAACAAAAAGACAGTCAAAAAGGATGTCTAATGTTAATTATATTAACAATAAACAATAAAATGTTGTTTTCATGCCCTGTAGATTGACTTAAAAATGACAGCTGCTGTCAGAATATATAAATGGCACTTACTTGGCACACATGTAGGCATTCTCTCCACATAGTACGTCTGGTTTAACAAACAGTTCCAGGGCTCGCACGATGTTTGCTGCTTGCTGACGGACAAAAGCAGAGAGATACATGGTGTTGCTGAGGCACGTTTAAACAATATATATATATATATAGATTATATAATATTTCCATGGAAATTAAAGTTATATTGAGTTCTTGAGTAACATACTCGAATCTCCAAAGCGATGTCCAGGTAAGGGTCATATGTGTCTGACACACTTTTACAAATAGAGCATTTCACTGAAAGACACAATTAGAAACAAATGAGATTCTCTTGGCACTAATTCTGAAGAAATACAATGTTAATGCAACTGGGTGATCATCAATTACAGGAATATTTCACCCACCTCTGTTCCACTTCCTGTAAACAGAAGACTATCAAGAACCTCAAAACCAACTGCCTCTTAATCTCAGATCAAACATTAAGGGGAAATTCCTTTTCATTTAGCTCTCTTCTCAATATTTATATTTCAGATATGACTGTTATAACTTACTCAACCAAACACCTGTAAGCAGATGGAATTATCCTAACATTTTGCAAGTTGCTGCCTTATCTGAAATTGTATCTTACAAACTATTTTCTGATTAAACTTTAGATCACTAAGCACTGTAAGGGACATTTGTAAATTATCTTTAATAGCTGAAATTTCGATGGATGTCTAGTAGCTTTCCTAATACTTTTGTATTTGAATCAAAATGGCATTTAACTTGTCCTCTAGCAAATGGCATTATTTGCAACAGTGTTATCACACATTTAGTCAGTCTTCACAATATGTTATGTGATCTACAGAAATTTAAAGGATTAATAAAATATAATTTTGCTGCGTCAGTGGGTCTCACAAAATAATCTGACAAGTCAGAGAAACCCAATGACCAGCATATATTTGGTTTGGTAGCAGTAAAGGTACATTTAGAATAACTTCTCAGTAACAGAGACAGCCTGCTACTTTGGATCTGCACATGTGAACGCAGTATCGAACTACATCAAACGGTTTCAGCGATATATATTTCGTTAACACTGTCATTAGTCTAGTCTGATGGGTAAAGGATCAATATGCAATACCAAAAGCAACAAATGTGGACATTCACAAAAAGTGCACAGCTCTGGAGGCAATATTTTTCTTCCTTTCCTTCTGTGAAAAAAAAAAGTCAATACCTCTTGACCTGAGGTAGCCTCCAAAGATCTGGTGAACCAGCGTTGTGGCCTGGGTCTGCCTGTCAAGCCTACAGACAGGAAGAAAAAGAAAGAAATCATTAAAAACGACATTGAGAAAAAACACAGACATCGATCCATTTTCTGCGCTTCGCCTGAGCCGCGGTGGCAGCAGGCGAAGCGAGAAGGTCCAGATGTCCAACTTCACACTCAACTGTTTGGTGCACCGGCCCAAACAGCAGCCAGAGCTCCCCTCTGAGCTGCTCCCTCACATTCCCCTGACTGCTCCACAACGAGCTTCCTCCCCAGGTCTTGTTCCACTAGTTGGACTCCAGCAAAACCAGGCAATAAAAAAAAAAAAAAAAAAAAAAACTTTCAACACTTTTAAGAAACGATAATAAAGCCTTACTTGGGGTAGCCATTGAGACAGGCTTTCTGCATCGCATCGATGGTATACCGCAAAAATTCATGGGCGTCCTCTTGGCTTCCAAAGCGAAAATGTCTGGCAATTTCTGTGGGAGACAAAAGAGTTGATGTTAGCTTTTTGCTAATTAAATGTTTCTAACCCTGAGTGTACTGACATTAACACAAATTAAAGTGCTTTATTACAATTATTCATGTTTTAGCGACACCACTTACTGAATTGCATAAAAGTTTATAATCGAAAGCCCAAAAAGCCGACAGATCACAGTGTACAAGTGAACCAGCACATACCTGGTGATCGAGACAGGAGACAATGAAATTAAGGAGCAACACTGTTCCTGTAAAGCCAGTTAGGTCTTTATTCGCAGTTGCAAAATTAAAAAGCAAAAGCAGCATGTGTATATATTCAGTGTACCTTCAGTAGCTCGCGTTGCTAACGTACTCTGTTGCTCAATAAGGAAAATAGACTAGTCTTTATTTCTAAAACCATTCATAGTATTATAGAGTAGCAGTTTATATTGTGGTTTTGATTATTCAGTGTGTTTGCGCCTGGCAATTAGGCACATGCACATTTTATGAAGCAATAATCAGCGGAGACAATGTAATTAATATGTTTAAAAGAGTATTCTTTCAGGAGTGGACAATTTCTTCATCCCTTGTTTTTCTTTTAATTATTTATGTATGTAATCAATTATTTATTCTTATTTCCCCTCTTTTTCTCTTGGCGTGAGCACCATTTGATGTTTGTAGTTCTTCCTGTGCGTTGTGCACTGCACCTGAATAACATGTGTACCAAGACTACAGAGAGTTGAAAAATGGACAAAGAACGTAACTGTCTGAAAACGCATGTTGCTATGTTGTTGAAAACTAAATAAAAAGTGAGTAAAAAAAAAAAAAAAAAAAAGAAACAAAAAAGAGTATTCTTCACTTGACACCCATGCACCTCAGACACATAGTTGAATGCACAGGACCTCATAAGCAGCTTGCAGTCCCTTACTGACTTCATCTAAAAGCCTCACATTAGAGATGCTGTAGCTCTGAACCCTTTGCCTCTACTATTATTTCTTAATGGAGAAATGGGAAAGTGTGAGTTAGTAGAATAATGTGGTCATCCTCACATTCCCGGCACAGCATCCTTGCGCATTTACAACAATGAGTCACCCCTTACTGGGAAAAGAGGAATAACACACTATGCTCTAATGACCTGTTCAGGGCCCTTCTCAGAGCTGGCAGAGACAACATCTTGAACTCGGCTGGCACACGATGGTGGTTGTGGTTATATTTTGTTTGTGAGGCCTTGGCTGTGAGATCCTGGGGCAATTTCAGGATCAGTTGCCGTAAGCTCTTTCGATTTTAGTGTGATGACATTGCGCTGCATTTGTATTTTTTAGGAGGCGTGTTGAGCAAGAGGCACAGATGTTGTATTTTCATTATATGCATTTACGTTGTTCTCGCTGAGGGAGGGGCATTTCTAACTGCTGGGGTGGCCATCAGCTTGATGGATGTAAAGAGAAACCATAAAAACACACAGCACATCCCTCAGTCCTGGTTACAAGGAAGGGAAATGGTGGACTGTACATTTTTGTGCTAAAGCTGCTCCTCTCAGCCCGCAGTCACAAGGAGACGGAGAGGGCATCGGGGAAGGGTGAAGGGGGGGAGGGAGAGAGGGAGAGAGAAAAAGAGGCGCAGGAGGTGGAGACATGATTGCAGCAGCACATAAGGAAGAGGCAGGCAGGTAGGGAGGGAGCGGGTGGAGGGAGGGCTCCTGTGAGACTACAGCACAGCACCTCGCCATGTCAAGGTGCAGCTCACACTTCATCTCTACCCTCTACATGGTGCTCATTCACAGCCTGCTGTCTCACCGCTACACTTTTGCCCTGCAGTTACTGGCTGTTGTCACATGGGACACTGTGGCCAGTGTTGCGTCATCATGACTCTGGCAGTATTAAACCCTGAAATCAGGCGTCTGTGACTCCTGACACAACCTGCATTGAAACTGGCGGGCACAAACTGCTCAGCCACAATCACACAGGGTTGGAGGAAGCTGGTGGTCTTACTTTTCAGGTCTCTGATGAAGGAGACAGGCTTGATGGCATTGCCCGTGTTGGCAAAGGCTTGAATGATATGGTTCTGCATTATACAGATCATACAGAAGCCCGACTGGTGACCTGAAACACAGACAAAGACGAACATATCAGAGCCACTCACAAAATTATTATTGGGATATTGTGACAATACTGGGATGCAGAAAAACATCATTGTTCATGACAAATGCAATGTAAAACATAATTTATTGTAAAACCCTACCGTTCATCAAAACACAATGGTGAATGGTTTTAGTCAGTAAAAAAAAACTTAAAATATGTCAGAGTAAGAATTAGGCCGATTGTATCTAAATAAATACTTCTCAAAAGCATAGCAACAAGGAAAATTCTAATTAATTTCTATTTTCAAACAAATATTCAGTATTCTATTTGTGTTTAAAGGTAAAAATGTATTGGAAAAATTAAGGATTTGGAATATCATATATTTTAATCAATTTGAAGGACATGCTTTGCTTTCACTGTATTTACTTCAAATCTGGGGGAAAATAAGTTCAAAGTATTTCAGTGAGCAAAATGATGAGCCTTGCATACAGTTTGTGAATGACGACAATGGTTGTGGAGCCTCTGTCGAGCAGGTTGTAGCTCATAACGATTATGGGCAAAGTAAATTGTGCAGTTTTGAAGGCTCAATGGTGGGCGACTGTGGCTTAGTGGTGAGCAGGGTCGTCCTTCAATCAGAGGATCGGCAGTTTGATCCCAGGCTCCGCTAGCCCATGTCGATGTGTCCTTGGGCAAGACACTTAACCCCAAATTGCTCCCGTAGCTGTGTCTACGGTGTGTGAATGTTAGCTACTCCTGATGTGCAGGTGGCACCTTAGCTCCTCCCATCAGTGTGTGAATGGGTGAATGATGTCATGTAGTGTTAAAGTGCTTTGAGTGGTCAGAAGACTAGAAAAGCGCTATACAACTTCAAGTCCATTTACCATTTACCTATGATCTCAATGCTTTAGTCACCTGTAAAACAATACTTCCTAAGATAAGAAGTCTTGAGAAAATGAAAACTTCTGTCAGGCTATGCATCTGCAGCATGCTTCCACTAGTCTGAGCCAACATGTAATCTAGGGAGCTTAGTATTTTACAATTTGACCTTCAGCTCTGAAACTTTGGAGGTCAGCGAGGCTTTGCTTTCTTGGCTTGTTAAAAAAGATTAAGTCAGTGAATCACAGACTGCTGAATGTTTCAGAACCTGAATAAAAAGTGTGTGTGAACAAACTGGCCAACCGAAGCAGCTGATTTGGTTTTGCTTCTGCAACTGCTTTGGCTTGCCATCCACATTGACATTCAGCCACATGTGTCTGCACATGGAGCGACTGTAGCGAGATTAGAGTCATTTTAAAACTATGCGGGTGTGCGTAATGTTAAGAAAACATATAAGTGAATGAGAGTGTAACTGCTCCGAGTGCGGCAGCATTAATGGGCATGATTCAAATACTCACAGGCACGGCTGTGCTCCTTTGAGAGTAGGTAGTTGGCGAGTGGCGGGGTGTAGGTGAGACACTGCACTGTGGAGTTGAGGAAGCAGGTGTTCCCTAGGTTGTGGAGACCGGCTCCCACCCTGTACACACGCTCCCATTTAAGGGTGAGCTTGCTCCCTGGAAAGAGCATCTTCTGTGGTGCAGGGATCCCATCGCACTGGCCGCCAACAGTGTTCTCTGAAACTGAAGGAACAGTGCAGTCACTTTTGTGATTTATCGGGACAGTAACGCAGAAAATTAGCTTCTATGGCAAGCAGCAGAGGACAAAAGGTGAATATGGAAAAGGTCAAAGTCTTTCTCTTCAACTTGAGAGCTTACCTTGCCTCTTTATTTGGGCAGGCTCAGTGGCCCTCTGGCCCGTAGCACCCTCATTCCTGGGATTGAGGATCACATACTTGTTCTTCAGGCTGTCCAGTTGATAGGAGAAACCCTTGCTGGCCGGCTCAAACTCGATCTTCTGCAGGAGGACCTTCTTGGCAGAAGAAGCCAACAGTTTGTTGAGGTCACCCTCATCACCTGTCTCCTTTCGACCAGGTTTTAATGCCTCTTTGAGTTTATCCACTATCGGCATTGTTGGAACATCACTGCAGAGAAAGTTGGATTGAGTGTCAGTGTCATAAATTGTTAACAGAGTCACTTCACTAGTCCCACATGTAGCAACACAAAACAAATAACACTCATTCCTCCTAAAGGGACCAATCACATATCATCTTATTAGGTACACCCTATTTGAAAGAACCTCACAGTACCTGGACTGGCTTTTTCTATTACATTCAATCTGTCACCATGGCAGTGTTAATGGCCCTCTGAGCTGAATAGGAGCTAAAGTCAACCTACAGTTGATCAAAATTCTTTTGTGAATTTATCTCTCAGATAATGACTTAAGTGCCCAATAACACCCTCTCAAGGCCACATATCCTGACGTGGCTCCACGAGAGATATAAGGAGTGTGTGCATCTGAGGAGCCAACTGGGTCTTGGCAGCTGTCCCCACAGTTATGAAAGACAGCAGGCGTTGGTAACATCGGGTGGCGGCGGGTGTTTGAGAGGAGAGGAGAGGACAAGCATGAGAGCACATGAGGCGTAAACAGTTGCTGTTAAATGCCAGAATTAATTCTTATCATTTATTTTGATTGCATCAACGTTTTTATTGTTGTCTTCCACCAATTGGCACGTCTCTTCAGTAAAGTTGTGTATCATCAAATGTTGTCATCTGGACCATCGGTAATATGAGAGATGCAAAAAAATGACTCAAGATAACAAAAATAAGACATTTGCATTGGTTGTCTGCCGTCCCTTTAAATATAGGAGTAGCTGAGCGCACCAGAAGGACAGTTTCAGAGCCGATAACAACAACAACCATCTGCCCGAGTCAGCCCATTGAATGACTTCTGACGCGTTACTTTCTACAAAAGGCAGCAGACTGGCAAATGTGGTCAATGCTGACCGAGGAGTGAGAAGATAAATCATTCAGTCTCCTATAGCCTCCATGTACTCAGGACACAGCCGAGACGCCCCAAACACAACAAACCATCCTCAAAGGTGAAAAGCATTACATCATGAAGATGTTACAGTTTCTACGACACCAAAACACCGAAGGCATGGAGCGCCACGAGAGTCGTGCTCATCAGAGAGGGCAGTGACGTCATGAAGAGGGAAGGAGGGCTGAACATGCATTGTATGCACAAGGGCACGCTGACCTTCATTTGCTGCTGATCCTGATAAAACTAAAAACGACACACAGCCCACATGGACACAGATGACTGCAGTGATGCAACTGCGAGACCAGGCGGCAATACTGATACATTAACCACAACGTGGGTGCTTGATCAAATTATTATGTCACGACATTTCGCAATTTTATTTGTACGTAGCACACAGAAACTTTGTAATTTTGATATTTGCATTTACAATCTGGAATCTTGTCACGAAAGGGACATTTTTATTTTATTTGTTTTATGTTGTGAGGTGATATGAGCCATTCACCAGTAGAGATAGCTATGCGTGGATATTAGTCGAGGCTACAAGTGTTAATGTTCATGCATAGAGAGCGCATATGGTCGTGTAGTGCACAACTGTCAGCTCCAGCTTACGTACATTAGAACGTTACATTGGATGCCTTGTTTAGACGTTAAGATGGCTGGCGGGAGATCTGACAGCAGATTCACGTAGAGGGAATCCCAAAATATGTCACTTTCAGATGTGGATGGTTTAAACATTGTTTGAGGACGTCAGGTGATGGCAATTCCATAAAATACTGTAATTTTAAGAGTTTTGCATTCAGGTACATCCATACCCTCTAGTTAAACTATTCCAAGCAATTCTGTGTGTTTAATATGTAATGACCTCTCAATATGAACATGACAATAAGTCTCACGTTCATGTCCTCTAATGACACTGGTTTTAAAAAGCTATCGGCCTATTCTGCTTCACACTGACATGCTTATTTACATCCGTGCAGTTGTCAATGTTTTCTTTAACTTACAAATACATTTTATAATGCAATCACAGGCCAAACATTAATAATAATAGTTGATAATGGCATGTTTTTGCTAAGTACAGATAATATTAATAGGTGTAAATAGCACACCATATTTGGACCAATACATAGAAATGGTTGGAAAATCAACAAAGTGGAGTCAACATGTCCGACTGTGACCAAACGTACAGACTAGAAAAATACTAATTAGAAGTCATCTTGCAATGTTGTGTTGCAGCAACCACAGTGGCAGAGCAACATGAACAATGTATCATCATTATTATACATTTTTGAACATGTTTCAGACCAACCTCTCTACTGGAGCCAACAGCTAACAATAAAATAACAACCCACCCCATATGGATAGAAGAGAAAAAAAATTAATAGGGCTGAAATGATTAGTCAGTTACTCGATTAGTTGACCCGTTTTGCTGATTAATCTTTTAAGACATGTTTCAAGTAAATACAAAAACTGGCTCCAGCTTCATAAATGTGAAAATATGTTACTTTTCTGTTTTTGATACATTGTAATTTGTTTGGTCACGTGCTAGTTAACTTAATAGTTTTGCTTTTTTTTTTTGCGACTGCTGCTCAGAAAAGACGAGAGAAGAGATAATCTTTTAGAAAATCCCGGTAAACATTTTTTTCTCTATTTTCTTTTGGCAAATTACGTAATCAACGCGATTGTGTCGCTGACACAGAAGAAGCTGCAGGACGAGGTAATGTTTCAACGCAAACGACAACGTGCAGGGAAAAAAAGGAAAAAAAAGCAAAGTCTATTTATACCCAGTAATAACCAATGAGCAGCTCAACTCACAAAGCACCCACTCGTGGACTAACAACGCGAACGCATTTTATCGGGAGCACGTGAAGGCAACACAGCTATTGCTGTCACTTCTTTAAAAAAAAAAAATCCCTCCATTGTTGTTGCTCGATCAGACAACTAACGTGACTAAACCAAGTGGTGTGCGGTCGTCCTGGGTCGCAGTTACCGACTCCTCCAGCAGCAGCAGCAGCTCTGTCCACCAGTCGACTCGCAGGGCCACTCATCAGAGCTCACATGCTAGGCTGCTAACCTCGACCACAGCTAACGGGAAAGTCAACTTGGTTGGTCTCAAGTTTGGAGACAAAACCACGGCGTCACTTCGATACGGTCGTACCCCTCCTCGTATAACGGGTATCGGTGTTACGACACACCGGCGACGCTGCTCGTTGTGTGGTTGTCGGTCTTTTCACGCGCTTGACAGAAGCGGCGGTGGCGGCGAATTAGCCGCGGAGCTAACTTAACGTGGCGAGAGGCTCAATGTGGGTTAGCACCTCGGCGTCCGGGTGGCTAACAGATCCCCCGGCAGCCACATTTAGCCTGCTCCTTAAACCACCTCATCTTGGAAATACATGCCAACACATACCACGGACACCCGAGAGGCGTGTGTGCGCTCACCTTTCGTTCAATCGCCTTAAAACGTTGACAGTACAGGGGTCCGCTTCCTCAGCTGTAGCTCTCGGGTCTGGTATTTTCGCCCATGCTGCATTATCAAAGGGCGGCGACAACAATGATTGACAGGGATGAAGGGCCAATTGGAGCGCGGGTCACGCCTCCGCTGAAGGTTTCAGCCAATCAGCGCTCGAAGTGACGCAGCGCTGTCGGGAGAAAACCACAAGCGACTTCGAGCCAGCGCTGTTTACCATTGACGCTATCGGCGGGATATATGTTTACAGTTTTTTAATGGAACAACAAAGAGAGCCGACAAATCCTCAATTGTATTCTGCAGTTGTGTTGGTCTCGAGCCAGTTGCTCACGTGGAAAGCCATCGAGGATGAAACCGCTTCCCTCGTGTCAATTCCCCTATTGCCACTGATTTTACCCCCCAAAAAGATTATGCCTGCAGATTTAATCCATATTATAGGCAGCCTATACAGACCTACATTGAGTTATAAATCATGTATAAATAATGTATAATCATCGATGATACTAATGCTGTTGGAGTGAACTAACACAAGTCACTCAGAGGAAACATTGCGGCTGCATTTCATCCTTGAACATATTTAAATAAACGCAATATCCAGCAGCGCTATTTACTGTACTTAACTCTTAATAATTTCATAATCGTGAAATCCCGAGTGTCATTTCGATAATTACGTATTCGTGCACATGGATAGGCTCGTGAAGGAATGTCTGTGACATGTCACGTGCTGTTGTCTCCACTAAGCGGCAGCAGATTGCTGTTGTAGTGTCACAGAGTAGTCACTGTCCCTGCCTCGATTAAGTTTCTTAAATACTGATTTAAGGACACTGAGCTTTATTTATTTGTTTATCTTGCCTGCTGTGCGACGTGTGCCTCCCTTTATTCTTTTACCTGTATTGTTTATTGTATGTACACAACTAGCAAACCAAGCTCTGCTGATTCTTTAATGAAGTGGAGTCTTGGCAATCTGCACACACACTGAGCGTTGATGTGGAAAAATAACCATGCAAAGCATCCAAACAGGGTTTGACATTTAATGCAATAGTCAAAATGTACAGTATTGTTTTCAGCTGGACATGCATGCAAAAATCATCTCAAATGTCTCATGTGAAACCAGCACAAGACATCATACTTGACTACAGTTTCAAATTAAGAACCTTTTTACACTCTCATATTAATTATCAAAGTCACATGGCATTTGCTCAACACTTTTATGGTCACATCAAAGGCTCTGAAAGTAAATGGATGATCGGTTACAATATCGTTAACCAGCTGTCCTAGAGGACAAGCCTCAGGCAGGTAACATCAGGCCTACAATTTGACCTAGAATGCACATGAACTGTGTATTTTGCTTATATTGTTAAAATACTTGGTCTTCTCTTCATACAATACCAATGATGTCACAAAAAGTGGGCTTTTTTTTTTTTTCCTCAATAGAATATGATGAATCATATGACCTCCTTAAATAAAATAGGCTCTTACGCGAAAGCATTACAAAGAAAAGAGCTGTAATATAAAAAAATACAAAATGGAGGATTCAATCCTCCTTCTCAGAAATTTTTCATTAGAGACAATATGACTGCTGTGACAATTGTGTTCAAAGTGCATTCTTGTCTATTCAGGATTATTTAAAGAAAACATAAGTATAAGCACTGATTGCGCTTAGTCGAAATAGGTTTGTCACATCTCTTTTTTAAAAAAAAAAAAAAAAAAAAAAAAAGAATTTGCATACTCAGCACAAGTAGTAATCTGAAGCAGGACAGGCAAGCGGTGGTTGTTCCTTGTGATAGCTCTGCTGCCACAAATCAGGGTGCCAATTGCCACTTAATGTTATTTAAGAACAAACCGATTCACAGAATTGTTACACTTTGAGTTATAGGTATGCACGTGTTGCATTACAGAATTATAGTTCCCTTTTAAAAAACAAAACAAAAAAAAAAAAAAAAAAAAAAAAAAAACAGCAATACCTTTGGTTAAAAAGGTAAAATAGCTCACGAACAAAAACGCTTTGAACAATAATACTGAATTGTGATGATTATCCCCTTATTTCAGCTGACGGAGAAGTGGTTTATGAGGAAGTGCTTTGGATTTAGGGGTAGAAGTGTCTGAAGGTGCTGCATTCATAAGACTGTTGATTAAAAACATAATCAGGCCTGTAAATCAAAACAAGCTCACCACAGAGCACTTGCTCTATGGTGTTAACAAAAAAAAAAAATATGTATTTGTGTTTTTGGCATTTGTATCTTATTATATCTTAGACATCTTTAGACTATTGGACAGTGGTGGAGTTAAGGATCTTCGATGTCCAGGAAATCCTTTTTAGGCGGTGCTGTCCCTCTGTACCAGGCACACGAGTCATCACTCCTCTTGATGCAAGCAAAGTGTTTGGCCTGCCCTCCGTTGACCGTCTTCTCGATCAACCAGTCCGTCCACAGGCACTCTGCCGGGCTGCTGATCATGCAGGGGATGGAGGTGCAGCGGGTGATCTGAGGATCGGAGAAGAGATAAACATTAGGGCTTTAACTTCACACAAACAATGCATCTTTCAAGATTACTGTACTTTGCAGTCATTTTCTACCTTGCAACCACAGCCCATTTCATAGCGCTGAGTCAGGCTCTTCTTCTGAGTGACACTCAGGGTCTCCCAGGGCTCGAGGAAGTCACACAGTGTGATATGCATCGTCCCATCAGCCTCCAGTTTGCCTGAAGAGGAAGAAAAGTTCATTCGATGACATGAAAGCTGAAGTGAAAACGTATTATGGAAAACAATAGTTATAGTTTATAATGTGCGATTTGAAATGTGGGGACAGTTGTACCTGTGATAAGATACTCCTTGCCGTTATGTTCCAGACTCACGCCACACACTGCAGAGGTGGGAGCTGTGTAGATGGCTTCAACATCCTGGGTGGGACCTTTGAACATCTGACAATTCAAGCAGAGAACACAGCATTTAGAGATTCATATTGCAAATAAGTTTATGACGTGAAAACGTGAGCTTTATCCAACATACCTTGATTTGTTTGATGTCATACTTGATCCGCTTGATGGGGTTTCCATAGATGTCATTGCCAGCGTCAACCTCCTGCTTTCCAACTACTTTTGCCCGGATAACTGGAGAGAGACAAAAGCAATCCACATTTACATTCATTGTATTCAAAGACAAAGTTTCAAAGTCAAACACCATTGTCATGTAAAAAGCGAACAGGATCTGGGTCCGTCTGTATCTGATCTGGGCCCTGCCCAGGTTTGGCATGCTGGAGTCGGCAACAACACATTGCTGTGGCTTGGATCTGAGGAGTTTTTCGTGTGCCAGGTACTGGGAAGACAGAGGCAACATGAGTGTTTCATCAGCTGCAATCAGAGGGAGGAATGTGTGCTGCCTGTTCCCAGGCTCCTGGGCCGACGCAGGAGGAAGCCAGTCAGCAATCTTTGAAAAGCTGAACTAGAATGCTCCCCTTCGGCCCCAGGCCTCTCTGCCGGCCTGCCTCTCTGTCTGGTTAGAGGTGCTGACATGCAAATCAACCTCTCTCCCTTTCGTGTGCAGCCTTTTTCCCCTTCTCTCTCTCTCCCTCCCTCCCTCTCGCTCCCTCCCTCCCTCTCACTCTGAGGTTCCAGCTTCCAGATTCAGAGAGGTTTGGACGAGGAAAAAAATACAACAGTTGAAGTGGAAAAATATCTTCAGAGCCATACCGATGAGCCTTTGAGCTCAAATACTGAGTATTCAACACAAAAATATGACTCATGTGTTTCACAATCACTGCGTCTGTCATGTGACTCCAAGTGTTGAAGTACAGTATAGTATTGATCATAAGCCAGTCATAGCTAAATACCTTGTTTATTATATGTATTATGCAGTGATCACTGCACGTTCACATGACTACTATGCTTACAAAATCGTATTAAAAAAATAAAAGCTATTCAGTGGAGGAGACTAGCGACAGAGTTAATGTTAACCAGATGTTCTCCCTAAAGTCACAGTTTAAGTCCTTGCTTTCTCAAGGTGGCAGCTACCGACCTAAGACCATCACCAGTCCGCTTCCTTACCAAATAAGATCAAGACTTTTCACTTGCTTTTTATATGACGAAGGTATGAAGCTGCGAGCCACATGTGCCCTAATTTGATGACAATAGAGGCTTAGAGAACATCTCCTTTTAAGGGTCTAAAGAGTCGACCTTAAAAAGAAAAAAAAAAGAAAAACAAGGAAAAAAGGAGTGTGTGTGTGTGCACAGATGGAGAGAGTGATGGAGTGATGGGGATGGTTGCATTCTCCAAGCAAGGGAACAGAGGAGAGAAGAGACAGGAATAGCAGTCACATTGCAGAGGTAGCCCAGCAGCGTCGTGTGTGTGTACAGGGAGAAGATCAAGCAGTACGGAGAGGGAGGGAGGATTTAGTTTGTAGCTCGGAAAATGTGCAAAATACTGACTTGTGCATGCTGTGTGCTTCTGTGTGCGCCGTGAAGTAGCAGATATACTGACAAACAAGCTGTACACACTACGGGGCACAATTTAGCATGACAAACTGCACCGTGTGATCGTCTACACCAGGGAAGATGGTTTACAAATCACAAACACTACACTTGGAGTGAGTCGTGCTGAGAAACTCTCCAACTTCTCTGGCTACAAAGAGGATTAGTGGTAATCCCCTTCACCCAAGTGTGCAGGATCACACACACACAGATCACTTCTCTTTCTACTAGTGGAATGTAGGGCAGGTGAAAATATGCACAGTATTTTAAAAAAAAAAAGAAAAAACATACACAATGTGGGCATATGTGAATGATATACTGTATCTCATTGAGCACTTAGGCTTTGAAAAGAACTTTGTGAGGGTGCAGGTCATCTCTTCTAAGTTGAAGTCAACGTGCTAAAAATAGACACTTTCTTCAAATCATCATGAAGAATAATCAATAAAATCCAAACCAGCTCTGATGCCCATTGTACTGAAGCACTAATACATTAGTTTTTCCTTGAGGTGGCATAGTGCACTTTATTCTGAAGTCATTTCGACCTAATTGCCTGTCCTGATGTACAGTCTAATTCTCACGAAACATGATTATGTTTTCTGGAACAGGCTGACAAAGCCCTAAAATAAATCACAAGTTTCAGAAAACTTGGGACTAAGGGAACCGTCTAATTTACTAGTTCCTCAAAACACATTATTTTGTATGTAGTATAGTGGTCATTGGAGTGCTTTAAAAAACAAAGAAAAAGAAGAAAGCAAATGCATGTCATGTAATTGAAGGGCCTGTACATCCATTTACCTCTCTGAGAAGCCACAAAGTGGTCAGACGAGAGACTACAGATTCAAATTGACTCCTTTGCTGAACTTAAAAAAAAAAAAAATACATGGGTTTTATCCACCATTATCAGTTTGTGTACTTTACAAAATGAGCAGATTGATCAGTGCATCATCACCGGTGATGCTGGAGTTTAAAGCAGCTACACACAGTCAAGCTGGTTTTGATGGCAGCTCTGTTTACACAGCTTGCGGCGCAGGGCTGTGTTTATACCGGAAGTCACGTTAGAAAACGGGCTTCCTTTCAAGAGCTCAAATGTTTCACTTTCCTTGTTCACAAAAGTGGCACAGGTATACTCGACAAATCGCAGAGTGTTTGTGAAATAAAGTGGAAACACATAACGAGCGCAGCATATGACCGCCCGGCATTCCTCTGCCTCAGCCAAGGACCCGAGGGATGGATTTCAATTTATGAGGGGAGATTCTTTTTTTGGTTCCTGCTCTGTCTGTTTTGACAACACAAAATGGAACTACATGTTTACATCAATAGCTGATTTGGTAAATTTGAGAGAGAAATAAGTCAGGCTCTCGCAAAATACAGAAAGCTGAGGTCAACTAGGGGCAGAGGTGGAAACTGACCAGTTAAAACCACATTTTTCTTTGATCAGACTTTTTCCCCCATCATGGATTTGTACCTTTACCTCTATTCTTCACTGTATCTTGGCGTTGACTCCCACAACAAGACTTCTTTATGAAGTACAAGAGATCTTCAAAACGGACTTTGCAAGGGGCCTAATGGTGCAATGGTCTC
The DNA here is from genome assembly GCA_016806645.1 of Ophiodon elongatus. Taxonomy (NCBI): domain Eukaryota; kingdom Metazoa; phylum Chordata; class Actinopteri; order Perciformes; family Hexagrammidae; genus Ophiodon; species Ophiodon elongatus. The sequence continues at coordinate 1,314,118 of JACSYO010002129.1, forward strand.
ACACAAATGCGTAGTTTCAGTGAACTTTGACCGGTCTTCCCCATTTTTAAAGAGACACTGTAAGCTACTCGTGTTCTTGAGTAATTTTCCAGACACTCTGATGACCCCACGTATGTGCAACTTAAGTGACACTTTCACTTCAGTAAACTGTCTGAAAGTGAGTCAGGGTTCCTCAAAGTGAAACTACTACTACTACTACTACTACTACTACTACTACTACTACTACTACTACTACTACGCAGAAAGCCTTTCGTCTTGCTAACTATTGCTAATTTAAGTAGAATATTCAACTTGGCAAGTTATCAATAGCCAAATTGCAAATAGCCACTCCGTTATACTGCATGTAAGCTGATCACTTTGATTTATCGTAACTGTCACCTACAGTCCAGAGAATAGTAGCCCAGAAACTAAAATAAAAATGAAATTGGAAAACAAGAAATAGTTCAACTCAAGTTAAATGTCATCCTTAGCTAACTTCCTTTACACTTTCTAAGTGTCTTTCATGAGCTACCTGGCTGCCTGTGAGTAGTGGCAACTTTTTATTTATCTCAACGAAAAAGGTAAAAGGAACTTCAGATAAATCAGGACTTTCCTTTACAGTAAAGTCTCCAGCAGGAAGGATAATGTGGTTTCTTCACCCTCCAAAGCCATGGAATCGCATTGGTAAAGAGAAACCTTTGAATAAGTCAGCGTCTGTATACATACCACACACTCAGCCAGCTCACAACCAAGAAAAAAGACCCTCAGCACACCACCAATTTAAATAGCTACACAAGCTGGTCACTGTTGAGACTCTCGTTAGCTTACGGCCTGTGTTGAAGGCAGCAACAAGCAGTGTTTTGTAACAACTAAAAAAATATATAAGAGGGAAAGGATTCACATGACCTTTGAGAAAGCGCAAATGAAATTGCCATCTAGTCATTAAGCAAGTGCACCATAAACCTCTCAACCCCAGAGTTGAGGATGATAATTTATTTAGCATGATGCTGTTGAGCATTACTTTATCCACAGTTTACTCACCAGGATGAAATGCATACTACCATGTCTGAGCCGTTTGTCACACAAACACTCCACGAATGACTCTTAGAGGGAAGATAACAAAAACTCTGATCATTCTCAATGACAGGCAACAATATGGCAAAAAGGGGTTTGCAAGCGATCGTGTAAAAACTGTTGAAATATTTAACATTTTGTGTTTCTATGATACTCAGTATAGGTGTTCAGGTCCTATATTAAGCCCTGCATTCAAAAGCTTACTTAAGCAAAAAGTTTGTAAGTATTATCAGCACATTTTACTTTAAGTCAAGTCAATTTTTATTTATGTAGCGACAAATCATAACAGAAACGGTCTATGGAAAGTCATTCTGCATTAAAATGTTCCCCCGTCAGTGTTTGACTATTATTTATGATGTTTGTGGATAAATGCTGCTGATGCATGAATGTGTATGTGGCACTTTACTGCTGTAGGTGTTTACGGTTGTGCTCGTTTTCACACTTCTATATACTGGTGGATCGTTTAATCTACAGCAATGCATCATATTTTATTAGATTATCATATATGTGCAGCATCGCCATCCTGAGAGAACCACGTATTACTTAAAAGGCAACCTTTCATGGGAGTAGAAAAACAGCCCTGTTTTCAGCTTTGTGACGATGCATTTTCCAGCTGACCCAAGAAGTTTTTTTTTCTTTTTTTTTTGTTTGATGAAGAAGAAGAAGAAGAAGAAGAAGAAGAAGAAGAAGAAGAAGAAGAAGAAGAAGAAGAAGGACTTTTCTCATCACATACAGGATCACCTTCAGTTTATCACAAACATTCAAAATCATAACATCTACAGATACAAGGTTTTCACTGGAGAGGCAGGGTATGAAAAACTGGAATCAGAAAAGTAACTTAGGCTCTCAAATAAAAGTATATAAAGCCCTCTGAGATGTGGTGGAGTAAAACTATAAAGTAGCATAAAAAAAAAAGGAAATACTCAAACTTGATTACAGTTCTTGAGTAAATGTGCTTAGTTACATTCCACCACTGATTCTATTGTAGATCAAAAAGTAGGCAAATTAAATAAAGTAAGAGCTAGACGTCTGTCACTATCCTGACTCAAGACTATCTCCAGATGATTAGAGAGAGAAAGAGAAGGGGGGGGGGGAAAGAGAGGAGGGCAGTGGAAACAAAGATTGAGAGACAGAAAATTCCCCCCTCCTATCCCCTGTAATTGTAAACACAAGAGTAGGGGAAGTTTTCCCCCTCTCAGCATCTACGGTTTCTTAGTCAAACAAAATAAATGAAATGATCCTCGACACCATATATTCAAACGAGTTAAGACACTACGCTGCTTCATGTGCATTAGTCGCGCTCAGTGAGTTAACTTACCGACGTCGGAGTTGCAAAACGCCTGCTGAGGATGCGCTGGGGAGCAGCTGCAGGCTTCTGCTATTTCTTCCACTCGCCACAGAAACAGGATGGCCAGGGTGAGTAAACAACTGTTCGCCGTCCAGGTCATCTTCGAAAACTGTTTGGTTCAAAAGTGATACGATAAACGAGGAAGGAGCAGTCGAGCAGTCCGGCGAGACTAAAGGAGGTGGATCGGAATCAGAAATGTCCCCGGCTACGAGCGAACGAGAGACGGCCCACTTGTCAGAGTGTGAGACTCACAAGGCATGAGAGGCTTGTCATTCCTGTAAAAACAAAGACTGCACTCAAACGCAGAGACTTCCTCCTCCAAAGCTGTTTTCCACTCCCGTCGGCAGCAGCCTGCGTTTTATTAGCGCAGGCTGGCGGCAGACTCCTCCCCCGCTGGGGCCCTCAGCCAGTGAGCTGCGGCGGCAGCACTGTGGAGGTCAGGGGCTCCCGAAGTCCTCTCACCCACCCGCAAACCCCGTCGTCACCTTCTGTCACAATAGTCCCGCATGAAGAGGTCGGATGGTTGGCACACGCACGCACGCACGCACACATGTGCATGACTGATGCTTTTTCTTCTTCTTCTTCTTCTTTTTTTTTACGAAACATTCAACCTTGAACTTTTCCAAATTCACTTGGGAAATCCCACTCTAAATAACATTTAAATCTAACATTAATTTAAATTATAACGTTACATCAAAAGCTATCCTTCGGTAAAGAAAAAATAACCTGAAATCAAGCTCGGGAAAAATTGGGGTAATTATGTCATCGTGTCTGAGATATTTCCTTATCTCACAATCTTTGTGAGTACATTTAGGGAAAAAAATCAGCAGATAACTATTTTGTGGTTTTGCCATTCCAACAAAATGGAAATATCCATGTTATACTGGTGATGGATCGTCTGGGGGGTGTTATGGTTAAATAAAGAAAGCTCCTAAAGCAACTGTCTTATGCCTTTATTTTGTAACAATTTCACAATTGGTATTTTGTAACTATTTCATAATCAGTATGTTTAGACTGTTTTCATAATGACTATGTGTTAAAACTAATTCATAATTACCGTATGCTTAAATCGTTGTGTTGTGTTTAGACTATTTCAGAATTACTATGTGTTAAAACTAATTCATAATTACCGTATGCTTAAATCGTATTATGCAAGCCACGACAGTTAGATACAATGCATTGCGCAATCGGGGGAGCTCCTTTGAAACCTGACGCAGAATGGGCAGCAGGATGACGTACTAAAACGGCGACGACACGAGACGATGGAAGGACCCCGCCGCAAGATGGATGTGACGGGACTTCTGGGGCGCACAGACGTCAGCGCGAACCGGAAGTCATTGGGGGTCACGCGGCAGGACGCGGGAGACGAGGGCCTGTTGAGTGATCCTGTTCCATGGGACATTTTTCTTATTTTTCATATCATGTAATTAAGGTGTAATTGTTTTCATTTCAAAGTAAATACTTTTTTACTTAAACTTCGAACCGCGATTCGGGTTTGTTTATTAGCGGATTCCTCAGTGGGGCTCGGCCTCTTTGTCGTGACGTCTCGAGTGATACATTCTTCGAAGCAAGGATGCTATTTCTCAACAGGGGTAAAGGGCTCAGAAAAATTAAAATCAATTTTATTTCAATTTTATTTATACAGCCCAATATCACAACTCCCAAATTTGCCTCAGGGGTCTTTACGAGACAACGTCCTCTGTCGTCAGACCCTTGAACATTTGGAAAATCTTTTTTAATTGTATTCTTGCCAAGTGTTGGATGAGAAGATTGATACTCTCGCGTTTGTTTGGTGAATATGAATCTACAGCCAACAGCCGGTTCTCTTAGGGTAACAATTGAAAACGGTGAACCAGCTCGCGTGTCTCCGTTTAAAGGTTTAAAAATAAATCTGCCTACCAGCCACTCTAAAGCTCACTAATTAACACGCTGTGTCTTGTTAGTTTAATCTGTACAAAAAACAAAGTAAACACACTTCAATTTTCTGTTTTACAGGAGGCCATGTGTCGGACTGTTTCTTGGCTGGGACCAGTATCTTCCTGGTTGCCTGGCAACTGCTCAGAGGTAAGAAGTAGTCCACCACCCCAACCCAAGGATAACCTGCTGCTCCTGCTAGCTTTTACCGAGCACACAGCCATGAGAGTGGTGCCAATCTTCTCCATTCTCTCTCTCAGTATTCGTCTAATGGAAGTAGATACCTGGACTGACCTCCATCCGACCTTCAACCTCAAGCTACACTGGATGTGGCAACCCTGACATCTCCAAGTTTAAGTTGATATGGTAAACTTGTCACAGCAGTTTCAGGCATTTCCATTTAGCAGTTATGGAGCAACATAATCATTCACCTGGAGTCGTGTATCTTGCCACTGGTGAATTTAAATCCAATACTCGTTAGTTTGGTCTCTACCAACTGTTTATGGAAATATCTGGCTCATTAGCTGTTATATGTTCACTATTTTGTTCCCCAGCTTGTCACTAACTATGTCTGTCTCCTGTTTGGAGCTGCGCAGGTCGTGAGCTGTGGGAATTTAGAGCTTATTCATTGGAAATAGCGGCCGAAAATACAGTAAAGGTTTGAGCCAAACAGCTTAACAATGAGCTAAAACTCTATAAAGCTCCGTAAAGCCGAGTTGAGCTGTAGATTCAGGTGATAATTCTCTGTAAATGTATCACTACGAGACAGACCCCTTTCACATTCTCACATTGTTGCCTCACTGGCATTTGAAATGTTATTTCAAATGAATTAAAGGCGCTTTAAACATTTATGTTGACATTTATTTTAACATTTAATGATAATTCCGAGTAACAATACTGACGTGAGTCCTGCGTAGTAATCGTCAGCCCACGCCGCACAGTTATCTGCGGTTTTAATTCAGTGAGTGTTTATGCGTGCAGTTTCAGTAACTATTAAACACTGTTTGTAACAGATGATGGAAGTAGGAGTGGAGAAGGAGTGGAGGACTGGAGAGAAGTGACATCATCCCCCTAAATTTAATAGATTCAATCTGGCGGCGATTCCCCTAAGCGTATGCTACCCAAGCCCCTCCGCTCTAATGTGAAAGAAACATTATGCTATACTCAAATTCTTTAGTTGTTCCTCATCCCTTACTCGTGCACAAAAATAGATGGCTCTTTAGTTGGAAAGTTCACCGCTGCAAAAGCACCTCAGGAAACTGAGGATCTCAAGAGTTTGGGGTTTTGTGGCTTCCCGTGTTGATTCTGGCTTAGAAACGAGAGATCACAGCGAGGGCACGGCGTGTTTGATGATTAGAGCTAATGATGAATAATGAAGAGGACTGGAGAGGGAAGGAGAGAGGACTGTATCTTCTGTGGCTTCCTCGCTCCCTGACATCATATTTGGCCATCGAAAGTCGGTCTTCTGGCCACTCTGGCAAATATTTCCACTCTTTTCCATAGTTGAGCATTTTTGCCTGGTTGCTTTTCCACAGGTCTCTGTTAGCCCACTTGATGTCTGTGTAAAAAGAGGCAGGGAGGGAGAGGGAGAGGAAAATGAAACAACCAATTTAGTGTCATCGTTGTATTGCCCAACGTCCCATGCGTCTTCATTCACTTTTACAGTAACAATGGTATCCATCAGATTAGGAAAATTTCCAAACTGTTGAAATTTTGCAACCCAGTATGACTCGTAAGCAGAGTGGAAGTTACCAGACACAAAAGACGCAACAATGACAACAACCCAGATGTTGGGCGTAGGACAGGAAACAAGGCACATGAAAGGAAGTGACACATCCAAAACCAAATGAGTAGAAATATGCCTCCGTCTCTTTCCACAGTTTACCAAAAGCATCAGAGGAACAGCAGACTCCTTCTTCTTGGCAAAACCTGCCGCCCCCTGTCCAAACAGTCAGCTTCCTTTGCACTGAGATGCTGACTGATGTGGTGGGCTCTGCTCAGATCACAGCCGTGTCCCCGGCTCCTGAGCATATTTCAAATGACCTCACAGCATGACCATTCTGAGCTATTTCCCACACTGCAACTCTCCCTTTAGGACTCGGTTTTACTCGCCAGTTAAATTCTGGATTATTGTATCAACATTTGGTTTTAATTTGTTGAGAGAGGGCGGATTTGTCAAAGAAGTGCAATGTAAGCAGCCCCCCTGTGTACTTTACCCACTACAAACTCCAAAAGGGGCTCAGGAATGGCCATACATCCCCGAAATTACAGACTTGCAAGGCCAGGAATACTCTCAAAAGGAAGTGCCCGGCAAAACAGAAAAAGAGGGTCTCATTGCGGGAACTGGTGGGTGCTGTGGCAGTGACCCACATCCTTTGACTCCCACCTCCTCTGCCCTGTTGCCTGCGCACATCCCACATGACCTGACCAACGCGTAGCTTTTTGACCATCCATTCCCTGCTGCACCTCCGCCCCCATCCTCTCGACCATCTCTGTTGTGATGTAACCTAGCCACGGCTCAGGGGTAATTCCCATCATTTTCCATTCATCAGTGCACATCTATTCCTATTTTATTGGTGACAATGAATCGGCTTTTGCAAATTCACCTCAGGGTGAGGAGGGAAATATCTGCTTGAAAAAAAACCCAACACAATCACACCATAGACTCTGGGGTCAGATGGTCTGGGCTGTCCTCAGTATGGCGACACAACGTCAGTTAGTCAGCGTGAGTCAGCTCGTAACGTCTACAAAGCATTGTCAGTGTTTGTAATTGGTTTCAGTGGAAATCTTGCTGCCCTGTGAATGCATCACCAGAACTTTCACTTTTATGTAACAGAGCCATTTGGTAAAATAACGTGTAAATTATCGTACAGTAATTTCCTCTATAATGCTACCAGGGAATGACTTGGATGCTGATGAACAATTCAAACAGAACAGCAAACAAAAAGATTGAAGTAGAAGGACTTTATTATTGATCGTAGTTAAAGCAGCAGTATTAGATTTTTTGGGGGAACTGTTTGGGGAATATATCTATTTTTTTTTTATTTTTTTTTATATCAAAATCCAATCATCTTTCTGTAAAACAAAATATGAAACGTGTTAACGTAAGCTATTACCAACCAATTTCTCCCAATGAAATCATGACATCCTTCCATCAATCAATCTGCAAATTGATTGATGGAAACAAATCTGCTCTTTTTAGCATCTTTTCTTTCAAAAACAAAAAAATCAATCAAGTCTTTGTCTTCTTTTTGTGCAGCACTTTGCATCGAGCACTTTGTCTGTTAACCACTACACAAAACAGAAATGCCCCGCTAAAATAAGACGAGGAATCGCTCTGTTTCAGCTACACATAAATAACACTTTTTAGCGGTCCAATCAAAAGCGAAGGATTTGATGAATAACTCCCTTTTGTAACTGAAATATTTAGTTTCACTGGACAATACCTCACAGTACAGGAGCTAAAGACGCTTTAACTTCCGACTTTAAGCTCTGTTTGGCTCCCCACCAGCTCCAGAGGGAAACACCAGCCTCTTTAGCTGCTAAGCGCTCCACTACGTTCACCAGCTAGTTGCTAACTTTGTGTGCCTGTGATTTAATGCTGGAAAGGCGGCATATAATCGGCTTATCAGTGCTTTTTGTTGCTGAAAACAGCTGCCTGCTGCTGCTGGAAGAGGCAAGAGTAAATTTGCAGGCCTTAAAATAAAAACAATGAAATTAAAGATGCTAAAACGCTAGGTTCGTACGAGGGGAACTGTTGAGTTGGGTAATAATTATATGCGGGTTCATCACTATTTGTTTCACATGACATGTAGTCATTTGATCCATCGTAGATATGAAAATAATTATCAGTGCGGATTTAAGATCAAGTATATAATGCTGAATTCCACTTAAATTGGACAACTTGCAGAATTCTCCATTCCATTGTGTGTGTGATCACAACACACTTAATGTTTTCAAACATAAAAACAACATTTTGGGAGAGAATTGGAGTTCAAGGTGTTAGATGAGATTGATAATTTTTAATAAAACCCACGAAATTGAATTAAAAAATTTGGGGCAAACCAAACAAACAAAGCATTTCCTGACTTGCGGGGGAAATTAGTTGTGGGCTAAAAAGACGCAATAATGAAAATACAGCCAGATGTTACTCTCAGCAAAACAAGTGATGACGCCGCTGAACTTTTCCTTTTTCCCTCCGGGTGAACACATTACATTGTGAACCTGGCATGAGATTACTTGTGAATCACCCTTGTTATGCAGCACTCTCTCCTGCTTCCAACGAAACCATTGCTATGAGTTTGTGCCGCCCTGAACCATGAGTGCATGTGGGGGAGTCGTCTTTAAATATTCACAGTGATAATGTAATGAACTACCGAAGCATCTAATCAGTCATCTTTTGTCATGTCATGCTTTGGTGCGCGCACAGTCACACTTCTCAGAAACCCATGAGTCATGTTAGCCTGTTCTGTGTAGCTGTTTATCCCACCTGTCCAGGCATGTAGGCCCACATGTTGTCAAAGTGTGATTGTTAGATGGGGACTTGAAGATAGTCTGAAAACATAATTGCTTGAGAAGATTCCATGATTCATGAAGAGGAAACACAAACCTTTTCGCACAACGTTGAATGGATCTGACATGTTTGATGTTTGTTGTTTTCATTCTGTTGCTGAAAAGTGTAATGATGAACGTGACTTTAAACTATTTTCACATGGAGGATAGCCAAATTTGAATTATTTCAGCAAGACACAACGCTGAAACATTCTGACACAAGAGGTCAGGGCAGATACCTTGTTAATTCACGGAATAGTTCAACATTTTGTGGTACACGTAACTCGCTCTCCCGAGGAGTTAGATGAGGATCAATACTAGTCTCATGTTAGGTAGAAGGCTACATCAAGTAGCCTGTTTGCTCATCTTAGCACAGAGATTGTAAACGGGGTGAAATAGCTTGCCTGGCTGTGACTGAAGGTAACAAGACCTGCCCACCAGCACCTCCTTAAAATCACAAATTATCACATTATAGCTTATTGTTTAATATTTACAAAACACAGAATGTAAAAATGCCAATTCAAGGTTTTACGGTGGATTGTGTGCCAGCACAGACTCCAGGAAGTCTGGCTGATATTTCCCAAAATGTTCAACTCTTCCTTTAATCTCTATTTAGCAGCTTTAACATTTAGCAGAAATACTGTAAGTTCTAAATTAAAACACATTTTATTTCCTCTTTTCTGCTGCACAAATACATAATATTGGTCCCCGACAGACCTCCATTTCACTACTCGTAGTGAAATTAAGTATTGATAAATGCACATGAACTCCTCTCCTGCAGTGAGCTTTGTGGCAGCAACATGCAGACATAGATACAGCTCAGGAAAGAGAGCAACCCCAGAGCAGAAATGTTCTGCATATATCCAGCAGAGTGAAGCTATAAACCAGTCTGATGATTAATCTAACTTGGCCCTATTTACACTTGTCATTTTGTCTGTCTCCCATTTGGATGAACCCCAAATTAAGATTTATATTTTCTGTTGCTTTTGTGAAGAGAAGAGACACAGAGAAAAGGATCTAGATATCACTTTATTTATTTGCCGTTAAAAGAAAGCAGGAAATTATACTCGATATGAAATAAATCACAGGCAGGTGAAACATTTGTAATTAATTAATCAATGAAGATTAAAAAATTTGATTTAAAAAAGAAAATCACACAGATAATATTGTAGCATCATTGCAATCTATTGAATAATACGCAGACAAAATGATCCGAATATATTGAGCCTGGCCCTGCATTTGGATCAGACATACTCCGGTCTCACTACAAAGCGGTAGGTGTACTGGTCATCAGGACAGGGATAGGTAGGAGCCTCGGTCCCATTCACAGCCATGTTGTTCTTGAAGTCCTGAACCTGAAAGATGTACTTGCCTTGACACATCAGCAGAAGACGATTACGAAAGAGGATGTTGGTCCATTCAGAGAGATGGTTGTGAGGCGCCAGCCTCGCTGTCGGGAACGACTCACATCTCACGCCTCGGTTTGAACATTCTTGTTGGGTCCTGAAGACATTTGCCTCCCAGCGAATCTTGTTGCTCTTAAAGATCAGACTGTTGTGGACAGGTGTGTTGAGCGTGGTGGTGGCGCTAGAATCGTATTGATTGTAACGCATAGTACGGGAATTTGAGCGGGTTTCAGTGCGAGTAATATCAGTGCTCCATGGCTCAGCGGTGTAGATCCTCGGTCGGTAATCATCATCTTCTCTCTGGAACTTTGGATTGGATATCAGATTGCTGAAGAGCAGAACATTAAACTGGAAGGCTTTCAAGATGTTTTCACGATACATATTCTTATGAGTGCTGTAGAGAGAGGAGTTGGACTCCAGGCCATACAGGGTCTCAGCGGGGATCATGGGGAAACGAATGCGACTCAACAGGTCAACCTGGGTTTCCAAACTGATCGAGTTGCCCTTCTCTGTGATCCAGCTCTCCACAGTGTGAAGCACAAAATATTCATCTGGCACCACCAAGTCTGAGCGCAGGAGAAGGGATCCGAGGAGCTCGATGGAGAGTTGGCTCCAAGCAGGTGACCCGGTCAGATTTTGGTAGTTCCAGGCCAGATACTGAATACAGTTCTCTTGGAGGACCCAGTCCTGAGTCTCCACTGCATATTCGTAAAGGGACACCTGTGTGTGGAATGAGGCGTCCTCTGGGAGGATTTTAGAGAACAGCCGGCCTATGTCAATCATCAGCTGCTTCACCCCAAACGTATAGGCCATCCAGTGGAGGCACTGCGCAGAGGAGAAGTCCACATCCACCTTGCGGGTATAAATGTACCTATTGAGATTGTAGAGTATTTGTTAGATTTTTGGAGATGTATTCAAGGGATTGTGCTTTCTATTTACGCGCTCACAAAACACCTGGGTGACGTTAATAGAAATACTGTTTCTTAAATCAATTCTAGTCATCATAGCAGTTTCATTATACCTGATGAAAGGGGAGAAATATGGTTGGCAAGACTGGACGACGTCGACCGTGATGCTGGAGATCCCCTCTGAAGCATTGAAGAGTGGGAATTGTGAGATGATCAATTTGTGCGCACAAATCGTCGAACCAACCACCTCCAGGGTCTCGTCTTCCTGAGTGTTTCCAGTCACACTCCGGACTGAGATGAAGAAGTCACAGCTGTTCCCGCTGTCAAAGAGCTGGCTGCGCTCATCAGACAGACTGAGGCTGTGGTCCAACGAGTATAGAGAATCACCGTTGGTCACGTTTGAGCCTAGAACCACAAATCATTGGGATGAACATTTGTCAGAACTCTCATGGTTGAATGCACTTATTGTAAGTCGCTTTGGATAAAAGCGTCCGCTAAATGAAATGTAATGTAATGATAGAGCTTGAAGGGCCCGAAAAGAGTTTCGCTACGTACTGCTCCTTTCACAAATAACTCCAACGTCCTCTTTGTGGCTGCAGTCAGTGGCTCCCCAGCTTTTGAGAGCACACGTAGAAAGATAACTCTCTGTGCCGTCACATTTCAGATCATCCAGCCAAATAGGTCCAGGCGCTATGATGTAAAATTAAAGGAACCACATTTGTTATGGCAGTAGCACATTAAACAGTGACCTTTTTTTGATGGCTGAGTTTGTGGTGTTGGCATCAAATCCCAGCTCCTCACGCATTACAATAATGCCACTGCCCTCTGGTGGGGGATAAATGGAAGTAGAAGGCACCTTTTCCGTAGTCCTTCCCATTGACAACAGAGTTGGCCCGGGGGTAGCCGAGCTGACGACAAACCACCTGGGCCTCAGCCATGTCCCAGCCGTCATCACACACCGTTCCCCATTTCCCATCATGGTAGATTTCCACACGGCCGTCGGCAACGCCGCCGCCAAACAGCCTCACGGCACCTTCCCGCACAGGGATTCTATTTCTAGCTGTGTGAAAACACAGACTCTGGATATTAACCACGGCCATGACAGCATAAGGTTATATCAACATTTGGATAATCTACAGTCTGTGTTGAGCAAGCATTGTCTGAATACATTTTGTAAAAGCACAAACTATTAGAGTTCTACAATGAAAACTAGTATATTATTAAGACTGTATCCTTTCCGTAAAATGAATTTCAGGGTCAAAGTGTAAGCATTACATTACATTGCACAAATGAGATATGCCTCGGATGACTCACCAGCCAGGTTAAATTTCCTTGCACTCCCAGAGACCTGGAGGAGCAGCAGAAGCCACAGAGTGAATATGTTTCGATGTACGAGCATTTTCAACCACCAGTGTAGGAGTCTGACGCAGACGATGACAAAGAAGAGGCAATGTGAGAAATATGCACTCCTTTACTTTACAATTTAAGATAATGCCTTTAAATGATTTTGAAAAGCAACAAAAGTAGAAATGTAATTCTGTTTTTGGTCTTTTTGCATAACAAGCAATTCATTTATTAAGATGGAATGCAATTAATTTATACTAAATGTGTGCAATAAAAAGGTGAAAAGTCAAACCTAAATGACTAAAATGTGCTAAATTCGTACATGTCATGAAACCGCATTACCTTCTCCCCTCTGGTTACAAGGTGATCGTCTTCCAAAAATGTGCTTCTCTCTTCTGAAGTCTGTGACACAAATCTCACTCCTTTTTAAAGTCCTGCTCAAAACAGGGTTCACTTCTCCATTCCCGCTGCTTGCCTCAAGTTTCGTTTTTTCCACTAAAGCAGACAGATGATCAGGGTGTTGCACAACGGTTTTCGGTGCATTGACCTGTGCCAACTTGTTTGAGGACAATGTCTTCAATTTCTATTGAACTACTTTCTTAAAGCAAGGCCACACAACTTAAATGACAAGAGTCAGAAAATAAGAATCGAGCTATTTTACTCAGTCATCCCACCCAAAACATTATATAATAACATTTTCACCAAAATGTCCTTCAAATAATGTTCATGAAGAATAAAAACGTTTTAGTTATTTCAATGAACATGTTTGGTGTGTGTACAGAATGATGTTTAACATGGAGCAAAGGGGGGGGGGGAACAACCTTTGAGAGTGTACAGTATGTGCATGAACATGTATGCTTTAGGAACAGAAATCACAGTCTGATAAATCAATCGTTTGTACATTCATCATAAGAAAGGCGACAGTACTGTTGAGGGCCACATTTGTCCTGGGGAGGAAACGATCCACGGACATGCTGGCATTGTTTGTGCTGACTGTGCACTTTCTCAAAACAGGACCCTTTTTTTTTTTTTTCCCCAGTCTCAGCCGGTTGTTCTTCTTCTTGTAGTGAAGACGACCCTTTAGCGGTTGGATTTGTGTCTCGATGAGGAAGCAGCGAGTGCAGTAACTTCAACAGTGACTGGATTGTAAACAAAATAGAACAGTGCAGTGGCCGCAAGAGCGAGTCTCTCAGTTCATATGAACTCCAAGCCCTCGTATTTCACATCCCCAATCTTGGTTTCAGGTAACAGGATGCGTCCGTCAAGCGTGAAGGCCATGATGTACGTAGCAATCTTCCCGGCGTCTTCCTCCGACTTGAGAGCCAGAACGATCTGGTCGTTTGTATTTGGGACAAACTTGAAGGAGGAGAATCCGTGAGTGGGGCTGAGCGGACCCACTCGACTTACAATGATGTCCTTGAAGTCGGATGAGCAGCTGAGGGCGAGGTTTGAGCCACGACGCTCGTCTGCCGTCTCCTCGTAGCGCTCCTTGCTCGCCCGGCGAGGGAGGAAAAACCAACGCTGCAGGGCGTCGCTCCACGCTGCTGACTCATGGATGAGATAGCCTGCGGAGATTTGGAAGAACACATTAAATAGTAAACAAAGAGAAACAAAAAGGAAGCTATAATAAGCGAGACCAGATGTACATCCTCACCCGGAGGCTCGATCCCTGCAGCGGCCTTGAGAGATGTGTACATGGGAACCCAGTTCTCATGTTGTACGTCCCCTCTGAAGCCCACTACTTTCACCCACTCTGGGTTGTTGTTGACGAACTCGCCCTTGGTGGTGGTCCACTCTTTGCCCAGACCGCCGACGTACAGGTGTTTGTCCTTCACCGCCAGCCACTCGGCCTTGAACCCTATCGGGATAATAGCGATTAAGCACGTAAAAATACACGCAAAAGACCTGAATTTAAGTCAAATTACAAAAGTATTATCAGTAGAATGCATTTAAAGTATCAGTTAAAGCAGAAAAATGGCCACTGTGATTAAAGTATTATTATACGTTTTAATATTAGATTGTTATTACTGATGCATCAATGTGAAAGAAGTAGAATATCACTGTTGTAGCTGGTTAAGGTTTAGCTCCGAAAATGTGCTTCTCTCTTCTGAAGTCAGTGGGTGCGTCCCAAGTCTCTTAACTGCATTCCCGTTTCCCTCACTTGCGTCTTAGTCCCGCCCACCAGGGATGCATGGAGAGACGCAAGGAAACCATGCGGGGACAGAGGAAACGAGGAAATATGTTTTAAGAGACATAAGACGTCCTTTCCTCGGAAGCGTCACGTGAAGCGACGTCTGTTTCTGATGACGGAGGATCAGCTGATCACATCTGGATCAGCTGTCAGTCGCTTTAACAGCTGGAGAGACTTTAAACGGAGTTCGTGTCTGAACACATGACCAGTGTAACGGACGTGTTTAGCTCATATTCCAATAAACATCCACTTAAAATATTAATAAAAAATATCGTATAATGTTTTCAGTTAATTTAATGGTGTTAAACTACTACTTATACTAATAAAGACACAGTTATCATCAACAATAGAGTAGAGATGTTTTCTCTCTGTAGTCGGTTACCTGTTTAACAAACGGCATTGAGTATTTATGCCGTTATGTGTGGTATTTATACACAGTGTGTGGTATTTATACACAGTGTGTTGTATTTATACTGTTTTCTGTGTCATGCTTATACGCACAGGGCCGATTTCTACCGGCGAATGCGTTTGTTTTATTTATGAATTATTTGCGTCTGTCTGTTTTGCGATTATGGTTTCTCTTGAACACTGGAATTAATTTATTAGGCTCAATGTTTCAGGTTAAACTTAAATGATATAACTCATAAAACCCGACACTCAGGAATGATCAGTCTCATGTGACTGAATGGAAATGATGATAAATGATGTAAAAAGTGTTTCCTTTCTCCAGCTCTCTCTGATTTGAATTATATCCATAATAAAAGTTATTGAGGGAAATAACAGATCAAGAAAATACATTTCTAATAAATGAAGAAAGTTGTTTGTGTTCCTTTTGTTGTTCTGACCTACAATTAACATTTATTTTAAACAGATGGTGAATCAGAAAACAAATCAAATATATAACTTGAGTTTAATCTCTGATCCGTCTTCACTATGGTATGAAACTCCAGCGATCAGTCCGACCAATCAAATAACTGATGAACAGTGAGGGGGCGTGTCAAGCGTTAAAACACTTCCTGGAAGCCTGCTCTCGTGCTTCCTCGCTCATGGCTCCTCCGAGATGCCTCCTCGCTCCTCAGAGAAGAAATAAGAGCTTTGGGACAGCCATCAATAAGGCGGCGCAGAACAACTTCGGGTTCAAGCAAGTACGACAATTAAGAGACTTGGGATGTACCCTGTGACACAAATCTCACTCCTTTTAAAGTCCTGCTCAAAACAGGGTTCACTTCTCCATTCCCGCTGCTTTCCTCATGTTTCGTTTTCCACTAAAGCAGACAGACAATCAGGGTGTTGCATAATGGTTTTCGGTACATTGACCTGTGCCAACTTGTTTGAGGACAATATCAAGTTTTTGTTGAACTACTTTCTTAAACAAGGCCACATGACTTAAAGACAAGAGTCATAAAATAAGAATCAAGCTATTTTACTCAGTCATCTGGGGGGTCATGAGATGGTCAGAATAGGTTGTGATACACAAATTTGTGTAAATTCTTGGAGATTTTTGACTGAATCGTTGCTTCTTTTGTGTGAAAAAAATGGATGACTTTACCTTTAAGGGCCTCAAACAGTTATTCACATGAAACTATCTGAAAAGTTCTCTCTGAAAACAAAAATAGACATCTGAAAAGTAACTAAAGAGCTGTCAAAAATACAGTGGGGTAAAAAGTATTGTATTTCCCTCTGAAAGGAAGTGGAGTATTAAGTAGCATAAAATGGAAATACTCAAGTAAAATATTAGTACGTATGAGAGGCGAGTAATGCTGACCTTTGGCGACGCTGCCGTCGCCATCAGGCAAGATGACCCAGGGCACAATCTTGTCACCATCAATGTGGTAGACGACGCCCGTCCTGTCATCGACGCTGTAGAGCTTCCCATTGAACACCACCAGCTCAGACAGCTCCATGCCCCGCCCCTTCTCCGACAGGTGGCTTTCCAGCAACACCTTGTGCGCATCCCATTCCACTGCTACCTTTTCACCACTATGGGACACCAACAGATGACCCCGCCGCATGTAGCTGAACCACGTCAGCTTCTTGTCGCTACGAGAGCTTGTGTCCAGGTCGGCAATGACTCCAATGCGGTAGCGGGTGCCCTGCGCCGTGCGCTCAGGCGGACTGAGAGGGTAGGTGTCGTTGTAACGGTACTCAAACTGCTGGGTGTCACTGCGACTGGCCCTCCAACTGCTGGAGTCGTAGGAGCGGGCGCTCAAGCCCGAGGTCAAGTGCATGAAGAGCACCAGAAGCAGGGACACGAAGAAGGCCACCGCCACGATGGGCTTCCATTTAAGGCGGAAACGAGGGTCAGTGGGGTTGGCCATGGACGCCAACATAGGGAGGCCTCCGACAGAGATACGCAGAGTGTTCATCGGCTCATTCTGCTCCAGTGGAGTGAAGCCTGGGGGAGCAGGCATGGAGGACGGAGGCCCGGAGTGACCTAAAAGGAAAATAAAGAGAGACGGTAAGTCAACTTAAAACAAAAAACAGGGCAGCAGACTGTCAAAAAGGAAAGATACTTTATTTATTGATAAACTGAGAGTTGCTCAATAGATGGGTTACAGCTTCTTCTAGCTTTTATTCAAGGTCCCAACATAGATATATAAATCAGCTGGACTACAGCGATACTGTTAACAGATTTGCTTGTCCCACTTCTTTGGCCTTACTTGACCCACTTCATCATGCTGCTTTGAGATATATTTCAAACTCAGGCTACAAGACTCACTCACTTGTATAAACTACATACGATCTTAGATACGATAATTGGCGAGCCTTTAAGGTGCCACCTGTGCGGACTCAGACTGGATAAAGGAGGCTATTTTATTACGGCTCGGTCTTGGAGTAACTTGCAGGCTAGACTCAATCCAGACTCATCTCTCTAACCAGTTTAAAAAAACAAAACAAAACAAGAAGATTTTACCACAACTGTTCTTGCTATAATGCACAATCATTTTGTCTAAATTGTTATAATCCTGTGTTATATATAACTTATCTTAATGCTCTCTTTTCTTTTCCTTTAAAACGTGAAAATATTCTCTCTCCCTTCTCTCCCCTCTTGTCACAGTCTCCTTTTGTGTGTTTATTTCCTTTCTCATATCTGTGTCAATGGTGCACTTGAGCTTTGTCTCTTGTGTGTTTGTGTATTTTGTTCTCTTTCCAGGTCTCCATGGAGGAGATAAGGTCCTATGAGCCAAGTCTTATCTGTTTACTTGTTACAATCTATCTGTAATTTGACCTCACTGTAATTTTACTATTTTGGTCTATTCATTATTACACTGCTATCTATTACGTGTATGTCCGTTCTGGAAGAGGATCCCTCCTCTGTTGTTTTTTTTACCACTTTCTCCCCCTTTAAAAGAGTTTTAATGATTTTTTCTTTCTTTGATTCTTCGTAATAAACCACACCACTGAAGCTAAAGATGTTAGAATTTACGTTTCACAGTGACTTTAAAGACAGACTATGTAACTTTTGTTCATCAGCAGCCACAGCTGTCCCAAGTGACAGGATATTGTAAATCCTAAAACAATGGCAACAGTGTAGAAGAGCCATAAAGTCAGCAAACCAGCACAGTAATGTCTGTTGTAGAGCAATAAATATATATATATATATATATATATATATATATACACACACACACACATACATACATACATACATACACACACATATATATATATATATACACACATAGGTATTGGATTGTTAACGCGCGTTCACTTAGTTACTGATTGGTCGGTTTGGAGTTTGTCTATTATATATATATATATATATATATATATAATAGCTAACATTTAACTACCAAAACTACTGGTTATACTAGATTTAGTTGCAGCAAAACCCCTTGAGTGTATTACCTTGAGCAGTGGAATGTTTTATTTCCTATGAAATCAAAGAATTTAATTTGCAAAACAAAGAACATAATTTGTTCTTTCAAAAGTTACATAGTCTTGGTTTGATATGGTAATGTTTACTCATATACAGGTTACCATTCAGGTTTTACAAGATCCTTTTGTTACAAGATCCTTTCATGAACAAGCCAAAAAAATTGCTGTATGGATACAGCTGAAATACAAAGCTAAATAGTTTCAGTTGCCAGGAAAACGTCAAAGCATCTGCTTTGCCCTGTGAGAAGGTACCAAAACTAAACCCAATGGCTTGATCTAAATGTTCCTTAATCCTGTAACACACAAAATGAGCAAAACGTAGGCATAATCAGGCAGTGACTTGGGCCTCGGTGTCAGAAAATAGTTTTCCACAATACTAACAAACTATGTGTGACTGTAACGTAAAGAAAGGTAATTAAATGAAAAATCTTTGAAAGAGCAGATAACTTGTTCAAACATAACTCTGACCCAGCCTACAGCGTGACATTTATCGATGATACAACTTAATCTAATGCGACTCACATACTCTCCATGAACTGACTCTGTTGGCCGATCAAGTCTGCAGTCCCGGTGGCAGGCAGATCATTCATTTAAGCCTATAATATAAATTCTGGTCCACCTCACATCAGTGACCATATGCCAGGCTGAACATTACTTGACAGGAAGCAGCCCGGATTTGGGTTGGGTTAGTATCAAGTGGCCACCACGTCAACGTGGAAGTCGGGAGGAGCCCAGTAAGTGACATATAAGAGAAGGCGTCTGTGAACAGGTAAATCAGGAAGTACACAACCAGCTGTTGTAGCACATTCCAAAGTCCTTTTTTGTTACATATTAGTGAGAAAACGACAGAAAACAATCAACCAATTATTAAGACTGACATGATTGGACAGGCTTATTACTGTCAGATATTGGATTTATTTATTTTTAAATAAGATTATTAAGATTATTTGATTGCTGTGGTATACATTGAGAATTTCAACAAAAATAAAAATATTTTTTTGAAAAAGATTACCAACCCTGCCTTTAATAGAACATATGATTCGTGGATTAATCAGGAAAATAATCTGAAGATTAATCAATTAGGATAGCATTAGTTGCAGCCCTAGTTCAGTTAAACCAATTCATTTTCATTTTCATTTACATAAGTGATGAAGGGCAAGTTGAGAAGTAGTGCAGATACTTAAGTTGAGCTCCTGAAAACAGAATGATGTGACATTGCAGGCAGAAAGGTCTCAAAAGTCATATCTTAAAAACACAGGAAACTGTATTTCCTAATACTGATATTTGATTTTAGATAAAACACCCAACAAACTAATGTGACCTTGTCCGTCTACACTTGAGGGGTCGTCACCAGGCTCTGTAGAGTAGTCAACGTTTACTCCCAAACTAATTCCAGGGACCTCTAGAATTGGCCTCGGGAGCTCGACACTCCTGCGGCCTAAACGTGGCTGCATTTCTCCGACAGGAGCTGAAAGGCTCTTTCATAAGAGGGGCCCCGAGCCAAACAGCAGTCCATTATGGCAGAAACATCAGGGCAGGCAGACTATCCTCTCTGGAACACCAAGTGGCCGATGTTCATTAAGTTTACAGGCTGTTTTTGATTCTCGTTTTTGCCCAAATCCCCTTCCCTGAAACAGAATAGGCTAACAGAAGGCTTACCCCTACGTCTCCTCCTGCCAGAATGCTGACCCTGTGTCATCAGATTTATCTCACTGTCCTTAAAAGAAGACCTCCACAATCTGCCCGGAGCTCTTTCTGCTCACAGATTACTTGCAGTGCAACCATGACGAAGGATTGTTACAATGCTCGTGGACTTTAACTAGACTCTGAGGATTATGTTCAAGTCCAAAGGGGCAAAACAACACATTTCATAAAGTCTTCGTTCATCCTAGCAACCAAGGGCCAGGCACCAGAGTTTAGGAAACAAGATGGGATAACGCAAATCCTGCAACCTTTAGGAGGTTAAAAAAAAGAAACCGTAGGCCACTTTAGTATTTGATTCCAACATAATGGGGGGGTTTCTGTGATGTGATCAGTACACAGAGTACTGTGACTGGACTGAGATCAGAGATCAGCTTGATAACGCCAGCGGAGCGTTTACTTTCCATCGGGGTAAAATCTGTTAATAACTGATTTAACTCCTTCTGAGCATGAGTCCAAAATATATGTTTGGACTTCGAAAAGTTAATTATTAATCAACAAGCAACTTCTGAGCGTCTCAAAGTAACTCTCAAAAGGTTTTGAATAGTACAAGTTCATGAAAGGACATAATACACAATTAAGGGTTGGGACATATGACAACATGCACAAGGGGATACATTAGACATGCGTCAACTGTCAGGGAGTTTGCATTACAGTGTGTATGAGGTCGCTGTCTATTAAATAGACAGCGACCTCATACAAACTGTGACATGACATTACGCCATTGTAGGCAATATTAGAAGTCAGTGAGCAATATACTTCAATATTAGATTCACAGGATTATTGCATCAATTTGACACAAATTCTTCTTATTCACTGGATTAGCCACATCTAGTTATTTTTCGCCAAATGTATCAACTTACTTTTCAAAAGGTTTGTTATACCATTATATTTTATATCAACACTGCTATCTAACAATATATACGCTCTGACAATGTAATCCATATCACCAACCAGATGTTTACTCTATCTGTTAATTGATCAATAAAATGAAAAACGCCCACTGCCCACTGGGACATCATCAAAATATTTGTTTTGTTCAATCACCAGATATTAACTTTACATTGATAAAAAACAGAGTAAGTAAAGTAGAAAATCTTTACATTTGAGCACCTGGAACTAAAGAAAAATGATATCAATGATTAATTGATTATCAAAACTGTTGATTTTCTATTGACCAACTTATCAATTATTCCACCAATTGTTCCAGCTCCAGTGTGAATTAGTGAACACGTAACAGAGTTGTTCTCAAGGTTATTTTGCAGATCGTTTACTGAGCCTCCCTGACACCACTATCCTGTCCTGACCTGGTCCTGACACCGGCCCCTCTCAAACGCAACGCTGCTGGTTCCCTCATGTGAACATTTGAGTGTCTCTGCTCTGTGCCGCCATAAAAGAGGACATCTGGAGAGGTGGGCTTCAAAGGAAACAGATCAAAGAGAAGAGAGAGAGAGAGAGAGAGAGAGAGAGAGACATAAATACTTCACTTATTGCTGTAAGTCAGGCTCCCAAAAGCTCTGCATGTCAAGGACACCCAAACAGATGTGCATTAGACGAAGAACTTCATTTCAGCTGGTTGTATCCAATGAAAAGACACAGTATGGCTACAGACCTACTATGGCCACATTTAAGTATTTATCATTTATCTTTGCAGACCAGCTGGGACCACCTCAGAGCCCCCAAGTGGCCCTGGGACATTCCTACTTTGCTATTTTTAAAGGGCCTTTAATTCATAAACCACCGTGTACAAAGTAACTGAACACAGTGAGAGTTATTTTAAGTATACCAAACATTGTAGTAACTCCCTCTCCTTCCACACAAACCCACGTCCCTATGCATGGTGTGGTGTTGTGATTGTGTACATGTGTCAGCTCGTCACTCCGTCCTGCCTCCGGCAGCGCAGAGGTTAACTCAGATGCCATCACTAATGGCTGCGTTCAGGAGCGACCTGAGACCTTCTCGCGCTGCTGCTCACTCACCGCAGACGTTAGATGTTCAGCTCGCGGTCCGCAGGTGGTTGGAGCTCAGATGTCATTATTTTTATCGCTTCCTTCTTCGACTCCTTTTCCTCCGCTCCCCGTTCACCAGACAGCCGCTCATTACTTCCTGTATCCACTGATGACGACGACAGCGTGCACCGCTTGCGCGCGGTGGCTGGAAGAGGGATTGTCGAACGGTGCATTCAGGTGCTGTCGGAAATTCAATGACCACCAACATACTATTCCTGCATGGATTCATTTGTAAACCTGTTGAAATGTGATTTTAAAGTGCGTCTGAAGTAGACAAGCTGAACAGAAAAGATCATATACATATAGTAAATCATCTTGGTCCCACAATAAAATAAAAAACACTAAATAACTTTACCGCACAACTTTTTAATTTTTTTTTATTGTTGCTGTTATAAAATGTGGCTTTAGATTAAGATACATGGTCATGTATATATAAAATCAAGGGGGATAACTTGAAATGTATTCATACATTTTATATTACCACAGTGAGGATGCATAAGATCTCAAAAGATTATCCCTAAAACTGCCCTAGAAGCAAAAGCCAAGAAGGAACATGTATGCACCATTTTGGCAGTGAGAAAAATAAAGTAGTTCTTGGAAAATATGAATGCTTTCACCAATGGAGTTTCATTTTAATCGATTAATCACACGTGGAGGGAAGGGCGTGTAAGGGAAATTCTGATGCTGCACAATGCAGTCATTGTTATCATGTGAACTTCCCCTCAGCTTGATCATGCTAAATCTGGTCATGTATACTTTGACCTAATGACTCCAGGCCCGATCGCCTAAACTAAAGAATGACTGCCGAACCTGGATGTCCTCAGAAGATGATAAGAAGGCTGATGAACCCTTTGTCTTTTGAACAAAGACATGCAAGATACCAACTAACAGGAGCAACCACAGGGGGATGACCAAGCCGAGGTATGAGGACAGTGGACAGCTTCCCGTCACGGTGCACATTTCAAACATACCCGTGTCCCGAGCGTTAAAAGTGGGACAATGCTGGACCAGATGCTTGAGATAAAAGCATATTCCCTTTAGTATTATTATTCTACACACTGACTATATGAACTTTCAGTAACTCAGAAGCAATTCACTGATACAACGTTGGTGATAGTCTAGATACCTGTGAGAATATGCTCAGGCGAAATCTTTATTTGTACTGTTCTCCTGTAAAATGTGCAGTCTTCACATAGGTACGGCGCTCTCTCCAAAGTTCACGAGCTTCTTTGCATTCACCCACACAATCAATACTCAAATATTTACCAAGGGAGCACAGCTCTGCACAGACTCCGGTTCTCTCAGGATGTCAATTATGAGCTGACTCAGAGGTTCAAAACCAGAACAGTTTTTATTTGGCAAACCCCTGTGTGATACAGAATACTGTATAAAAGGCAATGGGGAATCGTTGTAAAGCCATTGAGCAGTGAAACTGCAACACGTGCAAAAGGTACAACTACAGTGTAAGAAAAGCAAGAGCATGAAGTCATGTAGAAAAAAAAAATATATGGTTTGATTGTCATGTACCTGGACTAAAGGATTAAGAAAGACAATAAATATATCAATTTACCACAACATCACTGAATTCCTGAAACCAAATTATGGCTGAAATATTTGCTGAATTAGATATTTAAAAAGAACTGTAAGTGAACTCAAGGAAGGCACATTTAACTCCTACAGAGGTAGCTGATACAAATTAATGGTTTGGCTACCTTAAAAACAAAACACCCTTAAATACCAATACTAATTAATAACTGTGGCAGAATTGATTTAAAAAAAAATAATTAATTAACAATCTTAGATCAGAAGTTGGCAATTAACTGCCCTAAAGAAATGAAATGGGCTTTTCAGTGCATAAAAGCCATTTTCAGTGGTTGATTATGAGGAAAGGAACAGAAACATGGCATTACAGTAGTTATAGAGGGCTCATTTTCATCACACCCATTGATTAAATAACATTGATTTGTCAAAATAAAGTATTTACTGAACTGTATCACAAAATGATGGTGGTTGAACTGCCGTATAGGAATCCGACTAATAAAAAAAAAAAAAAAAATACTTTCATGTATTCAACAGTAACATATTCCAAAACAATGCTGTTGTTCATCTTAAAACTGTAAAGCAGATTTCTTGGCAACTGAATCTTAACTGGTTTGTTGATCGGTGCTTTGATATTAACAGCTTGCACTCATAAGCTAAACAAAAAGGGCATAAAAGTAACTTTAGTTGGTTCGGTACAAAGACAACAGTTCATTCGATCTCCTACCATGACAGTCTCCTTCTAACCACAAAAAATAGATATCTTTCCAGAGTTCACCTGCTCTGTGTGGCACTTTGAAAAAACACAGCAAACAGCCATCACACACACACACACACGTATGCAAAACACGTTCTGCAGGAAGTAAATGGGAGTGCAGAGAACAGAGTTGTAAATTAAATCGTTGGCACACGTTTATTTAAAAAGCAAACTTCCCCGTTGGACTTCAATAAGGTGGAGGCTGGTACTCTCCTGGCTGCTCCTGGTTCTGAGGGAAAGGCGACTGCTGGTAGCCCGCGGGGCCGCTGCTGTACGGAGCGGGCGGGTAAGGCGTACTGTGGTCGTTGGCTGGGTCTCGGTACTCCTGGTCAAAGTCGTTGACGCCTGCGTGATACCTTCCAAAGGCAAAGTAGAACAGTAGACCCTGTTGAGAGAAGTGGAGAGTTAGAAAGTGGAGCTTTTACACGACTCTCTCCCGAGTTGTGCGTTATCCTCTGGTTTTGCTAGTCAAATGCTGGTCACACACGGAGGCCACGATGAAAGGCTCACCCAAGTCACGATCGAGAAGAAGGAGAAGGCCACAACGGCTCGGGCGGCGTCAACAGGGACGACATCCATGTTATGGGTTTTAGACCACTGGTTGGCCAGGACGCAGAAGCAGATGAACCACAGGAACGTCCAAGACCCTGTCCCCACCGACGAAAGTTATTTGAAGCAGAAAAGATGAAGAGTCAGGCTTAAGATGAAATGAGATGACAGAATTAACCTCAACCAGGCTGCACTTCCTGCTTTAGGGCACGGTTCCTGTATTCTAGGAGCAGTGACACATGACTCTCACCTGAGAAGACCAAATCTCCTATGACAATACATTTTCTCTCTTTGGCATTGCTGATCTGCGGGAAGTAGGCATCCAGTATGAGGAAGACAACACACGCCAAGAAGGCCAGGACTCCAATTGCGACCCCGTAGCTGCAGGCGCTGTCGTTGTCGTTGAACATGCATTTGGTGTCTTGTTCGGTTGATGTGTTGGTGTAGCCTTCTGCCGTGATGGTCGCGAAGACCACAATGGAGAATACCTGCAAAGAAGGGACACGCAGGGTTAATGCCAGATGGAGGTGGTGTGTCAGCTGCAGGGGCCATGTGACTCATCACATGATGCTCATTACAAGAAGGCTTTCACCATCATGACAATAAAAAAAAAAAAATCGAATTAAAACATCCGTCAAGCCCGTTTGTTTCAAGTCTCGATCTGTCTTCGCACACCAAGTAGGGCAAAGAAAGAGATTTATCTTTAGATAAATGAGTTAGTTTAGCTGAGCAGATTTTTTTTTTTTTTTTTTCAAGCTTCTCAAGTGTGAGCTTGGACAAACAAGACCTTTGAAGACGTCAACATCCTCAGTTCCCCTCTACATTCATATTTCAATGATACTGGCGAAGTGGTTACACAATCTGACTGATATTTATATCTCAGGATCCCTCCTCCTCACACTCTGGGATACTGAGCTGCTTTACTCCTTGTTGACAAATCCAGACTCAACACAAAGATGACAAAGCCTGAGCTGGCAGGGCTCTTGAATATGAACAAGACTCATCTGAAAAGATAAAAGCAGCAAACTTTGCATCTGCTCTCAAATCACACCTTTATTAAAAAAAAATAAATAAAAAAAAAACTTTCTATTGTTTGGTCTGTTTTTGTTTCCCCGTGTTGTTTTAAAAACATATTGTGACGCACTTTGTAAAAGTGATACATACATACGCAATTTGCATTACAACTTCATATAATTGACCTACAACGTCACACGTTTGAAAACAGCTGTGTAGGAAAGAGGGACGCCGACAGGTGACGAGGACACGTTTAAACTCCTCTTTACCTACGACCCTGGTCCACTATACATATATATAGTTATATATAACTATATATATCTATGGCAGTATGCAACAATATTGCCAAACACAATCGTCCATCATCTGTTGTTGCGGTGACACAGAACAGGACACGCGAGCTAACACGAGCTAACGTCAACCAGCGCGTCAGGAGAAAGTAAAAGTTACAAAACTTTCTCTAACTTTATTTAAGATTTCAACCCGACGCCCACTCCCCGTCCGCTGTTGGCAGCTCCCGGGGCCGAGGGGCTGCATCAAGGAGCGCGTCACGTGTCATCTGTTACCTCGGCTAACTTTTGGTGCTAACGTTTCCGTGGAGTCACTCACCCAGCTCAGGCAGCGCAAAATGGTCTGAGGCTGTTTTACGAAACTGAGTAAATCAAAGGCGCCGCCGGCCAGCGAGGCCCCGTAAGCGCTGCTCTGCATGTTGTCACGGCCACACGACGACGAGAACAAGATGCCTCATAAACGAGTTAAAGACGGAGCCCGGAGAGAAAAGTCTTCCTGTCAAAGTTGGGACGGTTTCGTTTTGTCAGAACAGCTTCCTGAAAACTTTTCAAAGACCGCCCCTGATCTGGTGCGTTCGCGGGCGCCTCGTAAAATGCGGCTTCGAAGTTGAGTGACTGTAACTCAGAGCCTAAAAATAAACATTTCAATGGCCTTAGTGTTTTTTTTTTAACTCTACGAGGCAGTAGTGACTTTAAGCCAACAAGTGGACAACGTGTGATGAAAACACAATAAAAGTCCTGCAATATAGGACTTTTTGTTTTACAAGGTGCAAAGGTTCATATTGTTAGATTATAAACGTCCCTGGAAGTTGCAAATGCAGCAGCAGCATTCAACACAACGACCTAACAATAAAACCATATAGACGGACTCTCTCAAATAAAAACGAGTGCTCACTTCTAACTGTAAGCCGACTAGTAGTTTTTTTCCAATATTGTTAATTTAAGATAGTTTGAAAAATGTAATGTAGTGTTGCAATTCCTCGATACCACCACTGGAGGGCAGTGAAGTCATTATTCAAAATTCACTCAGGTCAAACATCACCTCCACTTTTCATCACAGGAGACACAATACCATATTGATACTTCCATTAAACTGTTTCCAATTAGTATTAAATATTAAAGACATGTATACTTTGGATTTATTTATTTGTTTATTTCCTATGTTCCCATGACCCGCCGTACAACGTACATCAGCTATGTTTAACTGATTGCACCTCATCAGCTGCAGGCAGTTAGGCACCAAATGCAAATTAGGCACAGCTGTGTGCTGCTAGATAGAGAGAGGGAGAGGGAGAGAGAGAGAGAGAGAGAGAGAAAAAGAGAGAGAGAGAGAGAGAGAGAGAGAGAGAGAGAGAGAGAGAGAGAGAGAGGAAGTCAGATGTGTATTGATAATCAGTCAAGAATAGGCTGCTACAATGCCAATAACAACACACTGTTCTGTGGTTGACTATGTGACTGATGGTGAAGACAGAGCTGCTGGGATCTGAGTGTTTGCAGTACAGAGATCATCAAGGACCATGGCATACACTGTCAATATTTGTCAAATAGATTCTAGTTCTGAGTCTGACTTTGAGTGAGTCCTCTTAAAATACTTTATTTGAGAGTTGCTTTACTTTCAGTTGTAAACTGAACTTGTACCTTATTGCCGTTTCCTCTGCATCGTTCTGCTCGGGTGGGCTGATGCACTTAGTTTTCGTTTTTGTCTTATAGCTGTTACCTTGAATCAACATTGATGTCGAACTAAGTTTATTTTATCAAATTGTGTTACTAGTAAACCAAATTGTAGTTTTATTTTAACTTTAATTTACACAAGTCATCTTGATGTTGGTTTTAAGTCCATGCTCAGAGTGTTTGGAGAAAACATTTTCAGTGCTTTCAATAATTGTTTTTGTCGTTTGTCTGTATTTAGTGTTATTTTCGAGGCCTCTTGCTCTTTAGTATTTTGAGCTGGAAAGCATTGGGAGACTTTCATGCATCTGATTTGTGGTATAGGAAAGATGTTCTATGAAATGACAAATCTCTACGTTGTAATTCACCATGAAAAAAAAAAAGCCATGCTCCTGTACTGAGGGCGCTTGGGCCAAATCCTTTGGGACTCTGGGTCATTATGGTTACTCTCCCTTAGGAACATGGGAGAAAGCGAACCAGGTCAAGACTCCTTCCAGCTCTTTGGAGAGCCAGCTGCCGGCACCCAGAGGTGTCCTGAATCCCTACAGATGGGTGTTTTTAGGGAACATACGGGCACAAAGACAGAACATCTGCCATTTCCTGCAAGTGGTCACATGAGCGGCGAGAGATGTGACGGGGAGCAGATGACCTCTCTGCAGAGGCATCACTGGTCGACTGCCACCTTAAAGGTCCTCTCTGCAATGCCCAGTCGCACTGCTGGTGAGATGAAATAGTCTTCTAATTATTTGTTGACAATATTCTTATACATACGTAAACTGATTGTCGTTGTCCACACAGGGATGAATAGCGCTGCAGTGATTCCACGGCATGGCAGAGAGTCGTCTCAGCCACGTCGACCCCAGACCTCCTCCCGTGATTCTTCTCACCCCTCCAGAACAATCCAAGATGACTTTGAACAGGCAGATATGGAGGAAATCGGTACCGAAGGTGAACAGAAAACGCCAGGCTGTTGACTATTGCTGCCGTTTCAATGAGCCGTCCAGCTTTCCACTGTTGGCTGCGGCAGCTCGTCTCTGAATGTGTCAATAAATTGGTTGTTTTCTCACGTTTGGTTTACAGAAAACAAGAAGCGGCAGCTGGTGCTCAACCTCCGAGGCCTCTCAGTGAGCGAGGGCATGCGCAAGCTGCGGGCCACGCCGCTCAGCCTGGCCGATAAGATGGCCGTCAGGTACATGTGCCACTGAAAACATTTAATGGCCTGCAAAAATAAAGCACAGTGGTAACCTTTTCGGCCCATCTGTTATCAGGCGACTTGCTTTCAGAAACGTAGCAGAGGGTTCACTCCTCAGCAGAAATGTACCATGCTACAGTCGTCTAAGCGTGTACATGTCTAGGGTGAGTACACACTGTGTGCCACACAAGGTATACACCACTCTTGTCTGTGTGCATGAGTCCATCACTCGTGGCTTTCTCCCCTCAGACATGGCGTCATTGCCTGTTCAGCTGCCTCCCCGTCCTCACGTTTCTCCAGTTGTGGCATTCACCCATGAAGAGACTGAGTGGGCGTTTCGGAACCGGGGTGCTTTCCTACTTCCTGTTCCTCCGCATCCTCCTGCTCTTTAACCTCCTCCTCTTCGTCATCTTCGGCCTGTTCCTGGTCTTCCCCCAAGCCGTCAACCCTCCTCCTCTTCCTCATGGCTCTAATGACGACACTTTCACTGGCCTTGAGCTTCTCACAGGGATGGTAAGATACATCACAGCAGTACATGCAGGAGCCATTCTGTGGCCCCCTCTTGAATCAGGAGTTATGCCTTGCAGGGTTACATTTCTCACAGTGTGATGTTTTACGGCTACTACACCAACACCATCCTCAAAACTTGTCGGGCGGCTAACTCCACTGCTGAATCACCTGATCTGCCAGCCTGTGATGCCGACAAGCCCCACACTTTGCCGTACAGCATACCTGCAGCCTATTTCTTCACCATCACCATCGCCTTCTTCATTATCTGCATCATCCTCGTGTACAGGTTGGACAATAAGTTAACTAGTTGCACCTGAATACTTATTTTACTCCACCTGCATTGTGTATTTTATGGCTATATTGTTCTCCTGCAGCATGTCCAAGTCATTCGGGAGAAGTCTTCAAGTCCTCAAGTCTAATGGAAACCTGGCTGGAAAAGTTTTCTGTTCCTGGGACTTTAAAGTCAGCAAGAAGATGTCTGTCAGACTGCAGTCTGAGAAAATCAGCACTCAGCTCAAAGTATGCAATCTCTTGAATATTAAACTAGACTCACTAAAGTGTGAAACTCATTTTTAATATAACAAACTGATATCAGAAACCAAGATGATGATTCCACATTTCCTTTCTAAACCGAAGCATCTGGGTGAATCATTTAAAAAAAAAAAAAAAAAAAAAAAAAGAACAAACCCTTACTTTGTTTAAAAGCATTTAAAGCAGGGCGTAATCTTTGACTCTTAGCATATTACAAGATTAATTCAATGGGACATGTTTGGTCACACTATCTCGGTTTTTGCAGAACTGGTTAACACACAGGAAGCTTTTAATGATGCATTTTCACAACCCAATGTGACTGCTTAACTGCGGGCCCCTTTAGCATTCACAAAGAGGCTAAAGAATGTCGATCTCTTATGAAGGAAGGATTTTCAAATATCCTGTTCTAAACCCAATCTATAGCAGGGCTGATCCCATTTAGAATATCTTTAAGGTCGCTGGCTCGACCTTACAGACTGCTGCTTTTCCAACAGGAGCTGCTGTCTGAGGTGATCCGTGGAGAAGATAAAAAGAGCTGCATTCAGCGACTCTGCTGCCTAATGGTGCACCTGATGGCGTGGGCTGCATGTCTGGCCAGCATCTGTCTGGGTGGCATGGCAGTCCACTATCTATCAGAGGTTAGAGGGAACTGCGTAACGACTGCTGTGCAGCCAGGCGTGACAGATGTCATGCACATCTGAGCAGCTACACGGCCTGTGTGACATTTTCTCAAGACTAGCTTGCCACAAAGCGCACTGATAAAGAAGCATGTACCCACCGCAGTTTAGTTACTTCTCCTTTTACCTTCCTGGAAGATGTTTAACAGTTTTTTTTTTTTTTTTTTTTTTTTTTTTTTTTTTTGTCTGCTGCTGCTTTACAAAACTGCTATGCATGAAACAATCCCCATTGAGATATGATTGAGTGTTTAACATACAACATCTTCTGAGAAATCCTGCAACCCATTCTCACATGCCAACTTCAATTAACTGGTGAAAATACAGAGGAAACTCATAATAGTTGTATTTCACTGACGTAACATTATCAAAAACATGAACTGCAGTTTTCTTTTCAGACGTTTCTTATGATTTCCTGTTGTGCAAATGCAAAAACCTGCATGTCAAACTTTGCCCACAAATGGCCATAGTCTCCTAATGCATTGCCAGTGATGTTGAGAGCCTGATGGTCGTCTTCGGACCAGTTGGTCAATGATCGCTTCATCACCAGTTTTTTTTTTTCTTCACATTTGCTTCTTTGTCGTTCCCAAATGAGTCTGATTCAGAGGCCTTTTCCACAGCAGACATTTGGAAAAGCAAAGGAGGAACAAATATTATTTGTTACATTCCATCAATTCTTGCAATTCAATGCAGCAATCAATAAAGTCGAAACTGCTGTGGAAAAGGTTTATTCAGCTCTAGTTTCTCTCCATGTTTCCCCCCCTCCCTATGATTTGTCCATTCCTTCACAGGCTGCCGTGAACCAAAGATCTTTCAAAGAGACTGAGCTGCTGCTCTTGTCTGCAGTGGTGTCAGGCTTTAACCTTTTACTCCCTGGCCTCTTCAACCTGTGTGCTTGGATAGAGAATCATGACTCACCCAGTGTTCGCGTCTATGTCTCCATCTTCAGGTAAGAAGTGTACAGAAGATCTGTAAAAGCAAAACAAAATGCACAATTGACCACAACAGACATAATTCATGTAGAACCATACAACGCAGAGCTAGACTTGTCAAACCTAGGCCAAAAGTAAAAAAAAAAGAATCCCAATTATCTTAATTGTCTGTGCATATACTCACAAAGATCTTATCTCTAGCATTTAATTTACTCTGTTTGAATCTGGAGCATCCAGTGCCTTAACTTAAATATGGACACTTTAATTATAGCTTCATTAGTTTCACTCTCTGAAGTCTAACTGTAGTGTGAGAATATTTATGTAACATGGACTTTAACTTGTGAAGCTGTATTCTTCTAAAATAGAAATTCTCATCATCATTTTCTCAGAAACCTATTGTTGAAAGTCAGTATTGTTGGAGTGCTGTGTTTCCGCTGGCTGGGGAGAATTGCTGTGGAACCAGAAAATCATGGTTTACAGGTAACAAACTTCCTATGGAGCGATGCTGAATTATACAATGTTCTTTTACAATGGTTTATTTGATAAGGGGACAATGCACATTAATAAAAACATTTCTGTAAATGCGCCAGAGTTAGCCAAGAGGCTATTTTTCATCTGTAGTCCCAAGAGGAAGATGTTACAGAACAAACCTAAAAACAGAAATAAGATTAAATATACAAGGTTGTACAATATTGACGCTTTACAATGCGTGCACAAACAATGAATGTAGTGAGAATATTAATATACAAAGTATCATCATTCAGGAGACTCTTAGACATTGTCAAGTACTAACAAGACATGCAACACAGAGGCTCACAAATTCAACACACACAAAGCAAATAAAATGAGGGATACTATGTAAAATTAGAATGGACTAAAGACAAGATTATGCTGCATTGTTAGACACTAAAAAAAACATCCATGTCAGAGGCACAGAACATAAAAGCATGTAGAGTATGTGAAATATATAAATCAGTCAGACACAGCTAAACAACAATAAAAGACATGCAGGTAGATGATGGTCGACCAGCAAAGTCAAGACAGACAGACAGACAGACAGACAGACAGCTGACAACCAACAGACAGAGGGAAAGTTCAACACGAACAGATTGAGGACAGTAAGGAGCAGTTACGTTTTAGTGCTGACAGAGCTAAATGAACTGTATGTTTGTAGTTCTCTAATGGTCCCTGGAATGGAGTTCCAGTATACTGTAGTGCAGTTTGTACTGAAAAAGCTGACTGACTTCATTCCTAAAACCCAGTACATTTCTCAAGTCAGGTGGGTGCACTGTTGCCATTTTACAGAAAAGAGGGTTTTCATAATGATATAGGCTAGATTTAACCAAAGAAACAATAAATACAATGTTATGTGTTTGTTGTTTTAAATAATTTGGTTGGAAATGAAATTTGGTCCGCATTACTAATATTTGGGATTGAATATTTTTATTGCAGCTTTACCCATTTTACCCCCTTATGTCCCTGGTTGGGACACACTAAGTGTTTGGTTGTGACCTAATTATCTCTAATACGATGTGATCTTTACATTAATGTGTCTGTTGTCCTCAGTGTTGGGAGAGCTTTGTGGGGCAAGAACTGTATCGTTTGCTCTTGATGGACTTTATCTTCACAGTGCTTTACACTTTTTTGGGAGAGTTCCTGTGGAGGCAAGTTGGCGCTTTGCCCACAAATCCTTTAAGTTGATTCTTTTGTTTGCTGTTAATAAAACCATTCACTGAACGTTGAGCATCTTCCCTCTGTAGGCTCTTTTCTAAGAAAATTCTGAAAAGGAAAAGGATGCCAGTGTTTGACATTGCTCGTAATGTGCTGGAACTCATATACGGACAAACCCTTATTTGGTAATTACACCACATCCTTGAAACCCATCACATATTTAAGCAAAAACAAAAAGTGAAATTAAACATTAATGGTCTTTAATTCTTCCCAGGTTCGGGGTGCTGTTTGCCCCACTGCTTCCTGCGGTCCAGATCATAAAACTGTTTTTGTTATTTTACATGAAGAAGGTTGGTACAGGAGGTCTTGTTTCATTGTCGTACACGTACTCATTTGCATAAAAAACTTCACATTCTTCCTTTTTCCTTTCCAGAGCAGTCTGATGCTTAACTGTCAGGCATCCAGAAAGCCCTGGAGGGCCAGTAAGATGACGACACTATTCATCTCTCTTTTGTGCTTTCCCTCGTTTCTTGGCGCTGCTGTGTCTGTCATGTACATCATTTGGACGTGAGTGCAAGAGAGAGGGCATATTCCTTGGAAAAAATGTTTGTGTGCTTTTTATTGTCACAAATTCCAAGCAAAGACCAGAACCAACAATTATTTTTAACTACTAGCGAGGGTTTGCTTAGCCGAGCTAATTCCTTTGTGCCTTAGACATCCATTTGTTTTGTTGTTGTCAAAAACACATCAATTGGCCTCAGTCTCACTGTTGACTCATTATAATGAACGGACATGTCACCCAATGTGTTTTTTTTTTTTAAATTTATTTATTTTTTTTTTTTTTCAAAGGATTAGT
This sequence comes from Ophiodon elongatus, assembly GCA_016806645.1. Lineage (NCBI taxonomy): Eukaryota > Metazoa > Chordata > Actinopteri > Perciformes > Hexagrammidae > Ophiodon > Ophiodon elongatus. Next base: position 1,348,605 of record JACSYO010002129.1, read on the forward strand.
ATGACATTTTGGGTCGAGAGGCTTGATACCACTCATCTATGGTAACATCAAACTATTCCTTTTACAGATGTTTGTCTTCAGTAGAAATGAATGGGGCTTGGGGAAGTATTGCATGATGGACTAACGCATTGTTGGTTCTGCTCTTTGTATGTGATCTGTTAACACTATAATAAATATAGAATAAAGAGAGTTAACATTAGCTTTAAAGCCAATGTACCTTGAAAAAAAGGTGCTATTGTCCAAATACTTACAAACTGCGCATATCTTCAAAATCCATCTGTCTGATGTCCTCAGGATTAAACCCTCGTCAAAGTGCGGCCCTTTCAGGAATCTCACTACCATGTTTGAGTCAGGGCAGCTGTGGGCCAAGGAGCTGGAGAACGCCCACACCATCTTGTCTCGGCTCAGCTGGGTCTACAACACTCTGCTGGAGAACCCACTGTTCTTATTCCTCGCCGCTGGAGTCTTTCTGTAATTGGTGACATGATGATGTTAACGTTCAAATTCAAAATGTGTGTATTGTGGTGGTAATGCTGTTAACAAAGTGTCTGCCTTCCAGAAACCGGTATTGTTACTGTCTGAACGTTTATGCTCTTTAATTTTTTACCTCTTATGTTTTCTACTTTTTCAGATTGGTGATATATTTTAACACTCAAGTTGTTGATGGCCAAAGGAGAATCATCAGTCGGTTAGAAAAGCAAATTGAAAATGTACGCATAATCAAACAAGAATCTATACGGCCGTGCTAGCGGCCCTGTGAGGCTGCACTTCGACCTCGAGCCAAATGCTAACATTACGTCGGCATGCATACATGCTCACAATGACAGTCCTAACATGCTGATGTTTAGCATGTGTAATGTTTGAAATGTTCACCATCGTAGAGTAGGGTGTTACAATGCTAACATTTGCTCATTCAGTCGATTTTATAACTGAGGCTGATGGGATGTCATTAGTTTTACAAGTATTTGGTAAAAACTGTTGGATTCATTAAAATTTTGAACCGATGGTGAAGCTGGAGGAAAAATTAAGGGATGCCAAAAATAATTACAATTAATCCTGAGACACAAATGGTAATCCATACTGTAGATTGAGACTAGCCATATCAATAACCTTCTGGTGGCACTAGAGGAAAAATAGTCATTCTTTGGGCGTCACAGATATTTGTACAATAGCAATACCATGGGTACCATGAATTTATGTACCAAATGTCATGGAAATCCATCAAATAATTGTTTTGACTCTTGCTAGAATGTCTAAAAATCAATGACACATACAGTATGTTATTTAACTTGATGTATGTTGTGTATATTTCATTTTGTGGACAGGAGGGTAAAGACAAAAAGTTCCTCATCACCAATTTGCAAGCCATTTATGAACGGAGTAGTCTGGTTTCCCCTCATAGATAAGGTGGGTAGTCTCAATACTGAAACCTCTTTGTTGGAGCACAATTTCTTTGTTTGCTCACTTTTTAATGATCTCATTTATAATCTGAAAAGGCATTTCTGTGTGAAAACTGTCTTCCATATGAAAAGTATTTGTCTTTTTTATTTCTCCCCCCAGTCTGTGGCTGAACATTCACAACAAAGGCTTTAACGATGTAAAGACATGATCTCATCAGTGATGCACATCTATGCTGTGATACATGGTTGGCAACATTATTAGGAAATAAGGAATGTCACCTACAAGCTACAATGAGAACAAAAGTCAAAGAAAAAACGGATATTTACCAAAACTTTTTTTTTTTCAACATATCCCATAAAGTTTGAATTTAAATGTGCTGGAAGAACACAAACTAATCCTGGCTGTTTGCGCTGTATTATATTTATTTATACATGTAGCCCCTGTATGTCAGGATGTTTTATTTTAATTTTATTTTTGTGCAGCTTTTTTCAGATTCTATTAATTTGAAAAAGTCTGTTGCTCTGAAAAAATAACTAACTATAAATAACTATTTATGAAAAACTATCTTGAATGTGTTGTATGAAAATAAATTTGTTTAAACACATCAACATCTGTGTTTTGGTATGAGAAACCCTCTTTGTGTGTTTTTGGCAGATTTGACAAATAGTAACTGTCCCCTTATTTGAAAACATTGTATCGGATTGGTTCAAACATTACAAGTATTCCTCCATACATTCACCTGAATACATTAATCAGTACTTTTGCTCGTTTTTTTTAAAATTCAGATTTTGCTCAAAATGGGCCGCCACATTATACATGCATGGCGTGTATGTTGTATATTGTATGTTAAAGGTGCAATATAAGGGATTCAGAGCATTAACATAGCACCAGACCTTTAAGTTAATCCAGCAGAATGGGGAAATACCACCCCAACATGATATAGATATCAACCTGACAAATGCAACCTGCTTCTTGCAGCTGTGTCCTAAATTTCCCCCAAGCACACTTTCCAGAACATTTTCTATAAATGCATTCAACATGAAGTTGTCAAATGTATGCTGAGAATAATAAAAATCAGTACAGTGATACATCAACATCATGCAGCAAATGCTTTAGTGACCCATAACCATTTAGCTGGTGTTATTTTTAAAAATATAGTAAAAATGGAAAGGGTAGGGATCCTATGGCATATTTTGGCAACGTCTGGTGAATTGCTTTATGTACAGTGTTTTGTTTTATCAAAATCATAAAGGGTTTACATAACATAAAGCAGTTCAACTGGAGCTGAAAACCTGATTGACTTGTAGCCTCATACCACGATGTGATGTCACACGTCAAACAAGCTTGTGGTTTACCTCGAGGATGTAAAAAAACATGAATTTATTATAAATGGCCTATTCCATGGCTATACAAGAACACATATCACTTGTTTGTTTATCTGTTCAGCCTTAATGTGAGTTTCTGTGATGCACATTATTCTGCTGATGCTATGTTGTAAGGTATTATAATAAAAGGTTATATCATATTCTATGTGATTAATGTTTGTCAGGGACATGGGGGTGTTAAAAAATATATAGCTTTAATGTTTACTTCTTTTGTGCAGTCACTGTTGGTGAATGCAACATCATTTGTCGTTTAAAAATTGTAAAACAAAAATGCATGCCTCACATTATAGGTAAGGTAAAGGTTTTGACAGCTTCAATTTAATATTTTCCTGAAAGTCATGATTAGTGAATCTAATGTAAAAATATTTATCAGAAAAAAAAGTGTATAAGAAAACATTCATAATTGGTTAAAGTGACATAACTATCACAAAAGTAATTTATATATGAGGCTACGTCTTAATACTGTTTTTCCGTCTACGGAGGGCGGTTCTAATGACGTCATCGATCAATGACCAATCTCGACGCAGAGCGCCGAGTTTCTCTCACAGCCTTGAAAACATGGCGGAGAAAGACGCAGAAATTGGATTCAAAAAGGTAGGACAGGATTTGATTGTGTTTATTTTTACTCCGTTTCCGCTGTGGTTAAAAAAAGACGAATATAACCTCTTCTTTGTAGCTGAATTGCATTTATTCGTTTCCATTAAGCATTTACGCCGACCCTGTTCAAAGAGTGCATACGTTGTTCCTTAATTGTCTGTCAGGCGATGCAACTTTAGACTTAGCTAAGATATTATTCAGTTAATTGACGAAATATGTATGCCGAATGGAAGAGCGTTTCATAATGGTACAAAAAAGAGCTCTGTGTTCACTATTCAGTGTTACACTGGCGATAGGGACGTTCACCCATTAAATTAACGTTTTTCCGAAGGCAGTTTGGTATGAGGAAGTCACGTAGGGCAACGCATCACCAAGAGTATCACATGGCATGCGTTACAATGTATCCTATTCTCCTCATTTACAGGAAACAGTAAGCAAACTCTTGTCAAGTTTCTTCAAGGAGGACAAAACCAGACGTGAGTGGGATAAATATTGTCTCGATATATATCAGTCATATTGTTTACTAGGTTGTATATAGGCTTTACTCATTGTATTGTATGTGATGACTGAATAAAAACACTACTACTACTATATAAGTAACATCTCCAAACTGTTTTAGTTGCTCAACAAACCCCATTCTGTTACAGTAAGCGGTGATGCCACGCTGCTCATGGCAGAGTTGCTCAAGATATTTGTCCAAGGTAAGAAGTCGTCATTTGTGGACAGTTGCACACAGATTGTTTCATGACGAAAGCCTGAACGTGTCATCTCATTTCCAGAGGCTGCTGTGAGATCACAGAAACAAGCCGAGTCCGAGGACTGCGACCAAGTAGACATCGAGCACTTTGAAAAGATTCTGCCTCAGCTGGTGAGTATAGAGCAAAGTTCATGGGCTTTTTGATTTGTCATTCAAGAGCCATCACTTGAGACCACAAGGATGCTCTGGTGTCTGGTGTAATCTGTATCTGCTGCTCAGACCACACAGGCATTTCACAATATGGTGTTTTTCTTATTTGGCTCCTGAATTCTGAATTGTTTCTGTGATGCACTCTCAGCCCGGGTCTTTCAGATTATACTTTTTGATTATCTATGCAACCAACATGCATAACATACATTATTATACCTCCTGCTTTTATTATAGCTGATCCTAAGAATAAGTAAGGGACTTCCATCTGATCACTGACCCTGTGTTTCTTGTATTTTAGTTAATGTTCTTTATATTGTTAATATTTATATTGTTGACGTGGCTCAGGTATATGAGAGATACAGGTGTAGCTTTAAGTAAATAAGTGAAGTTAAATCCATCTTCCTGAAATCCCATGCTGGACCGTCTCAAACTGCCAGTAGTTTGTTTGTGAAATAAAATTCTGGTCAAACATAAAGAACGAATTGGATATAAGACATCATCAATGCACAAAAAGTTTCCATTATTCATCTCGCTGCCTTTCTTCTCTTTCCCAATGCAGCTGCTGGACTTCTAGCACAGCGATGCCACAAGATGGAGCCAGAGTGTTGCCTGCGTGTTCCTGCTCAATCCCAACATGTTTATTTTTTTCTGTATAATTGCATTTTCTTTATCACTAAAATCTGAGATGACATTCAAATTCTCGCCCTGTATGTATTCGAGTTGTGTGATTTTAAGTAGAAAGCAGCGGTGCTGTCCGCACGTCTCCACGCCTCCACGCCACCACCAATAAGGCCCACCTGTGCTCCTCTGTGCAACAACAGGTGCTTCCAGCATGCATAGTGCCCTTCATCAAAGCCTCCTGGAGCAGTTGGAAGCAATTAGAGTAATAAGGGGAGCAGCTAGTCCCTTAGATGATGACAAGTGCCAGGAAAAAAGGAGTACCCCCTCCGGCCACTTTGAAGTTCCCTTTTGCTGTCCTGCGATGTTTAGTTAGAGGTGGGGGGAAGGGCAAAGGGGACCTCTGGCACAGGGGGAAAGTTGAATGGGAGTGTGCGTGCACGAACGTGTGCATGTGTTAGCCAAACATGGCCAGAGACCACACGCATAGATATTCTGTTTGAAAGGAAACATAACAAAACACATTGGAACACGGTCCAAGAAGAGCAGGGTGTAATTCTGAAGGTAAATAAACAAAAGAGGCGAGTAGTCAAGGTGCTTTCTCTCCTCTCACCACAGCAGAGGGGGAAGTTGGGCCTACAAGGGAGAGGGTAATGTGGGGTTTTCTAACCCGAGTGCCTCAGATGGTTTTCCACCAGCGGTGTATTTGACCAACATGTCTTCAATATGAGTCAGCATAGCTGTATAACACCTCACACTATTTATTTGTGTGGCTTGTGAGTGACTCACTACGCTTACAAATGCTGCTCACATACAGCTGGAAGCAACTTGGGCTAAATTCAAGCGTCCAGGCTCACATAGGTGCTCAAGGACACAGCACCTGGAATTTGACCCGGCACCCTTTTTAGTAGGGCCCAGACTGGATTTGTGTTTCACAGGAGAAACTTCCACAGCAGGCCTTCGGGAGATGGTGTGTTTGGTTGAGAGGAGTTTATTTTAATGATGCCATGAGGACCAGTTTAATAATTACAGTTGTTCACAGCAACAAGTGCGGCCCTCTTGTTTTTAGTAGTGATAGTACAGTGCAGAACTACTGCTTTGACGCCTATACTCACTACTACTACTACTACTCACATGAAATAATTTTATTAACAGATGTGATGGCAAATAATCTTGCTGAAATTGTAATTTATTCATCCTTACTTATTAACAATGTAAAAAACAAATATACAAAGGTGTATTATATGTATATAGGTTTTCTGGGGATTTATTAGCGATTAATTGGATCTCCAGCTGTCAATCCTTGCAGAAGAAATAAAAACAATTACTTTGTTGGATCTCCCATCTTTCTCTTCTTTTCCACACTCTGAGTCATTGGAAGGTCTCTGTCCTGGTGAAGTAGTGCACTACTGTACAACTTTTCTCCTCATGCATCTTAGTGGAACAAATTACATCTGAAGGCAGTATTATTAAACATGCGAAAGCAGTTAGGACAAGAATGGGGAGGGGCGTTGAAGAGAGTAATGAGTTAAAGCTTTTCTTGATCATACATTAAAGGCAGGGAGTGTCGACAGCCAGTCCAGACGCTTTGGAGAAGCTCTGGAGTGAGAAGCTTTTCCCAGGAGAAACAGACTGATCGGTCTCCAGCCTTTTGGCTGGTCTTTGGACAGCGCTGCACAAGGCCCTCATCACTTGAAGATATCTGCTTGATTGTAGCCATCAACATCCATACAGATTTTTTTAGATGCACTAGGAACTGTCAGGAGGATTCTTTATGATAAAATGTCCTTTATGATAACATAAAACTAAAGGCATGTATGAATTCTGGGATTACCTGTCCTCTGTAGGTTTACTAACCAAAGTCTGATAAGGCTGTGTGGTAACTGTAATGCTGGTTGAGTGTGACGATTGTCAGTGGTGGAGTTGCCTGCATCGGTCTCCAGAGTCCCTGTGAAGGTCTGTTAGGAATATGTCAGATTTCACTCATTAATTCCCGACTCACTAGTCTGTGGTTGTTTTTTCCTGTTAGAATGACACAGCTTCTTGCGTCTTTCCAAATTTCTGTCTTCTCAAAGCTCCTTTCTTCTCGGGCCCAAACTAGAGTCCCGTCTAGGACAAGTGATCATAATACATCCATCTCCCTGGCTGTTGGATTTTCTGAGATGGCAGTAACAACATGCAAGCAGGCAAAATCTGAAGTGTATGAGCTACATCAACGTTTGTGGGTAAAACATGTACTGTCCCATATACATCATTGTCATTAGTAATGCTACTACTAAGTCCTTGCTCTTTTTATGTGACAGACCTTTTACTTTCTTGAATCTGGTTTAAACATTCGGTTGATGGTATGACGTCTGGGAAAGACAAACAATGCAAGTAAATATATAATTCTTGCAAAGACCGGAGATGACAGGAAATCTCAACTGACAAAAAGCTGCAGGTGTCATCTGCCATTAGTGCCATTTTTCAATTACATTTGAAAACATTTCAATTACTTATGTTTGTGAGTTCTTATGTAATAAATATGTGATGGCATGCATCTGCTCTAAGCTGTTTGTGTGCATGTATGTGCTTGCATGCATGTTGTGCTTGATCTGGGGCTGTGATGCATTAGTGCCGAGGAGACAAGAGGCCCTTGTGGCCCCCTTATGGGCATGGGGCTGTCTAACCATGGAGGAATGCTGCAGGGGACACAGAGCGAGTGCATTCCTCTTAGATGCTCCACACGCAACTAACGCACACATGAAAAGTTACAAACATTTACATCTCCGTCAAAAAACCCCACAAACAAAACATTGCGGCCGTTTGGTACGCACATGCGTCTCACAGGAAGTTTGTGTGTTTTGAGAGAATTCAAATACAGAGGCAGCATCTCTGTTGACTGTATATACTGCTGTGACGTGTGGGTTTCCTGGAGGCCCCGGGCCTCTCTGAGGGGCCTGGGGTCCTGAGCTAAGCTTTGTTAAGGAGCCACGGGGCCCACGCCGGGGATGATTAGAACATACCTGGGAGTTTGAGCCACTTGGGTGCTCTGCTGGGATCACTCCTAACTGAATGTGGCGCTTGGCTGTTAGTCTTAGGTTGGAGATGGTCTGCTGCTGTGCTCTGTGTATCGGCATGGGCTTTGGTAGCCGCAGGGGGCGGAAAGGATTCTTCCGGAACCATTGAGGTGGATGATAAGGTCAAAGACCTTCGCATGCTGCTGAAGAGGGAAAAGGGAGCAAGAGAGATGTACAATTAGGCCTGCAGCTGGGTTATTTCTGGAGCCCTGTACAACTACCTTAACTACATTACCTTGCTCTTCCATCCCAAGTCCCCTCTACTCTCTGTCTCCACCTCCATCCTCTGTGTAGTGGCCTACATGGTCAGGGCGTAGGCAATAACAACAGAGTAATCCTCTTACATAACACTGCACAAACCCAACGAAACAAGTCCATTCAATTATTTTTGGGAGCGTCTAAAAATAAAGAAGCAATTTGGTTTCGGTGACGTCAAAAGCGCCGTGTGTGTGTGTGTGTGGGGAGGAGGTGGACCTCAAATAAGCTGCCGAGACCCGACTGGACCGGAGGTCAGCAAAGCACTCTATTTTTAGGTCCCATCAAAAGCAGTGGTATAAAATTAGTCCAGCTCTGACCCCTGCAAGATCTTTCAGTCACGCTTAGAGAGGCTGTGAACTTGAAGGTCACGCACTCAGAATGATGAAAGGGCCGATGTTTGATGATATTTAAAAAGGAGCAAGTAATGACCGAAATGGTGGCAGGTGGCACAGTGTGAGGTTGGCATTTGTTAGACTTGTTAAAGGACTTAATCAGAAGACACGTGAAGCCCTCTGCAATGGGCTCATATTAACTGCAATAACACCGTACATATTGTTTGGACAACAGTGCTGAACGGGGCAAACTGTTGCTTGACTTTGATGTAAAGTTTGGGCCATGTGTGACCATCAGTTAGAGTTTTTAGCATCAGCACAGCTTTGCATCAGATTGTCTCTTTCGGTGCATGTAGATAAAACAAATCTCAAGCCTGAAGGAGGCTTGTGTAAACAAGAGTTAAAGGTACTGGGTCAAAACAAGTCTGGCTTCCAAATTCCCTCCACAAGTCCAGGGGCCAGTATGTTGACTGTCTGTCCTCACAGTGGTCGGGGGCACCGGAACTCTAAATTAGCCCTGGTGAGTCAACGGGACAGCTTTCATGTAGACAAGGGATCATGTCAGATTGCAGGAGAGGTCAGGATGTTAGGGTCAGAGGTCAGGATGCAGTGTTGGTCCTTGTCTTTAACAGCTTCCTGTCTGCTGTGTTGTGCAAACCTGAACGGTAATCCCTTGTGATACAGGTTCAAAGCAAAAGGATTGTCTCACCCTTTGGTACAGGTATGGGTCTCATCACGCCACTTGTACTTGGTCGGTCCACCACTTTGATCCAGGACGAAATATCTCACCAACTAACGGATGGATTGACATGACATTTGATGGAGTGGATGACGCCAACCCTATTTGGTGATCCCCCGATGATTTTCCCCCTAGTGCCCTTGCAAGGTTGACAACTGTGGTTTTGAGTTAGCTGTCACAAAAACTATTGGATGGATTGCCAAGAAATCTGGGATAAACTTTCATGTTGGGATGAATTTTTGAACTTTCAGTGATCTCTTCCTTTTTCATCTCACACTATCACCAGTTAAAAAACATGTCCAATACTTTGGTTTATGACTAAAAACCTGCAAAACTAATGACAATCCCATCAGCCTCAGCTGTAGATATTAGCTAATTGCTAATTAGCATGCTAACATACTAATCTCAGATGTTGAGCATCGCTGTAGACTCCCCTAAACCTGATCGAGTGGATTTGATAATGTAATACAGGAGGATAGTAAACATGATTGATCAAATCAGGTAGTGTTTCTGGCCCTCTAATCTAAATCTAAAATCTTCTTGAAATCCGTAAGATCTGTAGCAGTTCACTATCACAACATATTGGCAGCGGTTTCTTCAAACAAATCCTGAACCACAACCTTTCAGATTTCAAGGTCTGCCCGTAATAATTTATTTGATCTTTGAGATGAATGTTTCATTTCAAAATATAAAACAAGTTGCTCCAATGCTCCTGCTTACCCTCAGACTTTGAAGGTGCACCTGTTTCTGCACATGTATCGCTGGAGGAAAGGTGAAACTTCAGGGTCAATAAGAGACACAGCAGGGTGCTCCGCTGCAAGGTGTCTCTATTTCTGGAAGAGCCAATTCAGGCTCTTTTCGTTTCTCTGGCATGAAAACAGGGCGACCAGTGGAGGTGATTTACCAGCTTGTCTTGACATCAAACTGGAAATAAACCAGAGCTGCTGGAAACACACTGGCCTGGAGGAGCAAGAAGGGGACAGAGTTAATGCAGTTTCACATCACACAAGTGGAGCTCGGATGATGTATGGTTACTGCTGTAGGGGACAGTTGGCTCCGAAATACGTCTGCAAATCACATGGTTTACCATTGAATTTCTAATAATCAAATACAGAAGAAGAGGGTGCCAACACAAGATGATCTCTGACCTTTGAAGACAGTACATTGCACAAACTCTCCCTTAAATGCTCTACCTTCATCCGACAGAAAGGAGAGAGCAATACTTGTTTCCAGACATAAAATGTAACCCCCTCTCCAAAAACAGCAAAGGAGCAGATCCACTCACAATGAGCTGTAATTTAAAAAACGCCTTTCCTAGAAAAACAACAATAAATTTGCAGGGGCTTCAAAGGACCCGCTGGCGCTCTTACTTTTCTGTACATAAAACAAAGCACTGGTATTTTCTTTAACCACTCAATCGCTCACCCTGCCATGAAACACACTGAGACAGAGACTGAGAGAGAGATGTAGCAGGCAAAGAAAAGAGAGATGCTCCTTTGACTTAATGTGCGGAGGCTTTTATGGTGTCTGACTAAAGGACTGTTGGCTAAACAGTTAATCTCCTTTCTCTTCACCGTTTCTCTTTTTTTTCTTTGACTTGCACTCTATCGAAAGGTTTTCAGTCAGCCTTAATATGGTGATATTATCCAACTAAAGAGCAAAGTTTTCAACCGAGCTCCATGTTTCTCAGCGTGGTCTAAATCACTCTTTTTAGGGCGCAAAATTTCAGCAGGGTAGGTGCCTAATTTGGGCTGAAAACTCGTTTTCTGTGGTATATAACAGCATCAGAATGACCATCTACTGCTACCAGATATATCACAGTGGTGCAGTAGGATGTTGCATTGATACACTACACTGGCTGAGGAGCTTCATCAGTGGGAGGGCAATATCCTGCATCCTGATTCTGTCAAGAGGCAAAGCCGTGACATGTCTGAGCGCCCAAAGAGAAAAGGCCAGGTGTCCCCTGGTTCCTCTTCCATTTCCTCCCATCCAGCACTGATCCTGCTAACTAATAGCACCAGGGAGCTGCCACCCCTGGCACCGAAACCAGGATCACTGAGCTGTGGAGCTGCGAGGGAGTGAGGACTTAGTTGACTTTCAATTGCTGCCTGACCGAAGAACTCAGATATACATTTACAAAGAACAAAACAAGCAATTTAGTGTGGCATTCCAGTGTATGAGGTGTCCCAGATTATATCATCCCTGTATAGACCAAACCACAGAACTACACCGTATAATCCACTGTCCCTCCCGTTTGGCACCTGAATAAAAACTGAACTGAAATGCATAGCAGCGGCAGGAGTGACAATTCTACTGAAATGTGCTTTCGATTAAGGTCTCTAAAGTGAGCTGCTGGTTTCTATTTTCTCGTCTGGATGAAGACCTTTCCAAAAGAAAAAAAACATCCAACAGAGACATGGTTCAGAGTGATGATATGAAATGTATTAACTACAAAAGAAACGATCCCCTGAGCACAAACTGATAGAAAGATATGCCTTTACTCAATCATCTGTGGAACTCACGTTTGTCCAAAAACACTAGGGCTGCTAGTTATTATTGATTAATGTTTTGATAATTTTTTTAATTAAGAAAATTAATTATTTAGTCACCACAACTGCAGAGAAGCACATCACATATTGACCCGACCCATCAAAAAATATTTTTAACTCTGTGACTCAAAACCAGAATGTATACAAATGAACATATACCACATATAAATTCATTCTCAGATAATTTTGTTATTTCTAATTATTAGCAATATTCAAAGTATGTATTGTCTGTTAAAACTGCTCTTGTGAGGAAAGAATGAATCAAATACAAATTCCCTGTCAAATAGAGGTGTTTCAGGCCCAGTAGCTGATACATTTCCATCCCACTGAGGTCATGGGAAAAGTTTACACACGGCCTATTTTATGAATGGGTATCCCAGGGTGTGGAGCTGCTGACCCAGGTGGAGAAAGCACAGAAAGGACAGAACGTAACATGCACTGTGCTTTTGAGGTTATGAAACCTTGTATTTGCTGACCGCGGCCATATCTCCTTCCTTCATCTTTCTTTGTTGAAGAAATATTGTCACAATATGAAAGGGAAGGTTAGATGCTCAGCAACAATGTAAAAACACCAGCCATCAGAGCCATTTTATTCTTCATTACATCTAAGACGCTGGGAGGGGAAGCAGAGCTTGTTCATCCACAGCTGAGTAAACTACTTAAGTCTCTTATATGGCTGCAGACATGATTTTTGAAATGCAAAAACCTCAAAATGTGGTAATGATAGAGATAGACAAACATAGCCATGTTCGATTGGCAGACTTACTTTTGTTATTCCACTGTCTGTTTGAAGTCTTGAGAGACTGAGTGAAATCTTTGCGAACTCACTTCAGTTTCTGCACTTTCTCTGAATCAAAAACTGGCGATAAAATCTGCTGGACAGGATTCACAGAGGAGTGCGCTTTGACAGCACACTATGCGACTACCAAATACATCACAGGCAGCCAGTGCCTTGTCTTTCTTTGAAATCTCTTATTGTCCTCTCAAACCAGCTGTGCTAAACCTGTCCGCAATAAGATAAGTCGCGGGTCTGTTTCCTGTGCTGCCTGTAAATATGGCCTAATCACTCTACAATGGAGCTGGTGGGACAGATGTTACAGTTGCATCCTTCCACCACGATGAAGTACATATTGATGGTTCACAGACTGTTTACACTGTCTTCATTCATCTGTGCTATGACTATTCCTAATTGGATCCATTTGCCAACACGGGACTGGTGGTTTACATAGCAGAGCCCCTCCAGCATGTGGAGCCCATGCTCCTTACCCTCTGCTTGTTTCGTGACTGCACACAAGCAAATAAATAGAAAGTGAAGATGTATGTCCACAAGTAATCCGAGGGGAGCGGGCCCGCCGGGTTCAGGATCTAAACAGAATCTGATGACGTTCAGAACGTTATGCTTTGATCTGATAATTATAGAGGAAAACAACCTGGCAAACAAAACTGCTCTGATCAGTTTGACTGCATTACCTGGATTTTCCACCTTGCAAACTACTAAAACTGTCCAAGACATAAATGTGGAGGTCCAGCAGGTGAAGCTCTTTGTTCTCGAGGAGTTTTCAATTAAAGCGTTTATAGGATCACAAACAAGTCTACAAGGATTCCTGAGAACGTCCCTTGACTCAAGACTTTAAAACAGCAATAACCAGCAGAAAGCAAGTTGTGAACACAACATTGATAAATCATTTACTTTTACTATCAGTTGATATTGCCAATTAGCAAACAGTTGTTTACTTGCACATCCAGCAGTTATGGAGCAGCGTTATCATTTATTTGGAGTCATGTTTCTGGCTAGCAGGTGAAATATAAGTCTAATATTCACTCTTATTTAGTTCTGCTTTTGTTCTCTACCAACTCCAGAGAGTAAAAATATCTGGCTCTTTAGCTGCTTAATGCTCAAGCTACTCGTTAACTGTGTCTGTCTAATGTTTGGCGTTGAGCAGGAAGTGTACGGTGGGTTTTTAGAGATTTTTCACTGAAAACAGCTTTCTGCTGAGGCTGATACGATAAGATAAGAGCCGTGAGAGTGAACCAAAACAGTAAAACAACAGCTAAACAGCTAAATATGTAAATATGTAAATATATAAAGCTCCACAAAGTCAAGGGGAGCTGCAGATTTAGGCGATGAATCTATGTGATTTCATCACAGCAAACAACCCCTCTTTCGTCATGCTCTTGCTTCATTGTTTTCACATAAAAAAGATTGATTTACAGACACAATGTTACTTTGCATGTTCAAACGCTGAATAAAAGGTTACACAGAGTGACAGCTTACACAAAGTGTATCTTCCCTCCAATGGCAAAGAAAACTTTCAATTACTGTTTAGCTGTTATGTTTTATCTTACAAAGCCTTTGTGCTCCTCAAAGGCATTAATACCTGCACCTTGGTGATGCCTTTAATTGCCATTTAGCATTAAGCTGGCTGAACAATAAAGCCCAGGCTGAGGGGATGTTGTCAGGTTTAATGAGGCCCTCGGTGAAAGAGGGCTGCTGTGTCGGCTCCACCAAAGGCTGTTGGCTGAATTCACCTCCAGTGGACCAGAGTGGTCCTGCGGGGATTTGATGGGCTGAGGGAGCACAGACTGTCTCTCCCCCACTGTTGGGGTGTGAGGGGCTACAGTTGCATCAGTAGCCCTCGCTGTGCATGGCTAGGCGGGCAGAAAGCACAGAGTGGAAGAGGTTATAACCGCAGGGCCACAGAGCAAGGTGCTGCAGGTCACTGAAAACGCCAGGCAGTGCCTGTGATCAGAAGAAACTTTTACTAGGTGCAACAGCAGCTGGTGGTTGTTCACGTCACCTGACAGCAAAGAGTCAAATATGGTCCTTTTTGCCCCCATTGGTTGGCTTAAACACTGAGAACAGACAAAGGCATGAACAAGCATGGCCACAAATAGACATATGGAGACGAGCACAAAGGGGAACAGAGCCAAAAAAGAAACGCAATGACAACTGTGAACTCCTGGCCCATTTTTAAGAGGGGTACATGGTTCACAGTCTCACATGGAGTCCTCCGCCTCCGAAACCCATTCCAGTTACTTTGATTCTTTATTCATCCCGCCACCCCCCCCTCCTGACCCCCCACCACCTCATCCTTAAATCCAGCTGATGGAGGCTCTTTTGTCCACCAGCACCCAGGCAACAACATCAAAGGGCTGCTGGGTGTAAATGCAGAGTGCCCGAAAAACAAATCAAAACTGAAAAATAAAGAACTCCCAGAGGGGATGGGAGATATTCACAACAGCACCCCAGAGAGGGAAGGAAAAAAGAGCTGCTATGTACAGGAGGGAATAAAGAAACAGGGAGAAGGGCGAGAAAGAAAGTAGCAGTCAAGACATTCATCATCATTTACTGAATACACAAAGGTGTGGGTTGGGTCATTCTTGGTTTAATGACAACAATAAACAAATGAAAAAAAAATGACTTTGTGTGAGACCATTATGACACTTTCTTTGTGCTGGATCATCAAAGCCCATTAGGGGACAGTGAAAGGCCTTCCATTGCCGTTCATGACCACTTCCTCATTCAGTGACAGCTGAATTGCACGCTTGATGGATTGTTGTGCGAGACAATGTCATGCTTTTGGACTGAATGCTTTGCTTTGATCTCACTGGATGCCCTTGAAGCTTCAACAACGGCTGATATGTTAACAACCGGTCTGGTTATTCTAGTTCTATCCTCCACCTTCTGCCCTGCCAGTCAGAACCACAAGAGGAAGGGGACGGTGGGAAGGGGAGATAAAAGCCTTTTTTATCTCTGCCCCCATGTGGGACTCCTGTAGAGTCACGCTTGGCGTGGCGGCATGCCTTGTCTCGTACCCACAAAGTATCCGCCAGTGACACGCTGACTCCGGAGCCTGGCACCAGGTCTCCAGCCAGCACAGAGCAAACCCTCTATTCAGCAGAATGGAGGAAACACAACTACATCGGGCCCACAGCTTGTAATTAAAAGTCCTCAGCCTCAAAGAGCACAGCATCTCCATCTTAATGGTAGGCTTCCATCTGAGGCATTGGTTTAATACTTAGTCTTTGTCCCATCAGATAGTGATGTGGACAGAGGAGGAAGGGAGACATTAGGACTACAAAGAACACATGTGTCCCATCCAGGATTAGAGGTTCACTCTTCCCTCAGTAGCCTAATTGCTGGATTGGCCAGATCAAAATCACTTCATTGAGATCAAGGCCACTGTCTTCCTCTTGTCTCACTATTCGCACAATAACTCAACAAAAGCAGCAACGAATGGGGGGGTTGGGAGGGTGAAAGAGTCCAGAAGTTGCGAAGCGAAGATGAATGTAGTTCATGTTTAGAGAGCATGTTGTGTGATTAAGGAAAGCCCACATCAAACATTGTGGCTTAAGAAAACCACCGGTTGAAAAACAAGATACTTCTTCTGTGTAGAGCGATGCAGACTGGAGATGCTGTTGTTCAGAAGGCGGACCAGCCCAAACTCACCCGCCTGTCTGTCTCTTGAGACAAACAGGGACACAAGAGACATCATAGATTTGCACAGGAACTTTGAAGTCCTTATGAGTAAGAGAGCAGGATGAGCTGCAGACTTTAATTCAGAGAAGAAAAACACAACAGGTTATAAAGATGCAAACATGCAGGGAATTTGAAGGATTACATCTACTATCTCAGAGTTCACTCTTCATCTTCAATTTACTCTCCATAACCGGAAAACGTTATATCAAATGGGCTACATAAGTTATGTCAGATGTACAACTATGAACTATTGGAGAATGGAGAAGTGGCATGTGTCAGCGGGAAACTCTGAATGAAAAGGATGGATAACACCCCTTTTTCCCACAGAGAGAACTTCTCTGGACAGAAGAACAGCAATATTGTGGCCACATGTGTGAGCTTGTTTACTTATGCTTGGCTTTTAACTGCAGGAATGTCATGATTTAAACCACAACATAACAGACTAAATTATTAGCATGTTACCACTCTACACACTTTTTTCCCTTTGATTGGAACAGGAGAGAGTGTGCATGTGTCGACCAACATCAATGGGCATGCTGGTAGATTAACACACGGACGTCTCAAAACGTCTCTCTCCAGCTGTCACACACACTCACATGCACACACACACATGCACACACAGGACTCGATCTCTTAGGTAAAGAGATGGAAGGTTTATTTCTAAAACCCTAATCATGGAAATCTCCCCTTTAAACAATAAACTTTCAACTTTATTTCATCTCCCCTCCTTGCCAGTACCACATCAAACAAATCCTGAGGTCAACAAGGGTCAGCGAAAGGATTTGGATAATGATGAGGCTCAAAGAAAAAGATTGAGGGTGGTGAAAGAGAGACGGTAAAATGAGGGGAGGGGAGCTGATGGGAACAGAAGAAAGGATGGGCCTGGTGGGGAGAGAGAAGGTGCAAAGGCTAGGTCTTGTAACGACAGACCCCCTGATTACATTGTTGCACAAATAAACAGGCCTTTTGCAGGCTCCCTGGAGTCCAGCTGTGATGCAGGAGAGGAAAGCTTTCATTTGAGGGGTATGAGGTCGAGCCAGGCGAGTGACGGGATGGGGCCTGGATGTCTACCCGCACCATTTCCTTGCATCTCCGTCAGCAAGTCAATGAAGAGGGGAATGGTGCAACATCTCATTTGAGAAGCTTGCTGATTACATGCCATTTCCTGCACTTACAGACTGCATAGAAAAGGCGTTAGCGTGTGGATTAATAACTGTCAATCTCAGAGAGCTACAGAGAGGGCCCGCTAAGGTTGAAAATAGAAAAGAGGCTGGATATCTGTGCTTTTTGATGATGATGAGGAGCCATCTGTATGGGGTCAGATAAGTGTTGGAGGAAAGAGGCAGAGAGAGAGACAAGGTTCAGAATCCCTGGAGCCACATCTGTAATCGTCTTTCCTTCACCTCCGACCATTACAGGGTCTTGGTCCTCTCTTCTCTCTGTGTCCTGCAGCTATCAAGGCCCACATCAAGGCATGCCCCTGCCAAATGTATGCCCCCCATTAAGGGGCCATCATCAGATAAACAAGATAAACAAGTCCAATTCCTGGCAGGACTGATCAAAGGATTCAATGTTAACCCCATGGCCAATTACAAGTAGGCAGAAAAATCAAACACAGATGAGGTCACATGGAAATGGGGGAGGCTAATCCATTGTCCCTTTATGGGCACAGAAAGCAAAAGGGACAGTGAGGAGGGTGGAGGAAAGAATGGAAATGGTTTGAAAACCGGGGGGGAGGGTGGGCATGCAGATACTTTCTCAATTGCACCCTTGAATGTTGATATCCCCCAGGAATTGCAGCCCTGTCCTCAGTCGAAAAACAAAATTCCTGGCAGACTTTGCACAGACAGGTGCACCTTTTCACCACCACACATCAGGAAAAACATAGACGGTATAGACAGAGCAACAGACAGGAAACTTTCAGATATGTCTTGTAGGTAATACCAAGGGCAGCACTCCAAGTTGTAAAAGTCCTCTTGGCTACTGATCCAGGGTGCAGCCACTTGGCTGAATCAGTCCACAAGAATGATACATACGCACCCCTCCAATTTCTTTTCCTCGTGAATTTCCTCGGTAGATAATTGCGTCATCCACACCAAACACTTGCGTAGATCGTGGTATTTCATAAATCTATTTCTAAAGCTTCGGTGTCGTGTTTCTTTTGTAAATCACCTCTTCTTTGATTGTCCAAACTCTTCTCAGACGCACATGTCAAACAAAATGAACAGTTGAAAGACAATATCTTGCCAAGTACGCGTACATGGAAATACTTTCTCATTTATTTTCATATTTCTATTCCCAGACATTTGAAAAGCATTATAAAATACAACCGATTTGGGGATAGATCCACTGAAGACGTGAAATCAAAACTTGTAAATTAACAAATCGAATGCCAAAATCTTCTTTGACTTCAAGGTAGGACAGAGAGAAGATGCCTGCTTTTGTTCAGGTAATCAGTTCATTCACGTTCACACAGGAGAGAAAAAATGGAAATTCCATTGGTTCTCGCTCTCTTAAGAGGGCTATATTGAATTGTAATCAAAAGATTATACCAGAATAATCAAACAGCCCCCCATGGGACCACCCACAGAGAGTAGAGAGAAACATGAGACTGGCCACATGCTCTGTTTTTCACCAAGACCTCCATGGCTCAGCCAATACAGGAAGCAGAAAGACTTGTTTTGTCCCAACACTTTTGAAAGATGAGGTCCTTTCTTGTGAATGGCATCGATTTGCATTGGTTGACTGATGGAAATAGAACAAACGTCAACACATTTTATTTCAAAGCACACCAGAGATATTTAATTCTACACTATAGTTAGGTCATGCTCCCACAATGTACTGTATGCCATTGTTTGGGTTGCTAGCTTATCGCATAATGAGAACAGCTTTACTCTCAAATGATCCTGATAATGACAGGCCCGGTCTATATTTAGCGCTTGTCTCTCTGACAGACCTCTCGACTGCCGTAGCTGGTAGGGAGAGCCATAAACAAAGCTGGCAGAGCTTAGACAAGCATGTGATGGCTGCACTGCGCCGCCTGGACCATGGGGTCCGGAGACAGAGAGGGGTGGAGGGATACGTGAATGGCTGCACCACATGAAGTTTACAGACACCATCACCACAGACTCTGGTTGAGGCTTGTGGTTCATCTCAGGGCTTTGACTGACAGAAAAGTCTTGCGAAAGACCGGGGAGGCTCCGTCAGTAGCCTTTGGGATGCCGGTGAGGATTGTTGGTGATGTTTTTCATCAAGGGCCAACCAACATGGCTGTCTGAATGAGAAGATATTTTCCAAGAGGGAAAAGAAAAATCAGTTAAGGGATGACTTCAAGCTTATGTTTTGGGGTCAGATGAGAAGATTATGTTTGTGCATCAAAAATAAATGTTCTTCTTAGGCTGGGGTGTTGGGTGGAGGTGCCTGTGGTAGGTGGTGGGTACATGGCAGACAGACCCCACCCAATTTTTTCAATCCTGGCTAATTAAAGGACCACAAGTCATCCATAGAGATTTCATGGGTTCAAAGAGAACTGGGTGTCCTCTGCTATAATTTCAAATTACTGATTTCCTTTGAAGAATGCTATCCTTCATCAGGAAGACATAATGTCTGGCGCACACAAAAATGTTTTTAAGAAAGCAGAGCAGCTTCAATTCATTTGCTCCCAGGAATCAGAGCTTCCAGGAAAATCAGCAGCGTCTTATTGTATCATTATTATTTTTCTTACTTGTTTTTTATTCTATTTTAGCAAAACACCCGCATCTGATGTAAGTGTATCATTGTCATTTCGAGAGTAGTCTTGGAAGCAGAGCAGGGGTTGTGATTGAACTCTGAGAACTGCCCCGGAGCTTTACTTTGAGGAAGAAACCACGGAACCACAGATAATGCTTTACAGTCCACTGGTCTCAACGACTGTCATCAGATTTTCACTTTTTAGGACCCCAAAAAAAGATTTTCAGTCCAGTTTCCTCAAGACTAAAGGACATTGCACCAATGTCAAACTTGAGACAGTAGAAGAGCCGTAAAGGAGACGTGTAAAAAGGCGCTGATGATTATAGAATAAATCAAAGAAACTGAAATGGATCAAATAGGACTTTGTAAGGTAGGTAAGTGTCTGACGAGATAAATGAACCCCTCTCTCATCAAGAGGAGACTCTTCTGACAGTGTCCTGCTGTTGGGATCATCTACAGTCATCTGGACAGAGTTTATGGACAAAAAACAAAAGCATCATAGTGTCAGGCACACAATAAAAAGGAAACCACCTCTGTTGACAGGATGAAGACGAGGAAGGCACGAGACACAAGTTCAAACACTGCAGAGTGTCTTCCTCGTCTACTTTCCACTGGTGTAAAGACTTTTCAGGAGACAGGGGAAGGCATCTCCCTTTCATCCTTTACCACAGACAAACATAGACATATAAAAACATCCATGTTGAAAAGTGGCAATAGTCCTTTTAATTCCAGACAAACCCAATGTGAAGAACTTAATTACAGAACGGGGGCAACCCAGCCCTTTTGAAAATTACACTTACAGTAAGACCTTTGAAGCAAATACTTCCTTTATCCTATTTTTTCTTTTGTTCAATGTTTTGTCTCTTGTAAAGCATGCCATTGAATACTGTGGTTTCTAGTGGGACTCTGTCTTTTCTCGTCTGTCTCCATCTCTGTCAGGCATTCGCTCATCAAAGGTCTATCTTTTGGACAAGAACGAGAGCAGAAATATTTAAAACCCCGGTTAGTGTGTTGATTTTAGGCACATTTTTACAGTTAAGTCCCAATCCAGATTCATATTTAAGAATGGTATATAAAATAATCCAACAAACTCACAACTGTTGCTTTTGTAGCATATTAAGCGTTAAAGTAACCCATTATGAAACAAATACTTTCATCCTAAATGGAAAACATCTAGCATCCCATTATGGCAACAAAGTTTAGTGGCTTTTCCTCATGGCTTTGACATTGACTCAGCCATTGATAGTTATGTGTCAGTCTGTGCTGAGAGAGGAAATTAATTGCAGCATAAACCTCAAAGGAATTCCATTTCCCCAACCTGGGTCCTAACGCATGATGTGAATCGCAAAAAAACTGTTCAATCAACGAGTTACCTGTCAGTCTGTTTAACTTCATGTTTACTCCATTTGGTTTGTATGTAAAAAATAAGCAGCTACAACTGGCGTTGAGAATTAGCCAAGTGATTCTTTACAAACCGCTCCAAGTATCCAACTGCCAACATAAGTAACACAATCGACCATTTCATCAACACAAACATGTGGTAAATAAACCCACCACACTCAGGTGAAACAACTTCAAAAGTGGAGTGTGATCCCATGACATAATGCACAGAAATGAAAAACAGACGTTTCCATTTTGTTTGACAAGTATTCTGTTAATTCCTTTCTTTGGAGTGGGGCTGCATGATACACGTTTAAGATTTCCTCTGCATTAGCTCATTAGTTCAACCCAGTAGAGGCATAGCTTTGCGGTTGAACAGGACCAGGAGGCCTGGCACCAAACCTCTACCTGAAGCCATCACGGTAAACCACAGGAAAGGGAGAGAGGTGTGTTGTTTCACTCATCCTCCTCTCAGGCGGGCGTAGGTGATGCTCTGCCAGGTCTAAGCTACGGTGTTGGGTTTGGCAGTAAATCAGCTTGCTCTCCGATGATCAAACGCTTGTCGTTAGTTCCCGCGCTTTCATGTAATCTCATAAAAGGCCGACCGCTCTCATGGAGTTGAGACTGCCTGCCTGCCAAGCCGGCCAGGCCTCCCATGCTGGCATCTCAGTGTGTGTGGCTCTGTTGGTTTGTTTCTAAAAATCAGAGCATGGAGGAAAACAACAAGGCTGAACAACAGCAGCATCCCTATGAGGATGCATTGAAACTACACCACATTAGGCTCACTTCCTTTTCTCATTATGCACAGAGGGGGGGCAGAGCCATTGTAAATGGAAGCATTTTCAAAAGGCTACAACACAATATTGTGGAAATATGAGGATGTTAAGGTTATTGAACAAAATGTACACGAGTTGTGGAAAAAGGAGGCTTCATGCTTTCATCTGAGTTTTGCACTGGGCAAAACTTATAGAAAGTCACCGCCATTTTGTCCCAGTAAAACCTCAAATTTGCGTGTGAAAAATAGGTGGCAGGAAGAGATGAAGCGTCTTGGTGGAAGACTAATAAAATGTCTGAAACCACCGCGACTCAGAACGAAAGAGACAAACATCAAAGTCAATAGACTGGCTGTTTGATCTCCCCAAGTTTTTCCTCTCTTTTTAACATCACTCTGGCCCGTTTACACTCTGGTCTTCATTATCCTCCTCTGCCCTTAAAATCATTTAAAATCTATCAGGGTCTGACATGAGAAGGGGGAACGTTTCAGCGAGAAGAAGAGAGAGCTGTGCAGTGACCACTCCGATGCACAACATTTACCAGCCAATATCACTTCATCTCCTACCAAATTACACATCTTATGTAGGATCTTGTGTCGCTTTGAACGAAACGGTTGGTAGTTGTAATGGATGTTCTGTTCTCAACCTCCAGGGAGGTTTATGGCTCGCTTTTTGACAAATGGGCAAGGGGGAGATAAAACGCTAACGTACACAGACACCCACTCGCTCTTCAAATAAAATAAATCAATAACCATAAAAAGGCAGCTATTAAAGCATTGGATAGAAACACATTAGGAATAAAACTAGGATTTTGGCTGATGTGTAAAGGCTTTCAAAGACTGTGCAGGCCGCACACATCACTGATAAATGGATGGTGGGTGCCGGTGTGGTTGGGATGTATCAAACATGTGCTGGTAAGCCAATAAAGACCAAAACATTCTGGCAGCTGCAGGACAACTCATTCACAGCTTTTTGAGATTTGGCCAGCTTGGGCAGGAAAGAGGGAACACTGATGTTACAGGTTCGCTATTGAAACATTTTCCGTGACATTAAGTATTCCTAAACACTTGTCAGGATATCTGCCTGTTGTTGTAACTGAGTGTGCTCTATGTTTGTGTATCAGTGTCATTTTGTGTTTTTATGTTGTAGTATGTCGGCATATGTGCATGTGTACGAAGCCTCAAAGAGACAAGGCCACTTGTGCCCATGGCGTCTGGTAGAGCTCGTGACTGTGCCTGTTTAACTCTACTAACAGAGCACCGTTCCACAAAGCCCATCACGCAACCCACAGATGTCCCACAGTACAGACAGGACTGCGCCGCAACCAACAAGAAGCAGTAATAAGCCCCCAGCCCACACACCAATGCACACACACACACACACTCACACACACACACACACACGCACGCACACACGCACGCACACAAGCAAACAAAACGAACACATACACTGACACAGAGGATCCAGTAGACTGCACTGAATCTTCTTCAGAACATTAAATGTGGTTCCAAACTTGGTCAAAAAACTCATTTTCTCATGGGACTCTTCATGCAGATAATTTGGGTTTTGTTTGTGCAGGTTTTCAGATGTACGTACAAACTTTTTTTCCCCAGACATAGTGCCCCTGTTACACCAGATCCATTTCATTGTTTTCATAGGAACATTATCTTTGGTTAAAAGTTGTTTCAAACTCACTGGTAAATGTTGAAGTCAAACATTTGGCTTGAATGTAAATAAAAGTAAAAATGGAGAGGATAATTGATTGTCTGGTCGAAAAATAATGTTTAGCTATTTAGTTTATACTTCAGGCATAAAAAGACAGGCCAATGCTTTTGACGAAAGCCTGCAAATTACAGTGTAGTTATTGAGTAATTATGAGGTAATTACAAAATAAATATGGGGAATAATATAATGTTAGGGGGAACTAAAGAGGAAGCCTCAATACAAAGAAGTAAAAATGTAATTACTTCTTTTAAATTACAGGGTAATGAACTTGTAAACTGTGGAACAGAGACAAGAGCAATAGGGCTGGTTATGGTTGAAAAAAATGCCAATGCCAGTACTACTACTAGTACCCTTAAAGTTATACCGACACCAAATGGAGTTCATTTGACATCCATCATGTGAATGGAAGCTGTGTGTGGGTCCCTGTGCCGCCTCACCGCACAGCACTCGCTCAGACAGCGTTTGTCGCTGATGATGTTGTCCCCCGACCCACGGTGGCGGGACCACGTTTTCGAGAAAGTGTAATGCCCACCCTCCGGTCCGGAGGCGTTTAATCAAAGAGCACTTGCGGTGATTGGCCGCAAGCAAAACCAGAGAAATTGTATTCTTAATTTGGGCACAAAAAGGATTAATTGCAGGTATCGTTTGACTGGAGTAGTTACGATACTAGGTCTACTTGGTTCTGGGTTATTTTAGTCGATACCTTAAAAGAATTGAGAACCAATGCCCGAGCAACAAAGCAAACATTACACAGAAAATGTTGTAACTAGCTTAGTGGATTGGCTTTTTCAATGGTCTACCACTTTACGTTCCTCTAATTAAACACATACCCACAAGCCTTATACTTTGTTTCTAAAAGGGTAAGAACAACAAATAAGTAGGTTTAAATGTTGATATTGGAAATTTCACACTAAACAATCCTCTTTTTTACTTATCATGGGGATTATTTCAGTGAATCATCTTCATCATCATGTTAATGTGGCCCATGGGGCACATTTCTGGCTGAAATGTAGTGTGTAAAGTAACCTGATGAAGGTCTATGTACCAAAACGTTGTCACTAAATATATCTGAATGCAAGTGAAGAAGCCACTGTGCGGGAGTTTTTTTGTTCTTCTTTGTCAACCATAAGCATTCTCCTATGCACCTGTCGCCCTGTACAATGGTTAGCTTTATTTATGACTCTAATGTAGGGAAATGTTTTAGTGAAATCTGTGAACTCTTCACAGCAGAGGTGAAATCAAGCTTTTTTTCTTTTGGGTGTCCTTACATTCACAGTTAGGCTACTTTCCAGAGTGGCCTGGGGCTGACATGCAACGTGGGCTCTGACTTCAAAGCCCCCAAAGAAAATATATAAATATAAACCATTAGCCAGCTTGTTTTCTTTAGTTAACATTTCAAACACACTGCGGAGTGGATCGTGTTTTCAGTCCCCTCTCTGTAACGCAAATGTTGATGTTGTTTTTCTGACGGTCCTGAGGCAAACTGCAGGCCCACAGCTGGAAAGTCCTCAGCTCCCTTAAAAAATGGCTGCGCAAACACACCCGAGTCAGGCAGAACACAACCTCCTTTGGCCTGCGTGGACTTCACTGCCAGCTGCCAGCTAGGATACAATTTGCCCTCAGCACAGCAGAGCCACAAGCATAGGTTTCAATGTCAGGGTCGAACATATACAAACCCAGAAGTGGTGGCATCACAGAGGAGAAGGGGCAGTCGATGCCACTGGAATACATCATTATATCGGACATACCATTCTCCAGCATCGGGGGTAACAGCCGTTTTTATTAGAGACACTAAGAAGTTTATAAACAGAGCCACTTGACATAGTGAACTTAAGAATCAAGGGTGATCCTCTGTGTAGACAGATTACCACTTCATTAAACAAACCAAGACCTCAAAGAGTAACAAGCCCTTGGACATGCATACCACAGAGAGAGAGAGCAACCCCGATCCTCTAAGCCACATGAGACAGTAACATGCTGTCTGTCCCAGAGGTTATTACAATTCCAAACATTTATTGGAAGGAAATCAAAAAATGCGTGTCTTTTTTGTCTTTCCTTCTTACTTCTGCCCACAAAATTACATTCAAGCAATAAAAATGTTTATATGTTAGGTATATAAATGCTTGGGAATAGCACTTTGAGACTATTTCTAAACTCGCTCTGAGCTAAAATAACATCATAAAAGGACACATGAATCAGTCAAAATAATGCTCAGAAGGAAAAAAAACAACCCTTGCTCTGTTTCAAGTAGCTATTATAAAAAGGCACAGACAGCTGTTGAGAACAATTCGATGTGTGTGACCGCAGCGCAAGTTTGACCGGAATAGGCTGTAAAAGTATAATGAAGCACTGGCTTCAGCAGCATGAAGGCATGCATGACAAAATCTGTAAAAAGTGAAGAAAGATATTACGATTATGGTCTGGTCAGCTAACTTTGAAGAGGGGGCATTTTTGTCAGTGAAGGCATCAGTCTTCTAAAGCGTTTACGCTCAGCTAATAGAGACGTAGAAGTATATAAACAGTCATATTAAAAGGATTGATTCAACATTTTTCAAAATATACTTATTTACTTTCTTGCTTAAAGTGAGAAGATATGATTGATACCACGCTCATGTCTGTGTGATTAATATGTAAACAGAGGCTGGTTAGCTTAGCTTAGCATAAAGACAAAAATGGTTAGCCCGGCTTTATCCAAATATGACAAAGTCTGCCTACCAGCACCACTTTAGTTCACAATTTAAGTTGTTACACATTGTTTCTATTTGAAAAAATCAAAGTGTAAAAATGTAATTTTTCCCAGCTTCACGTTGACGCACCATATATATCTATATATGTATATGTATAGATACGTATTGAAAAAAAAAAGTCCAATCAGAGACAAAAAACAGATGAGCAGTGACTTAGTGACACCACCGCAGAGGAAAAACAGACCTGTTCTCACTTCAAAGAGCCGGGGGGATGCTTTTAAAAATCACACCGGCAATAAACTACAACAGAAGTTCATCGCTTTCCATGACATGAAAGGGATTTTCAAAGTTATGTCTCCTCTAGTGGTTCCCTCTCTTACTCTAGCCCTAAACAAAGTTCATATCAGTGGAGGGTTGGCGCATGGCGCTGAGGGTGTTTACATGGGAGGTGTTACCATGGGAGCGGCCTTATTATTTACATTTCAAAGAGAGGGGACAACACACTGCTGTTTAATGTAAGGAAGAAAGACAAGGCCTTAATTCTAAAATGACGCTGTTCACAAATCACTGCAACAACTTTATATAATTTCTATGAATGAAGGGCTAACGTCTTTTATCCTGTTACCCCTTGTTTTGAAATGGCAGAACATTTCAATGATAAATAAGCCAAGGTTAAGTCCACAAGGGTCCTCGGTATGAGAGCAAATTACATCTAAGAGACAGCGACTAAAACCCTCCTCCCTCGCATGAATAATTGACGTAATCACAGAAGGGACATGAAAGAGGCGTCCTGTCCCGTCTACTAAACAATTGCATTATTTGAACGCTTCGCTTACTCTAAAAGGCTAAAAATGGAAACAAAGACACAGCCTTTAGGTGTAGATTTGCACATAATGCGCAGAGCAAAGACAAAATGAGTCACCTGGAGGGAAGTTGTCTAGCAGGATGTCAAAGTCTGACTCTACTGTCATGAAAGGACACAGTGGGCGGATGACAGGGAGGGTTCTGACAGGACGAAAGAGAGACAATGAGATGCTGGCATCTGTCATTTGACTCCGTCTCTTAATTCACAAGCAAAGCTGTTGCTTACATCATATGCCAGGATTGCTCACAGGGGGAATGGTACGGGATAAAAAAGGAGCAGGTCGAGAAGGTGACAGGTGACAGAGCCTGCAGTTCGATAGCTGTGACTGAAATTCGAGCAGAATCCTGAGCAGTTGCAGCTCCCTCCTGAGGCAGCTGTTTGAAACAGCATAAGCTGAGTGACACATCCCATATTGTCTATTTCATTTCAAATTCAGCTTCAGGAACTTACCGTGGGGCTGTTGATATGGAACTCGCAGAAGTGCTTATTGAGACAGTATCATGTCTGTGTTATGATGTGGAGGGCTGATGTCCAGCAGGTTTAACCAGATTTACATTTACTTGACACCATATCATCAGGACTTTGGCTTCAAAGGTTTAAATACAGTTGTGCCATGGAGTACTGACTGCTCTGCATGCAGACAAAACTATGCACCAGGTGATTTAACTTTTCTCCTGATATGATCAACAATGTACGTTTAAACCAGAGGAAACGCAAACATTTTAGTGTTTTACATCTGCGATATCTTGAACGGCTTGTGGACTGAAAATCTTTTGGGTGTGAAATGAAGAGCAGTGACACATATAGTAAGACCAGCAGTCCGAGCAACCGTCATTCCTTCCTGTGTTCATTTTTACCCTGACGCATTCCACAGCTTCCTTTGATTCCCACTCTTCACATGTGGTGGTCACCCTGTGCTGAAAGAGAAATTAGAAGTAAAGATGACAAAAGCATTCTGCAAATTACAAGGCTTTGTTTTTACTATTCTGAGCTCGAACATGACATTCAGACCAGCAGCATACTAGTCGTTTGGCTTTTTCTCTGCTTCAGAAAAAAAACAAAAAAAACAACAAGAATATACCACAGCCGACTGGAAGTACAGAGTGAAAAAAGAAAGGCCATAATTACAGCGGAGGATGAAGAGAGAGTGAGTCCCCATCAGGAACTCTGATCTGCTCATCTTCATTTGTCCCTCACATGAGAGCGCGGTCGACTCTGGTCTTGTTTAGCAGAACATGTCAACAGTCATTCCAGTAATGACTATATATGCCTATGTCAGAGTGTTGGGCCCTTGATGGCATTCTCTGAAGACTTCAATCCACTCGCTCAGGCTGATTTAAACAAAACATGATTATGATAGCTTTGTATCACCAGTCTCAAAGAGTTAATCAGCTATGACAGCGGGTTTGGCTTGTGAGCCAAATGCAGCTTCGATATTTAGAATTGTTTACATCTTCATGCATGTGAGAATGGATATTATCCGTGCATTTCTGTTGGATGTGATTTTTAAGTCTGCCATCTGGACACGGATGAAAATGGACTGTCACGTTGACAAAACACTTATTTAAAGATAAAAGAATATCTGCAGGAAAAATGAAACAAAAAATCCATTGAATGACGAAACAGACTTTTTGTGCTGTCCCATCACTGATGTGTCTGTTGAATGAAGTGTTAAATTATCTATTTCTACTCTTCTTTAAATCATCCCACACTTTTTCCAAGATACCTCAACCATAGACTGGATAGGCTCCTGCTAGAAAAGTTTTAATCCCAACATCTCAATCTTAACATCTCAAGTCTCAAGTCTCATCATTCAGACATTAATGAATATGAACTGTTTAACTAACAGCCTTCATTGGGGCAAAACCTTTGAGTGAGTGAAAGCAGATCATAATTTATCCACATGCAAACAGATGATGCTATTTGTGTGAGATTTTAAAAAAGAAATTGATACAAAAGAAAATGCCAAAATCATCTCTTTATCAAGGGACTTCGAACGGTAAATTACAAGCTAGTCAGCAGCTATTTAGCTTAGCTTAGCACAAAGACTGGAAACAAGGGGAAACAGCTAGCCTGGATGTGCCCAAAGATAACAAAATCCCCCTGTCAGTACCTCTAAAGCTCACTAATTAACACATTGTCTTTTGTTTGTTTTCACCTGTTCAAATAATTTGCTGTTATGTGCCATGATTCTGTGTTGTTGCTATGCAACCAATAGAGACTTCAAGATGTCTGTTCCCAGCCAAGAAATAATATAAAATCCCATACCACCAGAACATGTTGTTTTTAGAGATATAACTGATGTTAACTAATGTTAATTAGTGATATTTTAGGGTGTTGTTGAGTGGATTTTGTTACGACAGAGCCAGACTAGCTGTTTCCCCTGTTTCCAGTCTTTTTTTATTTTATTGTAATGTTTTTGGACAGATATGAGAGTGGTAACAATTTATTCATCTAACTCTCCGCCAGAAAGCTACTGGGTGTATTTCCTAAACTGTTGAACTAGTTCGTTAACTATTTAAGGTCCCATTAATATCAGTTTGGTTTCTAATATGTCTTCTTGGATCACAGCAAAAGCTTGCCAGCAGAAGATTTAAGATGAGATTTCATTAGCAGCCCTCCACAAATCTTCAAGAATCATTGTGTCACGACTTTGATCAGGAAGTCATAGCCATGTTTCCTTGACCTCTGCCATGTGGTGCCTTGTCTGTCTATCTGTGTGTGTGTGTGTGTGTGTGTGTGTGAGCGTGTGCGTGCACACGCCGTGTGTATGTGCACGCACACGCTAAAATGCCTGACTATCATTGTATTTCCCTTCAGGCTCAACCTCCCGCTCTCAGGCGGATATCAAAGGCCTGCATTTACAGTTATCTCTGCTTGGCTGCGCCACGGAAGTAATCACTGCAGGTCAAGGGTCAGTGCTCTGGCCCAAGACTGAAACACAACTGACTGACATTGACTTCAAAGGAAATTGATACTCTGACAGACTGTTGTTTTAGCCGGGAACTCTGGATATCATAATCAGGAGGGTGGAAAGGGACAGTAAGAGGAGAGAGCGGCGGAGTGTGCTGTAGCGATGGGCGGGGGGACTTGTGTCTCAGAAGAGAAGTAGAAGAGAGAAAGACTACCTTTGAATAATTAGAGCCAACGAGATCAAAGAACAGGCTCAAGTTTGGTCTGCTTAACCTCTCTAACATAGAAAGAGAGCAACAACAACAAAAAAAGTCATTTTATTCCGTCCTGTTGTTATTCCTCTGGTTGGTGAAACCCAAAACCATGTCAAACATAATGGAAAATATTTGAGGTCTTCTTTTATTAACCAAAAAGTGCTTTGATGTTTGACGTCTTTATTTGTTTTAGAAGAAGAAAGGGAGGGGGCAATATGGCATGCGAGCGATCTTTTGGAGAGAGCACACAAAAGAGAGAGAGAGAGAGGGAGAGGGGTGGTGGTGGTGGTGGTGGTGGGCGGTGGGTGGGGGGAGGGGGGGGACAATGATACGAGAGCAAACCATGCTTGTTCATTCTACATAATCAATTAAACATCATTATTGGCCCTTTCAAGAGTCCCGAGTTCAAAGACCAGTGGGAAATGATCAAAGTGACAGCATTTTGTTTGAGCACTAACCCCTTCCTGCTACTGTGTCCCGCTCTTCAGCAAGTTCACTGCTTCGCCAGAGAGCCGATGAAATTACAAAAGTCAAGCAAGCTGCTTTGCTGCAGCGTGTACTTCACCGTTTGTGTTGATTCTGCAAAGAAGATAATACAATAAATTGACTCAAACACCCTGTCACATTTGCATGTAATCTGTGTTTTGTTATTTCTTGGCGTCGTATAAAAAATGCTGGGAATTGCAGATTGCAGAAATCTGGCAAACTGAGTCCACCGAATGTCTTCAATGTCAGCGGCTCTCAGGGGGAACATAAAACAGCTCTGTTAGTGTAGAGTATGAATTATTCACACCAGTTGTCACAAACTACTGAAGTACTGTGGAGTAGAGTAGGTAGGCTGTTACTTTCATCACCTAAGTTTGAGTTGCAAGTCGGCAAATCTGCGCAAATTACAGCAGGTTAAGTGGAAACAAATTGGATGTGATGGACAGCCATACAACACCGCTCTTATTCTACATGTCTGTAAAGCGGAAAAATAAATTAGGTTTTGGTGCATTTTGCCCCGTAGCTATGTAAGAAAGTCCAAAACAGCATTCCGGCTATCAAAGGCACCAAAACCACAGACCGCCATGAGTGTACGTGCTCAGCAACTGGACACTTCAAATGCATAGCAACGGCATGAAAAGGAGCCTCTTCAGCTTGCGCGGTGTGAAAACAGGTGGAGGGGGGCGAGAGTCTTTCACGGACATCCTGTCAAGAGGGAAGGGCGCACGGGTGGAGCAGCATCACAGCGGGCGTAAGAAAAGTCAGCGTTTCAGGATGGTCAACTGGAGGCTGCAGAGAAACAGTGTGTGAACTATTACACCAGGCCACACCATCCAGGTCTTATCACTGCGTCCTTGTTGGCTGTGAGTTTAGACTCGGTGACAGATCTAAACCACTGACACTTAGCCTATAGTCAGTCCTAGCGCTTCCTCAACACTAGATCAGAGCGAGAAGAAAGCTCTAACACAATATTTTTTCCTGAACTGAGTAAAATACGTGGTATCACGTCTTTTTAAAGTGCTCCAAGTGACCAAAAGGGTGTAACATGGGCCAGTTATAGTTCTACCACACCTCATCTCCATTTACAGATGCTCAAGCCTTTTATTTTTGTCAGGATCATTCTGTTGAGACCCCTTAATTGTCCGCTAAGAGGCTTGTATGTGCTAAACATATCCACAATTATCAATGTTTGAAGGTATTTGTGGTATTGCTAATGGAACATTTAAAAACGTAGCCTAATTATTAAACTTGGAGCGCTATATGGGAGCCAATAACATGACGAGCAAAATTCATATGCATTTTGTCAGGTCCGCTGTGTAAACCTGTCAAAATGGCATTGGTTGTACAAGACTTTGGTGTTGCCTTCGTGTATAAGCTCTTACGCACTGCATTATAGGGGCACAAAGGGGGGAAGACATTTGATCTAAAGCCCAAGTGGTGGTCTGTTTTGTCCGTCACAATTCACACACATACACAGTCATTCACACACATAGGGATACTGCTGAATCATGCCAAAAAGGCTATTTGATCAGCGTTAGACCTGGCAGAGGTGATGTCCCATCCGACAGGATTCACACGCTCCCCGCCCTCCAGCACAAAAGGGCAGAACAACAATATTATGGTGTCCACTGAGAGCCTACCCCCCAGTAAAAACATTTCTGTGAGAGTGGGCTTGACCTACCTCTTCTCTCGTATAAAAACACAAAGCCGAGTGTATTCCGACAGCTGCTGCCCGGGTGCCCTGTGGAGAACAGAAGGAGAGCTTTGAAGATCTTGACCTTCTGGAACAATAAAACGCAATCATCAAACACTCTCCTGAGACAGACTGCTGACCCACAGATCCAAGTGGCTGCTCGACATAATTCATATTAAACTGTAGGGCTCTGTGTACGTATGCCTCTGAATGTGTGTTTGATGCTTGCAGGGGCACAGATCGTGTAGATCTGGAGCTTTCCAACACTCCTGATTGACAGCACTTGGAGCAGAGTTTACTACTGGTATCTGAATCGGATTCAGGCCCAGCTTCGAATGCATTTTGTTGACACACTCGCTACTACAATGTCATTTCGGCATTAAAGTATCCATTTGTCTAATAAGCATAACTCAACTCTTGGAATAAGCCCAGTATCCTCCTTTATATCACCTTGAGTAAAGGCAAATAAAGGAAAAAAGGGAATTAAAGAAAGAAATTTGAATTTTGGGAAATATGCCTATTGACTTTTTTTGCTGAGTAAGATGAGACAAATGAACCTTGACTGTATGGTAAATATGAAGATAACTTAATCAAAGTAACTAATTTAAAAGAGTTAGCCTGTCTATTGAAATTCACCACCCACAACCTCTAAAGCTCACTAACTAACACTGTATCTTGTTTCTTTAATCGGTACAATCAATTAATTGATTAATACAATTAAGTGTAAAAATTACAATTCATAGTTGTATGGGGCCCAACTATATCTTGGCCAGAGCCAGTTGCCTGGCAACCAAAGGAATTCCAGGAAGTTACTGGTCCTGACTAAAAGATTAGGCAAACAACATATAACCTGTCAATTAATGAGCTTTAGGGGTGCTGGTGGCATCAAAAATCAAACATGTCCTTTAAAGTTCTGCTAATAAAACTATGGTGGTATCAGATTGATAACTCAAAATGCCCAGATGCTACTTCCCTGTAGTATCTGTAAGCCTACTGGAAGAGAGGTCAGAGTGGCAAAGTGGCTCCAAGGTCAAGGCAAGATGGCAAAAGGAGGAAGTGCTGCTATTTACCACCTCAAGAAATACACCAGGTGGCAGTTTTTAGCGCAAAGTGTAACAGAGGCTCTAAACATTAAAGCAGAGCAGAAACAAACCTGCTGATGGTGACAAATGTTAAGATACACCTTTCTGGTCTTCAGCGCCCACGTTCTTACAGTACCCACAAACTAATGTTGCCGTTTCACTCACAAGACATCAGTAAAAATAGATTCAAATACAAGCCTTTGATCTTATATAACCTTGTATTAGCATAACTGGCAAAAGGTGTTGCAGGGCAGAGATGCCAGCTGGGTCCTCTTGCTCGTCGCGCAGGGGTCCGAAGGCCCCCTGTCTCTGTCCACATGTTAATCTTTACAGGGCACTCAAGGAAGTGGCGTTGACAGCCTAGATTTGAGGTCAGGAGGGGGCCAGGGGTCAAGCACTTCCTGCTGACATGAAAGCACATCCAAGCACACCTTGCTCTTGGTATCTGTCGTCCGCCCCCCTGACCATCTGTACCTACATAATCTAGGGCTCATCGGGCCCAAACAAAAGCCATGTGTTAATTACCTTTGAAGGTGTAATGACTTCAGGGCCGCAGCCGATGTTCATCTGGTTTCAAAGCGAGGGCCGGAGAACAGGTTACGCTTCAGACACGTTACAGTTGTCCTCTCCTCTACCTGCCCGCCGCGCTTTCATTTTAGAGGGATGACCATGCATTTTGGTTTGAACATTGTCCCGTATCAAATCCAGAGGCACACAAACCGCTTCACTCTTGCTTTTGTGGACTCTTAAATAAGTAAATTAAGGAGAAAGTTCTGACACATGTGGATTAGGCCTACACCTGTCCTCCAGATGTGAGGGCATTCACTTTAATGGAATTTCATTTTATTCTCTTGGCTTAATTGTTTTTGTAGACCTCACGGAATATTACTTGATGGTAGTAGCACCAAGTACTTAGTTCTACCTTTTCTTAATTTACATCCATCTTTTTCTCAGTTTATAGACCTACAGTGAAGAGAAATGCGTGGAATTACTCATAGATTGACTAATAAACTATGTATGGTTCACATTTATTGCCTTACCCGCTCTGTTTTCAGGCGGTGTCCAAAAGGAGCCCTCATTCTTGTGATTCCAGTGATGTGAATTATGAACAAATCAAAACCAGATAGACATAGCGAAAGGTGCTGGGAGCAATCTGCTCATTAGTCATCACTAAAACAAGATGATGTGTCCTGGTGACGACTCTTCTTGTACCCTTTGTGAGTAAAGCCTGAGCAACACTTTCTTCTTCCCACAAATGACCACCTTCTTCCTGCCGCAGGAGAAAGGGAAATGGGTGCCGAATATTCCCAAACAGATACGTTACCGTGTTTTGAATAAATGTTTCCACTGGCAAACCACGGGTGACCTCATGAGCAAAGATGAGATGGGAAGAAAACCCAGATTTCAGAGGCTTAAGTGGTACTTAAGTAGTATTCTACCTCTGTTAAATTGACTCCAATGTGTCTCAGTCAGTGTTTCTAATTAGATCACACAATGTAATTATATCTAATGGTGTTTGTAAGAGGATATGTGCCGTATGCATCAGAATACATCAAAGAGCAGCGCAGCCACATGAGTTATGTACCGTCATTCTCTACATCCTTTCTGCTGAGAATAAACAAACACACTTTCTAATCCTTTGAAACGCTTTTTTTTTTCTTTTGAAAACCCTCAACTCTAGTTTCCAGTCAGCGGACGGTCAGGGGCCCCGCAGACACCTCTTGATCCTCGGGGCATCTACAGGAGAGTCTGTATGATGTGGGGAGGAGCACTAGTCGTGCTCTTGACCTACAGGTGAAGACAGAAAGCGGTCCTGTGAAGCCAACGCCGGGCCGAGAGGCAACGCTGCCAGCCAGAGAAGTTGGATATAAATATCCACCTCGCATGGCAGTTTCCTCCAAAAACAAACTTCGGATTCTACCTTGTAATTTATCACTTTTCCCTCCCCCATGGAGAGAAAAATCAAGAGAAGGGAAATGTTGAGTTGAAAGATTGCAGTGTGTCCAGTTTTTATTTTCCATATTTCATTTTGTCTCTTCGTCTTGCCTATTAATATGTATTGAGCTCCATCTGGATCACTAGCATCACTGTGATAAACAATCTTCAAAAAAACTCTGCAAAACAAGGTCGAACTAAATCTTATGGCAAATACCTCATAGTGCTAACAGTTAGAGTACTGTTAGTTTTGAATTTAAATACTGTGTGTATGCCACACAAACCTATGTGTGTCTCAGATGTGTGTTTCTCTTATTTTGAGACTACGGGTGTAAAGGCGTGGGACGATGATTCAGATTCCTGGGAGAAAATTCCCAGGCCTGGAAGAGCCTGTGGAAATTAATCAAGTAGCAGAGTGATGTCATTCTGATGAAAGGCAGCCTGTCAGACAGTTGGCGACTATGGGTGCTCTTTGGCATGGGCCACAGCCCGCTATACACCAAAATATGACATCAAAGCAGGTACCAGGCCAGGCCAAGAGGCTGGCACTGATCATTGTCTTCTTTGATTACAGTAGCCTCATCTTCTTGCTGAGAGGATAAAAGAAAACGGCTGCTTGGTGTTAAGAGAGTGTCAAAAATAATGAGGCACATACCATGCGCTAATAGTGTCCCAGTGGCTCGGTGGATGGAAGCGCATACTGTGTACATACAACATTATGGGCAGAGTTCCCGGACAGGGATTATGTCTAGTCCAAGACTACGTGCTTTTCAGTGGACATTTCCACTGAAATTGGGCCTTTAGGCTCAGACTAGGTCTTAAGCTCCGTCTGAAAAACTGGCACCAAGAGTTATGACCAAACATCAGATTTACGGTGCATGTCAACAACACTTTCTTCTTTGTGTATGTAGTCTTCATAAAATAAAAATCTTTAAAAAACAAATTGTACAAACCCTCTACTCCTACCGACAGCAATTCTTTAAGGTCTACAGTCTCAAAACAGTTTCAAATACAGCTCTCGCATAATTGAATAATGACCATGTTTTACAGCAGGGTGTGGACTTCAAAAGAATTTCCTCGTAGAGACTACCAGGTTAAAGGACAGAAAATGAATCATGTGTTGTGGCTCTACTGTCATGACCTGTAATAAGGGCTTTTCCATGTCCTTTGGCAAATCTGTGGCATAAATAAACATTTCCGGGACAAAAGGGCCTGATTCTCCCTGTGTCTCGGTGGGGATGAGAATAAGCGCAGGGGAAGGAGGGCTGCCGCCTCTCTGATGATAATAATAGCAGGTTTCGAATGGTAAGTGGTCTCCGCTCCCTCCTCTGTTGCTACCTGACAGAGGGCATTGCAAAGGGTGATTCAGGCTCGAGGCATGAATGGAAAACTCCTCTGGAGGAAGGCCGCACACTCACGCAACGGTACATCCAAACGGCCAGTTCCACCTCACTCATCTTCCTGTTCGACAACACATTCCTACAAACGTGCATGTACGTCTGCGCGAACACACACACACACACACACACACACACACACACACACACACACACACACGCGAAAACATCCATCTTGTTTAGCATGAATGACGTGACACGACTGTTTACAGGCAACAGCAGCGATTTTGTAACCATCATTCAGATGAAAGATCAACAACAAACAGCTGACCTGAACTATTTGATTACCCCTTGGTGCCGGAGAGAGCCTTAATGCAAGCTGTCCTATCTTGAAAGACTTCATTTTTATCAAACAGGGCATCATCTGTAACCAATAGACGGCCTCCTCTTACAAAATGAGAGCCTGCTCGACAGATGTCTCCTGCCTCTCTTACTCTCTCTTACTCCCCATTTACATCCACATCTTAGATGGCACCTCTTGACTTAAGTCAGGATCAAGGTTGTTTACCGATTCTCTGGATAATATCAGAAACATGTGGTAGGGGGGGACATGAAAGGAACTCTACAGTGTGTTAACACCCAAAACCTCTGTCCATGATTGTTTGGGGTTTTTAAACAATAGTTGCAACATGATATTAAAGGGTACCTGCTTACGGAGGTTTGCCTCAAGGTGACACAGCACAGAAGCTGAAGTGTTTTCAGAGGGGAAGACAGCCTAAAACGTCAAAGCTCTCCAACATTACAGTCACATCAACTTGTTCGGGCAGCTATTATTAAAATAAAGCATGAATAATATCTAAATAAATACATCATTTTTGTGTTTGTTTCTAAGTGTAGTATAATTACTCTATTCTTACCAGCTATGATAAGCAACAAACAAAATGTCAAAGTCTTTGAAAAACCAGCAGAGAAGTGTTAGCCACAGGATAAATTACTACAATTTACACAACTTTTCAACTAATTTCTAACACCTGAGTAGTATTCCATACATTTCCAGGTCCCTTTTCGTCCTGGCTTTTAGCGGATTTCCACACTTAAATACTTTGTGGCATAATACCACTAAGTCTCAGGCTTTGCTGTTGTGACCTTCATGGGATTTAGTGCTGCGGTTGAGTCGCACAATCCCTAACCTGATATCATATGTTTTATGCTGGTGCTGACGAGTGCTCGCACTCTGTACAAGAGAGGGTGGCAATTGAAGGAAATTTAAAGAAACTCCTCTATGAAATCTAAAAGTTTTATAGATGGTGATCTCTCCTTTGTTCTTCCAATGAGGACCTCCACCTGTTTCTGATGATGTGAGCCAGAGTCTGTCCCTTTCAAGAGGCTGATCCCTCCTGATCTCTTTGATGTAACCTGACCTAACAGTTCCAACTAGCAGGATTTGATGATCTCGGATGGACCCTCGACAACAGCATGTGCAAATCAAAACTAACAGGCATGAGGAGACTGACGGTGGGGATGTGTGAGCAGAACTGGCAGGCTGCGCAGACGGAGAGAGCGCTCACGGAGCTATGATGTGTTCAAACGCCAGGCAGGCAACGGTCACATGATCAATGCTGCCAGCCCAGACTTAAGCAGTAAAACCTGTGGATCTGTGAGGGCACATGCAACTGATCGGAGATGAAAGACAGGCTTTGACTTTCACAGGAGGCCTAGAGTCGGGGAGGGGGCTACGGAGGCACTTCTGAGGGACTGCCATCAGAACAGCTGGGTCATTTTCAAATGACCTAATTCTAGGATTAATCCATTCGGACTGGCATGGTTAAATTTGTGTCTAAGCCACACGCAGACGATGGGAGGCAAAGGAAAAGGGGAGAGAAAGAATTACCAGTGAAAGCCAGAAAGGCTTAGCACTTGGAGTTCAAACAAGGTGCAGAGCAGAGAAC
Source organism: Ophiodon elongatus (assembly GCA_016806645.1). Lineage (NCBI taxonomy): Eukaryota > Metazoa > Chordata > Actinopteri > Perciformes > Hexagrammidae > Ophiodon > Ophiodon elongatus. The sequence goes on from JACSYO010002129.1 coordinate 1,387,738, forward strand.
CACTGTGCACCAACAGTAGCAGAGCTAGCCAGTGTGTCTGTCTCCAGACTCACACTGTAGGGTAAATTTAACACAGAATCTACATATTTAGATCACTCAAAGAGCGAGCATCTGCGGCTCACGCTTGGGTCAGAGGACGTTTCGACACACCGCCGGGGCATCTCTTCATGGTAGCGTGTGTGTCAGAGGCCAGCGTCCATCTGCGAGTGATTTAAGGGTTACATTTTTTGCGATGACGTGTGATAAAACAGGGAGGTATGGGTCAAAGTGACTAGACTCAATCTGTGACAGAGCCTCTCCTCCTGGGCCCTACCACATGTTTTAATCTATACAAGCATCTGTTTGAAGTTCCCAATGAATACCATCAGTCCGGCTGGTGACTTCATATCCATCTTACCTGGCTCAGAGGACTTCGACACCCTTTAGGCACACTGATTAACCAAAGGGCGAGAGGTTCTTTTTCTGAGAGGATGTGAAGCAGTTTTAACATGTTGTGCTCACGACGCACGTAAGCATTTTCTAACATGCCCAAATGGGTTCTTTCTGACTTGATTTCTATCATAACATTTTCAAACCTTTTTACAGCACAACTTTGTAAAAGTCACAGTCCCTGAAGAGAAAGGCGTCAAGCTGAGCTCAGACTTATAATTTCTATTACAATGAAGGTGTCATTCATTGGTTCTCATGAGTTCTCTCCAATCTCACAGCCAAAGCTGATACTGGATCAAATCAGAAATGATCAATAAACTACCTGTGTACAGGTAAACTATCAATGCCCAGTCCCTTAAAGCCAAACTGAATTACTATGTCAGTCTGCTTCACATGGGAAGAATGAGCTCAATCAGAAACAAAAGTCCCCATGAAGTGTCACCTCGATGAACAATCGCTGTTATTTTTGTATAATCACTGCGGGCTACACTTTAACTTCAATGTGTCCTTAAAATGAGAGATTGTTGGAGGGAAGCCTACCTCAACCGTAACGAGGCATTCCTGTGTTAAAAAGCTGGCTTCCCATCAGAATGCTCTGCTCGACTTAAAATATACAGTAGACCAGGAAAGTTTGGAAGAGACTGAAGAGGGAGTGAGGAGGCGAGGCGAAGGGGGGAGAAAGAGTGATGGGTGCTTTGATCTTTGGAGGCCCCGTCTGGATTAAAAAAAAACAAGTGTCCAAGTCCTTTTCTAAACCTTAAGAAAACATGAGCAGCTCAACTAGTCAGAACTGGAAGTGATTCCTAAAAAGAGGTATGTGTGGATTTTTTTTTTTTGTGGGCCGGAGGATGATACTCTCTAAACAATGTTATGTTTTTATTTGCCTTATAAAAGTAAAGCCTTTAAAATAAGTGAACTAATAATAACAATAACAATTTTCGCTTATTTAACAAGGTAAAGCCTGACATCAAACTGTTTTTTCCAGACCAAATATTGTTGGAACTCTGCCTGAGTTTTGATCTTGTTTTGTTTTTTCCCCGCACTTGATTTTCAAGCAAGTGTGTAACAAGATGCGTATTCTCACTTCATAAATTTGTGGTGGAATGGGAAATGGGCATTTCAAGGCCAATAAAAGCCACCACATCAAATAAAACATCGCGGATCAAAAGAACCAACGCATGGACATTTTTTCCCTATATAAATTTACAAAAGGGGGGTAGTCTTCCACGCTTGATTATGCCCTGAGTCCTGCCCCGCTCCTGCGATTGGCTGGACGGACACTCATGGGGGGAAAGTTTGAATAAAATACAAGAGCATGGCACCAGTGTTGTCGTTCAGGCTTGTGCGCTTGGTCCAGCAGGGCTTGAGTTGGGCTTGGTAGATGGGCAAACGGTTGTAGTCGCACTCTTTGAAAGATTATAATACATCCACAGAACTCAGCGGATGACTGTAATTCATTTAAAAGGACTTTTAATTTAGTTGACATTAAATTTAAGCGTTTTTAGCAGCGGGTGCCACGACTCGTGGCGTCTTTTAAACGGTGCGTAATCGTCGTTTCTTTCTCAGCTACATCAGTAAAAATTTGTGTCTCCCTGACGAGACGTTGCATTTAAAGAGGGAACATCTTCCACCGGGATAAGATGACATCGATCAGAATGGTTTCATCAGTGCTTGTGCTGGTGCTGATGCAGTCCGGAGCTCTTTGCGCACGGAGGTTTCGGGGTGGCCGCAACCCACAACCACGACGCTCACCACCTCCTCCCACATACCGGGCGGATCGGGGTGACACCACGGAGAGCTTCCCTCTGGATTTCACCGCCGTGGAGGAGAACATGGATAACTTCATGACACAAGTGAAGAACCTTGCGCAGTCCCTCTACCCGTGCTCGGCGCAGAAGCTCGACTACGACATGAAACTGAACCTTTTGGAGAACACATCGGTCACCTGCAACGACGGAAGTCCTGCGGGGTATGTACCAACTTAGAATACACGTGTACAGCGTGATCCATCGTATATGATTTGATCGCCAGGGTCGGCTGTGCAGCAGTGCAACCTGGAGCTATAGGAGTGATTGTTGTGTTGCTTCAGCAGGGCGCAGCCCGTGCTGCGGGTCATCCTGCTCCCCAAAGTAACCCGCATGCATCTGGCCTGAGGACAACAGCGGTCGTCTCAGTGGAGATTCCTCTTATTCGGTCTGGTTCAAAAACAGTTTTCCTCTATAAATGATAAATAACCAAAATAAATGGGGAGAGCTATGCCCTAGGACAGAATAACGGGATGAGATAAACAGCTGCTTTGCGTCAGCGATGCGTGAAATTTGCAGATAACCACATGGCCTACGCTTCATTTCCTTTGCTTCAAATTAGAATGCAGGATTTGCTCTGCAGAAAGTTTAGATTTAAGTGTTCAGACCCCAGCCCATCGCTCTCACTCTCTGATGATTGCACCCATACGCACACTGCTGGCTTATGGCTTTACAGCCGTTTAACAGTATGCGTTATTTACTTGGCTTCTGTAAAACGTGTACTATTTGCTCTTAATGGCTCCTGGTAGTGTCTGGTAAACAATATTTTAGTCTATGGTCCATGAGGTAAATAACAGATCACTACATGTGTTTGCCATGATATCCACTGTTGACGTTGTTGTAAAGCAGAAATCCATTTGGCAGCAAGAAAGCCTGAATGAGTTAAAGCGATAATCCATGGCACTAAAAGCCCATTAATATCAGACAGATCCACTGCCTCTTATATTGTATAATACACAAACAATCCTCTGTCATATGGACTCTTTTGAGTTCAATTTGCAGGGAGTCAAGTTGAATACTGTAAGTGATTCCTGTACAAAAAATACTGATAATTAAGGCAGGTGGGGATGAAGCAAGTAAAAGTTAGTTGTAAAAGGTGTTATTTTTTACATGATCGCTGCACGGTCCAAAGACAGTGGATTTCACTTGTGTCTCATATTATTCTGCACAAACTGTACCACAATGAAAGAACAGTATTTCAATTGTATGCCCCTAATTTACTATTGTAGGCTTAATATAGCAAAACTATTGAAAAGCACAATCACAATAATGTTGTACAGTCATTATTATTTGAGAGTATTATATAAATTCTTTCCTGTCAATGTTGTCTGTTCCATATCAGGAGGCTTTGATGACGTATCTGTGCATAAGAACTTATCCGGGACCAGTTCAGTGATGGGCAGACTTGACTGAAATTACTTTTTTTTAATACATATCTCTTTATGGATTTACTATCCTGTCTAATTCCTGTAAAACCCCGAAGTGCCTGGTGGAGAGAGCTGTCTGTTGGGGCGGTAAAGCTCTTAGCTCTTTAGAGATGCAAGGGACAGTTACTGGCAGATGGCCGTTTCATTCACTACCGGGGCTGTTGTCAGTTGGGATGCTAATCCATCAGCTACCAACAGTGTTTTCCACAGAGGTTTTTTTTTACAGTAACAGATACACGGAAAGGAGGCAACAAGTAAAATCATTCACAGGACGGGAAGGTGGAAGTGTGTGATTCATCTTCTGGAAGTACACATGTTAGAGTGAGTGTGTTGATGCAGCGCCTTTCCCCTCTTGTCTTGTTCAGCTTGCCAAGCCCGCCTTCACTTTGTTGTTTGGAAGTAGTGAGTAGAGTGCACTGTCTTCAGCCTACATCATTGACTGGGCCTCGCAATAATAGTATAAGACATTAACTGCAGCCAACGTGTGATTCAGAGTCTGAGCAAACAGCTCAGAGCTTCAGCCAAGTCTGTTTTCTTTCAAGTCACTGAAGTTTTTTTTTGGCAATCCCTCGTGTTTAGTCATTGGTAAAGTCGGGTGGATACTGATTGAATAATACATATTAAAAAAAAAAAAGTCTTTCAGCATCACAGTAGCACATTTTAAAATCCCGTTGAAAAAAGGATGATGAAGCGTCTGCCATGAGAATGTCCAGCAGAATGCGCATGCCCTCTTCTGGACTGACGACACACAGCACATATCTTATGTTCTAGCGTGCATTAACTTCTTATTAAAATTTAAACCTGGCACAAAAACATTCACTTTATCTTACCCAGGGTGCAGTATGGGCATTATCTTGGACAGATATGAATCTTAAATGATAAAAGACAGACTGGGTGTTGACATCTACACACGTCATTTGAGTTATTTGATTTCACCATATCTCTTTATCATTACTGTGGGCCGGAGCCTGGATTTTATCCATGACGTGTGTGTTGTTGAAGGCCTTGATTTTATCCATGACGTGTGTGTTGATGAATGCCTTGATTTTATCCATGACGTGTGTGTTGACGAATGATGATCAGAGTGATGAGTCTATGATAGATTGCCACATTAAACATGAGGAACACCATCTGCAAACTACAAACAGGATAGGGGACAGTTTATCTCCCGTTTGATCCCTATATCAGTTTCCCAAGTGCAAACCATAAACATAACCTCATTGTTCTCTTTTGTGTACTCCTTGGATTTATACTGGGCAAAATTGCATTTGCTGCTGTCAGGAATCAACAGCATAACAAGACATCTTTGTTTGGCTTGAAGTGATGGTGTCCCATGTGTTTATATTTCATACTTGGATACCATCACTGATGGTAGAAACAGTGCGGATATTATTTTTCAGTGTTTATCTCATGTTTCTGAAGAAAGAGCACTGTAGCACAATTGTGGAATGTGGTTTTATCTATCTGTTGTTTAGATATATTGTTATTAAGGCGGTGTAAAATAAACCTCAAGGGTATTTAGTATCACATTCGTATATAGTCAAGCATTATCGTTACGTCTCCTATGATGTGTTGATTTGATGTTCTTTGGTCTCCCGTAGGTACTACCTGAAAGAATCTCGTGGCAGCAGACGCTGGTTGATATTCCTAGAGGGTCAGTATAAATATATATCATGTCATTACATTTCTCTTTCTAATGCTCAAATTGAGAATGAGTCTTGACAATGTGTTTGATACACTCTCCATGTTTTTGTGTATCTATGACCAGGCGGCTGGTACTGCTTCAACAAGGAGAACTGTGACAGCCGATATGAGACGACGAGGAGACTGATGAGCTCATCCAAGTGGGCCCAAACTAAAACAGGTCAGCTTCAGCTGTTTTGTCTACTTCCCTATACGCTCCCATAAGCGCCACTGTTACTCTACCTGTGACCTGAAGCAAATCCTGACCCCGAAAACATGGCGAAAAAAGTAGCTGGATCCTAATGTCTCAGTAATTAAAAGGATCGGATGTATCTGTCACCCCGTCATAATGTAGCTGCGGTGAAGGGCTACCTGGCGCCCGCTGCTGTAGGAACTGAGACGCTTCCCTCTCTCATTGCAGTGTAATAACTGTAATCCATGTGGTAATGATGATGAGGAGGAAGAGGATGTGTCTGGGAGTGCCAGGATGGCTAATGATACATGTTGATCTGTCTCTGCAGGCACAGGGATCCTGTCTCCGCTGCCTGAGGAAAACCCTCACTGGTGGAATGCCAACATGGTGTAAGTTGACTTATGTTTGTGTGTTTATTGAAGCTTAATTTTTAATCACAGCTGGGAACTTTAACTGTATGTTGATGGTGCAGGTTCATCCCGTACTGCTCCAGCGATGTGTGGAGCGGCGCTACAGCCAAAACAGAGCAGAGTAAGACATGAGCGAATCATCAAAATAAACCTTTCGTGTAACCCTCTTTAAAAAAAAAACAAATGATTCTACAGTTCTACTCTGTCTGTGTTGTGTGTAGGTGGATATGCCTTCATGGGCTCACTGATTATTCAGGAGGTTGTGAAGGACTTGCTGAACAAAGGTCTGGACAGCGCAAAAGTTCTCCTGCTAGCAGGAAGCAGGTATGTTCATGTGTGAACATTTTGCTTGTGATGTTTAAATTCAAAATCTTAGACATTTCATTCATTTCCTGTACAGGTGTTTGTTAAGAATACGTGTGTATGTTTATGCGTGCAGTGCGGGTGGTACTGGGGTCCTTCTGAACGTGGACCATGTGGCAGAGCTGCTGGAGGGGCTGGGACACACCGGGATACAAGTGCGAGGCCTGTCTGATTCTGGCTGGTTCCTGGACAATAAGCAGTACCACTTCACGGACTGCTTGGACGCCGTCAGCTGTGCCCCCACTGAGACCATCAAGAGAGGCATCAAGTATGGGAGCCAGTGAATATTATCATAAAAAGACAAGGATTTGTGAGATGGACTTATTTTAGTACGGTGACGAGATCATCAGCTTGCTAACCGTGACACCGTGTATCCTATCTTTTCACCCGGCCCATCAGGTACTGGGGAGGAGTGGTTCCAGAGAGGTGCAGGCAAACCCATGAAGGAGAGGAGTGGAACTGTTTCTTTGGATATAGAGTCTTCCCATCAATAAAAAGTGAGTTTGGGGTCTCATTCTGTACCATTTAATACGCACCTACTGTACATGCAAGCCCAACATTATTGAGTGTTATTTGGCACAGAGTAGATATATACTATACGTATAGATGCACAATAATCTTACATTCATCTTTGTCCATTCCCCCTGTGCAGGCCCTGTGTTTGTTGTCCAGTGGCTGTTTGATGAGGCCCAGTTGACAGTGGACAACATCCAGCTGACAGGCCAGCCTGTGCAGGAAAGCCAGTGGCGCTACATCCAAAACTTGGGCATTGAGCTGAGGAACACACTCAAAGATGTCCCGTAAGGCCACGTCTCTTTTAGGAGGATCATTTAAGTAGGATTATTGCATGGATTCCAATTGGTTTATGTGTTGTTGTTGTTTTCTACTTGCAGGGCTATGTTTGCTCCAGCATGTCTATCACATGAAGTTATCACCAGAAAGTGAGTATGATTTCATTTTCAATCCTCTGTCTTCTCAGTGTATCTGGGCACACGAAACTTTGTGTCTGAGACACTCTACTTGTGAGCTGACAGCGCCCTCTTGTGTTGTGGTCTAGTTATTGGATTGACGTGCAGGTTAAAGGCACCTCCTTGCCACGAGCCCTGCAGTGCTGGGACCGCAGCCTCAACGACAACAGGAACAACAAGGCTCCGCCCAAAGGCTGCCCCGTGCATCTGATTGACAGCTGCCCGTGGCCACACTGCAACCCCACATGCCCCACCATCCGAGACCAGTTCACCGGACAAGAGATGAGCGCCTTTCAGTTCCTCATGCACATGGGCTTTGATGTGCAGAAGATGGCCCAGCAGCAGGGCATGGACCCCGGCAAGCTACTGGGCATGCTCAGCAGCGGCAGCTAAAGGGACACACATACAAACAGCATCTCCAAGCTAAGCCCAAGCAGGGCTGGCTGGTCTCTCTGGCCAGTCTCCCATGGCTGATACCTCCAATTCCACCTTCACAACCCATTCTACCTATAGTCAACTCCCCTCTGACCTCTTGTTTGCTTTAGTTCGAGCCTCAGTCAAACACAGGGGCTTTTATTTGTTCCACAATCCCTTTCCTCACAACTGGTGACGGGCAACACGCCACCACGACAAGGCACAACTCTCTGCTACTCTACATTTAAATTATCTTTTGCTTTGTAAAAGAAAAAATATCACAAATGTAATCCAGTTTTAAGGATGCTCATTGTTGTTTTATCATTTAAATATTATTTTCATCCTTCCATAGATTATATTTAGTCATTGTTTAAAAAAAAGAGAACACCACAATGACATAAGGATGCTGTCTTTGTTCAGTAGCCATTATAGAGTATATAAGGGTCTAATTTAAAATAAAACAACTGTTTTATAGTTTCTCATCACACAAAAAACTTCATCGAGACAGTAACAGCTAACAGATGAGGTGAGAAAGGCACTGGATCAGAAAGGAAATTTTGTATTTACTTTTAAAATAATGTCAAGAACGGTAGCGAGACACGAATGCTCCTCTAATCAGCCTATGGTATAAGACCAAGTTGGATTAACATGAATGTTTGTTTCAATGTTTTTTTCAATTCATTATGTTTTATTGCCACGAGTGTAACAAAGACACTATTGCCGAGCGTCAAGTAATAATGAGATTTAAAAGAAAAAAGCTACAATTCATAAATTCAAGAAAATTGCAGAAAACAATAGGCTTCAGAAATTAAACAGACAAATATCAAATGTTATTCCTTGCTAAAGAAAGTAGCCAAAAAGAACAAAAGACAGACAATGCTCCAAAAATATATATTATTGTTGTGATTATTGTGGGTTAAGAGAAAAGATTAAGGTAACTCATCTGAGTGCCATATTTTCAGTTTGGACAGCTGTGAAGATGCCACAAAGGCCGGTTTAGTCGTCTGCTGAAGCTGAAGATTGTGGTGCTAAAGTGGACAGAGAAACACTTTAAAGATCTATCAGTAGCTATACATACACCACAGTGCCATTACATCTAGTCTATACTTCTTTCACACAGGCTGCATCATCTCAAGAGGACTGTTCAAACCCCAGATACATAGGGTACACATTCATGCTAGGTCAGTAGCTCAGCAATCCTCAGATCAATGCAATGAACATTTAAAGGGAGACAAATTACGTGTATTGTATATTTTTTGAGTATTTGTATAGGTTCTTTCAAGTGTTCACTATTGTAACTCCCTTCTTATATTTCATAATAGAGATCACTTTTTAATATAATTGCAATGTTGTATGTAATGATGTCTTTATAAATGATGTTTTTAAAGGACCTCTATTTCGCATCACACCAGAGAAGGAAACGTATTACTACTTGTAATTTTATTCTGTAACATATTTTTTAACAGAAAAAAAGAACTCAAGCTACATTGGTAATTTACATATTTATTTTGTTATGTAAATCATATTTATAAGTGCTATTTTCACAGAGAAGTGATTCTTTGTAAATTGTAAATACATTGCTGTTTTTTCTCCTTGTGTTGATTGCATGTCTTTGTATCAGACCTAAAAGAAAAGACACATTACATATACTACAAGGTAAATATTGCTGTGCAGTCCTGTTGTTATTAATTATTCGTAATACTATTTATATTATTTGTATTATTACTAAAAAGACTAGTAGTAGTAGTAGTATTTGCTCAATTCTCATTCCCATTTTACACTCATCGCACAAAAACCTTGAGCAGGAGGTAGGTCAACAGCTCCCTCGGGCTCCCACTATTCTGACATATCTGATAATACATATGAGGCTTAGTGTATACAATCTGTCAGTTAAAGGTTTCTCAACACCTTATATTTTTGCAGCTTTTGTTAAATCTCAAGAACTGTGGTCAATCTCCAAAAACAGGGAAAGATTTCGAAGTAGGTAATGTGAAAGAGAGAAATGTTGGCGTTTTTTTATTTTATTGAAAATGACCCATAACTAAGAGGAAATTACCTGATGAACTGATAATATCAAACTTTATATTACCAGTCTACAATACATATTCTAACATTACACACGTACAACAGTCAACGTAAGGCACTGATCTAATCATCAGGAGCAGTTGGGTTCAGTTTCCTGCTCAAGGACAATTCGACATGTGGTCAGGAGGAGCCGATGCGATTAATGCTCTACCTGCTGAGGCACAGCCATCTTTACACATCAAGTATGTCACATTCCTAGTTTGCGCCACGTTGATGTGCCGAACACAGTGCTAAAATATAACTCCCGAGAGAAACAAGGGGTCCAGCGCACGCTGACTGGTTACAGGGGATTTGCAGCCTCTAACCGTGCAGACAGATTACATTTTCGACACCGCTGTTTCTTCACAGTAAAATTGGTCACAGACATAAGGGAAACACACATAGTCAACCTAGAACAGGTGAAATATGATGATGATTTCAAACCTATTGGATAATAGGTGTCCAAGTGTGACACCTACTGCACTATAATCACATCAGAAAAAAGAACACAGATGTATCTATCAAAAAGTACAAATACTGTATCCTTCCAGTTTAATAAATTAAATCCTGAGTAATTCAGCTCTTCATTTAGGCCAAAGGGCTCAACTGTGTTGACTGTTGAGTGTGAATCCAACATGCCTCTCTGCGGAGCAGTGACTTGATAATGTCACCACCTCTCTGGAACAATAAGCTTCTTTGCAGTCTTAGGAACTGGCTAATAGGAATATTGCAGCTGTTTTGGGTGATTACTGTCAGCTATTAGAAGTGCGTTTCTGCTTAAGGGTTTGTGATAGATTGTAGTCTCAATATTACTGTTGTTTCCCTAAGTTTAGGAAGCAAATATGGAATGTTGTTCCATGGTGAAAGAGAGATAGTTTGCTGTATAATTCATATATTTCATGAAATCCATCAGCTCTAGACCGCTCCATAAAGACCATAATATCATCGATGTATCATTTCTACAAAGCAATCTTGGACAATAATGTGTTTTGGAGTGAATTATGAATGAATATTTCAGCATAGGAAGCATAATTAGCATAATTTTCTCTAAGCATAGGAGGGGACATATGCACTGCCCATTGGGGGCTTATTAATGTATTTTGTAGTTTGGGCAAGCCATAAAAAAAAAAGGTAATATCTGACACAGAAAAAGTAGGAAGGATTCGGCTGAAATATACCAGACTTCACATGCTGTAAAATGAATATGTTCACCTTATACACTGTAACTAAAAAATTACAGCATACTAATACCTCAGGTTAAAGTATTTTAAGTAACTACTAATTTATTTCCACTTCTCTCTTACATGTATCGCTCAAATCTGCAATCACATAATCATAATCATCCCTCTGGACCTGTATGTAATTTCTGCCTCTAATGGGAGTCTAAGCCTCTCTCCCTGTCATTACACCGGTATAAATGCCAGTTTCTTACTGAGGGTGCTCTGACTCAGCCTCTCTGGGTTCTCCCTAGAAATACGACTCCCATACTGCCTGCCACATGTAGCATCCCACCCCTCTGTGGAATATAGCCCCCCTATTTTTAGAGCTGGCGAGGCCTGTATCCTGGGCTCGGCTCAAACTTTCATTTAAACAACCACCCCTTGCAGTCCACTAAGTGCACACTGACACACACAGGAGGGAGAGGGTGTGTTTTTGTGAGAGCAAGAAAGAGTGGGAGACCCAATCCAAGAGGCAAAAGGAGACCGAGACAGCAAGACAAAGCGCAAGAGACAGAGCCAACAGTTTGAGTGATTTTGATGAGCAGTTAAGGGCCTACAGTGAAGAAATTACAAAAACCGAATCACTGAGTAATGGAACTTGACTGACAGGACAACAAACTAGTCCACCTGTTCGGCACTGGGGGCTATTGTTGGAAGATTGATCTCTGGATATGACTTTTAGAGGACCTTACTCCACTTTGGACTTTTGATACACTGGACAACTTGGTGATTGAAGAGTGCAAGCAAGGGAAACCAAGATTTATGAGGACGTACACTACAGCTTTGAGTAAGACCAGGATCAAATACTTCATTTCTAAAACACTATAAAAAGGACTGATACAAGTGTTATGTGATTTACAGAAATGATACTCTGTATTCGTAGTTTATAGACTTGTGCAGCCGAGTAGAGATATTACTTTAGAAACAAACAAACAAAAAGTACACAATATATCTTATTTCAAGCTCTAATTAAATATCCTTTACTAAAACAAGCTACCGTACTAACTTCTACATAACAGTGTATAAATGTGACTTGATCTTACGCAGACTACTGTAATTACAAAGCAAGCTCAGGAAAGAATTACAGACATTTGTAATTAGGGGCCATCTATAAAAAGGCACCCAAGGAAAGGGTGAGGTCTGGACAAAAAAAAGAAAAAAGAGTCAGCCACAAGGACACCAAGACAGAGAACAGGACGTCAAGAGTCTCCCCAAGAAAAACAGCTGCCTCTCCGAGACAACGCACACCATGGATTCTAATGGAGGACACTATCTCAACAAAGAAGCTGTGCTGTCACCTTTAGGTGCAGCCCGAATATGCCAGCTGCTCCTTGGTTGCACCATAATGTCCCTTGTGTCCCACGGTGCAGACTACAGCGCCACCTATGGAACCTTCTGCATGTTTGTGTGGTGCTTCTGCTTTGCGGTCACACTGGTTGTGTTCACCTTGGACATCACGCGGCTCCACGCGTGCATGCCCATTTCCTGGGATAACTTCACCGTGGCGTTTGCCATGTTGGCAACACTCATGTATATCACTGCCTCTGTGGTCTACCCGGTTTACTTCCTCCAAACAGAGTGCCCCGATGAGGACTGTGAAGTCCAAATCTACCGCATTGCTGTCACCGTCTGCTCCAGTGTCTGCTGCTTCCCCTATGGTGCTGAGGTGTTCCTAACTCGAGCCAAGCCGGGGGCTGTGGTGGGTTACATGGCCACTGTGTCCGGGCTACTCAAGGTGGTCCAGGGTTTTGTGGCCTGCATTATTTTCGGAGCCCTGGCCAATGACAGCGAGTACACCCTCTACATTGCCACCCAGTACTGTGTGGTGGTGTACAGCCTGTGCTTCTCTATCACGGTCGTAGTGGTCATACTGACTGTTTCTGGTCGGACCGCTGCCCTGCGCTTCCCCTTTGATCGGTTTGTGATCGTCTACACCTTCTTCGCTGTGATCCTCTACCTCAGCACTGCACTGATCTGGCCCATCTTCAGCTTTGACAAAAAGTACGGCACCACTACTCGTCCTGAGGACTGCCCCCGCGGAGAATGTGCCTGGGACAGTAAGCTAGTGGTGTCAGTGTTCACCAACGTCAACATGATCCTATATTTTGTGGACCTCGTTTACTCCCAGAGGATCCGCTTTGTCTCCAGCTCTGCTGTCTGAACCCCTCATCCCCTAAAGACAAACAAAGAAACTTTGAGTCCACATCATGCTCTCCACAGGTCTGGTCTCTGTGAAGGAATAATTCCATTGGATCCATAGATTCATGGTGTCATATCTATGTGTGGCATTTCTTTTATTATCAGTTTTTTTTTTTATAGAATTTTGCCTGTAGGCAGCAAAACTGACAGTATTACCCCCTTTTATGAGCTTAAAAGGTCTTTGCCCAGTTCTGCTGTGACCTACCAGGGAGAGACTGCCAGGTACGCCGACAAGCTGATCTCAGCATCTTTGTCCACAGAGGACCCCGGGAAGTATGTCCATCTCAGCACCAAATACGCTCCAGATACTGTGGGTGGTGGCATACACGGCGGACCTATGGGAGTGTGGGGTAATGTTTGGAATATCAGAACAGTGTTATGTCAGTCAGAGTACAGAGGCTGAACAATTTATTTATGTATTAATATATGCATTCAAACGTATGTAAAAAGTAAAAAGGATGAATATATATCTCATAAAGATGAATGGCATATGTTAAGTCTACAGTATGCACTGAACTTTGCTTTTTGCTTTCGGCTTTCTAGACATTCTTTTATTCTTTCCTCCACAGATGTAATGCCAAAGGTTGACGTTCATTAGGCTTTTCCTGTCATCCACTGAATGTTAAATGTATCTCATACATGAATTTATTTCTGTATAACAGTATAATTGTATTTTATTTGGGATAAGCACAGTCAGAGATTACACATGAGTGTAATCTCATCTTTTGTTATATTTCTGATGTGTTCCATGGTTAATAAAAATGTGATCAAATAATATGTTTTACTGGTCTTTTTGATTTCTGTATACTTTGCATGAAGTAACGTACAGTCTAAATTGAAATGTGAACTTTAACTCTCAACTTTCAGAAGACAGAAGACTCCTCTATTACACAGACATCATAAATCTCATTTGTATATTGGCAAAGGTTCAAATCAAAAATGAAATTGGTAGTTGTGTTGATTAAAGTACATATGATTTATAGCCTGATTAAATCAAATGAACGTGATACTTTAATATGTGCACTAGAGTCATTTATAAATCTGTTAAATGACATGTACTCTACAGTGTTAGAAAACAGTTTCCCGAGAAGCATTTTTATTGGTTGCACGCGTCCACACCAAACTGGTGAACAATTTAGCAACTTAAAGTAGGCTTGTTTATCATCGTCAATTGTATTCCTTTTGCTTCAGACCTACTCTATTTAAATGTTCTTTCTAATATGTTTCACGATGACCCTGGTGAAGGACACGAGCCGAAAGGCGTTGGTCTAATCTACAAGTGTTGCAGGAGTTTTACCTCTTCAGAATTAATTGTTCCCCTTCTGCATGCACCTTGGAAGTAAATCCCTACCCTATTTCTTCAAGTGTATTTAATTGATATAAGTGCACAAAATAAACGATATGAAATGTTGTTGTCAATACAGGCACTAAAGATAAAAAAAACAAAAAAAACATGTATTACTAACTGATAACTGGGCTACAGGTTAACTTGTCTGTCTAGGTTCCAAGAACATCTCTACCGTGTCCTTCAAGGTCTCATCCAGTAGGTGATAGTAAAGTAACTTCCTGACATTGTCACCCACATTTCTTCCCTCCGGCACAATCTGATGCAACAGGTTTCACAGAACCCTGTGATTGGTCAAACGAGTTACATGTTTCACAAAAACGCACACGCTCATTGGCTCGCTAGCCTGTCAGTTAAATTGATCGCAACAGGTACAGTGGGGCGCGCGACCATCGGGCCACGTTGACGGTGTCGTCATTTCAGGTGTTTCAAGTGTGAAGCTGTTGCTGTATCGCTCGGCTGTGGCCTCCTCAGTTTACTCGTAAGTATTTCCTCTGCGAATGTATTCACTGCACAACAATATGGCCGCTGCCACCGTGTGTTGAGAACTGTTGTTTGCTTCGTTTTAATAAGGTTTGTTTACCAACAACCACAGCACAACATGCAAGCTGCACCCCGGTTTGCACACGGTGTTAGACGGAGTAAATCACCTGTGTTTGTTGCGATGACGTGATTCACCCCTGCTAAGGTTTTCAACCCTGTCCACACACACGCACACGCGCACGCACGCACACGCAGGTAGAATGAGTGTGGGCTTCATAGGAGCGGGCCAGCTGACCCACGCTCTGGTGAGAGGCTTCGCAGCAGCAGGTGAGTTTGGAAAAACAACCCCGTGTTTGTATTATTTCGATTTGTGTTGTGGATGTATGTGTTGATTGCAATCAGACACTGAAATTATTTCTGGACATTTTGTCCCCCTTTCAAGGCGTGATTGCCACCCACAGAATCACAGCCAGTTCCCCTGACACAGATCTCCCCACGGTACAGGGACTGCGGGTAGGTAGATATAGTTAGGCATCAGCACTGTACTCAGTGACTCTGTTTAATTCTGAATATAATTGTAGGTTTCCAAGCATTCCTTCATGTGCATGTTGTGAATTCCTATGAATACTTCTCTTCAACAAATTACTAAAAGATGTAATTTGTACAGAAATTGGGCATCAATTTCACCACCAGCAACAAAGAGACAGTGAGCCGAAGTGATGTTCTCTTCCTGGCCGTGAAGCCCCACATCATCCCCTTTGTGCTGGATGAGATCGGACCAGACATCGAAGATCGTCACCTCATTGTGTCCTGTGCCGCAGGTGTCACCATCAGCTCTATAGAGAAGGCAAGTGCTATTGTTATTGTTGATAACAGAACTGGACAATATTGACAAAATCAAATATATGTTTTCACTCAATACTTAATTATTTACACTCTCTTGGACAGATAAGCATTAGTGCATGTATAGTATTTAACCCAGTTGTATACAAAGATTGTGGTTTGTTTGCTCATTTGCAAAAGTTTGCATAACTCCCAAAAATTGTTTACTTAACTTTAAAGCTGCCTTTTAAGATCAGGGAAATGCATTATTTTCAACTATAATTTATATATTGAATCAAAATCCCAGCTGATTTGTAAATTGTATATGACATGACATTATTCATCAATCATGTCTTTACGTACCTCTCAGCTCAATATGACGTATTCTGCTCGTAAAAGTCTGGCTTTAGTGTTGTGATGCACTGACGCTGCTATCAGGCCGATACCGACTGAAATAGCTGGCTCAGGGATCGGTGACAAAGGGGCCGATATATTCCGAATCAGAAATAGGAATCAGTATCAGAAACTGTTTATTACCAAGTACGTTACACATACAAGGAATTTGGCATAACAATAAACACAGTGCAATAGTATAACACATAATTTAAAAATAGAAAATTTACAATAAAATATGGTAAACAAATAAGAGTATGTTATAAAAGTGTCATGTGTATATTAAAGATGTGCAAGGGTGTTTAACTGTAAGAAATAGTTCTGGGGATGTAAGTGTCAGTCAGTGGGGGTCCCGGGCTTTATTGATGAGCCCAACTGCAGATGGGAAGAACATTTGTTGTTGCATTAAAACATTTTTACACTTGATTTGTAATTCTTATTTTGAAGACTTTTTACCAAGTCTTTGGTGTGTGAAATATAATATTAATATATTAATATTTGTGTTCATAATATATTAATATTTTAATAAGAAAGAACAATTCGGTTCAATTTAGACTTATGTATTTATGAGTTACATTTTGTTTTGCAAAGGTACAAAAGCAATATTTAGGTCAAGCCTCATGATCCCAGTCTCTTCCACACAGTGAGGCATACAACTTATTTATTAAACACTGGTATTGGATCGGTACTTGTTATCGGCCGATGCTCAAAGCGCAGGAAAATGGTATCTGGACTGAAAAAGTTGGAACGGTGCATCCCTATTTATTGTTTATTTTAACACGAGGCCCTCGCTGTATTTCTGCACTCACAAACTGCAGAACACTCACACGTTGTAACATGTCATCGGTTGGCTACTTGAACTTGAAACATTCATCCATTTTCATTTAATAAAGTCCAAGATATGTTGTCTTAAGTAAATGTATATTACAGGTCAACTATTCTATCTACCAGTGTATACACTTTTATCCATGTTAGTGTTACTAAAATTAAAAGCCATAAACGATCCTCTCAGCCCAACCCCCCCCCCCCCACACACACACACACACACACACAATTCAGACAATTCAGTCAGTACATTGCTCCATCCCCCTACAGAAGCTGCAGCAGTATCGCGCTGATCCAAAGGTGATGCGGTGCATGACAAACACTCCGGTGGTGGTGCGTGAGGGGGCCACTGTGTACGCCACAGGCACCCATGCACAAGTGGAGGATGGAAGGCTCCTGGAGCAACTGATGGGCAGTGTGGGATACTGCACTGAGGTGGAAGAGGACCTGATTGATGCTGTCACCGGCCTCAGCGGCAGTGGTCCTGCTTACGTGAGTCATTTAAATAATGTTGATTGTGTTTTACCATTTTTCCTTAGCTGTAGCAACTGTCAAAAAATTAGTCTTGTGGGTTTTTTTTCCCCCTAATTCTCATCCTTATGACTATGATTGTGGCCTTTCAGGCGTTTACAGCTGTAGATGCTCTTGCTGATGGTGGAGTGAAAATGGGCCTGCCGAGGAGGCTGGCTGTACGCCTCGGAGCCCAAGCCCTGCTGGTATTACCTTTTGTATTTATTTTTTAAACAAATGTATGTGTTGCATGTATGTGCTTTCTTGGATGTTTTTGCTTCCGGTTTTATTATGTTCCTCTTGGTTTCGGTGGTTTAAAGTAAGCTTTTCAAGCTTTGCTGTGATGGATTAATATGAAAATGAGTCTATCCTTACTCACTCTGGCACAATTTAATTCCCTTGTTCACAGTTTAATGTGTACTCTCCATGTGAAATCTATACATCCAGAAGCAATTTTTGTTTGCTGCAGTCTGTCTTGGTTGGTTCTCGACACAGTCGAAATATAAAATATCTTAAAAAATATATTTAAGTTGGATATGACAGCAATACTGTGTTAGTCTCATGTGGATCTCCCTTTGTGTCTCTTTAAAGGGGGCTGCTAAGATGTTGTTAGACTCAGATCAACACCCTGGGCAGCTCAAGGACAACGTGTGTTCGCCAGGGGGCGCCACCATCCACGCCCTGCATGTCATGGAGAGTGGTGGCTTCCGCAGCCTCCTCATCAATGCTGTAGAGGTCTCATGTGTTAGGACTAGGTAAATTGATAAGAAGAGTGCGAGACAAACAAACTAACAAATCATATTTCCTGTCATAGGGAAACACAAGAAATGCTTTCAAGTTAATTGTCATATTCAAATGGCCAAGAGTGTTGTATTTCTTTTGATGTTTATAATTCTGACAGTAGATGGAGCTGTATGCAAATAATGTTACAGTGAGAGCTTTGTCCTTCTCAGGTTACTAGTTACAAAGTGATCAGATTATTATTATTACGCTGCTATACTATGCTGTGCTAAATATGTATGTTTCATACTATGTTGTAAATGTCTCTCGTGTTCCTGCCCCTCCCCTAAAAAGGGAACTTCAGTTTTTGGCCGACCAAGAGAAAATCTCGCCAGCTGCCATAAAGAAGACAACTCTGGACAAAGTGTTGCAGCAGCCAGGAGTGACTGCAGGGTCTGTCGGAGTCCGATCTCAGGGGATCAGTATGTTCAGCAGTAACTCCAAGACCAAGAAGAAGTGATCTCACACTGCACAAGCATTTTAATGTCTGTCATAACAGCGAGGATGCAATATATGCTGTAAATAAACCACTACTGGCTGACGACTGTTGGAAGAGAATCTAACCTAGTGGATTACTGTCTAGAAGAAAAAAAAGCCCCCTGCTAGGTTGGGGATGATGAATGCATGAGCCATATTTCCCTTTTGTAATGGAATGACTGTCCTTTCTCAGGCTAGACTAGAATAATAATTTCAATCTCTGTGGTTAATACGGCAGTCCTTTCTGATGGTAGTTGGCAAAGTACCATCTAAACTAAATAGCAATGCAATTGAGTGGTATGCAGCAAAGCAATGAGCTCTGTGCCATGACTTTCTGGATGTGGTGTTGCTGTTCAACTTGCATTTATGCAATTTCCAAATTATGTTAAAACCTCCCTACAAAATGTGCCAAATGGTGTATTTTATGATGCATTAAAAGTGAGGATGTTTTCAAAACACGTTATAAATAAATATTAAAAAAACAAAATGTTCTGGATGTGATTTGTGTGTGTTAACCCGTTAATTGCCAGCAGTACCGTTACTACCAGCTCGCAAAGTAACAATAGGCGGTACATTTTTGGTTTGAAATTTGTTTTTGTTTTTCTTGTGAGGAAAGAGTATCCTTCATGAATGGAGGCACGTGACCAAACACGATGACGTCTGGCTCCGATACAAGAGAAAGGAATCAACAAGGAGAGCACGAGCTGGCATTTGGAAGCGCGCTCGCTTCTGTCAGTGAAACCGAAAACTATAACCGTGCCTCGGCTGTTTGGTCCCCGTCGTGACGGAGCGAAGAGAAGGAACTTGACGGCAACAACTTCAGAGAACGTCATTTTTTTTTTTTTTTTTAAGTCAGGTGGGTCCGTAAACCAAACAGAGCTGGTGTTGTTATGCTGAGTGTGCATGCCTCTGACAAGCTGGCCGCGGCCACTAGCTTCACGGGGTTAGCATTCCTAGCGTCTTACGTGCCTCCTCGTCAAGCGCGCCGGATTTACACCAGCATTCGGTTTTCAAAATAAGAGTGTCCGTGTCGCTCAAGCCGTTGACACCCGCGTGTCCTCGCGAGGTGTTGGTTTTATTGTGAAAGCGCCCACCGGAAGTGCTCGCGCAGCCGTTGGTGAGTGACAACGGTCGGCCGGGAGCTCCTACTATGCTGAGATGGCAGCTAACGCTTTTGTACACATGAGCTCACGAGCGGCGAATAAAACATGTCATTCACATTGGGGGGGTTGATGAAGCGCGACGGCCCGCCGGTTTGCGCTTAAACGGGGATTTTTTTTTTGCTTATTTGTTTCTCCCCCCTTTTCCCCCGGTTGAGTAAATAGCTTGTGATGCTGAATTGTTTCAGTTGTAGTCGGAAGGCTGAGCAACGGGGATTTCCTCGCCTGCCCGTTGGAGGCGGGCAGTTGTTTGCCACTTTCACGAGCGGGCGCTGAGCGGCTGGGGGTCGCAGTCGTGGGACGTCAAACCGGTTCAACTAAGGGGTTTTGCTTTATGAGATAAATACTTTGCCCCCCAAAAAAGAGGGGGTGTCCCGCTCCTCTCTCTCGCTCCCTCTCTCTCTCTCTCTCGCGGGTCTGTCAACTCATGCGCTTCTTGCTGCTCAAACCTGCTGCTTCATCACCTCGTTGTGAGAAAGGAGCGCGAGCCGAGGCAGCGGCGGCGGTTTAGCGAGATCAGGTTGGTGTGTTTTCAATATTTGTTTCCCCCTCGTGACGTTTCAGTCAAATAATGCACGCGTTTGTGAGCGTGTTGTGCTTTTATGCAGCTTCTTTTCTTTTTTTTTTTTTTTAAATGCATGCGTGGAATTTGAT
This sequence comes from Ophiodon elongatus, assembly GCA_016806645.1. Classification (NCBI taxonomy): domain Eukaryota; kingdom Metazoa; phylum Chordata; class Actinopteri; order Perciformes; family Hexagrammidae; genus Ophiodon; species Ophiodon elongatus. Next base: position 1,408,362 of record JACSYO010002129.1, read on the forward strand.
CTTCCAAGAAAACCCATCGTTTCGGATTGAATTGGTTTCACCTGAAGTGACAATTCATTTAACCACTGGTTACATTGTAACAATGGCAGTGCCGAACCCGCCGTCCTTGGCTTTAACACCACAGCCAGTTAACCACACTATTGTCTTATTATCATATCCAACAAACAAGCAGCGGTATTTATTTTATCATCGTGCTGAATCATCACAATGATGTCTTTAGAATCCACCCCGAAATATGGTGCCACCGGACAAAGGTCTGCTCGGTGGATAAGGGTCGATGTTTATCAGCGAGCCGCCGTAATTAAGGAGATGGATCGAAATGGTGCTGATCTGTCGTGCAAGTCAGTCATCAGGAGCCGTGAGCATCAAGTGATGACCATCATGCATTTATCAATAGCCTCATCTACATTCAGCTGAGAATGGGCATTTTATTGCAGCGCTGTCATGATGTACATCAACAAACCGGGGTGTGAGTACATTTAGACTAAGTGCTTATGTGTCAACTGCGATGTCAAATCCATTTAAAAAGATGCATGATAAGCAATATATTATGCCTGTGTTGGGATAATGGAGTCCTGCAACGAGTGGCTGTTTTAGAATTGGGTCATTTGTAACGATGGGAAGTTGAAAACAACACCTGGTGTAGGTATTTGAAATACAATGCTGGAATAGGAAATATGTATTTTGGGGGGTGTGGTGTGCTGTAAATGCTTTTTTTTTTTTCTTGTTATTTAATAGTATGCTGAATACTATAGTGTACCAACTTGCTTGTGATATCATTTAATGCAGTGTGACACTTTATTTCTTTGATTTTTGGGTAGGCAGATGCCCTTGTTTGTGTGTGTGTGTGTGTGTGTGTGTGTGTGTGTGTGTGTGTGTGTGTGTGTGACATGATGAAATTTGCTGCCTATTAGAGTGCATGCTTATGGAGGGCAGGTAATGAATTATCCATGGAGAATCTCTGTGCAATTTGAAAAGTCACCTTGGAAACTGTTGAGCATATATAGGCTGGGCTAAACAGATAGAAGTTGCCCATTCTTGCTCAGATATCCCACTTGTTTCATCATCTCTGTTCATGCGAGCAGGGCATTGAAGTGTGTTTAGCAGACAGGCCAGCCCGACATCAGAAGCTCGGCTTTGCAATAAAGCGTAATGCCCATCCCCGCCTTTCTCTGCAGGTAACAAGAACAGATGAGGGCCCGTACAAGAGCCCGATGGGGCTGGCAGTGGTGTGTGGATGGAAGCATGGAGTGGTGGAGATCAGCGCTGAGATTTATCATCTCTTGCATTGAGGTAGCGAAGACAAAATAAGGCCGGGTACAATAGAGGTGAACCGAGTGCACAACTCCTACCCAGTGGCGTTTCTCAGACCGGGCAGGCGGTGGAGGGTGGAAGAGGATATTTGAGGTTGATGAAACATGAGGCAAGATTTTACACGGAATACAGTCTGGCCACCAACACCTCTGTATGGCCAACACAGCTGTGCCTTGGGAATAGTTACGCCTATTCAGGACAATTGATAGCCTCCAGAAAGGAACACAAATGTGGGATTTGTCCACAAAAGTGCTGCTTAAGCTGCACGGGGAAATGGGAATGCCTGGAAGGAAGGGAGAAAAAGATCAATATAGTTTTTTTTTTTTCCCCCTTTTTTTTTTTGCAATAGGGAGGGAATGTTGGTGATGAAACCTCTTGCAAGTGTAGTGCGGATTATGATTGCTTAGCATTGCGATATGCCCGCTCCACTTCTCAAAGTATTACTTTCATCCAGACAGAGTAGCAAGTGTGTTTGATGATTTTCTGTTTGGAACTCGAGTTAGACTTGGCATGTTCATTACAGCTCTCTGTGTGTTCATAATTTAGATTATCCAATATCGAACAGAACATGGAGAGCATAAGCGTCGAGCTGCGCACTGGCTGCTGTTTTTCATGTAACCTACTTTTATCTTGGCTGATTAATGTTTGAGACATATCAGTGGTGAACTGACGTGAAAAGCAAGCGATTTAACCGTGCCCATATTTTTGTAAAAGGCTGAGGTGAAGTGAAACTAGTGGATAAGGTGGGGAAGAAATGGTCTGTTTCCATGCATTTTTGGGAGACTTGTGTTCTGATATGTTCTTGGCTGGATATGTATAAAATTTCCTGAGGAGGTTAAAGATAGCGAGACCTTGTTCTAAGATAAGCAGTGCATAACCCACATTGGAAAGGAACTCAGGCAGATCATTAGACAACCATTAGTACTGTCTGAATAGATTCTTGATAAAATGAACAGTTTTTTTGTATATTTTAATAAGTTTCCTGAATAAATGCAGACTATATTTGTACTCTACCTGATTAAACAGGATCCAGCATTTATATTCTGTATTACTCGCTCTGTCCATCCTATATCTATAGGTATTTATGCGATACACAAAATTAACTATATACATATATATATATATATATATATATATATATATATATATATATATTTTTGTTTTTTTTGTTTGTTTTTTTAAATATTTATTCACTTATGTATTATTTAGCTGAAGCTCCTGTGGTACACAGAGTGAGCAGTTTGGGGTTCAGTTTCATGCTTAAGAAATACAGTTTCAGCTCACCTGTGGACGGACACTCTGGGCGCTTCTGGGATCAAACTTGTGACCTTACTCTTACCTTAAGTCCATTTAACCATCACTTTTCCTCTTCTACCTTTTTCATTATGCCCGTGATATAGTCATTTCCAAGCTTAAGCTCAGGCTAAAATATGTGAGGAACTGAGAGGAGGGTTAGATTATTGAGCACCCGAGTTAAAATTCTTGGTATTGAACGCAAGATTATTAATTCAGACTGCATTCTGGAGTGACGCAATTGTAATTTTTTTAATTCATTTTTTTTTTTGTTGGACAACCACATCGTGTGAGGCTCCATCAAATATCCTGTCGGCAGACATCATCAATCACTTGCCATAATTTGAACTGAGCGGTGGCAATGTTATTAATAGAAATTAGCATCTTTGTTACTTAGTCCAGGTAATAACTATGAATCAAAGCGCTCCACAGGAGAAACAGATGATGAATTTGTTTTCCTTCTTTCTTTTCTTTTTTTTATTCGCCGATGCCGCTGAGCTCTGTTTGTTTGATGGCCTTATCACAGAGTTGTGTTTTTAATTGAAGAGAATCCACCCCGAATCAAATCTGTGCAGTGGTACCAGTCAAAGGCTTGAATTATTTCAGTATTATTTTACTTTGAATAACATGAGGCTAAAATGTGTTGGACTGCTCTAGTATAGCCTATTGTGCTGCGAAGGCTGCCTTGTTGCTGTTGGGTCAATGCAATATGCATTTCCTGTAATATGTATGCAACCAGTGTAGTAAAGCTCCTGGATATTTTGCCAGTGTGTGGGCTGCCTGCAACCCTTACTTCCTCTGCCAGTGCAAGGCCGAAGTATCAAGAGCTATTCTCTTCCTGTTTAATCAAGTCCTCCAGGCAGATACTCTGGAAAGCCAATGAAGTCTCTTCTCCTGTCAAACTGCTTGTACTAACAGAGCAGCTCCGAGAGTAAACATCAGCTCCTGAGCTCGGAAATAGATTCTGTATGTATCGAAACATTGGTTAATGCAAACCAGTCTAATCCGAGTCCCTTTTAAATACGCTTCACGTTATCAGTGACTTCAGAAGATACTAAATTCCTTGAGGGCGGTGATTCATGTTTTCGCTTTAAACCACATGAACTGGATGCAAATTCCAGACATAAATGTACCTCATGCATGGTGCAACATACATAGCTAGCTTTCATAATGGGACTTTTGCAGAGCCAGCGTTTATCATAGTACATCTTATGGTGTCTTATCACCTTGTGACAAATAATCAGTGTTCAGTCATGCATGTAAACCGTTGTAGAAAAAATATGATTTGTATGTATGTATGTATGTATGTATGTATGTATGTATGTATGTATGTATATATATATACATATGTTATTTATATATTATTTATTTATTTATTTATTTATTTTTGCACCAGAAACGACAGCAAATTACATAATATCCACAGATATTTCACGTTTTCTGCTTTCGTCTTCTACGTTTTGTCTCCATCTTAAAACCGGAAATAGTTTATACTTTCATATATCAAATAGAGATAATTAATATTAAGAGATAATTTATCAATAATAATTTATCAATAATATTGATAAATATCCTTAAGGTTTACCAATATTCTGACAAGCAATAAATGACAGAATTAGCACACGTTGACTATATAATTACTATCTTAAAACCATTTACCCTCAGCGTAAAATGCTGATGTGATCTTAGTTTAGGAATAGTAGCATTTTGGTGCTTTAAATGTATATATCACTATTATGAACGTTTATAATCTCTTTACATTGTCCTCTCTAAATGATGCAATCAAAATAAAAGTATTACAAATAAAGGTCCAGGATGAGGGTTGTCAGTTGTTATTTTCTTATATTATCACTTTTCTAAGACCGAACATTTACCCTGCGCTTAGTTAATACGTTTTAAATTATGAACGTGTTGGCTACCAAAGCTAATGGTCCAGTTTTAGCTACAAATAACAAGTCTAATGATAAGCACCCATGCAACTTTTCTCGTGTTTTATTATGCAGCAGGTAGAAATGTAGTCTGTTTTTTTAAAATCTTTGTTTACATGTGAACAATATCAGGACAGTGTACAGACTGTTTCGGCCCCTAGGAAGAACGTCGGGCTCTGAAACCAATGTTTGTAGTGGCCAAACTGTGTAATTACAACTTCAGGGTCTGTCTTGTGATGCTGTTGGGCCCAAAGAGACCTTTTCTCATAGACTTACATGGGGAAAGAGACTTCTGTAACTCAGCAGATAATGAATTTTTTCGGTGAATCAACTTCAACACTTAAATAGCCCGAATCCAGAGTAGTTTCCTTTCCTCCGTTCATGTGAATGAGCCCGAGAACGAGGGCTCGGAGGTCCGATTAATGGAAACGCTTGTGCGCTTGCTCTATGGACCCATAGATGCAGTAGATCGCTGGAAGATCCGAGTAATTTTATCACTCTGCAGTTTGGCTTCATAGGAATGCACGTCATCCAGCCTCGTTCCCTTCATCCATGCTTTAACCCTTCAATATACTGTATTTATTCTCCAGGGTCAGTCTTTCCAAAAGCCAGTCATAAGATTTTGGTTAACTGCTATTTCAGCGTTGCCCCGAACCTTCACTGGTCAAAAGTATTAGCTTAGTATTTCCCCTCTACTACAAGCGTATCACATTTCCCTCTGAAAGCTGCTGAATGATTTCCCCTCTCCCTCTTTTTGTCACTCTTATTTCACGCTCTGAATACTTAGTAGTTAATAGCTTCCCTCCCCTCTTCCCGTCGTACCTTTCTCTCACACAGACACACTCACACTGTGTTTTCGCCACACACAAGTTTACACCAGTCTTCCAGTAAACTCTTCCAGAGCTATCAGAGGAGTCTGATTTTTAATTTGCGGTTAAATGGCGCCCAACATATGCCGCTTGCTTGATAATTGACTTCACTCAGCTGAAGGGAAGAATGATTAGATCTGAATATTAAGACGATCTTTTCGACTCCGAATTAGATGGGAGGGAGTAAAAGTAGTGTCCCTGATCAGGCATGAAGTGTTGAGGCTATTTATGGCATGCGGGGTGAAAATGTTGGCTGTCTGCGTTTTTATCAGCTCGACCCCGAAAGAGCAAGTGGACAAGAGACCAAATAAGCACCACCTATAAATTAATGAGCCGAAGCTTGACGAGAACGTGCTGACATGTCTTTTTGTTTTCGACACACTTATCTCGTCATGTGCTTTTCAGCATCTCTGTGGTTATTGTCATTCTATTTCCTGTGGAAAGTCCGTGATAATGGAGCGCGAGGCTACAAGTCTCATACATTATTGATCAGGGAAACTGAATAGGTGATCATACTGATTTCACATCCAGCTCTCCTCTTTTGTGTGGTGTTAATCGTCTAAGATGTACAGGTTTAGCAAAGACGATGAATTGAGACCGGCGCTTAACCCAAATCTAAGGCCCGATTCACATTTGGGCCACTGCTCCTGTGTCTCCACTCGTGGCCGTTCAAACCTTTATAAGTCTGGACCGGTCGTAACGGAGCGGAGAAATTTAAACAAGCCGTATGAGCAGAAAGAGCCACATTGTGTGTCTGCTCTTTTTTTTTGGTGAAATGCATTGTTTGGTGTGAGATGATATTCAGCTGTGAGTTTCCCAGAACTGAGTTGCCATTCTTGGACGCTGCCTGTGCTTTCCTGAAAACAGTCTTTCATCAGCATGCACCTCCACTGTCTAGTTTTATTCACTTCATTAGCGAACTGCCGGTGCCATGTGCTCGGACGCTGATTTCCAAGAATTGGCCATCCTGACAAGTTAAATGTATATGTGGTTGTGTGGTTTTGGTAATCTGTCTGCTGTAGGATACATGTGCATTTGATTAGTTTCCTGATATGCAATCCACTGCCATGTCTCAGGAAAGCCTGTGCCCCGTTAGTCCTCCCCAGCCATGTTTAGTATTCAGAGAGCAGGCGCTGTTGTAATCTGGATTCTGAGGCAGGTTGCTGGGGTTTTTGTTTGCTCTTATGGCCCTGATAATCTTGTTACACCGCTGTCAAGTGGAGCTGGCTCTCCCTGCAGCCCTGAACCCCCATGCATGCCACCTCCAGTACCAGAAATCCAACCCCCTCCCCCCTCGCCACCCCCACCAGCCTGCCGCCATTTTGAGACAGCCGTTGATGGAGGAGCCTTGGATGTATCCTTGAAGAATCACCTCCTGAGCATCTTTATTCAGCCTCCCACCCCCGCCTCCGTCTCCCACCCCCACCTTAGGCGGTGAACGACAGTGATAAATATTCATCAGGGGACGCAGTGCGTGGATGCTGTAGTCTCGGCTCCCCCTCAACAAAGGGTCCCCTAGCTAATGGTGTCCATCCTTGGCAGCCCCCCTGGAGAGATCCTGTGGAGGGGATGAGATCATTAAAGCATGACACGGGCTCAAGGCCGGACCTATCATGTCACATCAGCATTTATCCCACCAGAGTATACCCTCCACCCCACCCCCCGAGTCTCAACCTAAGTCGACCCCACCTTCGCGAGCTGCCCTCTATAGATTTAGATGAACACAGACAGCTTTTGAAGGTTGGCTGGGTTGTTCTCATCGTGTTAGTTCAACTTCACAACTTCCTAATTGGCACCTTGGTTTTGGTCCTTGCTGAGATCAGTACATTTTTTTTCTCAACCTGTTCTTCTCAAGCTCCTCTAAATGTGTCGAGCGTGCATTTTTCACAAGGCTGTTTGCTCTCTCTCTCTCTCTCTCTCTCTCTTCCTCCTTCTTTCTTCTCACCCTCTCTTTCTCTGTCCGTCTCTCTCCTTCTCTTTCTCTGGGTGACCACACTCAGCGATTTCTATTTCCTGTGGGTGTGATGTCTCTCCTCCACAAGCAATCAGCTCTGATTTGTCAGCGTTCTTCCAGGCGATTCATAAAAATTCAGCAAGCACCTACAAAAGACGCTCGTGTCCCTGCACTTGCTCCCTACCTCTGCTGCCCCTGTGCTCCGAGCTGCAGCGTTCGTCTCCTGCTCCTTTTTTGCCAGACGCACACAAAAGACGTGAAATCATTAAGAGGAAGTGTTCAAGGAGGACATTGGTGTCTAGTGTCCTCGGTCGCGTCTCTTAAAAGGGTGAACTTGTTAAATGCAAGGGCATTCTATCGCAATCAAATCAGTGCAGCAAGTCTCAAATTTCCCCGTCATGTTTATTTATTTTTTGGGGGGACGATTATAAGTGTTTTTTTTTTTTTTTTTTTTTTTTCGTCTCTATGTGTTTGTGTGAGCGTGCCTCTTTGTCTCCGTGAGGTATGACATGCCTGGTAGTGGAAGGGAGCAGCTGTGCATTGGACCTTGTCTGTGTTGTGCTGCCATGCCCTGTCATTGGTAGCCGTCTGTTGGCAGCAGCCTGTGCTGGAGGGTTGGAGCCTGGGCTCAATCATTCCACAGTGTCATATGGTGAGCTCTTGGCCATGCCAAGCCGTGCCTACTATGTTACCCTACACAGATGTGTGACAGAAAAATGCCTCTTCAACCTGGACAATGTGCCATCTCTCTCCATTTAAGATTCCAACTGTTTTTTGAACAATGTTGGGTCTAGGCGGCTGAGGGGAAAATGATAGGCTTATATGAAATTTGGAAGAAGCAGCCTTTTTTTTTTTCGACACTCATCCCGGTAGCTATTAGTGGAGTACTTTCCTGTCTATTTGTCCATTATCTGTGCATCATCAGGCAGACCATTATCCCATTATGTTTTGCATCTGTGGTCCAAATGCTTACTGGAAATGAGTCACCACAAAGGCCAGTGAAAGGTAGGTGTTACTATCAGTCAGCTATTCATAGCCAGCCCAACAGGGATGAAAGTATCACATTTAAAAAGTCCTCCGCGGAACGTGAAAGGCTTTTTTAACATGGGCATCTACAGCACATGGAAACATTGCCGTTTTATAAGGAACTAACTAGAGGACTTTTTGAAGTGAAAGCATCAAGAATGCGTGTCACAATCTGACCTCATGTTATGTCCCCAGCCTGTGTGATAGTGTCGTATTCAGGTCATTTTTAACAAGCGTCTGTCTCTGCCTGTTTGGCTCAGGTGACCGGTCCACCTGTAGCACCCTTTTTGTTGCCATGGAAATATCCTGCCCATCTTGGTGCACTTCAGAGCTACGACTCATCTTTTGCTTTCTTTTTTTTCCCCCTCCTTCACTGAGCTTCTCTGCACACATTAGACATATACATGTTGACTATCTTAGAGGGCGTGTAGGCTTTGAACACATGCACACACCAACAGCAGTTTCTTTTTAGGATTCTTTTTTGGGGGGATTCTTTTGTTTCCTGTTTCTACACTAAAAAGTTGTAAGAACCCACATGCATTTGTTTATCTGCTCAGTACAAACACACTGCTGGGCTGTGCAAATCAGCTTACAGAGGCAATGTGCTGGCTGGGCTCACTGTGGTGGGTGCCTGTGTCGCTGACACAGCATTTACTGTGTGTAGTGTAAAGCACCCAGGGCCACAACTCTGTGTGTGTGTGTGTGCGTGTGTGCGTGTGTGTGTGCGCCTGTGCCTATCCTGTGTCGGCGCTCACACAGTGGAAGGCACCCAGCCTTCTGTCTGTCTTAACACCAGTAGGTTAGATTTCTCGTCTGCACAGCTTCTCGAGGTGTTCCCTCAGTACTGACATGACAAAATAAACTGCAGTGCAGCCCTGTTGTTCTGGACAGCAGCTGAGGCTCTGCAGTAGTTCCAGCATATCCCCTTATGCCATTGATTTAATGGGATTATACTGTAGTCGCACACCGGACAAATCTAGACAGGTGTGGCTGTCTAGACTGGATAGCTCGGACAGTAGATGAACGCCTGCCCTGTGTCACTCTGTGAAATAGTTTAGCTGTGGTTGTACAGAAGCTTCTTTTTTTTTTTAGTCCACCCGCATCCTCTGCTGTTTCTGCTCTACAGAAGGGACTTCTCCTGAGTTTTGAAATCTTTGTGAATTGCTGCCAGCCCACTAAATGTCATCCTCCTTGTGTCTCACCACTCTGCTGTTTTGAAGGCAGTGCAGGATTCAAGTCAATCTATGGTGGAGGGGGGACTGCATACCACCAAGGCATTTGTTCACAGTGACAGGTGCAGTAATAGTCCAGACACCACTTGCTGAATGGAATTGGCATCACTTGCAAGGAGGTCACCCTTGACCCACTTTGTGCCTTGTGTATTTGAAGGACGTTGTCATGCTGTAGCAGCTTTGCCAGAAAATACACAATTGTGTATTTCACAGAGATGTTCCTCCTCCAATCTTTTTTCCGTGGTGGTGGTTTTGTTCTATATGCTGATTGTGACTTTTCTTACCCACAGACCAAACAGCAGCACAGGTGGACGCGGCTCTCGTGGCATGACTACCACAAACAAGGGAAACAAGGCCTTGAAGGTAATTCACATGTGTGACACAGCATTAAACTTGTCAAATTGGGAAGGAACCAATGTTAAATGCCAATATAAAGACCAACATGCACTAAATCCTCATTCACAGGTGAAGCGGGAGCCAGGAGAAAATGGCACCAGCCTGACAGACGACGAGCTGGTGACCATGTCGGTGCGGGAGCTGAACCAGCATCTACGGGGCCTGACAAAGGATGAAATCCTTCAGCTGAAGCAGCGGCGGCGTACCCTGAAGAACCGGGGCTACGCTGCCAGCTGCCGGGTGAAGCGTGTCACCCAGAAAGAGGAGCTGGAGAAGCAGAAGGCCCAGCTGCAGCAGGAAGTGGACAAGCTGGCCACAGAGAATGCCAGCATGAAGGTGGAGCTGGACGCTCTGCGTTCAAAGTATGAGGCCCTCCAGAGCTTTGCCAGGACTGTGGCCCGCAACCCCGTCACCTCAGCCAGGGGACCTATGGCCTCCGTCATAGGGCCCCTCATCCCTGGTAAAGTAGCTGCCACCAGCGTCATCACCATCGTCAAATCCAAAACGGGGGCTAGGTCGTAGTAGCAGAAAAGGCGGGAGGAAGATTTTCAAGACTAAACTAGTCAGTGCATCGTAACATGCCAGAGGAGTACCCGTGTAAGATCTCAGTTTTAACCCGTGGCACTAACGCTAACGACATGCTTCCCAAATTCACTCCTAAAGTATGACTCAGCAGTCTGTACCAGTCTACAGACATCTCGTGCTTTAGGGCAACGCAATCGAATTGTGCGGTTTAAGACATCATAGTTGGTTGTTTGAAGAATGGCAACATACTGGCAATACTGACATGTTTCATTTAAAAAGCAGATTGTGGTTACAAATACTCAATAGGGCAATATTGGGTGCAAAAAGTTAAATTCAGACTGTTAATAGCTGGTTGATTTTTGGATAGTGTGATGTGTCCGTTTCCTTAAGACTGAGCTCTTAAGATTTTTCCGTCCTGAGAATTGGCACCTGTAGAGTCTCACAACAGGTAAAATAATACAGTTTAGACATTAAACCCATGAACCCCTTAACTTGTTATTATGCACTGACTTGAATTTGGATAAATAACAAACGGTCACAAGCTCTTGGTGTGAACGCTACAGATGTCTTCACAACAGCCTGACTAACCCAAAACTAGTAAATGAGTCCAATTTGTGATTTTGTTGGTCGTCTGTCGAGACTATAAGCATGAAATAATGCTCCTAAATCTAGCATTCATTTCTGTTTATCTGTGACAGGCTTTAATGAACTTGTCATTATCAATATGACTGGTAGATGCAATAATATATGTATGCACTGAAAATACAAAGAGGTCTTGCATATTTATGGTTAAGTGGAAATGTTAAAAATGATCAGCAGTTCTTAACGATAATGTTCCAGAGCTGAGTGCCATTCCAATATGACAAGATTCTTCTACAATATCTGAATACCTGAATGTTATAACAGTAATATCCTCTTGTTTTGTGTGGGGGGTGGGGGCGGGGCGGTGATATCCACAAACATTTTGAAACATCATTTTTGCTCATAGAGAAAATATGTTCAAGTTGTTTTGTTTAAAAGATATATATTGCATTTTTTTTGTAATTACTTGTTGACAGGGCCGTCAGATATTTCCAAAAGAAAATCTTTACACAAGCTTTACTGTTTGAATTGTTAAGGTGTAGAAAACTTTGTCTAATGTTGAGTTCTTGGTTTTTATTACTAGGTAGGTTACCTTCCATTGTTTATAGAAATACAGATAATGAAAAAAAAAAAAAAAAAAAATCCTGTGACATCTTTTTGCAATTGTACCGAAAGTGGCTTACTATTGAAGTCTGATAGCTTTTTTCTAGTGACTAGGCGCGTACTGTGGGGTAGCGCGTGATGTGATGTGTAAGTGACAAGTTGGCAGTGTCGTCACTGTATAGATGTCAATGCTGTGCTATTTAAAACAAATCTGTAGAGCTAAACTAGGTGGTGTAAACAAGGTCAATTGTCTTTGTGCGTATTGGCATCTGTGATATCCTCCGCTTCCTCGGTGTTAGTTCCAAATCATATTGTCATGAAGAGTTTCACCACATTGAGCCATGGAAGACAGGATTGGGTGGAATGGCATTAGTGACTTTTACCTGAAGCCGTGTAATGGTTGCACCTGGTGCTGGATGCCCTCTAAATACATCCTCTGAAAATAATTGTCTTCATTGTTTGGAAGATTTCATTACCGTATCCATTCCAGTCACTTAATTGGTTTGAATTGAATCGTAGGAACAGAAACTAATAACCTTCTCAAGTTTCGCTTTTGACAGACTAAATGAAATGTGAAGTTAACTGTTTTGGTTTTTTGTTTCCCCTCCAAATGTTGTTGCGAGGCTTTCTCAAGACCTATAAGCGATACGGTTGCGTCAGAGATCTGAAAGGGTACCCGCCAAACGGTGCAGCATCACTTGTGTAAGTTTACCCCCTGGTCTTCAGATTGTCAGATGAAAGGCGCTTCGGCTGAGGGTTTGTATGCACTAAGCTCCTGCTTGTTTTGCTCAGGACAAAACAGGTCACTCTCTAAAGAAATGAACAAACCATTCTAGATGAGAAGCAGGGATGGCAGCTCTGTTCATTTTGTTTTTCTGCTTTTTTTTATAATAATAATAATAATAATAATAATAAGCATGTCATAAAGGGCTTCAATCCACACTCGGAAAGAGACACAGCGAGACCACGTAGAATTACAATCAACAAGCGGCGCTGCCAGCAGCGCTCCCTCTGTGCCAAGTGTCGAATCACTTTCCTGGTCGTCTAAAAAAAAAAAGAAAAAAAAAAAAAAAAAGGGATTTTAACAGTGGAGCAGTTTTACACCTCAAGGTGAAAGTGGTTGTGTAACGACATTAACGGAATGCACTTCATCCAGATCTCACTCTCCTGGTGGTCAGAATGTCTTATAGTGTCGGCGAGGTGTTAATCTCAAAGCTCCGCCTCAGCAGAACTCCATGCCAGAGACCCGGGTGCTGGTGTCTGTGTGTGCGCAAGTATCCTATCCTCGACATGCTTAGCTCTCTACATTGACTGGTTAACTGTGGGAAAATATATATTTGACTCTTGACATAGCCCAGTATTGATGTTGGCGTCCTTATTGCTGTGGCAGTCTTGTGGAGTGAATCTTTTTCGTGTCAAGTGTCTTTTAAGGTGTTCAGGCGGCACCGTCGACCAATCTCTCAATCTCCGCTCGAGGTGATCACTCTCTCTTTTTCACACATACAGTTGTATAGTATGTAGCTACAGTAGGTATTAATGACCATTGTGAAAAAGTGACCCTTAATATGCAACTCAGTGGAAAGGTGTGAAAGAGTAGACGTAAGAGTAATCAATATTGTCAAAGTGACTATGGTCTGTTATTTAATAATTCTTGCTGTTTTGTAGGTTGTTTTTTTTGTAAAATGTGTTATTTTTTTTTTTTACTTTGTTGGTTGTTATTTTTGCCCTCAGATTTTGAATCCCTAAATGGAAGAGCAATTGGCCCTTGTTTATAGTCGCTGACATGTTAAAGCTGTAAAAGTGTACAGCGTGGAATCGTGGGACAGTTGCACTCGAGCCTTACTCACTAATCGCTCTGGTCTTAAATGAGCTGAATTACCGGATCCATACATTGGACTTGGATATCTGACCGAAAGATATTGCTATTATATAAATGTCTGTGCACTGAGTGAAATAGATGCTACAGTAGATTCTGTCACAAGGGCCACTTGCAATATTTTCTTTCCTTTTGGTATGCGTGTGTGCGTGTGTTTTTGTACGTTCGAGGTTCCTCTGCTGCTACTCCAGTCATTAATGCTCGTTGTTTGCTGTCGCATCATCCACAGCGGTTCTGTTCTCATTATGTGTCGAGTGTGTATTTGAAATTGATCTTAACACTGGAATTTGTTCTGCAGATTTAATTTTTAATTGGTTATGGCTTTTTTTTTTTCTTTTCTTTTTTTTTTTTTCTTGTTTGTTTTGTTTTTACAAGCAACGTGTTAGAGAGGATAAATAACAGCACTTGTGTGGCAGTTGAATTTAATAGCTCTCAAGACATTGGCTTTTTTTCATGATATTCTGCTTTGAAAAGAGTTGACTGTGCAGGTTTCTCCATGGAGTGGGTCTGTCTTTTAAAGGTATACAAATCTGACTAAGGCGAGTAATACACAGTAAATTATCTGTTTTTGTTATTTTTCTGTATGGGTTGTAATAAAATATTGCAGTACTTTGTATGAAAACAAACAATAGTTAATTGTAACTATTTATAAATTAAATTATTGTACTTTTTGCAATCTGTAGATAAGTACTATGTATTCATATATACAGTAACAACTGTGGATTTAAATGTGATTCTCTGAGGTGTCTAAGTTATTGATGTATATATTGTATGTTTGTTGATACAGCTTACTTTATTTTCTATAAGACCAATAAAATGTTTTGAAAAATGATTTTAAGCACAACTACTCTCTTTGGTGGCTTTTAAACACTGTTGAAGTGGATATTTCTTTCTGTCATATTCTGTGGCGTCATTGACCCAGTTTGATACTTGTAAAAATAAACTGGCGGGGAAGGCTCTTTGCCGTCCAGGGTGGGTTTTTAGAAGACAGCGATCATTTAGATGGCACGATTTCTTTTTCTGTGATCCAAAAAAAGCTGTTGGGCGACCCACTTTGGCTAACCTCGGCGGACGTATTTTTGGCCCGACAGGAGTAAAACATTAGAGTCATGAAGGATGTCTAGGTGTGCTTGTCCTAGATTAGGAGGAGTGGTGAGTTAGTCATCTGTGCTCCCTATGGGCCTCCTAAACCCACCCCCCCCCCTCTGTCTCGGCGCACCTCATCAAACATCACCCTCCTCAGCAGCGTTTCAACCCAGCACATTCAAAACGCATCTCGTGAGAGAACATGCGGAAAGAAAGAGACAGATGGCTGAAGACGAGCTACACGTTGCCGCTCCCTCCTGCGGGGCGAGTCTAAACCCCAGGGCCTCCGCAGCCGTTGCAGCGTGGTATTGTAGACTCCTACAGGTCCGTGTGACCTGTGCCTTAAAACGGGCTCCTCTCCCTCCTCTGGATGCCTGCCCCAGACAACCGGATGGCCTCTGAAGAGTTGATTAATTTGGCGGGTTGGGTTAAGGTGAGCTGGTGGGCAAACTAGGACAGCATTCTTCATCTTCACCCACTTCTGCAGCAGGTGCCTGCCCCAGTTCTCAGACCACAGCCCCGCTGTACAATTAATGTTGCCATCCCCATCAGCAAGGCCGTTTCATTTAGCACGTCTGCCCTGCCAAAGCTTGGCGTGGGGCTCCGCTCTGCAAATGTCACCCCGGCAGAGGGCATGCCTGTTTATGGGAGCTGCTACACTGGGTGAGGGGTGTATTTATCAGCAATTAATTGAATCACATGAAGCTGCTGTGATTGTGCTTGTGAGAGACTCATCCTCATATCAAACACTGGGTTTTTTCAGATAGCCAGTGACATTCCAGCAATAATAAAACCATACAAGCCGGATGAAAGCCAAGGATGTTAAATATTGCTGCTTGTGAGGAGTTAACCTTGTGCTAGCTTGCGTGTGACATGTGGGTCTGGGGTTCCCTCTGCTGGCACTTCTGTGCAAAGACTTTGTGTGTTTGTTTGTTTCTTGTCTGTTTTGTTCCACAAGATGACGCCACACACTCGTTACAGAAGGACTTCCCCAACAGTGCACATCTTTACTCTATCACACAGAAAAGTAATTAATTTCACCCCACGCGTTGAAGTTTGAAACTATGAAATGTTCCCCAAAGTGCCACATTATAGTCTCATTATAATCCAGGTTTAGGGTCGATAGTCCGTGCTATCTAGCACTAGGAACACATGTACAATCTAATGCAAACTAATATCAGCAATGCGGTTCATGCCTGTGAGTTCAGAACACGTTGACACTCTTGAGTGAGGCATTGATTAAACTCAGTTCTTGAAGACCTGATTGTATTTGAAGGGTGACACACGTATAGTACAACACACCACAAGATTATATTTTAATGTCAACAACTGTGAGCAGTACAATCTTTACTAAGATTCACTTCAGGGCTATTGGGTTTCATAATTATAAGTCAGTGACGAGATATTGTCTTCTTGGTTGTGATCTCGATAGCCACCAAAAATGTGCAATCATATTTTTAATAGATCTTGTTTAATGTATTTTTTTTATGTATGCTGAATTAATGTATTCACATCATATGATGCAACTTTTCCCAGTGCCTCTGTCTGTGTTACTTTTTTTCTTCTTTTTTTAATGTTTTATTTTCATTGCATTATTATTATTATTATTATTATTATTATTATTAGTAGTAGTAGTAGTAGTAGTATTACACACCTTAACCAGAAGCCTAAAGGAAGAAAATCTTCGGAGTAAATTATTTTGGTTATTTAGCTAACCATGTTCACATACTTCAAAGATAAAGGAACTATCTTATCTTTCTCCCTGATTTGTAGCAAATTGAAGTAAACGTTCAGTCCACAAATTGGCGCGTCATCAAAGATAACCTGCTATTTCTGTGGGGACACGGATATTGTCACATGACAGTGGAAAACGCCGCGATTATGTAACAACATGTCGACTGCGTGCACCGGGGCGCCTCATCGTACGATTCGCCATCCATCAAGCCCGCCACAATGAGCCCGCAGCGTCACGTCCGGCCCTTTCAAAGTAAAAGCACCGACCTCGGCGCTGCGATTCAACGCGCTTTACGACGAGCCCTTCATTTCCTCCGTGGGTCATCTGCTGCTCTCGGCTGGCTTGACGTGGCGCGTCGTGCGTCGTTGCGTCGCCGGTGGAGGAGGCGTTGGCGCATCGCATCGCATTGCTGCTGCCGCTGGAGCTGCTGCTGCTGCTGCTGCTGCTGCTGCGGACACAGTTAAACCAGCTGTCCTGCACTTGGAAAAACGGCGCACACAGCGGACACCGTCCCCCATCTCAACCGGAGAGAGTCGCTCTGTAGCTCACGGTTGAACTTGACGGGTGACCACTCACGAAGCTTCCGACATGATCAAGAACGGACATCACCACCACCAAGTGAACACGGCAGCCGGTAAAGACGCATCCGCGACCCCCGGCGCTGCGGCTTGCAGTCCCGAGAAGAGGAGGAGAAGGATCCGGGTGTGGTGCGATGGCTGGTGAGTAACTTACCGGATCAGTGATGCTGCGTGATGGAGATGCTACAACGTGTGCTACTGTCGGTCGTTGTCCGTTTGCGTGAGTGTGTCAGCCTCCCTGTCACCTACCACCGGGACAGGCCTGCTGCAGGTCACACAGCTCCCACATTCGCCAGAGAGATATCAGGATACACTGAACTTTTAATTCAGTATTATGTTATTATCTCTATTCAGTGTCAACGGCCAGACACATCACCGCTGTGCGGGGACTTATTGCATTACACAGCTTTTACTCTACATTACTGGGGTCATCCTTTCCATTCCCCTCCTCAGTAAACTCATCTTTACATCATAACACCAGGAGGACTGACTTATATTGATTTACTGCAATTTATCATAATTCCCCGTCATGTAGAGGCAGCCCTCTAACTA
Source organism: Ophiodon elongatus (assembly GCA_016806645.1). NCBI lineage: Eukaryota > Metazoa > Chordata > Actinopteri > Perciformes > Hexagrammidae > Ophiodon > Ophiodon elongatus. The sequence goes on from JACSYO010002129.1 coordinate 1,425,911, forward strand.
GCTGACGCTGCAATGACATGTTAATGTTTTGGATGTCATTTGGATAAAAGTGTCTGCTGGGTTCATGTAATAATGTATTGTAAGTACCGACTTACTTACCCTTAATGCAGATTACCCCTACATTTAGGGGTAAGTACTTTTTTTTACAAAATAAACAAGTCATCAAACTTATAACTTCATTGGCCAGTAAATGCTGCACTATTTCATCAACGTCTTGTTCTCAATTAATCAATGAAAATATTTCTTGACTAACATACTGGTATGACATTTCTATATGCTTTTGGACATACTATTATAATCCATAAAACTACACTTTGAGACACAACCAAGATGGCAGTTGACAATAACAATGACGTTTCAATGTATAATGATTTCCAAGAGGCACACATACATTAGTCTTAAGTACTGGTCAATGTGTGGTACCTAATCAATTTTAGAAGAAGAATTTCTTCAGACCAAAGTTATACATAAATTATACATATTATTAGGGTCCAGGTATTGTGGATACTGGCTCGCTGTCACTGGGACAACCGATTATAACGAGCCTTCGTTAATGTCACTAACTCCTGTGCTTCTCCTGCTGTGGCAAGTCAAAATGTCACAATGATTATTTACTACACCACTGCATGGATACATTTATAAAAAAAAAAAAAAAAAGATTCTCTTTTTGCGTTCAACAGACATTTTATAGTTGAGTTAAGAGGCAAGTTAAGGAGGGACAGATTCAAAGCCAGTGCATTGCCATGACAAATGATGCCCCTCAGACCACTTGGTGACCAGGTCCTCTGTGAGCATTCTTAGTTTGACTTCTCCTGGTTTTACTTTCATGATGCTGTAATGACACCCCAACAAACAAGGTGTCTTGTGGCAGGACGGTGTAATGAAATAAAGAACAATTACATTAGAGTTGAGCAAGGCGCTCACGCAGACACGGCCTTAAATGCAACACTGACAATTAATTTGAACGCACAGCTGTGGGAAGGGCAATGCTAACCAGAGATCAATCGGCAAAACAACAAACGTGTGAAACAAAGGCCATAAACAGAGACCAGCAGCAGCAATGTTCTCCTTTTTAATAATACGACAGCCAAGTGGCTACTCTTCATGTGACAGACAGGCCTAAAGACGCTGATCACACTGAACAGCTTGCATGGACTGGACGAGGTCGAGTTAAAGGTTTTAGTGCCGTCTCAGACACTAGTCAGTGCACTAATAGTTCAGTAATCTCACCATTGCACTTTCAAAAGGGCTCCCCTGTAGAGTATCAGCTACAGAATACGTATTTGCTTTAGAGAACAACATGGGAGACCAACAAAATGACCAAATGTCTAAATTTCCGTTCTCGGTTCATCTCAGACAAAATGTTAACTATCTAACAGTCACACAGTGACTTTTAAAGGTTTTTAGACTTTTGCCGCCACCTCAAAACAATCAATACAAATAAACTTTTGTTTGATCTGTATCCTGGCATTTGAAAAACTCAACAACATTCCGTCTTTGCAGAAACACCTCAGTGTGAACTGTTTTTATTAGGAAGTAAAACGAAGAAAAGAAAAGAATGTTGACAGTGAGGTCTTTGACTTTGAATAAACAGCACATTGTTGAAAACTAAAAATATTTTCAACCAAATTGGGCTGAGTTGGCAACACAAATGTAGGTGAACTTATTAATCGATTGATCTACAAAATATGACAGTTGATTGATTGTTAGAAGTTATTCATTTGTTCCAGCTTTTCAACTGTGAGGTGATTTGATGCTTGTTCTTTCCCATATGTGACAGCAAAATAACTATCTCTGGGTTTTGGACCTTTGGTTGAATAAAACAATTAAATTTGAATATGTCACACCATTAGCTGTTTGAAATAATAATTTCTTTCATTTATACACTAAACAAAAAATCGATAATGAAAATAATTGTTGGCTGCAGCCCTAGGACTGCACCTTTTAAGATGCCTCCTCTGAGAGACACACCAAACCTTTGGTGGACCGAGTCTAGCTCCATTGGTGCAGCGAAAAAACTAAATGTTTTGAATTTCTGTGTATGAAGGCCAGGATTATGGTGTCTTTCTCTAGTAGAATTCCTATCATTTAGGTGTGGCGGCCTATCCATGGTTTGATGGAATGTTGCAGAATATTTGGGATGCCAGAATATTATACGGTGGGGTGAGCACGCAAAGAAAGCCAATGTCAACAGAGCTCATTTCATTGACCCCATCTGACCCCTGCGGCCCACACCTGCTACGGCCACTGTAGCTCGTGCGGCCGTGCCCGTCACTGAGCGCATTGTTTCCCGAAGCCCTGCTGGACTGACATCCAGCATTGTCAGCGGTATGAGAGGAAAATTCCAAGGAAAGAGCACAGTCACTTCATTTGTTGAGACATCTTTGACCCTGCCCCTTCTTCTCTGCACAAAGACGCTTATTTATCATCTGTCCTAAAAAGAAGTGATGGGAGGTCAAAGATCAGTTGTCAGTGAAGCATCATGAAGGAAGAGTGTAAAGTCCACTTCCACTGTGTTCCTGCTGAAGTAGCGTACCCACACAGGACTATAAACATGCTATTTAAAGCCTCAGGGAAGAGTTTATGATTCATTCCAGCCTTATCTGAAACTATTCGTTTCCCTAGAATTATTCAATATAAAACAGTCTCCAGGTATTTCAAACTTTGGTTCAATGAAGCCTCACCAAAATGTCAAGTTAATAATTTTTGTACCCCTTTAGCTGGTATTTCCTACATGTGTCCCATTGTATTATATCACTGTGCCCGCTGATGTCTGTCTGGTTTTGTTCCTGAGAAGTGTTTGGGTGTCCGCTAACAGGCTGAGCTAATTAATATTTCATCTTCTCACGGTCATGATCCAACCCCTGCTTAAAAATACAACAGGAATACGGTAACACATGTTGGGCATCGAGCGAGTGCAACGCCCCCAAAAGCAGCCTCCTGCTCTTATGTAACTCTGTCTGGGTCTCCGGAGTTTTCTTCCCTATTCAATCACCTCCAAATGCTCCCCTCCTCTTACATTCTTCTGGCCCCGCACTATCGCCTCAGAGCCGGCACACATGGATCCCATTTCACGAGATTGACAGCACAAGACACACAGAGACCATCTTGCTTCCCCGACAACAAGCCTCTTTTTATGGTTCACCTTTGCACATTATTTTTTAGTAGTAGTTGATACATCTGAATCATATAGACAAGCCCCCACAGTCTGGTAATAGTTTTTGTGTTGCAATACCATCAAGTGCACTCTAGGCTGTTTTCAGTCAGGCTGTCTATAGTGACACCGCAGCAAGATACAGATGCTGTCTTTCATTAGCGTAGGCGGGGGGCTGAAAACATCATGGGATTATGTTACTGATGTGGCTGCGTGGATACTGTGGAGGGAGTGCTCATCTGTTTTCTTATTGATTTTTGAGGATGTTATTCATAGTCTGTTTTGCACCTGACCCCTGAGAGAACTGACGTGTAACTTTACGTACTAAAGAGGACACAGGCGCCAATATTAACGTCACTTCAGCCATCAATAATGTCGTCATTATTGTGATTCTTCCAAGGTAATTGCTGTCACATAATTGCTGATGGTTATAGTTGCTGCAGTACTAAATTACCCTGTGATTGGATCCTAATAAACTCAATGCATCTTCAGTGACACCTGCAGTCACCTTCATCAGTCAGGGCAAATTCCTCTCTCTTTTTTTGTGCACAGTCGACATCAATATCATGTTCCAAGCAGAGCAGAAATAAATAAATATCAGACTGTTGTCAGCTGTTGTCAGTTGTAATAGTGATGGAGGGATAATGCCCATCTGTTCTCTATTACTATGCTAGATTACCATGTAACAATCTCAGTCTCCAATCTGTGCTTAATCTAATTATCTACAGATGGTATCAGAGCCTGGGTGGAGTGAAGTGGGAGAGAAAACACACTGTGCCGTTGAGTTTTTTTATGTTTAGACTTTGATCCGACATCGAGCAGATCACATGAAGTGTGTGATTTGCTTTGGTGGAACGATAATGTCAGAAACACTGTAAATATTAAAGGATCGTAACGATATTTCTGCATGTTTTAGGCCATGAACTAAACTTCTATTGAAGGGTTGCTTTTCATTTATTTCATTTTAATCAACTTTATTTTTTGTCAAAGTTACTGCAAGTTTGTGCATCCAAGAACACCCAAACATCTGTGTGATAAAGAGGAGCTGCAATTTCTAGCCTTGAGAACAGTTTGAACTTCAAAATGCAAACATACCACACAACTCAAACCTAGGACACTGTGCTTTATTCACCAGACGTTTACGACTCACTTGCTATCATCAGGAATAAAACATGGTGTACTGGAGAAGAGTTGCGTGACGTGTTTGAAATTTCATTAAAGAGCGGCTGCCAAACCTTATTACTGTATTTCAAGAAATCCTTTATCTTTTATTTGATTTTACAACCATGAATACAAAATAATAATAATCCTTCTCAGCTGCTCCTGTACCTCACTACAAGAACGCAACTTACGTAACTTCTCATGTTCTTATCCTCCCAGCTATGACATGGTCCATTATGGCCACTCCAACCAGCTGCGACAGGCCAAGGCCATGGGAGATTACCTCATCGTTGGAGTACACACAGATAGTAAGGATCAGAACCGCTGACTTATTGTCCCTATCACACCTACAGTACATCTTCAGTAGAAGCCGTCTTGCATCATCCCCAATTCTGATACTCTTTCTTCCTTTACCATGCATAAATCATGCTATGGCACCTGTAGCCTCTGTTAAGGCTGTGCCCTATAACCTTTGGAGGGGTCGTTGTGACAGTAGTGCAACCACTCGAGCGATTGTTTTTTTTGCCTCATATAGCACACTGGAGCATTCTGACATTATGATAACCCAGCATGATTTCATAGTCAGGGCAAGCAGAGATACCAGCAATCTTTCCCTCTGCTGAAGTTATAATAAATATCTCAATGACGAAGGCGATGCTGCGTTCAGTCACCATAAAAACAGATCAGAATGTCATGCAAAGGGAGAGTTCTGCCTCTCTGTGAATCTCAGTTTATTTGTGCGTGTCGACGGTATCGTTTGAGTGTACATGTTTTGTTTTCGAGGTGAGATTGCGAAGCACAAAGGTCCGCCAGTCTTCACTCAGGCCGAAAGATACAAGATGGTGCGGGCCATAAAATGGGTGGATGAGGTTGTGGAAGGAGCGCCTTACGTCACCACCCTCCAGACCCTCGACAAGTACAACTGTGACTTCTGTGTGCACGGAGGTACAGTTTATCACCACCTCATGTCCTTATTTAGACACACAGATACATTACACTATACATTAATATTGTACTAAATACTGTTATTAGTCGATATAACAGGGTTAAGTTGATTGATCATGTATGCTGTTGTTTCAGATGACATAACACTAACAGTGGATGGCAAAGACACATATGAAGAGGTGAAGAAGTCAGGGCGGTACAGGTGAGTTTCCTTTTGAAATGTGCAGAAGATTATAATAACAGCCGACATTATATGTTGTGTGTGTGTGTGTGTCTGAAGTTGTCATATTGTGTTGTTCCAGGGAGTGTAAGCGAACCCAGGGAGTTTCAACCACAGATCTGGTTGGCAGGATGCTACTGATGACCAAAGCACATCACAGCAACATTGTGAGTACAGCGTTATTGCCCCTATACACCCTTCAGTACACAGCACACGCCTCATTCAATCCTCTCTTCTCTTTAGGATAGTTCAGACTATCAGCAGCACACGGACAACTTTGGAAAGGTAGGTACCAAACATATTTACAGCATATTTAGGTCAAATCAAATCCTCAGCTTAATTGATGGATGTTCAAAACCAAATTCTTGGTTCTTTGGCTTCCTCTTCCTTAACTGTTTTGTCATTAAAGTAGTTTAAGTTGCTATGTGGGCCAGATGTCAACCATTATTAAACAAAGGCCTTTTCTGTGGACCCACTTTATAATCAAGTTGCAGGCCTTGCCAGGGAAACAGTGAATGCCGCTTTTGTTTCTGGATGGGGAAAGTAACTCAGAGTCAACATGCTGGGGATTTAAATTTTCACATTTGAACAAGCAGACTAGCAGAGTAGTGCTGTGAAGTTGGCGAGGGTTGAATTAATGTGCAGGGGATTTGTGGGACAGCCTGAAGTTAGCGATTGAGCAACGGTGACATTGCTACTCACACCACTAGGTGGCGGTGATGCAGCGTCCTGGTCTCTCACAGTGGTGCTACTGACTCCATACTGAAGTGCATCTGTCTTATTGCTCCACTGTTTGTACTCATTGTGCCTGTCTCTGGATTACGGGGGTCACATGGTCAGAAGGGCCACAGTCCCTGGACGGGGGTGTCTCAGTTCCTGCAGACTTCACAGAAGATCATCCAGTTTGCTTCAGGCCAGGAGCCTCAACCCGGAGACACTATCATCTATGTGGCAGGAGCCTTTGACCTCTTCCGTATCCTTTTAGAACCTCACTAAGGAGAGTGCTGGATTTCTGGAAACATAAAACTTGTTCATGAAAAAAGCATGTGCGGTTTAGTAAACTAAGACGTTTCTGCCATTTATAAAATGTTGTGAATTATTTATAATTCTGTGAACTGTTGCTATGAAATGGTCAACCTTGACTCCTGTCAGACATCGGCCATGTGGACTTCCTGGAAGCAGTGCATAAGCTCGCCGAAAAGCCATACATTATAGTGGGGTTGCACTTTGATCAGGTGAGACACCTGTGTGAGACATTTGCTGCCTCGTCGAGTGTTGGCGTTGTACTTTACATTTTCCTAATTTGTTCATATCTTTCAGGAGGTGAACCGTTACAAAGGGAAAAACTACCCCATCATGAATGTCCACGAGAGAACACTCAGCGTCCTGGCTTGTCGAGTAGGTTCTGTTTCTTCTTCCTCCACCATCAACGCAGTGCATTGCACATATATCTTATTCATCTGCAGTTTGTTTGATGTGGAATTGATTTCAGATTTTTTTTCATAGCATGTGTCAGAAGTGGTGATTGGTGCACCCTTTGCAGTCACAAAAGATTTGCTGGAACATTTTAAGGTTAGTACGGGCAACACAATTGTCTCTCACCATGAGATAATAATGTTCTCTGTAATTAAGAATGAATAAAGTAGAACATCTTTTTATCTTCAGGTGGATCTTGTATGCCATGGAAAAACAGAAATATATCCTGACAAGGACGGCTCTGACCCTTATGCTGTAAGAGTCTATTCACCGTCAATTACAGCTTCTTTTTTCTTTTTCTTTTTAAAGCATCTCTACGAAATACTGTAATCCGCAGGAGTGATGAATCACATGTATCTGGCAATGTTTTCTTCATATCCAGGAGCCGAGGAGGAAAGGAATCCTACGTACCGTTGACAGTGGGAACAGCCTTACTACAGATGCCATTGTGCAGAGGATAATCAAAAACAGGTTAAAAAAAAAAAGAAGCAAAAATAGACAATTTCATATTACATCCACTGAGCAAAACAGTATTTTATTTTGTTTGCCACTGCAATAAATAGATACAGGTACATTAGGCACACTAGGTACATTAGATTGACTCTTTCTCCAATTTTCTTGGATTTCTTTCGATTCAGGTTGCTATTTGAAGCAAGGAACCAGAAGAAAGAGGCCAAAGAGATTGCCGTGATCCAGGCCATGAAGCGACAAGAGGAGGAGAAGACTAAGGAAATATCCCAGGCTGTGCTGTAGGAAGGCCCCAAACAAGCACTGATAGTCAACATAACACTGACAAACTCAGTTAATCTAAACTCATGTACAGTAACATCAACCCTTTTCTATGTATGACACCCTCCACACACAATCCTGGCTAATAACAGCACTCCTTACAGCAGCCCGTTTGAAGCCAGGGCGGCATAGTTTGCTGTGGGATCATCAGGTATACCGCGTGTGTTCTTGTGTGCGATTGTGTGTGTGTGGGGATCCTCTGTGTATTAATATATTCGGCATATGCAAATACATGTTCATGTCAGTCAGCAATCACACATACAGACGATGGAGTTTTAGACATAAAAAAAAGTTGGAGCAAGGAAGATATCACTATGTGTTCAAATGTCTATTTTATGTCTTTGGATATTTTTAATTCCTCAAGTACTCTTATTTATTTTTTGCCTTAAAAAATACAGAATTTTGAGTACAACTATTATGGGATTTGGACATATGAAGGGCAAGTGTGGGTACCTGAGATGTTGGTCAGGCATTAAGCTGTAACCAGGAAGTGACTTGATTCGTTGCTTCCATAGTGATATTGCTGCTTTCTGTCCAGCATTGGGTGTAGCCCCACAACTGATCAATGTATAAATTGTATGTATACTGTAACTATGTATTATTAAAGTAATCCCAGGATTTCTGGAGGACGCTAAAACCACTAGAGACTTAGGGGACAAAATTCCCCTGCTTCTCTGCATCTAACCTGGGTTTGGATGTGAGAAGCTGTTGAAACCTCTTTCGGGACCTCATGTCTATGCTCCAGAGATCATCACAACTGTCCTGTTTTACTTGTAGAGCAGGTTTTTAACTCAAAAATGCCTAGATCTGTACACATGGCCTTTTGAGTGCAATTGTATTATTTTTTTTAACCAACACTCCTTGGTTTTATCCTAATATAGAGAACACTACAGAGTTTTAACAGACTGATTTTAAGCTTTAGGTTTCTTAGTATAACTATGACAGATGTGTGGTTGACTTGATCATGAAATAGACCTCTTACTGTCATTGAGCCCTGAACAATTTAACCTCTGTCTCGATATCAAATGGGATTAAATAATATATTTTTTGTAGATGAATATTTTACTCACCTTTTCTCCATTAACTACTGTATAGATGGTTTCATATTGTATAAAAACACATAATAATATATCTGTATGTCAAGTTGGAATGTATTCATTGTAAGCTATAATGTAAATGTTATTGACAACTCCCAGTTGATAAATACTGTAGAAAACGGATATGACTACAGTATATTGCTGATAATATAATATTTTAATCTGAAAGACTATTTGTCATCTTCTTTTCCCTAGCACTGAAAATAGCTGGGTGTAGGAAGATTGCAATATCTACTTAATTTCTTAAGTAATTGATCTAAATGAGCAAGCTGTGCATTACTTACATGATCAAAGATTAAGGTCATGTTTTGGACACAGAAATTACCTTTGATAAAAATTTAAAATAAATATCTGAATTTTGCAATATATGAATGAATCACAAAGAGAGTTTGTTAAATGTCAGGGCATTAAGAGAAGATTATTTAGCAGCAGATTAGTACCCAGCAAAGATCTGTAAGCTTTTTCAAAAAAGTGCATAATGCATGCTCATGGTCCTGAGTACAGTATACAGTTGTGGATTTCTTTGGCAACCCATGCTCTGTATCAAGCAGGCAGTGGTGGAAGAAGTATTGAGAGGTGTTTTTTTACTTTAGTGAAAGTAGCAATTAAATAATAATACTATATTAAAAGGAAAAGTCCTGCATTCAAAATCGTACATAAGTAAAAGTACTAATTATGCAAGATGGCCCCAATCAGTGTTACTTACATGTATCATATTATTGGAATGTCACTGATTTATCAACATGTACATAAGCAGCTTTTCAACTTGGTCAGTTGGTAAAGTAAACGTTTTACACTGATGGTTTTTTGAAACTCTAATGCATATTTTATAAACTGATGTAAGTATAAAATTGTTTTGAAAAGTAACTGGTAAGCTTGCAGCTAAATGTAGTGGAGAGAAAAGTACAATATTTCTTTAAGTATTATAAAATGACAATACCTCACATTTTCTTGAGTGAATGTAGTCTTCTTTCATTTAACCACTGAAACCAGTTATAGGCATGACTGGTACTCCCATCAAAATGTCCATCACGGGAAAGGACACGTAATTATTGATCCTAATGATTCAACTGCATGCGCTGAGTAAGTTTTCTAATATCTTAAAATGTCAACATAATTGTAAAGTGAAATTGTGCTCTTATTTTGAAGGAAAGGTGTTCTTACCCGTTCCTCGTTTTGAAAGACAGGCAGTGCACACGTGCCCCCAATTTAGGTAATTATCTTTCCCGCGTCTAGCTAACTGTCTGGTAACAGTTCAGGCTGTGAATCCAACGACATCGGCGTGCGGAGCAACAGCACAATGATGATTTGCTGTCTTAATACACTGCCAGTCCCGCTGCAGGTAGATCATTCATTGAATTGTTCAACTAATTAAACAATTATCATGTTTCTTGTACCACCCAAAGTGTGAAAGGGTCAGTCTCATTAGAAGTTTACGTCACTCGAGTTTCACCTCAAAATATGCGAGACTAAATTGATTAAGTAAGTTTCTGTGATTGTTTACAAGTAATTTTGAGACTCAACATTTTGTAGAATTAAGGTAACAATTAACTGTTTACCATTATGTCAGAAACGTAATTAACTTACTTGCAAAACGACATAAAATTACGTTTTTTTTTTTAATGTTGGCTTAACGTTAAGACTGTCATCTGCTAATTCATTTCTAGTAAGTTTTGTATATTTAAACATCTGATATAACTCACACTGAATTGTTTATGAAATGTTATTATTGGCCATGTAGGAATAATTAGACCTATTTGTTTTGCAGTCAGTTCTTTTACTATAGTCCAAAAGCGTCCATGTGAAATCTGAATGCTTCCTCAGATCTGCATGGGAATATGCCTGCACCAGGAAATCACAGAAGAAGATAAAAAGGCAAAACTCCAGAGCTCTAAAATAGAGCAAGACCTTTGTGAGCATGCCAGGACTGAGGTGAACGTGGTGAAAATCCTCATGCTTGGTAAATCAAAGTTATTTCCGTCATTTATCGAGTTTCACTGAAGTATCGTCATTTTGAAGCGAAAGCATTTCTCTGGCTTGTGTGTGTCAGGAGCTGCAGAGAGCGGAAAGAGCACCCTGATCAAACAGATTAAGATCATCCACAGTCAGGGCTTCTCCAAACAGGAGCTCCTCAGTTTCAAGGTATTGGAGTGCTGCAAAGCAAGCTTTTTTTATTTTAACACCCTGGAATAGTATCTATTGTATGAGTCAAATCATCACTTATGTGACACAAGGGTCGATTTTCATTCCCTCCACAGCCTGCAGTACTGGACAACCTGCTGACCTCTATGAAGTTTGTTCTTCGTGGAATGGGGATGCTGAGGATTAACCTGGCTAATAAGAAGAACAAGGTGAGGAGAGATGGTACAGTTTTAAATAGTTTCTTTTAGTAGCCCACTTTTCATTGCAGACCCTCTTTGTCACACTAGATGTCAGTCTTGGTCTTTGTACAGCACACAAGATGATTGATTTGAGATTGTGATCATAAGTTATGATGTTGCGAGGCACGTCATACTGATCCATGTGGACCTTTAGGCAATGCATTCCTTGTAGTTTTTGGGGAGAAAACATTACATTTACTTTGAATGTTATGTATAGTGTCCTTTTCTGACGATAGCTTGTCCCATGTGTTTTTAGATGCACGCCCGCTCCATCCTGTCCTGCAGTGAGTGTTTGGGGGACGACCAGGAACTGCTTCCTTTTGTTGCTCATTCCGTGTGTGCGCTTTGGGCCGACCAAGGGGTCCGAGCAGCTGCAGCCAGAGGTTACGAGTTTGAGCTGAATGACTCTGCACTCTAGTGAGTAGAATGACCTTCAGTGATTTACTTTTCACAACACCGCCCAATGACAGTGGAAATGTCATCGGAAATTGCCCAGTAAGAAGCGCGTCGTCATACCTTATCAATACAGAGCGACAGTAAAGCAACTGCTGGAAAAAACTGCTCTTCAGGAAATGATTCCTGTGACATTTGTGGAATGGGAGGCTTAATTGGGACCAAATTAAAAAGCACTGTTTGCAGATATCCAGGAAGGTGGAAATTAGGGTGGAGCTGATAAAACAGACTTGATCGGTCTTTTTTCTTGTTTGAGTAAGAAGTCAAACAGAATCATATGTGAGAGGAATTTCTGTAGAGGTGTTGTTGCATCTGTGACATTATCTTTTAATTTAAAGCTTTTAATCTAACAGAATTCTACCACAATACATCTCACTGCAAATTATGTACAATCATTATGAAACGGAAGTTATTGGAATACAGCCAGCGTGTTTTCCCCCCCAACCTCTTTGTGGGACATTTTTATATTTATGTGGGCAGAATTATTTATTTTTTTCCATTTGCTGCCCTTCAACAATTGTGCCCTTTTGAATTGTGCATGAAAAAAGCAGCCTGCACAGTGTCATGAAATTGTAACGCACCACTCTGCATAGATCCGTTTGAGTGTGTGTTGCATCATCAGCTGAAGTGTGGATCATTAATTGAAGTGTGGAATACATTTTGCGAAATGCCATTATTAATTAATTATTTATTAAAAGGTACTCCAGCTAGCCAGACTGCGCGAGATGATGTGACTGCTGCATTATCGGAACTCGATAGGTTCGGGAGCCGGAGGGTGAGATGAAACTCAACTGACTGTCTTGCAGTGTTCTCACTGTGCTAGACCCAACATTGATTTCTCCCTCCAGAAATATGGGATTAGACTCTGTCGTGACACACTTGACTTCCCTAGGGCCTGAAGGCACATCAATGTGTAAAAGGATTTATTGGACATTTAGCTTTGGCTTGAACCAGACTTTTAATGATGCTAGAAATACAATTTTTTTTTTTTACACGAAGTTATGTATCCTGATTTTAGAAATGCACTCTACTCAGCATCAACTTTATTAACAGGAAGTTACTGCTGTGAGTAATAGAACATTTTGAAATGGAAATAAGCGGGTAGAGCTGCATAGAAATGTTTTGTCATACACTCCAACAACTTACATTTATGCACATTGTATGTAACGTTTGTGTGCAGAGCTATGTCTTCATCAATGTAGATGGTAAACAACAAATGCCACAACTGGACATGGCTCACTTTGGAATACCTCACATGGCAAACATTTTGACTTGCCTGTCTATTGAGGTGTAAAATCATTGTTAAAGTATCTATGCTACAACTACACACCCTACTTGACAGACATGCAGCCAATGTTGTCAGTAAAAAAAAAAATAATAATATTCATGTCCTGCTGCTAGAGCTTCACATCTGGTGTACTATAGCCCAGGTTACTGCACACATTTGTCTTTTTGACTGCAGCTTTTGTGAGTGTACTGGATCATATTTAAGAGTACTCCCATAACGTTGCCAGACTCATGCTGTGCTTTGCACACCCAAATGCTAGTAGTGGCCTTGAGTTGCTAGCCTCAAGCAGAGGTGAGGAGTGGGCTACAGAGGTCTGGTGAACTCTCTTCTTTCTTACTCCACACCTCCAGATTATTTTCGTTTTCAAACTTGAAGTCTTCATCCCCAACCGACTAACTCCCAGCGCTGCTGAATCCACCGGCGTCTCTGCTCATTCTCCTCTTCAATTCAACTGCACGATAATTTACACCCTTCAAAATGACCATCAGGTTGAATTGACGCCTTTTTAATCACTAAACTTACTAAATTTGTTTCAACTGAACATTATACCCTTCATGGAGGTAGGATTTGTTGCAAGGATGTTCTATTATAATTAATTAGTTTTAGCCAAATGTACCAAATTGCCTGACCAGAAACTTAGTCATGCCGGTGAGACATGAAGTTTTACTGCCATTTAATAATCTGATTTAAAGCCCAAACCGTGTCTGTCTTGGCCTGATATTTGAAGAAAACATGTTTGACAAAAGCAAAAACTGTATGTGTATCTGCTCACAGTTGACTTTTTGAAATGCTGGTCTCGTCCGTTCGTGATGTTTGTTGCTCTCTTCTTTTCCCTCTCAAGTTTCTTTGAAAACATGAGTCGAATCATCGCTCCCAAATACGTTCCCACGGAGAATGATGTTCTGAGAGTGAGAGTGAGGACCTGTGGAATCATTGAGACGCAGTTTCAGCTTAATGAAATCATCTTTCGGTAAGACTTATTAAACTGGCTGCACAAATACAGCAGCGGTTGCAACATGATATAGTATCATGCACACATAACTCTAAGCTAACACAATGATGTATAATGAGTGTAAAGGTAAAGACTTTAACGATTCACACTGGGCTCACTGAAAGCCTCATATTATACTTATTGCTTGAGGGGCAATTACATTCCTGATATTGACACAATATTTTACTTTCAAGGTACGTTGGACCTCTTTGGATTTTATACCATGACATGAACAGTTATGCCTTAGATGTAAATTGTTGGCATAATAAGTGCATTTCGTGTGTGTGCATGGATACATAACTAAATTAGTTGTTGGTGGTTTAGCAGACTGGAATGTGTTGCAAGTTTTTAGTTGCGCTATCGAGCAATGTTTTGATGAGGGTTCGCTGTTTTGCTTCTGTTACATAATCTACCAACAAAAGATGCACATGTGTTTCATGAGCATGATGGTGACATATGGATGTGTTGTTCATTAGCTTGCTTGTTAACGAGGCGCAGCATATGAATAAGACAGCTTTAGAGTTCGAGCAGCTTATTCGAAAGTTATTCTGTATTTTTGTTGGACAGAGGGCAGGGGCAAAACATGCAACTATTTTCCCCGACAGAAGCAGAACTCTTGAGCTGAGGGAGGGTATGACTCAGACATGAAATATTGATGGCTTCCCGCTGCCTTCTTATTCCGGGAATACTAACTAACACAGATATAGTGGAAGCGCACCGATGAAACAATGAAACACCAACTTCCTTTCCCCTTTGACCTTTCTGTTTTCAGAGTAAGCAGCCATTCATGAGTCTCCCAGGGCCCTGTCTCTGTGAAATAGAATCCATACAAAGCAGGACTTCATTAAAATTGCATATACTGTAGCTTAAAGGTTAGAACTGCGGAAAAATGCTTCACTGGGAAATGTTAAAGAATGTAACAGTTTTACACTTTTTTTGATAGTTTATCAAGAAATATCTTTCATTTCATGAAATTTAAGTAAATTTCATGAAATCATACTATAGATCAGAGTTTGTCCAAGTTTTGGTGACTAAGTGCCAATTTAGGGAACAAGCATATGATTGTGGGCCTCACAGGAAAAGTGCACGCATAAAACAAAATAATTGTTTCTATCTCACTTTCTCATTAAATTTGCGAGTTGTCCACCGAGCTCTCTAACTCGAGCTAACAGCACCAGCATTGATGGCAGAACATAATTCCTGTGACACTCACGAGATGCCACTAGTTGCCATGCAACCAGTAGACTCAACAAACTCCACTGAAGATGATCTCCCTGGCATCGTTGCTAAAACTGGGTGGAAGCAATTATATATTTGAAGAAAGAAAAGAACCAGAACCACAAAAAGTATTTAAGGCGGCGCTTCATTTTGGGGTGATGACATGCAAAAGTTGTGTGCTTGTAAACACTGGATCGTAGAAGAAATGAATGCTGAGAACTGTTGTTGCTGCAGCTGCTCTAACATGCTAACAGACACACACAGATGGTTCACTCACTGTTTTTGAACTGTTCAAAGTAAAAACAATTAAAGTTGAGCTCTCCTACTGCTAGAAAAGGGCTCCAGAATGTGGCTCACGGTCACAGGTTTTATTCCTCCAGAATCTCCGGCTCCCTCCCGACTCCTGCTGAGTCGATCAATAATGCGCGTTATCCCCACGTGGAACCCCGCACATCCCCACGCATGTAGATAAACGGTTGTGATTGTCTTCTCTGAATTCAACAATCAAACATGTTTGTCAAGGTCCAGCCTCGCCTATTTCTTGATGCTCAAAAAGTCATTTTTGGGGGAAAAAGTAGTGAACTGCAAGAATTTTTGATGACCTTTGCTGATTTTTATAGATGAATTTGCACATAAATATTTGATGCATCATTTACCAAGGTAGTTGTAAAATTGTTCATGGTTACTGTAGTTGTCTTGTCTTTTTTACTTTTTAGTGTTAAATACAATCGCAGTGATGCAATATGTTTTTATGTTCCCTGCAGTAGTTATCCTGTGTCTGCTTAACCTATATGCAACCTGTATCTGTTTATTGTTCAGATTATCTGGCTTTGCTTTCCATCTCCATTTTATTCAATTATAGGCATAAGATTATTCATTTTTCTTAAACTTGCATAATGTAATACTGAAGAGGATGACTAAAACCGTTTAAGAGCGAGTCGGTCTCGTATGTCTTTGGCTGATTCTACGAAATACTTAAATTCAATAACGTTAGTTCCTCAGAGCTTGCAAGCTGTATCAGTTTACAAGTTTACTTTTCGCCTCCTTGAGTGATGATTTTCTTTTCTGCAGCACAGAAACTACTGCTGTCAAATGCCACAGTTACGGTTTATTGTCACTCAGCTTGTTAAAACTGATTCTTGACCCAGGGGGATAAATGCTTCATTGCCTCTGACATGAGTTCTGCAATCACGCACCTGGAGACCATCTGGCCCAAATGGGAACTCATTACCTGTGTCACCAAGACCCTCGACTTCACATGGTGCCAGATCATATTTTGAAATGGATTGCCCCAATATTTTAAATGGGTTTGAAGTAATATCAGCATTTAATATCTAGAATATTGCCGTATTGCCCGTGAATAAATGTGTATTTGTAGTATATTTAACAAAAAGGCATTAACCATTAGTGGAGATTGTAGTATTTTCCAGAGATCAACAGAGCAATTTATGAGTGTATATGTTTTGAATTAACTCTTAAATAATCAAATGTGACCAGTCTGTGGAGAGTTTAGCACACTTAAGATCATAAGTGAGGGACATTTTGTTTTTCTTGTGTAGCAAATTGAGATTGCAACTGCATTTTGGTGTGCAACCCTACATTGTACAATTACTTATTTAACCTTGAGCCATCATGTCTTTATAGATCAATTTGAGTGATTTTTAGCCATAAAACATTGAGAAGCTCTTGCATCATCAAGGAATCCTACTTTTCTCTCTCCTTGCACATATTTTTGATGTGACCAGTTGGATGAATAAAGCGTGACTGGATTTGTTTTTGCTTACTGACAGGTTGTATGATGTCGGGGGCCAGCGGAGTGAGAGGAGGAAATGGCTCGGCTGCTTTGACTGTATTCAGGCTGTGCTGTTTGTCGTGGCCCTCAGCAGCTATGATATGACACAGACTGAGGACCCTTCAGGGGTATGTAATGAAAAAGACTGATTGTAATCGCATAAATCAAATGTGATGCTATTTATTTTCTTACTTGGCAGACTAGAGTTTAGCTGAAATTTGGTACAAACTAAATCTATTTTCTCGGCCTCTCTTTACTCTCCTTTTCCATATTTTCCTTTTCATTAGAATCGACTGCAGGAAAGTCTTGAACTTTTTACATCAGTCTGCACCAACACAGTCTTTAAGAGCACTTCACTGGTAAGTTTAATTGCACTTATTTTAGATGGCTGTCTTAAAGATAAAAAAAAATACTTTGAATACAATAAGGCATCACTGTAGAGCTTTGTGTTTGTTGCCTCTGCAACTAACCCTATGCAGACTGTCTGCCATGTCTGGTTTAAAGCTCATCTGAATGTGCAGGTGACTGAAGCTGAGTGGGGCTTTTGGTAATCATTCATGCCAAGCAGATGGGACACAAACTGGCTTTGAGTGCGTCTGACTGAGATGTACATAATTAGCATACAAAGTTTAATTGAGATGTAGGGCAGGTAATTTCTGTTTAGTAAATTGGGTGCGAGCACTGTTCAACACTCGGTGTAATTTGTTTTTCGTTTATATTGTGGGACAATTTGTATCGGCATGAATGACTCACTTGTTGGTCAGTAACATTTATGTCTACACTTGATTGACTTTAAGCATTGAAGGGCTGAGGGTAATCTTATGGTAATTTCCATCAGGCATCATTTTAAAAATGTTGATTGTGTTTTTAAACATTAGGCAGCCAATTTCTTTTTTTTCTATTGGCAGTATGAAGAAATGATATCAATAGAGTGGTATAAAATGATAGAAGTGCATATTGACTGAAGTAAACTCAGAATCATGTGAACCAGAGTCTGAACTTTAATGAAGATGAACTTTAATGGTGCATTCAGGGTATGTCAAACAAACTATTTGCACGTTACTTAATAACGTTTTCTCGTTTTGTTTCCTGAAGCAGCTCTAGGTGACCAACTGATTCAAAATATATTTGTAGTTTTTCTATTTTTACAGGGTGCAATTCATTTTTCTGTAAAACCTCAGGAGATGGTATAAAGTCATATGGGGACTTTAAATTTAGTGTTTTAAAAACAACACTGACGCTAAATCCAGCTTTGGGTGCCAGTTATGCGTGTTTTTATGAACTAAACCATGGATAAACCATAGTCTGATAAACATGCAGTGTGGTTTGTTTTGGCTCTGGAGAAGTGCAGTTTTAGCTGAATACCTGTATGTAAGCTGGCGATGGATCCACAATGTCCTCTTTACAGAGGGTGTTGGGATCGACGGTTTATATACACAGTATGGGGATGATATTTTATTTATCAGAATTTCACAATTCTTCTGATGTTACATGCCATATAGTGATTTAAGAAAAATAAACTCAACAGTATTGAGCCTCAGGTAGATGAAGCACTTCAGAGTTATGTTTGTGCAGATACTTGAATGTTGTGAATGTGATACACATGGGTTATCTTATGAGAAACTGCACTGGAAGTCATCAACTTGTGTTATTTGAATATTGTTGATTTTAACAGTTCACACTTCTGTCTCTCTGTCCTACAGATTCTGTTCATGAACAAAACAGATCTTTTCCAGGACAAGATCCTGCACTCTGGAAGACACTTAAGACTTTACCTTTCTAGTTACAAAGGTATGCCAGAGAGGGTTCACGTTTGTCTGACACCTTTTTAGAACTGTCACATTTCAGTGTGAATTTTAGTATGGAATACTTTTGCATAATTCTTTAGGGGAAACAAAGGGCATTCAAGTAGTAAATTAAACAAAGATGAAACCTTTTTTTTTTTTTTCTTTATTGAAAATATAAAATTGACATATCAATCTACTGCTTCTTGGAATCATTGCAATTGGCCCAATGTTGGGTTCTGACCACAAACTTGAGAAACTGACAGAGTATACTGTTGACGTGGGAACGCAGTTCTTGTCAACAGTTGACAACTTGGAAGTGTATTTTACAATCTTAAATTCCTCAAGGAATTGGTTGTATGAGTCTCTTTTATTGTTTACTGGATGGGCCACTGCATCCTCCCTGTCCGTTGGGAAATCTGAATTCCTTCTGGCCAGAGATTTCACATACAGTCCATTGTACGTGCGTATATATCAATCATTCAAGCCCGATCATGTCATACGTATTTCAGACTCGTTAACAGCAACTGAGAAGTGAACTCTTGTCATGTTTTATTTGTGTATGTGGGGATTTGAGGGGGAAATGTGTATATACAGATTGTCACCGGCTGCCAGATTCTTGTTTTATCAATATTTAATGAATCAGACTAACTCTGTGTAATTTGGACAGTTGTTAAACCAACTCCTCACTTTACTGAACTTAGTCGGATGTCTCCAGATTTGACATTTTTCTTCTTTCGTCCCCAACCAGGAGCAGATTCTGAAGTGGACGCTGCAGCCCACCACATCGCTGCCATGTTCTCCTCATGTAACAGCAGTCCAGACAAACCCGTGTATGACCACTTCACCACTGCCACAGACACCACCAATGTAGAGGTGGTCTTCCACATGGTCATAGATCAGGTCATGAAGAGGAATCTAGCAGCTGTCCAGCTGCTGTAAAAGTCTCCTCGAGGATGTTTTAGATTGTATTTCGTGATTCAGTGCTGGAATTTTATCAGTTGTTTTTACCGTCGGCAAATTGTTGCCCATTTTTTTAATAATTTATTTTAGCAGCTAATAATGCTGCACTAATTTATTTTTAAAACCCTTTAAATAAAATATTTATTGATATGCCTGGTCTTTTTTTTTAATGCTGTTTATTTATATCTCTTCCTGGTTATACAGCATTTTCTCCGGTCCAGATAAAATCTCATGTTCAGCATGCACTAATATCCTTTAACCGATCAGTGAGCTGTTTTTTAGACATGCAGTTTAACTAACTTTGAAAAATGCAACAATTTTAATCATTGTTTTCCTGGTTTAAATATTACACATTTAATGCTTCTTAATCATCCATACCTGAATTAATTACCAAAATGATTGCAAGTTGAGCATTTACGATTTATTCACGTTGGCAAAAATGTTGTGCATTCAGTAATTTCAACAAGGGGTTGCATTATGATTCATTTATTCATGAAAACTCAGATCAAATATTTACATTAATAAATTCCTTTTACAGTGTAAAGTTTAAGACAGGTTTATCAATAAATTGGTGAAATGGTAAAATAAATATATCTTCCATCTAGTGCAGCATTAGTGTTAAACTTAGACAAGTACAGTTTTTTTTTTTTTTTTTTTTTTTTTTTAAATGTAAAGC
Source organism: Ophiodon elongatus (assembly GCA_016806645.1). NCBI lineage: Eukaryota > Metazoa > Chordata > Actinopteri > Perciformes > Hexagrammidae > Ophiodon > Ophiodon elongatus. The sequence goes on from JACSYO010002129.1 coordinate 1,446,299, forward strand.
CTAACCCAGCCGTCGGCTTTACTGCTCAGTCTCCTGCACAGTCGGCAGAGTCCAGAGTGAGGAAGATGTCCGCTTTGCACTTAAAGGAACCCTTGATATCCTGGAAGAGTTCACAGCTCTGCAGGTTTGGTGTAATGTCTTTGATGCAAACGGGCTGGAGAGAAACAAAAGTGTAAACTTTAAATGATGTACACTTGAATCTGACATTGTGATGTTTGATGTACAAATATTTCAGCAAATTACACAAACGAGTTTACATGGACCTCATCTCAACAGTTTTTTTTGTCTCCCACATATCAAGCAGCACAACGACGACCAAGTACATCTACTTCTGTGTTTACATTTCATGCTACTCTATTTGACTCCACATTCAGTGGGAAGTACTGCACTTTGTACTTTATTACATTTTTGACAGTTGTATTTACTAGTAATTTAGCAGATTAAGATGTTGCATTTAAAAAACATGGAGTCAGTTTATACAACATTATTACAGATTAAACTACAAGTATATAAAGCAATTCAAATCAACTTGATCTCCACCAGCTATTGCAATGCTGCACTTATGTATCTAATTAAAAAATATTCTGCTACATATTGAACATTTTTACTGCTTACTTTTACTTTGATAAAACTTTTTTCTTGTAGTTAAATAGATGTATAGGCCTATTGTTTTGGCTACTCAAGTAAATGAATAGATCAGTTTAAAAAAAATGAATTCATAGTGAGTAGAAAGTGTGGTCCTTCAATGGACTCTCAATTGAGTACAATACTAGTTTAGTCTAAAATCGGAAATGCTCAAAGTAATTTCGCTTGTTTCCAGCCTGCACTATTTTCGAGATGACCAATAGCTGATTTTAATCTTAAAGGGAATGAGTTATTCAGGTTAAACGAACATATTTTAAACATGTTTCCCCCACGTTTGCGCTCCTGCGCGAGCTAGTCGTGGTGCGTAATGGCGATCCCACCCAACCCTGAATATGTTTATAAAATCGATCACCACTGACCATCGTCTTCAAGATGAAATGTTGCGGAGTGGATTCAGGAAACACGTTGTTGGTCGCCAACTCGTCGCTGTCTGACGCGTCCGGCTCGGCTCTCCTGACGTACGGTGACCTCCGGATGCCGGACAGCAAGCCGGACGCCCTGCCCACCGAGTAGTAGCTCGGACCGGCCACCTGCTTGTACCATGCCTCCGTTGGACTGCAAGCCGCCAGCAAGGAGACGATCACGATGGGGAACACGAGTTTAGCGGGCATCTCCACGTCTTGCACCGAGGCTTGGTCCTGCGCACCTCCAACTGACTGGTCCTCCTCCACTGCTTCAGTCTTTATAGGGACCCGCGAGCATCCTCGCATTTTCCCTCAACGTAAAACTGGTCCTGAGGGGGCGATTCACACATAACTTAGAGAAGTCCGCTCCTCCTGGTGAGCTTTATTTTTTCTGTGAGGGGGAGGGGCATCTGCTCATCCATATTGTTGTAGATAATGTTGAACTTCAAGGCATCAATCTGTCATCCAATATCATTTCTCTAAAATAAATTGGGAAATATTCAAATGGAGGTCTGATAATATTCATGTTGTCCTGAAATGAAGGCAGGTAACTGGTATAAAATACACCTGAGACATAGAAAAATTTTGCTACCGTTAAATAAATCACGCGGAAGTAGCTCCTTCCAAAATGTGTACAGACTATTGTGACTCAGACAGACAAAAAACGAATAGTGTGATCACGAAGTGTTGAGAGGGAATCACATCAGCTTTTTGTATGTTACGGTCTTATTGTTTTGTCGTTTTCTTTCCCCAACTATCAGAAGTATAAAATGGATTTACATTTTCTTTTACAAAAATACACGTATTCACATGCACATGCACATTCACAAGGTCGGTGCATTGTTTCAAGCTGCTCTGACTGTACTTTGACCACAACAGAGCAACATAAGGCCGGGCGTATGCACACCGCATATGTTTTCTCCATTCAGGGGCTTCAAAGCACATTAACCAGAATAGTGAGTGACTGTGAGTGTGACCTGATTTCACGAGCTGAGTACGATGTTACGACGACGAAGATGGTTTTCCGTTACAGGAAGCATGTGTTTACAGAACATAGATTAAGAAACCGATGAAGAAAAAAAAAAAAAAAAATCATTCACTGCGTATTTTTTTCAGTAGAAGACCAACACTAGCTGCAGAGCCTGTTGCAAACATTTTAGAATTGATTATAACCATTTGACTTGTTTTGTAACATGCGCATTGAAAATAGAAACTTGACATGGACACTGATGCCACTCTTTCTGGCTGGTAAGTAAAACATTTACATCTCAGTTAATGTTTTTCTTAAAATGATCAAAACCTCACAGGATATGAATAAATCCATCTCTTTCAGGTGTTCTCTGCAATACATGGAGAGTGGTATATCACCAGCAACATATCTGTGCACTGAATGGCTCTTCTGTTGTCATTCCTTGTTCATTTTACTATCCTGGCGACCTGAGCGTGAAGAGATTCATGTGGATTCATCGTTTCAGGGGTCGTTTCATTTATGACAGTAAATCAAACAAAGTCGCCACAAGATTCCAGTATATTGGTGACGAAAAACACAATTGCTCTTTAAAAATAAACCAAGTGGGGCACAATGACACAGGAAAATATACCTTCAGATTTATTACAAACTCCAAAGAGGGCAAATGGACTGGTGCAGTCGGCTCAACATTAAAGGTTGTTGGTAAGTTTTCTTTTCCATAGCTGTGAATCTTTTCTGCACTTCAATTTGTAAAGTTTGAAACTGAAACAGTACTTTGCACTTCTAGATTTGAAGGTTTCCGTGACACAACTTGATGGAAACAGAACGACGAAAGAAAGTGACTCTGTGAATCTGACCTGCTTAAACGTCTGTGATGACGATAACCTTTCATCTGCTCTCACCTGGTTTAAGCATGGAGAACCCATAAATGAAGGACCTGTACTTTATTTAAGCAACATGTCCTCCACACACTCTGGAAACTACACTTGCTCTCCAAAAACACACACAGGAACAACTTCAGGAGTCATAAATATTGATGTTGAATGTGAGTATTGGACACAAGAGCAACACTTTACAGAGTGAGAATTAAATGGAAATGTATTAAATCTAATCTAATTTGAGAATAAGCCACTAGATTTCTCTGATCATAAGCAGTTTTCTTTCAGATGGCCCCAAGAACACATTAGTGTCCGTCAGACCATCGATGGAGGTAGATGCCGGGAGCAACATCACCCTGATCTGCAGCAGCCATGCAAACCCTCCAGTGGAGAATTATACTTGGTTTAAAATAGATGATGACGATAACATTATGGATGTTGGACACCGGCCTGAGTTCCTCTCTGTTGATGGTGGCCAGTATGTATGCACTGCCACCAACAAACATGGAAGCCAAAACTCCTCTGTTGTGACATTAAAGATTAAATGTAAGTAGAATAATGTTGTTGATATTAGTTGTTTCGTGGCTTTGTGTCCTGAAAAATAGCCAATTGTTATATAGGCTATGCATCAACCGATATGGATCAGTTTTAGGTGGACCTCTTATAAACAAAGATTTCTAAAACAGGACCCCCAAACAGAATTTAATTAATACCTTGTGTTAATAATGCTATGTCACGTTTTGAGATTGATTTAAAAATCAAGGCAGTACAACAGATCTAACACTCTGCCTTTGTTTCACAGCATATTGGGCAATATTGACCAGAGATGTGCTTATCATTGCTACTGTTGCTGTGCTTCTGATTGTGATCACCGGTATCGCCCTCAGAAGGTAAGCTGTATTTATAGCCCCTTTCAGATATGCACCCCTCCAGTGGCATAACAAGTATTTAGATGCTTTACACAAGTAAAAGTAGTAATACTAAATACTCTTTTACAAGTAAAATCCATGCATTCAAATGTTACTTAAGTAAAAGTAAAATATAAGACGTACTTTTATTAATCCTGAAGGATTTTTTTTTCTGCAAGAGATTGATAAAAATTTACAATCAAAGATAAGAAAAAACAGGAGAATAGAGTAAAATGTAAACACATACAAACAGTGGAGTAATACATACTGTAGAAGCAGGAATACTAACACCAATACGAAATAGAATAGCAGTAAGAGTAAGATAAATGTAATGAAATAAGTAAACTAAAATAGAAAAATTAAATAACAACATAAGTATAAAAACAAGAATAAAATGATTTACTGTATAATAAGTAATACTAACACAAGTACCGAATAGAATAACAATCAAAGTAAGATTTCGTGAAATAAGTAAATTAAAATAGTAGAGTAAAATATATAAAAAAAAGTAATAAAAGGTCATGATATATATTGAAAGTAATGTTGCACATGACATGGATCTTATTTTTTCTCAGTATCTGATTCAGGAGGATTTATACATTTGGCCACTTTGGCGTTCTGTGGTGCACATGCAATGTGTTGTATGTAAATTTGATGATAAAAAATGTTTTTGTATGAAAAGTAAAAGTAGTCATTATGCACAATGGAGCCTGTCAGGGTATTATTACATATTATTGATTTAAACTTCAGATAGTTTTAAGTACAAACAACTTTTAAATGTTGTAGGTGGTCGAGATGCGGGACAAGAACTACTTACTTATACTGTTTGGTGGTTCAAACAATAGTAATGCATCATATTTATAAATGTTACATATCATTTGTACAGTATGTAAACCACACCTGTACTGTCGTCCACCCAAAGGTGTCTTCACTTCTGTTGTCTAATTAGTGCTGTGCTTGACTGACAGCCTCATGTTGATTTTATTGTACTTCCTCGAAGGGGCAACTCACCCTCTTAGCATTCTTATGACATCGCCTAAAAACCCAGCATTGCTCCACCTAGAACACCTGACTAGAGATCCAACACCTGTGTGGGGCTGCAGAGCCTGTCATCTGCAAAGTAATTAGTTAAAGCTGTCAAATAAATGTAACGAAGTAAAAAGTAGTTTCAGTATTACCCACCGCTAGGTTAATCTGACGGCCTTTCAAAATGTCGTCTCATATCTAAATACACACCATTTCTTTATGTAAAAGAACCTAGTACCTAGTAACACTGCCGAGTCACTCTCACCACAGAACAAGCATGAATTTATTGTCATCGAATTGAAGTAAATATGTACAAACATGTGAAAATACAGACATTCATACTACATGAAGTAATTTCTGGTGTCCTTTTCACTATACATGGCCTGGACTGTGTCAGACAATTGTGACCGCAAATAAGATCCATGCAATGTTTTATCATTTACTCTGGGGGTCTGCGGATGTACTGCATATCGTGATTATGTCTTATAGCAGTGTCATGATTCTGTTTATGTGTTTCAGAATCCACAAAAAATGGACGTGGACACCAAAGACGGACAGTGAGGAGGACAAAGAGGTGACCTTTTCATGGCATACATTCCAGACTGTACCCTCCCGTCTATATTGTCACTAAAGCCGGCAGTTGCACAGAGGTTGTCTGCAACTGGGTTAAGGGTGTGAAAGGCGAGTCAGACCCACAGCCTAAGTCTCTGCTAAGCAGAGAAGACAGAGAAGAAAAGGTCGACAGAGGTCGTTGTTGTTGTCGTAACAGAAACATAAAGACAGGATTGGATGTATGAGGAGGACATTGTGCTGCACTAATCAATATTGAGTTCTATCTTTATGATTGTATGCAGAACACAGACTATGTCAACTGGCTCGCGTGTGACAATAACCGATCACAAGAGGGAAATCAGTGTGAGGGAGGAACAGCAGAAGTCGTCTATTCAACCGTATACTTCCATCACAAAACAACGTCAAACATGTGAGATGTGACTTTACACTTTATTTCATTTTTTTTCCTCATATTTATTGCATTAGAGGCACATGTGCTGATTAACTGTTTCACCTTAAGGGAGCAGCAGATGGACTCCTATACTGATGATGATGATGATGATGATGATGATGATGAGGACGATGATGAGGATGATGATGAGGATGATGATGATGATGAGGATGTGATTTACATCAATGTGAAGGTTAAACCCAGGAAATACTTACAGATTTAACGAATGATTATTTGCATGAAACATCTCAAGTGCAAACATTTGTTTTTCTCTTTTTCAGAAATCCAACTGTTGAACCCTGCGTACGTTGAGCCGCCCCCAGTTGAAAACAAACGCATGGTGCGTTGCAGTAATAAGAGTGGCGTAGGGTTTTGAGGGTACCGATGTCCTTCCATTTTACAAATTTGTAAGATGTATTGTGCGTTTGCATTGCAGTAAAGATACAAATTATAATCCAAACAAGAAAATGTGAAATCAAAAACAACATGTCGTAACATCTTACCCTTGATACTTGTCACTCAAAAGAAAAGATACCATATAGAGTTTTCAACCAAAACAGAGCATAAAAGCATCTCATTTGACATTTGATGCATAAGAGACGTCTCCTTGAAGGTTCAAATGAACAGAGCAGAATATTAATAAATTGGCTTTTGGAACATCAGTCAGTCAGTCTACACTCTGTGCACACACTGCGTTATGTAATTATTCTGCTGGCTGGGTGTGTGTGTGCCATTCTATTGTTTTCCTTATGTCTGATACAACACAAAAGAATGAGTCTGAAAACCTACTCGCACATTGTCACAGAGGGTGAACTCTGCTGGCAACCAAATTAATGTCAAACGATCAAACATATATCAGGTTATTATTATTACAAGGTTTCATCAAAAAGAAAAATGTGCACACACTTTCTGTTAAGCTGCTTTGTGGTGCTAAGTGTTTTACAGAGCACATAAACTCTTGTTTTGTGCTTTTGGCACTCTGAAAGTTAATCTACCCTCTGTGGTCTTTAGTTCCTGAGCATCTCAGGAGCTGCTGAAAATCCTGTTCCCAACTGTAAAACGACACACTACTGACAGGTGCTACAGTCAGCAGGCTGTAAAAACTGGAAATATGTTAAATAAATAATGATGTGAGATACAACGTATTATATTGGAACAATAAGAGCAAAACTTAATTGAACAGTGTCACATTAAAACAAATGTTCTCAAATCTGTTCAGTGGTCTTTCTTTCGATGAGTTGAACTCAATAGGTCTTCTCACTACGCAGACCGAGGTGTTTACATGCTGCATACTGGGTCATGCATGAAGTCTTCACTTCAAAAACTGCACTATATATATATGTATATATATATATATATATATATATATATATATATATATATATATATATATATATAATTACAATTAAGTGACCAAAAGTAAAAATGGAAAATGAATAAAGGCAAAAAAAATAATATTATTTTATTACATAACAATTGCTAAATTGAGTACAGTAATTACTCCTGGGCCTGGTTTCATGTGTAGCCTAAACCATCGAGTTTGCATAAGTCTGTGGTGTGGGTGACCTGCTTTCAGGGGACTTTTTAAAGACAATCTGACACTTCACATTACCATACAGTAAGTTTTGCTTCACAGAGAGGAAGAGCAGAAAAGACAATCTAACTCTGTGAGAAACATCAGAAACATTAAGATCAAAAAGGAGCTTTATGATTACTTGACTACAAGTGGAAAACGTTTGAACATGTGTGTTGAATGTAAAAACCTGACATGGACTCTGATGCTACTCTTGTTTTGAGAACAACATTTAAATGATTTTAAAGGATGAGCTAACGCGTCAATACTTTTCTTTCAGTTTTTTTTGCAGTCAGTGAATAATGGAATATAGCTTATAAAAGTTTTCTTTTTCATAAACTAGCTGCGAATCGTCTCTGCACTGTCTGTGTTATAGTTTTCATTATTCGAGGATCATCAAAGTTGAATTAAAACAATCATTTTTAAACTAGTAGATTATGTCGTGTCACATATTGTGACTTTAATTTAAGCACTTCAAACTCATCCCACAAAGCCAACACTCTGCCTTTGTTGCACAGAATACTGGATTTAATAAGAGATGTGCTGATTGTTGCTGTTGTTGCTGAACCTCTGACTGTATTTACACTGTTTCACCATTACATCTCACTTGCAACGGCCATGTGGTGATGTTCAAACGACTGTTTCAGAGGAAGGACACGAACACCAGACAAGATACTGACTGTACCAGTATCATTATATACAAAGTTTATTATTGTGTTGTGATTTTGTTTGTGTCTTAGAACATGTTGAGCAGGTTGTTAGAGGCTTATTAAACCCTCATGCTGTAAGGTTGTTTTTCTTGGGTGGGTAAAAAGGCCATGCAGTATATTTACAGTAGAATTATAAACGGGGAACTGAATGTACCAGGAGGATTTTGTTCCTCACTAATTTATCGTTTTAATTATATTTAGAATACCTCAACAGGCCTGTTTTGACAATAACCATTCACAAGAGGGAAATCCGTGTGAGGCAGCAACACTAGAACTCATATATATATACATACATATATATAACTCACATATATGCAACTGTTGACTTTTTTTTTTCAAGAGAAAGAGAAAGTAAAACGTGAGATATTGTTTTAATTGTTACAGATTTTTCAAATCAGAATTTTTGTCACATTAGAGGCATATACTCATTAACTGTCAGCAGCAGATGGTCGCTCATGATGGCGATGACGAATGTATGATTTACAACACAGGTACAGGTAAAGCTCAGCAAGCACTGACTCGTTTCATGAATAATGATCATTTCAAAACAACGGTTTTCCCCCGACTTTCTTTTTCATGGACTGTTGAACCCATCATATATTGAAACTCTCTAATCTGACAACCCCCGTGCCATTTCACAGGAAGAGGAAGAGGAAACTAAATATCACAAGCTTTTACAAAAACACATTTTTTTTTTCAGGTTTCAGGGGAAAACTGTTGTTCCACATCGGCCTGGTTGTCCTCTCGGGCTTCAGTGCACATGTAAAATGCAAACGATCATCATTGATAACTATTTATACTACCTGCCATTCCATGTAAGCTCTTATTAACAGCCCAGTAGGCTTTGACATGCTTCTTATTGTATTGGAGACAATAAACACCCTCAAAACAGCTCCTCTTGCTGTTCTTTAAATAATATCCGAGCAGTTTTAGTCTTAACTTGACTCATGCACTTATTTTTTACTTTTCATACAAATTGCATGGTGAAGACATTTTAATACCTTTGGATCTGACAGCCTGAATGTAAAACACTCCTGACCTGGGAGTGCAGTCCATGTAACCATGGCAACAAATACCTCGCAAAATGAAACTGAGACACTCAAGATAGGTGTTTTAGTAAGATAACTCAGGTGACTGATTTTTTCTTTGGAGCACAGTGTCCACGTGTGAAATTATTCTTTTTTCTTTTTACAAAACTTCCCGGCACTCTGTTGCACATTCATAGCCAATCTTTCAGATTATTCTGCCCTCTGCTGACAGTTTAAGAGCAAAGCATGTTGGTGCCTCCATTACTCTAATTCAGGAATCTTCAACGTTTTTCAGGCCAAGGACCCCCAAACTGATAGAAAGATGGATCAGGGACCCCCTACTATATATATATATTGTATAAAACTGTGTTTCCTATTAAACTGGGCCAAGTGCCATGTATAAACATACCTTTATTGTGCATTCAATACTAAGCTATTAGTGGGGTGGCTGCCACTGTGCCACCGACATTTATAAACATACCTTGTCAACTGATACCAATGCCAATATCAACATTGTCTGTCAATTGCACGATAATCATGCATACAAGCTATTCAAATTGACGTTTTTATTTTTATTTTTATATATGTTTCTTTTTTATTTACTGAAAGATAACATCTTCTGCCTCCATTTATCCATTCGCTACAATATGTTGGATTCATGTTAATGTGTATTTAAAGACATTTAAATTTGTGGGGGAAAAAATATGAAAAATTGTCTAATCAACCAAAAATGTCACGCCCTCCCCCCCGCCCCCCTGCAGTACCCCCGCGCACCCCCTAGGGGTCACGGACCCCCTGTTGAAGACCTCTGCTCTAATGCATGCAACACAACATTATCCTCAATGGAGAAGTGTGTGTCATGTGAGAGTAGAGAGGCACAGTAACAGAAGAAAAGGTCATCACAGCACACTCAATGTGTCACAATCTGCAGGATGAGCATGTTTCCCTTTACTGAGAATTCACAGGAACAGTGTGTGTCTCCTTTTCTCACAGTGAGGAAACACAGCACACAGTATGTCCCTCTGACTGTGCTTTTATTTGTTACACTAAATCACTTCTAAGGAGAGCACACACAGAAACTTGTGACGAGACAAAGTGCGACAAATAAGACACATGTTTGGGCAGAGTGCAAAACAAACGCACTGCTCCCTGTGGGTTTAAACATTCAGGCTAATTGTTGCCTCAAGGTGTTGCCAGAAGTCTTGAGGGTTTCAACAGAGAGAGAGAGAGAGAGAGAGAGAGAGAGAGAGAGAGAGCAGAGCAGAGCAGAGAAGTGATGACTAATCCTGGTAAAACAGGAAATGAAGCATGCATCCTGTGATTGGCCACTGCAAGTGTCACCAGATCCCTTTTCTGAGATTTCTCAAGGGATTTTTCAACAAATAACATAATTATCAGAGATCATTTAAACTCATGTTTGAATATGTGTGATCTGGCATGTTTTATGGCAGGGAGGATTTATAGTTATATATATATTATATTGTTTAGACGTGTTTCAGCTTTTTCACTAGCTTAGGCGTATCTACAATTATCTGTATATGGACACCTAGCAAAGATAAAAAAGGCAACTTGCCTGTAGAAAGCAGAAACATGTTTATTTAAAAAAAATTATAATAATAACACAAGAGGAAAATCTCAAACTTCCTCATCTTCCAGCCCAACACATCCAAGACAGCACATCTTCTCTCTTGGATTGTGCCACAATAGATAGCTACTCTGTTCATCTGTTACAAAGTATACACTTGATTATAAATACAAAATGTGAGTCATTGATAAGTGAAGAAAAGGTTACTTGGTTGCAGTAATGACAGTCCTATTTATTCAGTACTTTCCACACCTGTGCATGAAAAAACCTAGCTGTCACGCTCCCAGTACATAAAATAACTGTTGTCAGTCATTCAAAAAGTTAACTTATTTTTTTAGATAACGCCCATTTCTGAGAAAACGAAACTTTCCAACACATGCGGAAATGAAGTGACAGCAGATCTCAGGACGCGACTCTCTGCGGGCGCTTCGGCCGGACCTCGGATGACATGAACCTTCTGCAACCTTCTGCAAAACCGAAGAAAGGCTCGCGACGCTGCCAGCCTCAGGTAGGACTGCGGACATGTCTGCGACTGCTTTCTAGACAAAGCTGCAGGCGATACCGCCTGACTTTACGTTATGACACAATTAGCATTTAACTAGCTGGAGGAGCTGTCGGTCCTCGCTGTCAGGGGTTTTTACTTCTGAGTGGGTCTGACTCACACTGGGGTCTCAAACGCGGTGTCATTTGATTGACACGCGTCATTGCACCTGCACAGTCGTATTTATTTTATTTCTGGAAAATGAGTCAAGGAAACAGAGCCGGCTAATGTTGGCTAACTAAGCTGTTACGCAGCTCGGTGAACTGGCTGTTATGGAGCGAGTTGGTAATGCTGTAAACATCTAGAGAGACACAGAGCTGTTACTGTTGTTACTAAATGTGTTGGTTTTACTGCATTTACAATGACAGCTACCGTGTGTGTCTGTTTAGTTCACATTCTCAGTGTTGCTGCTGTCAGTTGAGGATATTATTTTAGCACGGGTAGAAGCAGGAAGTGATATTTAATGCAAACATGTTATTGGCTGAACTTTGGAGCCAAAAGCCAAAGATCTTTTCATTAGGAAGAGGAGTCACTCGGTGCTTGAAACACGTTGTCACACCCTCTAGTTTGGTTTGTACATTATGAATATTCTTACTCCTTTTTTTATTTCCACAAATAATACATTATGTTTCTTTAATAATGACTTAGTTTGGAACACAAATAAAGATGTCTGTATGCTTAAGTTCACTGCAGAGCCTTTCTCCTGCAATTTTGTTTTTGCATTATTTCCTGCATATTAATATTAATATTAATATTACCACAGTAATGCTTTGCTGACAATAAAATTACACACATCACCATTAGAAAAATAATCATAGAAATTCAGTCAGAAAGAAAGTTGAGAGTCACAGAATACGAACATATGTATGAATAGAGAGTATGAACAAAATGAAATGTGTCTGTTCCCTTTCTGTCTTTTTTTACCGGTCTGATGTTGATTGTTGATTTCCTCTGCATGTCAGAAAATCTAAAGAAAATCATGTGATACAATCTGAACTAAATGGACCTGTTACTTCACACAAATAATCCACAAAAACATGTTTGGACATAGTATAACAAAAACTAAATCACAGCACTGATCTCTGTGGGTTTAAAGGTGGATTTAAGAAAATATGTAAAAATTTAGAAAATACCCTTAGACCCCAGAGGGTTAAAGGCTAGAAAAATTGCTCCATCAAAATTTTATAATTATCTATCGTTTTTAGGTCCAGGTTTGGATACAACGGCGTCCGGATCTGGACCGCGGTCTGCCTATTAGTGAAAAATAATACACAATCCTGAAGCTCTAGATTCTAGAGCTTCAGGATTGTTCTAGATATCCTAGAGCTTCTAGAATATCTAAAACAACCCTGCAGGATAGTGTAATATTTCTTTGTGGCGCAGTGAGACCTCTTAGTTTCTTTTCCTCTTTGACGGAAGTGAGTTTCTTATTGGATGCTTGTTACGGGTCAGAGGGTGGGCGTGGCGTGCAGGGATTCACCGTCACTGACTGCTGCATAGTTGTTTCCATTTCAATGATTGTTTCAATCACTTGACGAACTGTTTATTGGTCTGTTTGTTTGCTAAGACTGTTCTGAGTCCATGTCGATGAAAGGAACAACTATGTCCCGGGAGGTTGTTTTGCAGAGCTGTGAACGCAAAATTGAAAGTGAAAGGCATTTGCTCCAGGGTAGGACTTAAAGGCACATTGCAGTTCAACTTGTTCCTTTCATTTGCAGAGAACACTGAAGTCCAAAGATGAAGTGCCCACGTTGTAACTATAATATTTTGAAGACAGCCAAGTTCTGCAGTGAGTGTGGCCAGAAGATATCAGTCCAACCTGCAAACACACAGGGTACGTTGATTCTTTTAGATATGTGGTTTAACATTATACATGTATCTGCAGGATTTAATTAATGAGGTCCAAAAAATGTATAAAAGAGCGATTATTTAGCATTTAGAATATAATTTGCAGGACACTTGAGGTATACTGTACATTGACAGTGATTAACTGTGTGCCATGGAGTGCTGATGACTGTCTTTTTAGTTGGGGATTGAACACCTTTATTCTGTATATTGTTATGACATGAACCTACATTACATTATAGTACTTATTAAAGCAAAATTAGAAAGTGCTTGACATAAAAATAATAAGATAAGTGCTCGTCAAGTGTTCGTGTTATTCTCTTACCTCAAGATGGCAGCGTCTCTGCATTATCTGTCCACACATTTGCAGACAGCAGGGCGGGTTGGGAATTAAACAAACAGCATCTTTACACACTTAGTGAGATTACAATTGAGAACAGAGTCTTTATTGTGACGTACTTTGTGAAAAGCATTTGGGGAAAATGCAAACTTGAGCTACGTGACATAACGATCAAGCTTATGTGTTTTGTTTGTAACTGATCATTTATTAAAAAAAAAAAAAAAAAAGAAGTGGAAATTTGGATTTGGCTGGAATGCAAATTGGGTTTTGTCAAAACACTGCTGTTGTTTTATAGTTGTCATTTATTCTAACTTTTCACATGTTTTTAGATGCAGTCTGATTTTTAATATTGCACATTTTTTATCTAGATACAAGAGATCAGCCCAAACCCTTGGTAGAATGCTCGGAAGGTACAGCTGAGAAATCTGTGTCTCAAGAAAACGACCCACCTGCCGACAGCAAAGAGTCCAATAAATCCCACAAACGACCAAATGATGAGACTATCGTTAACCCAAAGAAAAAAGTAAGTGTGACTGTCACTGTGTTGTTCCGCTTTTTAATTTTCTCTCTCTTCATAGGAGTCTAAATGCAGATATTTTTGGTCTACAATGAATACGTTGACTTAAAACTTAACTTTAGCTTGCAAAAAGTTATTCTTGTTGAGCAGTGTGGAAGCTCTAGTGGCATCTAGAGGTGAGTTTGTGAATTGCAACCAACTGAATACCCCTTTGCTCACCCCTCCCATCCCAAGCCGGTCGGAGAACCACGGTGGCTTTTAGGTCACATAAGAATGTGTTTGGTTTGTCCATTCTGGGCTACTGTAGAAACATAGCAGTGTAACACAGAGGACCCACTCTCTATGTAGATATAAATGGCTCATTCTAAGGTAATGAAAACACAACAACTCTTAGTTTCAGGTGATTATTCACTAATGAAAACAGAGTTGTGAATACTACATTCTATTTGCCAATAAATCCCCCTAAATCCTACAAACTGCTCCTTTTAAGTCAGAATGTCATCATACTATTCTATTATTTACCATTAGTAGTTATCACAAGGTTTGTTCTAACTTTAGTCAACAAAATTCAGTAGATTCAAGTGAACCATGAATTCAGTTGAAAGCTGTTCATTGAAAAAGTCAAAAAGACACGGCTCGAGTTTACAATTCTAATAATGATATGCTAATTATTATTGTATGCTCACATCATTTGGAATAGCGGTTAGAAGAAGTTTAGATCTTTAGAAATTTAAAACGTTTATCTATCAGTATCACTAAGAATATGTTGATGGTTTCACATTAGCAGTAAAACTGATTTTCTACCTCATGGTCTTCATAGAGAAAAAACAGGAAAAAGAAAAAAAAGAAGAAAGATGACAACTTGTCATCAGAACAAGACATGTCCCATGTCTCCCTGGAAGACAACCAGGGGAAGAAGATGCAGACTGGGAGAGAGTCTTCTGACAGCGAAAGCTCAGATAATGCAAAGGATGAAACACTAGACTCGCTGCAAGATGGCCCCGCCTCACTAGAGAGCCTGCCGAGTTCCATAACCGCTAACATTCCTGCTGCACCAGCTGAAGACGCACAAGTGGTTCAGAGTGAAACATCTGCTGCTACAGTAGAAGCAAGACATGCTGGACAGCCTGAGGAAGCTCCAGGTAAACCTGATGAGGAAGCTCCGGGTAAACCTGATGAGGAAGCTCCGGGTAAACCTGATGAGGAAGCTCCGGGTAAACCTGATGAGGAAGCTCCGGGTAAACCTGATGAGGAAGCTCCAGGTAAACCTGATGAGGAAGCTCCATGTAAACCTGATGAGGAAGCTCCAGGTAAACCTGACGAGGAAGCTCCGGGTAAACCTGACGAGGAAGCTCCGGGTAAACCTGACGAGGAAGCTCCGGGTAAACCTGATGAGGAAGAGAGCAAGCCACCGAAACCAACTCAGGATCAGAAACTCAAGACTGCACCAGCCGACACTCCGACACCCATCTCAGAAGACAGCAAGAGCGCCGCTTCTCAGTCAGGTCCAGGCAAAGGGACGAAGTCCACCAACCCTCAAGATCCAAAGACTGACAAGAAAAACTTCAAGAACAAGAAAGACACGTCCGCCACGAAACAATCCCAACCGGACCAGAATGCCAACGTGGAGCAAAATGTGAAACAGACAGGACAAAGCAAACGGAAGGAAAATAGTCAGCAGGACCAGACACGGAAGCAGACTGTGGCAGCTGATCAAAAGATGGTTTTTGGTACTCAAAAACCATCAACGGTAATGCTGACTAAAATTTAGAGGCCATAATTGTATTCTTTTAATGAAGAAAGGAAATGAGTGTTTTCATGAATTAAAATGTATATTTAACATGCATGTATAATGCTACGTGGGCAGGCTGACAGCACAGGCTCCAGTGTGGACCCGGAGGGGACAGTGGAGCACACGGGGGGTAAGCAGGGGGGTCAGCAGGCTGGCAGCGAGCAGGACTCGACTGCAGCACAAAACTCAGACGCTGACAAGGGAAGTAAAGCCGGCAGCAAGAAGTCCAGCACCCCCGCTGCCCTTCCACCCAAAAGGTGATGAAGCTCTCTCAGATGGTTGGGGGTGACTTTGGCTTTAGGTCACCGCTGTGTGTGCATTATATTAGCTTCATCTGTATTTATATGTTTTTGCTTTTTAGGCCGACCAGCAACAAGAACATTGCTGCACATGACAGACTCACAATTTACTTCCATGCAGTTCTGTCGAAGGACTTCAAATTTGTTCCAAACGAAGATCGTATTTTCATCAGGGCCGGGCACGTCCTTGGAAATTGGGAGGAGAATGCAGTTGAGCTGACGGCGACCAGGTACGTGTTCTTGAATTAACTAAATCAATTAAGCTAAGATGGCGGCTTACTTCATCAAACACAGATCCATACAAAAAATAATTCTCCCAAAATCCAATTTTCTCTTGACAAAAACAAGTTTGATGTTTTCTTGAATTGTCTTAGCTTATTTCTAAAGCATACACTTTCCCCACACAATCACTGTAGCCATAAATACTACATACTACACATATTATGCTACTTGCTTGTTGAAAAACTGGCTCTAACTACATAATGACCCACAACTCAGGGTTAAGCTGCTTCTTCCAGTGGCAGAGTCGGGGAATGGCGGTGGCTTTTGATGTGTTCATGGACAAACTGGGCTGCTCATAATCTCATATCTCACTGACTTAACAAGATACACGTGATGTTTTTTTCCTTTTTCACGCAGGGATCTTGGAGAACATGGTTTTCTGGTCGGGGGCAGTCTGCAAACAAGCAAAAAGGATGCTGAGTCTGTGTCGATACCATACAAATATGTCGTCTATAAAAAGCAGAAATATGAGTATGAGTACATATACAAACTGGATTCCACACATCAGACCACCAACAGATGTTTGTTTGTGAAAGCCCTTCTCGTCAATGACGATGGTAAATGTAATCTTCACTTGGTCGGACTGTAAATATATTTGCCTGCGTGCAAATGGCATCTGATTTTTTTTTTTTTATGATGTATTTCTTTTTTTTTTGTGAAGGGGACTGGCATCAATATGATGACATCATCTGTGTCGAGCCGTCGAAGAACGTGCTCAAACGCATTAAGGACAAAATCTGGCCAGAACAAAGGAAGACTCTGATTGAAGGCAGAGAAATTGCGGGGAATATAATGCTGGAGTCCATATTCGATCATCTCCGGAGCTGGACGGATACCAACTTGACAAGTTTTCTGATCCAGCTGAATCAGTTCTGTCAGGTTTATGGGGAGCCTTTTGTGTATGAAGAAAAACAAAAGAAGTGGTACGCTTTAAACTATGGAGAAGAAGATGTAAGTATTTAATCTTTGAGCACAAAGTCTAGATGCTCCGGTATAGCCAACCCAATTTACTCTCTCTGTGTCTCTGGTTTAATTTCCTAGGTGAAGCGGATGATAAAGGAATTCATGCTGACAAAGGTGATTCCTCAGTTGCTGAAGGACAGAGAAGGGAAGATGCTCTACATGAACGATCCCATGAGAGCGGCTGTGATCATGCTCAGTGTATGGAGAAAGCTTAACTTACATTTGGATCATGGTGAGCTCCATCGGCTCTGCGTTGCGCTCTGTTTACCCAAACTAGAAAAAGACGAGTTCCTCCAGTATTGGACAAAGTTTTCTCAGGATGTCGCTACCCTCAAAAAGTAGGTTCCTAATCTATTCAATAATCCTGTAGTCTCATCTATCTATCTATCTATCTATCTATCTATCTATCAATAATTTGAAATTATATTCACAATCTACTGACTGCAGAGGCGCCAAAGGCTATTTTCTATTCAAATGCCCAGATAACATTTTCTTTGTTGTAGTCTGCCAGAAACATTGGAGCTTCTGATAAACTCCGTGAGAAGAGAGAAAATGCCCAAGTGGATTCTGGTACTACCGCTCCTCCACCTCCTCAGAGGCACCACAAAGCCCTTTGAAGCAGCAACTGTTGGAAACTCATCTATGTTATCCTCGGTAGGTCTGCAAGGCCTTGGAATTACTTCCTCGACATACATGAACAGTCAAGATAGGAAGTAAGTAAAGCTTACATAAACATTTTCCAGTACATTTATTATTAAATAGATAGATGTTGCTCTACATATGTTTACTTGCTCTTCTGTTTTCAGGGGATTGGTGAATGTGGTGAAAAACGACAGTCACTTGATGAAAGTGGATGCACTTTTAGTGCGATCCTGCTTGTACTTGATGCCATTAGAAGGCCTGATGGACTGTGTCTTAAACATCAACACGGAGCTTTTGGACATACTTCATGTGTTCACCAACAAGACTCCCCAAGAAATTTCCTACAGTAGCTTTCAGGTGAAGGGGGACACCCGTTATTGAAAATAATACAATTTAGGGTTATAGTAAAGTTTTATTAATCTTCTTGGATTTCTGCTTTACAGGAAGTATCTGACATTCTCTCACATATCCAAGGACATCTGATTGAGGAAAAATACAGGTGATTGGCTCTTCTAGATTTAGCAGATTTGCAATTGAATCTTCATTAACTTTCCTGGTTTAATCTTCTACTCCTGTTTTGTTCATAGTCATTTTACCGCAGCTTATGGGAGAGAGTGCCTAGCAACAGCAGTGAAACTGTTAGAGAAGATCTGCAATGGAGTCAAACCAGCATCTTATGGACCGAACTACCTTAATATTCCTGTAGCTTGTGTGAATCTGGTTGCGTCAGTGTCGGACTTTGGTCACTGTAACAAACAGCAGGTACGTGACGTGAATCGTATAAGGCAAGATGTTAGCATTTCAGACCTAATTTTAGTCTTGCTGATCTTAAATACTGTACTATTTTATTCTCGTCTAGGAGACTGAAGAAGGAGAAAGAGAGCAGCAATATGCAAAAGACTTGGTGATCTCTCGGGCAAAGATTATTATGAGAGACTGGATCAGTCGGTCCTTCAAGCAGGGTTTGCTGAACAGGGCTTTCTTATCCATGTTACGAGTTGAGGCTACATCGGAGATTGAGGTGAACAGTTTGGTTGTGTTTTGTAAATAAAATGCAAAATGTACAAATAATTGGTACAAAGACTTGACAATGGTTCTTGTGTTGGTTGTATCTTACAGATGTGGAACAACGTAATCTCCATCCACTTCAAAGACGAAGATTGCACAAAAGAATGGAGACAGACATTCACAATGGATTTTGAGGGCAAGTACAAGCAGGTATGTGACATCTTCTGCAGATCCATCTTAATGTTTTTGATTTGATTTTGTTTTTGGTTGAACTCAAAATAGTTATTGAGTCTGTCTGATTTTAGGAATCTGCTGTGGATCAAATTGAATTCTACTGCACAAAGATAGAGGAGCTCAGTGAATCCCATCCACACGTTGCTGCTAGTATTGAGAGATGTGCTCTTGAGGCTGTTACATCATTGTGCCAGGTATGAAGACTTCTCATTCACTTTTAAAATGTATATGTATTAACCCCCATCCCCCTTACCTTGGAGCGACACACACCTTCCCCCAACCACTGAATATAATCATGTTATGAACTTATTTATATTACTGTCTATAGTGTACATATCTGTATTCTGTGCACTCACAATAAAGTTGTGTCTAATCTAAGAAATTGATGGCATGCATGAGTAACAGATTTACTTCATCATTTAAAAGATGCGCAGAAATGTTTAATGCTGTTTCATCTCAAATGCAGACCAAGTCTGAGGGAAAGCTGTTTGAGAAGTTCAAGGTAAACTGGAAGTTCGGGAAACTCATCTCAGCCATTATCCAGAAATCCTGGCCAAAGGACAGTCACGGAAAATTTCAGGAAGATGAAGAATTGGTCCTCCAGCATCTCCTCTCCTGGACTGCTGCCAAAGACTATTTCCGACTGCATGGTATCTCCTCTGGAATAAATAAACCCTTAAAACACACAACAAATTAAAAATATCAGTGTAGTAAGGAGGTAGAATATAATTGTAAAAAACATAGTGCTATGACCTCTAATTCATAAGATCAATCACCCTCCAACAGTAGAAATCCGGGCTTCAGTTTATGACTTCATGGCAGAACTTCAGACAAAAAGGGTAAAATGTCATTTCTGTCATTGCAGGCGCAGACGAAAAGCTGATTGAGACGCTCTCCCAAGATGCCAGGGATAGAATAGCCATAGCCATATCATCATTCTCAGCCATCGTCAATCGACTGGTCCACGGAGACATTAAGACCAGCCTGCTCAATATTATTTTGGAGAAAAGTAATGCCTTCTTAGAGCTGCTGAAGATTGGTAACAGTCTACTTGTCATCAAAGATTTCCCAAGAAATGTGTTAAACAAATTAATAATAAATAACGCCAGAACATGCTTATTTCATACGATAGCAAGCACTGGCCTAATGTGTGTGTGTGTGTGTGTGTGTGTGTGTGTGTGTGTGTGTGTGTGTGTGTGTGTGTGTGTGTGTGTGTGTGTGTGTGTGTGTGTGTGTGTGTGTGTGTGTGTGTGTGTGTGTGTGTGTGTGATTTGATATTAACATTAACAGATTGCCTCTCTGAGAATGAACAATACAAGGACAATACCAAAATGAGGAGGCTGTTGAAGTGCAGACAGGACGAGTTGACAGCTGTGTACCACGAGAAGGAGCTTGTGGACATCCTCTTAACAAAGAGCAACATACTTGGGGCATATATGACAGGTATGGTGAAGAATCTGTCAGCTTTGTTTGAGCAAGCAGTTGCAGAAAATGTAACGACTGCTTATTTCATTTCCATGATAGTTGATCTTGGCGACTTGCAAGAGAGACGGCAGGTGAACATCGAGATCATGCCCCTGAACCATTTCATGGAGGTTCATCCGTTTGATCAACTGCCCTCTGATATGGCCGGTGTTGTCACATACTTTGACTTGGATGAAGAAGTCAGAAACATGGCGGATGTCCTATTTACCTTTAAAGACAGTCATATATTCAATGTGTGCTGGGAGAATAAAGCCAAACTCATGGCCACTGCAGAAGTGGAAGACGACTTCGATAATGAAGATGAAGTAGCGAACATTATTGCAACACCACAAATGATACATGATGACATTTTCGAGCCTTGCTATGACGACTACAAAGACCTCTACACTCGTCTGAAGAATTGCAGTATAACGCTCAAGGAGGTAAACCTGCTCTTCAGAGATTACAAGGGAAAGTACGAAGAGCTTGCAAAGGACCTGGACATCATGTGCAGAGTCGATAAATCCACAGACAAACAGTGGATCCACACCAGAGTTCAACAGATCGAGCAGTACCACGGGCTTCATCTGGCTGTGGCTTCGGCTCAAATTATCATGAAGGTCAAAGAGACGCTTCGTCTTCAAGGAGACTTCAGGGTTTTGGAGACACTCACAGGAGTTGTAAGTGGCCATATTTTCAACTAAATATATTGCAGCTAATTATACTACACATGTGAAAACTAATCAGGCTAAAACTCTCCTTCTCCACATCACATGTGCGTTAAGTTACTGTATTGCCTTTTGATTTTTTTATATTAATTTTTTTATTGTATTTTGACTCTTCTACCTTCAGACTCATGCAGACTTTCAGACAGAGCAGCTCAATAGGATTGACAATGACTTGATGCAGGCAAAGATGATCCTGGTGGACATCACTGAGTCCCGCAGACAGTGCCTCCATGAGCTGGGACTCAGAGGACACTTTGTAAAATGGGTGAAAGATGCACTTGAAGGTAAGAGTCATTATCATTTGCTGTACTCTGAATGCCAATTTATTTTAATCCTCATTCAGGTCAAATTACTCAACAAAATTATATTTATTTTCAGATATCAATGAGTTGAAGGTGTTTGTTGACCTGGCTTCAATCTCTGCGGGAGAAAATGATATGGACGTGGATCGTGTCGCTTGCTTCCATGATGCTGTCCTCGGCTACTCTTCAATGCTGTATGAGCTCAAACCAGACTCTGGTTTTCATGTCTTCAAAGAGTTACTCAAGAAGCTCTGGAGAGCTTTGGAGAATGACTGCAACCTACCAAAAAAACTAGTAAGCAGACGCCTTGTTAATACTACTACTAAAGCTTAAAACTTAATTTTAACTAAACTGAAACCAGAGAAGACTCCAGACATTGACAATGCTGTCATTCATGCATAATTTACTAATGACTGGCTTGTTAAGATTTTACTGAAGGGAATATATCTCTGAAATACATGATAATAGAATGATAATCATGTGAATGTTATTATCATACAGTCAGGGCATGTGGGTTAACCAATTAAAATTAAACGGTACAATTGACAATGTTATCTTCTTTTGCAGCGGGACAGTGCACGCCATTTGGAATGGCTAAAGACTGTGAAGGACAGTCACGGGTCAGTGGAGCTGTCATCACTCTCTTTAGCATCAGCCATCAACAGCAAGGGTATCTACCTGATCAGTGCACAAGGTGTAAAAACGGTAACTAACAAAAGCAGAGATGATGGCATCCCTATGTCCATGCAGTACAGAGGTTGTCTCTGGGAAAGTTCCTACAAAATAAGGTATGAGAGTGTATTTCTGTTTTTCAATCTAGTTGAGTCTTGACACCGCCCTGAAGCTACAGATTCCAGAGGAGCATGATGAGGATCAGCAGATGCGCCGCTATTCTCTTGAGGACCTGCGGGAGCTGCAGAACAAACTCATGCTGATGTCTGGGAAAGGGGATCAGGGGCAGAATGAAGTCGATCACTTTGCAGAGGTACATCGAAATGTTTCCCTTTTATGCAGTGGACATAGGTCACTTTGTTTAGCATAGAATCAGAAATTCTACTCTTAATACTGACAGTGTTTCTACTAGTTGTACATGTACTGCTGATAATAATTATGCCCCCTATGTTTTTGTTGTTGATTAGCTGTTTTGATTATTTTTTCATGCTAAATTATGATTTCCAAGGAAGTTATGAGCACATCTCTGGTAAACACCAGATTTAAAGCGGTGCTTTTGTGTGATTCTTTCTGGAGAAACTCAGTTTTTCAGATCTCTTGTTTAAATCAACTAATTGATTAGTTGACAAAATCATGTGAGCAATCAACCAATCAAAATAATTTCTTTGGTCGATGATAGCCCTTGTGTTTTCTTATTTTAACAGAGGCATCAAATTGTTTAGAACATTAACAAAAAACACAATGATAACAATAATTGAAAAGCAAATAAATAAATAACTAAAATACTGAAAATAAAGGGACAGAGCTTATATCTATTGACATCAGCAGTGATGGGTGTACTTAACATGCATGAATTGCAATGATTATGGAATCACCCTCATTAGCTCAGTGTTTGACAGCTATACTGTACATAGTATTTCTCATGAAATACATAAAAGAAGGATTCACAGTTGCATCTGACTATAGGTTTCTATTTATTTTTCAGGTTTTTGCCAGTGTTCAAAGACTAGCTGAAGCATTCATTGCCCTCTACACGGCTGGGAACCCTCTGTTCAGACACTGGGAAGCTCAAATCAACTGCAGTTTAAGCAATGAGGAACCCAGCATTATGATGGACTTCAACCTGGGCAGTGTTCTCAGTGTTGTCATTGTGGAGGGCAGCATAGAGGAGCAGCTTCCTGAGTTTTGCAGGAAAATGGAGAAGTGCCTGGACTATTGGAGGGCTTTTGTGGACAAACAGAGGTCCCAGCATTACTATCTGAACTACTATACAGCTGAACAGATTGTCTACCTCTGCAGCAAGCTGACTCAGGAAAATGTGACCAATATGGAGGACCAAGTTCTCATGATGCTCTCCTTTGTCAAGCCAAATTGCACAGCCTCAGACTTGAGGCAGGTCTGGCATGAACTCCAGTATGAGATCCTCACCAAACCACAAGAGCAAAATGAAGACATTGAGTTCCAGACTTTTGTAATGGTGCCAAGAAGTGAGCTGGGAGACCCAGACTTCCCAAGTGAGTTGGATCCTCTGCCAAGTCTTGCGGAACAAGCAATTGGGTCTCAAAAATTTGATCTGATGTGGAATGCTTATATGAAAGACATGAAGAATTATCTTCCGCACATTCTTGATATACAAAGTCTCGGAAGACTGTTGGAAATACTGGCTAACAAAGAAGATGAGAGCGAAGAAGACATTTCTGATGATAACATTCAGGATTTCATAAAGAGGGTGCTACCTAACGGCCTGGCCACTGGAAATCCAAACCTTATTGTTTGCCCGCACGATGAGGTCTTGACATCTTGCATCTCTGTTTACATGAATAGCGGAGGTGAGACACTTCCCACATATGATGAAGTCCTCCTGTGCAACTCCTCAACACCATATGAACAGGTGGAACTATTCCTCAGACGCTGTCTCAGCACAGGCTACAGGGGGCAGAAGATATACTGTCTACTGTATGGAGATCTGCTCACTTATGATGTGAGCTCTAAAGTTGAGAACTTTTTTCAGCGAATGAAAATGCAGAGTAGGAAAGACTACAGACTTGTTATCATCTGCAGCTCGGAAAGAGAACATGCCTACCTTCCTTCAGCCTTCAGCCGGTACAGATTGCACATGGTTCCCCAGGAGCCATTGGCAAGGATCCAGCAGTACCTCCACAAACACTACGTTGTGCCAGAAGATCAATGCAGTGCTGCAGCTGCATTCAAAGACCGACTGTGCGTTGGTGTCGTTTCATCCAAAAGGGCTGGTGTTGGTTAGTATATATGTATAGTACTCGGCTATTTCAAGTGCATGATACTGAATATTTCACTCCTAAAATTATTAATACCTACGATTATTACTTTTTTTCAATTTGCAGGTAAATCTCTCTACGTTGAGAGGCTGTATAAGAAACTTAAGTGCTCAACCAAAAAGCCGTCAATGATGAAATGCATTCGCTTGATTGAACCGAATGTTGATGAGACTGTCATCCTTCAATCTCTGTTGAACACCCCGAAGAGGAAAGAACTTACGATGTTCCATTTTGACATCACATCAGTGGTAAGAATGATTCTCAAGTTAATGTTTAGCTTAATGTAATGTAGCATTATTAATAGAAAATGCCTATGAATGAATCTTGCATATGGTGTTAATGGGCTGTGTTTTATATGATTGAAAAGGTGCAGAAAGGTCTCGATGAGTTTCTTTTCAAATTGTTGATTCTGCGCTATTTGATGGACTCCGAGGGAAAGACTTGGAAGTGCAGTGACAAGCAGCTGTATGTCATAGAGATTTTGGAGCCGACTGTCTTGTCAACCAGAAATGCTTCACGACATGTAAGAGTTTTTACAAGTTTGTCTCTATCGCAATAACATTTGCCTTCTGAATTAAATTGTTGCTTACCCTATCTTTTTTCTACATAGGCTCAAACTGTGAACAGCACATTCACCAATGTGTTTCCAAATATCTTCTGCCGATCACCCAAAGATGTGCTAATGCTAGAAATGAGGAAGCCAGAAGATCCTACCATTGTAAGCACTGATGACCCACTGATGGATGATGAAGAATTCAAGAGTGAAGCCTTTCAGCGGCCATATCAGTATCTCACACGGTTTCATAACCACAATGATCTTGATGTGTTCAGATATCAGGATGTTGAAGGGTCACATGTGGAATGTCTTCAGATGCTTCTCATGTTCTGTGGAATGATGGACCCATCCTGGGCAGAACTGAGAAATTTTGCATGGTTCCTTAACCTTCAGCTGAAAGACTGTGAGACATCTGTTTTTTGTGACGCCACATTCACTGGAGATACACTGACTGGATTCAAAACCTTTGTGGTGGACTTCATGATTCTGATGGCAAAAGACTTTGCCACTCCATCACTCAGCATCTCTGACCAGAGTCTTGGCACGCTGCAGATGGACTTGACTGGTGTCCAAGATGAAGACCTGGCTCCTTTTCTTATCAGAAAGAGATGGGAAACAGAACCACATCCATACATCTTCTTTAACGATGACCATGTGTCCATGACCTTCATTGGTTTCCATCTCGAGCCCAATGAACAGAACACTGTTGATGCCATTGAGCCCATCTCTGGAAGGGTTATAAAAAAGAATGTCATGACAAGGGTGTTGTATGAAGGCCTAAAGCTTCAGAGAGTCCCTTTCAACATCAACTTTGATAGCCTTCCAAGAGGGGAAAAAATAGAGAGAATCTGCAATGTTCTTGGCATCCAGTGGCCTCTTGATCCAGATGAAACATATGAGCTTACAACTGACAACATACTGAAGATGCTGGCAATCCATATGCGGTTCAGGTGTGGCATCCCTGTCATTATTATGGGAGAGACAGGGTGTGGCAAGACACGGCTCATCAAATTCCTTTGTGAGTTGCGGAGGAGTGGAGTGGCCACTGAGAACATGAAACTGGTCAAGGTGCATGGAGGGACAACTTCGAAGATGATTTACACCAAAGTTAGAGAAGCAGAAGACATTGCTTCTATTAACATGCAAGACTATGGATTTGACTCTGTTCTCTTCTTTGATGAGGCCAACACTACCGAGGCCATCAGCAGCATTAAGGAGGTCCTCTGTGACAAGACAGTCAAGGGAGAAAGTTTGACACCCAACTGTGGGTTACAGGTTATCGCAGCATGCAACCCTTACAGAAAGCACACAGATAAGATGATTCGGAGGTTAGAGTCTGCCGGCCTTGGGTACAGAGTTGGAGCTGAAGAGACCGATGAAAAGCTTGGGTCTATCCCTCTCCGGCAGTTAGTCTATAGAGTTCAAGCATTACCACCAAGTATGATCCCTCTGGTGTGGGACTTTGGACAATTAAACGATGACACAGAGAAAATATACATCCAGCAGATTGTGCAAAGAGTGGTTGAAAACAATGACATCGATCAAAGTTACATCAAGTGCATCACAGATGTCCTTTCAGCTTCACAGAAGTACATGCGGACAAGAAAGAATGAATGCAGCTTTGTCAGCTTGAGAGATGTCGAACGCTGCATGCAGTCTTTTGTCTGGTTCATCAACAACCATGTCATGTTGTTTGCAGAGCTTGAAGAATTTGAGAGGCATCAACAAGCTCAGAGGAATGAAAGGCATTACAGACAGCCTGACATC
Source organism: Ophiodon elongatus (assembly GCA_016806645.1). Classification (NCBI taxonomy): domain Eukaryota; kingdom Metazoa; phylum Chordata; class Actinopteri; order Perciformes; family Hexagrammidae; genus Ophiodon; species Ophiodon elongatus. The sequence goes on from JACSYO010002129.1 coordinate 1,473,278, forward strand.
AGAGACCCAGTGCTCTGGTCTCTAGTCATGGCCATAGGAGTGTGCTACCATGCCTGCCTAGAAAAAAAGGATAAATATAGACAGAAAATCTGCAAAAGCCTACCACCAGCATACACCCCAGCAAAGATAATGCAGGAAATCTCACTCATGCAGGATTTACTTCTGAATGGCGTTCCAATGGGGGATACTATTGCAAGAAACAGTGCCCTCAAAGAGAATGTCTTCATGATGGTTATCTGCATTGAGCTAAGAATCCCTCTCTTCTTAGTTGGAAAACCTGGAAGTTCAAAATCTCTTTCCAAAACTCTGGTGGCAGATGCAATGCAGGGCCAAGCTGCTCATTCTGATCTCTACAAAAAGCTCAAACAAATCCACTTGGTGTCCTTCCAGTGTAGCCCTCACTCAACACCAGAAGGTATCATTAATACATTCAAGCAATGTGGACGCTTTCAGGAAGGAAAGAACCTGGACGAGTACATTTCAGTAGTGGTTCTTGATGAGATTGGGCTGGCTGAAGACTCTCCAAAGATGCCACTGAAAACCCTTCATCCACTGCTAGAAGAAGGATGCATTGATGATGAGCCACAACCTCACAAAAAGGTTGGATTCATTGGCATCTCCAACTGGGCTTTAGACCCTGCAAAGATGAACAGAGGCCTTTTTGTCTCGCGTGGTGACCCTGATGAGAGGGAACTCGTTGAGAGTGCTAAGGGCATATGCAATTCTGATGCAATGGTTTTGGAGAAGGTCAGGGATTTCTTCCAACCCTTTGCAAAAGCCTACTTGAACATCTGCCACAAACAAGGCAAAGGCTTTTTTGGTCTACGTGACTATTACAGCTTGATTAAGATGATTTTTGCTGTGGCCAAGGCTTCTCAAAGGAAGCCCACTGCAGAAGAAATCGTGAAGGCAGTGTTGAGAAATTTCAGTGGAAGGGATGATGTGAATGCAGTTACCGTCTTCACTAAAAGTCTGAACATTGCACCCAACGTAGAGAACATCAGTGCCATTGAGTTTGTGAGAGAAAACATTCAGGGAGTTGGCCATGAAGAAGAATGTCGGTACCTGCTGGTGCTAACAAAAAACTATGCAGCCCTACAGATCCTGCAGCAAACATTCTTTTCCGAAAGTGGTCAGCCAGAAATAATCTTTGGATCCAGTTTCCCAAAAGACCAAGAGTATACCCAAATCTGCCGCAACATCAATAGAGTAAAGATCTGCATGGAGACAGGTCAAACAGTTGTGCTCCTCAACTTGCAGAACCTCTATGAAAGTCTCTACGATGCCCTCAACCAATACTATGTCTGCTTGGGAGGACAGAAATATGTGGACCTTGGACTGGGAACCCATCGAGTGAAATGCCGGGTGCACAAAGACTTCCGGCTAATTGTCATTGAGGAAAGAGAGGTGGTCTACAAACAGTTCCCAATACCTCTCATCAACAGGCTGGAGAAACACTACCTGGACATCCACACTGTCCTTAAAACTGAGCAGAAGAGGATGGTGGATGATTTGGAAAAATGGTTGAGACTTTTTGTGTCTCTCAGCAGTAAACATGCAGCAGTGGCTCAGACTTACAAGTACCAACCGCCAGACGTCTTCATAGGTTACCACTCAGACACATGCGCTTCTGTGGTACTTCAAGTAATAGAGACGCAGAAGGACAGCGTGGAGATCTCAGATCCTGAGAGGAGAATACTGGATGAGGCTAAACTCATACTGCTCAGATGCGCCACACCAGACTCAGTTGTGCGGTTGGACTGCACAGGCCTTCCCAAAGTGGAGAGTGAAAATCTGGCCATGGTCTACTTTGAAGAGCTGAATAACAGCTGTTTAGCTGACTTTATTATTGCTCACACAATGCAGGAATTCCACTGCTACTCTTCCTTCACAGAGGTAACCTTAAAGTTGTCATACAAGTTTCAAATATATCCCAAAGCTGTTTGTGTTAAGTATTGATGTCTTAATTGTAATTTGGAATCATAGGTGACAACATTCTCCAGACTTCTGACAGCATCTGACCTGGAACCATTGGAGCAAGTGTTGCATAGTGTTGAGCTTCTCTCACTCCAGCAGTTTGACACAGAGCACTCCTACCTGAAAAAGATCAGGTTTGTTAAATAATTATTTACAAGAATATACTTAGCTATACTTAAATCTTTAAGTATAATCTCAGTCTAAAGATCAATCCTCTGTTTTCTTGTAGGAACTTCCTCCCTGCTGAAAATGAAAGAAGTAACACCGGACCCTGCAACAAGATCCTCCTCATTCAGTGTGATTTTGATGAAGCCTCTCACAGTGCCAATCTCATTGCTTCTGCAAAGTAGGTCTAAAGTTTCCTCTCTGTTGGGTATGCACCACCACTGAGTGGTTTTGCCGTATTGAGTTTTTTATTGTCCATTTTTAGGTATTCATCCATAAATGAAATCAACAAGATGACTCAGGAGAGCACGGGAAGCAGGGTGTTTGTCTACTTTATCACCAGACTGCCGAGAGTGGAAGGAGGGACCTCCTACGTCGGCTTTCATGGAGGTAAGGCTACCACAACTAGTGATTTTTAACTTTTTTTTTTATCACATTGTTTGAAGAATAATCTGAGGCATGTTAATGTTTGCAGGCCCCTGGAGATCAGTTCACATTGATGACCTCAGACGGTCAAAAGACATTGTTTCAGACATCAAAGTCTTGCAGAGCATGACAATCAGTCAAATGTTTGAAACAAAGATGAGTGGGTCTGAAGGTAACTGATTGATGAATAATTGAGAGCATATTATGATTTATTCAACTTAAATTTTTAAACTTAACTTAAAATGTTTTGTCTACAGCCATGGAGCAAGATAACATGTACACTGAGAATGAGCAGGAGGACGCAGAGTCAAAGGAAAATGTGAGTACAGACAACATGTATACCAAACATTTGCTACTGTGGGAGAATCACAAATTTACAATACATATTTTTTCTGCCTTAAATTGAAACTCTACAGTCATAACAGTGACGATTAGTGCTGCCCCCACACTCACAAGTGACTCAAGTCTTTAACCAGTGTATCCTCCTTCTGCAGGGCTGCTATAACGTTGTGGACACTACAGCACTGGTGCGAAGCTGTGTGCAGAGTGCAGTAGGCATGCTGAGGGACCAGGTGGAAAGTGGCCTTCGCAGTACTCAGAGAGTTGAGATCCTGCTGACACTCCTCAGTGACAGTGACGAAGTCAAAGGTACAAACAACAACTTTTTTTCCAGTGTTTTTGTTTCAGCAGTTGCAGTGCTCCTCATGTTTTCTTACTCTTTTCAGCTGAATTTCTGCAAACTGTGAAAAAGCATCTTCATTCATTGCTGGCGACTCGTGATGGCAACACCTTCTCATCCATCAAAAGCAACTGGGTCATTAAGGAGGCCTCGAACATTGATGCCTTGCAAGAAGGAGGCACCTTCAGGTAAGTGCTTCTGCCGCAGAATATAAAATGTCTGTGTTTGCATTTATATATATTTTTTTTTTTAGCAGCTCTGCTAACTTTTTGGGAATCATGACAGGCACACCTTATGGAAGCGTGTTCGGACTGTGGTTGTCCCCCTCTTGGCGCAACTGCTTTCAGTCATTGACCGCGACCAAAACTTGGACATCCTTCTCGATGGAAACTGTGGTGAATTTGTCAAGAGGCTGTGGTTAGATATCTTTGGCAATGATAAGCTGCTGGAAATCCAACACCTAACCCTGGACCACAAGTAAGTGGTGGAGATATTGCACTTTGCATAAAGGATACCAAATTCCTATTTCTAAGAGTTAACATACCGTTACATGCATATTTAAACATTTTGTTATTTTCTCATTCCCCAGGTCTGAGACGAGAACAATCCTTGTACAGAACTACATCGCTCAAGACAGGAACGTGAGCTGCAGCATGCCCTTCAGCTGGAGGATCAAGGACTACCTGGAGGAACTCTGGGTTCATTCGTTTCATCATGAAGGTATGGCCTGTTATCAGGTACTCTCGATAAATAGCATGTTGCCACCATGATGTTGTGTAAATTAAATGTGTATGTCTCTTAGGCCACACTCAACGAGAGTTTGATGAGATATTTTGGAAGACACCACTGGGACGATACATAGCGAAAGCAGACCGAGAGATGCAGACAGAGTTTTTCCAACGCTACCTTCAGGATTTCATCGCCATGACAATGAACGTAACTTGTCAGGATGATCTGGAGGTTGTTTTTCTTTAATACTTTAAGCCATTAAATTGTCAGGCTACATCTGTTTGATGGTGTGTGCATGTACTGTATATACTAACGCACATTATTTGCTTTTCTAGCTCCTGCGTGGTGCCCTGAACTGTTGCGTCAATGAGCTGCGATTGCAGCTCAATGCCACGGATACAGCAATGTCTCTTCCATGGGTCCACGCTGCTTATTTTGAGTTCAAGAGCCGACTGCAGAACCTCTCCAGAATGATCTGCATTGAGCCCCAGGTTACCCAGCACCTCTTGAGGAATCATACTAGAGACGGGGTTGAACTGGTGAGCCTCTGAAGACTATTGAAGTCTTTGAAATAATACTTTTCTTTTTCCACTTCAAGGTTTTTGAATTTGACATTGCATGATTTTTGCTTTAAGCTTGAATTATGTTTGGTACTTTCATATTATTTACATCACCTTTTTATTGTTATGTGTAGTGATAATATTCCCCCCTGTCTCCAAGGTACTCGATGTGTATGCTGCTTTTGCATGTGTGGAGTACCTGGAGCCCAAACTCCTGGATACAGATGCCCAAAGACAAGCCTGGCTCAGACAGGTCAAAAACCTCCAGGTTCCCATTGAGTTGATCTGCTCAGAGGACAGCGTGAGACACTATGGAGAGAGGAGCAAGGTGCTCGTCTCTAGAGTCCAGTAAGTCTAGCTTAACTAAATATATTGAAATGGTCCAAGTGTGGCAGTTAGCAGTAGATACTGCTCTAGTTGCATTGAAGTGGATGGTTAATTGTTTGTGTTTCTCTGTTCTTAGAGCTGGATGGAATCGGATATTCTCTCTCTCTCTATTTGTGGAACACATGTTGTTGGGCATTGAGCAGGTGGAGAAGAAGCTGGCACCTTTAGTTTTGGAGCATACAAAACGGCTTTGCCAGGTTGGTCTGGGTTATTTGTACTAACCAGAAATGTTATGAATTCAGTCAATTACCATAAAACTGCATCAACGATAACCACAATAATTCCTCTGCCAAAAATAAAATGTACTACATCTACTCTCATAGATACTGGAAACAAATTCAGACCTCAAAAGTCTGCAGTCATTTCAGGCGGTAATTGGTTTGCTCAAAAACTGCAAAGATGGAGCCATTGAGTGTATCTTCAGGTAGAAATTCAGTTTTCTATTGTTCGCATTTCATCAGAATCTGCCCTGCTGTTCTTTACCTCTACTCTGTGTCTTCAACTATTTGTGTTTTTTCCAGGTTTGGTCTTAGGCTGTGCCCAGTGTGTATGGGAGACCCCCAAGATCCGCTCTGCCTGCCATGTGAACACATCTACTGTGTAGCCTGTATCAAACAGTGGTTGGTCCCTGGTCAGATGTACTGTCCCCTCTGCATGCAGCCAGTTAACGAAGACTTCCCCATGGTCCCTTCAGATACCATAAGGTTGGTAATTGCATTTGGATTAGAACAACGGAAACTGATTACAATTTTTGTTCCTCATGAAAAGCACAGATATGATGTGCTTTATTCCACACACACAAAACCATTTGATGTACCCTTTACTGTTTCCTAGTTCCTTCAAAGGATCCAGGTAACTTTGAGCTCTGTGAATATGGCATGCACTGAGTTCTAACAAAAAACTGTTTAAATTCTTGTGTCTCGTTTTGTGTAGGATTCTCATCAACCAACATGCTCAGTTCAGGAAGCAGTGCAATGCTTTCTTCATTGATCTGGTGTCCACTGTGTGCTTCAAGGACAACTCTCCCCCTTGTTCAGCTGTCATTCTCCATTTGTTGTCCCTTCTCATGGTTGAGGCCAACACTGTTTCCATCATCAGAGGTGGGACACTGCTCTAAACATGCCCACACAATATTGTCTCAAGTTAGGGCTGTGCGGTATACCGGATGAACCGGTATACCGGTTTCAAATTTCCATACGGTATGAATTTTTCATATACCGTCATACCGGTGCATAGCCGTAACAACTGTTGTCGCTCTTCGGCAGGCAGCAAAATATATTGTTCACCGCTGAGGGCGCAGCGGTCGGAGCTACTTGTCTTACGGGTATTGAGATGGAGTCATGGTTATAACTTTATAACAACAATTAATAACCCACAACTAACGCTCTTTAACAGGAAAACACCACGACACAACATTTTGTGACACATAAACAATTTGTAACACTAATAATTGTATATTTATAAAATTACACCGCCGAACTGCATGCTGGGTACAGACTTAGGACCCAGGGGAATGTAGGTGAAAAAAACAGGAAGAGACAGAACGGAAGAGTCAAGCGAGCGGTGAACAACGAGCGGTGAACAGCTGTTCAGTTGGCCGGCGGTCCTTTTCGGCGTCAATGAATGAATGTGTTTACTCGGAAAAAAAATACCGTGATATACCGTGAAACCGCCAGAATCTTACAAAATACCGTGATGTGAATTTTTGGCCATACCACCCAGCCCTATCTCAAGTTATACATATTTTGTCAGCTCTTTATATCCTTTTTCTTTTTTCAGTTAATCGACAAATTCTGACAAAGATGCTCTCCCCGTTTGATGACTCTGTGGATAAAAATCCAGTGGTTCGGTCAGTTGTGCTCAAACTCCTGCTGAAGTACAGGTGAGGTTGCACATTGGATAAAGCCTACTAATGTGCGATTTGAACATGAGCTGGGTTTCTAATTTTTGTATGAATTGTACTGTTTCTGAAGCTTCGATGAAGTTAAAGATTACCTACAGCAGCATCTGGTGGCAGTGGAGCAGAGCAACATCTTGGAAGAGACGGACAAAATTGAACTCTACTTGTTGTACATCAACTGCCTGGAGGTACATATGAAGTCTGACTCGGCTGTATATTTGAAATAAACTCCTTTTGTTCAGCAGCAAATCTGCTAATCACACAAGTGGATTATCGTATCTTGCGTTGTGATACAACTTTTATAGAATATATTTTCTTTTCTCTAGGATTCCATGTTTGAAAGGTTTCAGTTCAGGTCCATTGCATACCAACGGGTGTGTCTGCAGGATGAAAGTGCCTTCCTGACAGACTACCTGCAATCACATGGTCAGTCTGCTGAAACAGCCACTGTAGAGTATCTGCAGCAGGTTGCCAGAGTGCGCATGGACCTGGATATGGCTGCAAGCCTCATCACACAAAACCTCAGAGCCACAGGTGTGTAATTCTAATGAACTATAGTATTATTTTTGCACATACTGTACAATCACCAGTTACTGAAAAATATAGACATTTGTGATTGGTGTGGGTTTTATAATTCCAAAATGTCATTCTTCCTTCTCTTTTCAATCACAGCAGAGTCTCGGGAGACTGGTCAAAGTGGAACCACAGCCTTCCTGACCAGCGCGGTGAACTTGTGTAGGCGCAGTGGAAACGACTGGTATCGTGTCTACTTGATCCGTAAGATCTGCAGCCAACATGGAGTGGAGTTTGTCCTGAAACTCCTCAAAGTGGACGAAATGCGCTGGCTCTTCCCTGAAGAAGTGCTGCAAAAGGTTTGACTACTCACATTGTGATTTTCAGTGCCCAAATAAAGGCAAGGTTTTAATCAAAAGATAATGCCATCAGTAACTAAACAGTGTGATTCAATTTTCATTACACCCAGAGTGAGGAAGCCATTCCAATAGACCAGTACCTTGTGTGTGGGGAAGACTACAAGACCATCAGAAATGCTGTTGCAAAGGGAGTCATGGAAGGGAAAATTAAAGGATTGGATGAGATTTGTGAGGTAACGTAGCATTGCTTTCTTTTTGGTAACAGAGCATCAGGTCAGGACTCTGCTTCTGAATGCATGTTTACATGGGTGTCTTGTTGCTCTCTTTCTTTGTAGGGGTGCAGATGCTTACCACAGCGTACAGCAGTTTATCTTCTGTTGGCACTGTACAGAGAAGTCACCACTCTCTACAGAGAAGCCAATGCTAGCTTCCATCCCAAGCCTGAGGTAGATCTTTTCATGTGGACCTTATGAGCTGATCTGATATATTTGTTTACATCCATTTGTGCAAATGACCACGGGAAAAACTCTTCAGTCAGTCCATATCGAGTAAACATCACTATTAAACACACCAAATACGCTTATTAGAAATGTTTAATATAGTCCTCCAATTTAAGCGAGAAACATTTTAGTTAAATGTTTGTAAGTATAGTAAATGAGACCGCTGGACCCAGGTAGATTGATCTATGCTGAGCTGGTTCTTCACTGTCTGCCTCCATGACTTTACTTCTCAATCTAAAACTCATCTGAAAAGTAAAGATTAAAATATAATTACTAATGTTACCATAGAATATAGGCCTACACAGAATGGATTGACCATTCTGGTCAATGTATGCAATATGGTTGTAGACAATATCACTGATATTTAAATATGGGTATTCATTATCTAGATTATGGAGACGATTTATCAGGTGAGGTCAAAATTAGGGAGGCAAATGTTTCAAAGGTCAAATGGGAAAAAATACCAATTGAAGTCAGCAATATCAACAAATCTGATTTGAATCACAAAAAATGTGTCATTAATGTAATAAGCAACGTCATAGGGAGAAACCTCACAGCAATACATTATGTAGTTTTTTTTATTTTATTTGACTTGGGACAACTTGTTTTCAAGTCATATTTTGCTTTCAATTGGGAAATAGGAACCAATCATGAAAAAAAGTTCTTTACTGGGGCATTTTTCTGTCTGTTTCAGTAAACTACATATCCATATATTTATGTATCTTTGTACCTACAGCAATTAGAAGCCTTGACGACCTACATCCAGAACTCCAAATTCCTTGCCAGCCCACAGATGAAGGCCTTTGCAAGGGCTTTGGTGACCAACCAACTGGAGTCGTTGGTTGTTTGTCCCGGGGCCTCTGGTGCCCAATCTGTGCTGGTGGACTTAGCCATTCACCTGGCTGCTGTCTTTCTCTGCGGGAACCCGGGGATCTTTGCTCCCCTGGAGCAGCTGGCAATGGACCCTGCCAACATGCAGGTATGTATATTGTCAACTGATTTCAGTGTTGGCAAATTGGCCTCCTCTTTTTTGAAGCAAATGTAATGTTGTATCTGTTGTCACAGGCAGCCTTCTTGCCTACTATGCCAGAGGACATGTTAGCAGTGGCTCAACAAGCTATGGGACCGTTGCAGTGGTACTGTAAGTAAACAGACAAAGAAAAAAAATGTACTCAAATTTGAAATATTTTACAAAATTATGTAAGCCATTTTTTATTTACTCTTGCCATAGATTGTCAGAATGGTCACCCCTGCACCATTGGAGAGGTATGTAATGTCTCGTCTGACTTATAGTAATATATAAGAGTCTTTTTTTGTAGTATTCTTTTCATACTTTGGAGAATTAATTTTCTTGCGCCCTATTTTTTTCTTTTTTTCCTAGTGCGGCCAGCCCATGGAAAAAGGTTTTTGTTTGGACTGTCGTGTTGAAATTGGAGGAGTAAACCACTTGCCTGTGGTGGGATTTCAAGTTGTTCAGCTGCAGTAAGGAGGCTTTGACTTAATTTTGGGAAAGAATTGTTATTAAAAAATGTATATTGATGCATTAATTGTCTTCTCACAGGGGAGACCGCACTCAGACAGGCCACGTCCTCGGCAACCCCCATCGCAGGGACAATCCAGACATGCTGGACACAAAGAGCATCTCCCTTGTTCCCTTCACCATAGTCCGCATGCTCACTCACATGGCCATGCTGTTGGGTGCCTGCAGTCACCCACAGGTAGCTTACATAAAGAGTACAGTTCTAACGGAGAGTCTTTCTCCATGCAATATGTTCTTGAGTGTTTAGGTGCAGCAAAAAAATAAATAAAAATGCTCACAAAATATAACGCTCTTGATATACTGTTTATGTTTTAAATGAGGGAGTCTGGTCAGTCATCCACTTTATTTGTGTTTCTAGTTTATCTCTGCCATCATCAAGCCTCCAGTCCTTGACCCAGGTGCATTTCTACTCGCTCACTTGCAAAAGGACCTGAAACATCTGATCAGATCTCTGGGTAAGGGGACAGACGACACAGTCAGCGCCGTTCACCTGCTCATCAGCAGCCTCCTGGATCCCAAACAGCCTCAAACATGTAAGGAACAACAAACCTTCTGTAAAACTATTATGTGCTGTGCAAAAATTTTGAATAACATAATGATACAAAAAATAAAGTTATCTGAGTCTGATAACCAGCCCGTGTCCACCAATGCAGTGCAGCTGTGTTACTGTTTTCACCCACTGAAAGCATGTTTCTGAAGTTTGTTGCTCCTGGACCTTCTTCTATCTCGTTACTGTAAATTAGGCTGCAGGACAGTGACATACAATAGAGAAGAGAGATGTTACATTATATGGAGTCATTTTATCTCAAATGTAGGATTTGTGGGTCTGGATTTCACTTTACAAGGCTACTTCCAGCTTTATATGGCAATGTAATAACAGTTCTAACTTACTCTAATAACTACAGACAGCTTTAAATATTGTGCAACATTTTTATACACTTTGAGACATACCTATCTCGGTTACAATTTGTCCCTCCAAAACAGAAACTCTAGATTCACTGGATTACCTTCTCCTATTAAGCACAGCTGGTCTTTCCTTTCAGGGCCCGTTCCTTATGACAATGTGCTCTCCACCAAAGAGGCTAGAAATGCATGGGAGATGGAAGTGAGCAATGTCGTCATCACACCTCAGCTGAAGGTAGAAATACTTTTTGAGAATTTATTCTAAAAGGGAACAAATGGAGCACATAATCTAATTTGTGCATATAACACATCCTCCTCTGTCATTTTTCTCCTCCACAGCACTTGGATAGACAGCTGAAGGAAGTGAACACGTTCATCCGGGCTGATTCTCGCATCTCAGCCAACCCAATCATGAAGCTCATATTTGGCGATCCTCATCTCTTCTTGGCCTCACTTCCCCAGAATTCTCTGGTCCACGGTTCTGCCATGTGGAGCTGCAGGGAGAAAGTGTCTCTGCTGAGCCTCACCCACATTGTGGAGCAGAATGATGGCAAAGAAACCGTGCCGGTGCTCTGGAGATTTCTGCATAAGGTAAGAAAACAGTGACCGAACATGGCAGACTTTTGAAAGCCAGCAAAAGAATCCTGTATCCTACTTATACCAGGTTTTGGAGAAGTTACTCCTAAAACAGTGTGTCATAGTGGTCCATGTGTACACTGAGTTCCTTGTGTTGAGCTACTTTTAGTCTATTCTGCTCGTATCTGCTCTGACTTAAAATGTTGCATTTCCCTTAAAATCAGGTCAGAATGTCAGTCGATTGTAGTGTTGCGCCATAAAAAAAAATAAAATAAAAAAAAAAAAGATGACATGAAGTCTTTATTTTAATGAAATTTAAGTACATAATGGTTTTAGGAGTGATATAGCTGAGGGTGTAATTTCCACTGGTGATCCTGTTTTCCCCCTCACTGTTGCAGTTTCAGTTTAAATCATCCACTAACAGAGCACTAAACTTACAGCCAAGATCCAGATGCTAGAATCTCTGATTTGATCAAAATGCTGATGAGTCACCTTCAGTTGTTACCGTTTGCTTACAGCATTTAAGCTGTACTTGCAGTAGCGAGTGATTAGCAAGCTTGAATTTGCCCCAGATTTAGTTATGGAAAGTATAAAAGTAATAACTCCCTTTGCAACACCGTTTCTGATTGTCTTGTAATATTCCCTGAACACAAGATACTGATCTATGGGGGTTCGTCTTCACTCTGAGCGTAATGAAAATTGAACCCACTATATTATTATTATTATTATTATTATTATTATTATTATGCTTTGTATATATGTTTTTATGAATATTTATATTAATTAACACTTAATTAAATAATATTCATTTACTTTTTTTTTTTTAAGGACCTTGGACTTTAATTGTTATGGTTCCACAATTACCAGAAATCATGTGTCATCTTGTATGCCAGAAAAACTGCACTGATTCAAGCATTTCACATGCTTTACCGGGTCATGAAGAGCATTTAACAAGCGACTATGTGAACACGCCACGCTTTTTAATTTTAGGAAGCAGAGCTCCGAGTGGTGAAGTACCTTCCTGATATCCTCACACTCCAGAGAGATCTGGTCAAGAAGTTTCAAAACATCACTGAGCTGACTTGTGGCACCATTGCTGAATTCCTCCACAGCCAGAAAGCAGGTACTGAAACTAACTGCCTACGCCAGTGGTTCCCAACTGTCTTTGTAACTGTATGACTCACTCTTCACGAGAGATAAAAAGTTCCACGCAGTTCCTAATTACCTCTTTCTCGGAAATGTCATAGTAAAGTAGCTTAGTGGCTTAGTAGCATAGTAAAAACCTGCCTGCCAAGGAATGAGTTGTTTTAACTGGGAAGGAGACAATGATTGATTATTCCTAAAAGAGCTAAATCTCTTCCACACGTCAGTCTATTCAATGCGCTGCAAGTTGTGTTTCTAGTTGACGCGTCTACACTTGGGATGAATTTTTTGTTTTCTTCATCTGTGCAGATTCGCTGAAAGCCTGGTATGATGAATACATCCAAATCTTCCTGACAACGTGGAATCAGCTCAGAGTGTCTTTGGCCACTAACGGTAAATACAAACACACTTTGTTACACTAACACTGGCCTGTCCAAAATCTCGATCCGGCTTGAATTGAAATGTTGTCCTTCAGGTGAAATCAAGATCCCAGCCGAGTTCTGCCAAAAGGACCTGGACCGCAACAGTGACTTCAAGGTGCTGTTACCACGGCGACAAGGCCCGGGCCTGTGCTCTACAGCCCTTGTCAGCTACCTCATCGCCCTGCACAATGACTTGGTGTACTGTGTGGATAAGCACACTGGAGAGGAGACCAGGTGGGGGCGCTCATGCCACATTTTTCCTCACTTGCACATGTTTGGCTCTAAGAGCACATTGTGTAAACTTTTGTCCCACATATACATACTACATTTGTAGACTGCTTTTTACTGAGAGATTGTTAAAGGATAGAAAGATAGCTTTTTAAATACCAAGTCAAAGATGGAAAGAGGTGAAAGCAGAAAAAAGCATGTTTGCAGATATATTCCCATAATGCATACTGACACTGGCTGACTGGTTTGTTTATCCCTCCCCCAGCTACAAAGTGAGCCCTGCAGACCTGACTGACCTGCATGTGATTCGGTATGAGCTGGAGAGGGACCTGATGCCCCTGGTTCTGTCCAACACCCAGTACAGCATTGAGAGAGGCCAGGAGACTCTTCACGAGTACGACTTGCCAAAGATCCAGCAACAGATCGTTTCCCGCTTCTTACAGGGCAAACCTCTCATCACTCTGAATGTAAGCAAATTCAAAGCACAAACAAAGCACAGAAATGACTCCTCTTTGTTTGGAAAATTGTTAAAACACCATATTCCTCCTGCCTCTGTCCCTTTTCCACAGGGCATCCCTACACTAGTGAACAGACATGACCGCAACTACGAGATTATCCTGAAGGATGTAAAAGCAAAAGTCCAGCAAGTAAGTATTGATATACACTACAGTCTTGGGTCTACCTTTCATTTAACATATAGTATACTAAACATGTTGCTGAAGAAAACCCCTCATATGAGATGGATGTCTGTGTGCCAACAGGAGCCTCTTCAGATTCTCACCCTGTTTGCTGTGGCTGGGGAGCTGCACTCCTACAGCGAGGTGTGTGAGGCCTTGTCCACGCTGGAAGTGGCCCTTGGTTTTCTCGCCATGACCGGGGGAGAGCCTCACATGCAGCTGTCCTGCTACCTGGAGGAGGTGCTGCAGATGGGAAACCAGATGGCTGCGCATATCCTCAAGGTCAGCCTATCTCAGACACCGATTAATTTATCCTGTTGCCGTTCTCCCACTTCCACTGTAAATTTTGTTACTTTTTATACAAAGAATTTGCCAAATCGACACCTCAGAGTGACTTTTTTTGTGCTATCATACTATACTTTTACAAACATGGTTTTAATTGGCGCGGGTCTTCTTTAGGTGCTAGGCGTGAGATAAAACTTAATGTTCTCTCCGTTTTGCTCACAGGCCCTGAGCATGTGCTGTCTTCAGCATTGCGTGGCTCTGTGGCAGCTGCTGGCCTCACTCAAATCAGAAAATATGCTGCGGCTCAAGAGGGTAAGGCATCAGTATACAGATACAGAAGTGTAAATGGTGTTATTATTATTATTTGTAGTAGCAGTTTTAGTGATATGTCGTATTACTGTTACTATTACTATTTCATGCATGCATGCTCTGTGTTCTCCAGGATCCCTTTGTGGAAGTCTCAGAGACGTACAAACAGGCCCTTGGTGAGGACGAGCACCGGCTGCTGACTGGCTTCTTTTCTAAGAGCAGCGCTGACAATTTCCTGCTGGAGATGCACGAGTTCCTGTTGCTGGTTCTTAAAAAGCCCAATGCACCTGAAACCTACAGGCCTGACTGGAGGTAAAATAAAATGTTCATTATTTATTTTTTATTTGCTAACCATTGTATGTGTTTATGAATTCTTAAAAACGTGTCTAAAATTAAGGCTAGATCATTAAAAACGAAGAAAAAAAAACTGTTACGTGCTGTTTTTTCGCTCTTAGTTGAAACAAAGTAAATGTTGTTCCATTACTACTTTGAGACACTTTGGTGGGATTTAGAGAGCTGCACACTAACAAACCTGAAGCTAACTTTAGCTCTCTACATATTAACTTTGGTTGTCCTAGAAAAAGCCAAAGTAAAAAGGTTAAAAAGTATTTGATTTGATTGGGCTCGGGGACAACCCAATAAGTTGAAACACTATGCCTCCAGCATCAGTAAATACTGTGCTGAATAATTCAAAATGTACCTCTAGTCCTCAATAAGTGTGCCATGTATTTTAGCTACATATTTTTTATTTTATTCAGACTTTTGTGTGTGTGTGTGTGTGTGTGTGTGTGTAAATGGGATCACATGTCCAATCACATGTCTAAAGTGTACGTTTTGTCTTTTTAAAAGCCTGAAAGTCACTCTAGTGTCTTACATGGAGCATAAAGACCTGGACGCCCCGCCTGATGTGGAGGAGCTCTTCCCAGAGGAGATCCGCCTCTCCCAGTACGTTGAAGCCTGGAAGTTCATCATGGCCTTCAAGCAGGAGCGCGGACAGAGGCAATGAAGACCTAAGGAAGGGTTTTTTATTTTTGTTCTACCTTCTTTATATCATTAAGTCCCTTGGCTGAAGTTTACAATAATGATGAATCAACTGTCTTAAAGCTCTATGTGACATGTTGTGTATATTTACACTTATTTATGCAGAGGAGGTGTGCTTTTTTTAAGAGCACTAATGTTGAGCGTCATAGTTCCACAAAAGACAGTGTGCTGTTCACATTTACAACTCACCTGTATGAAGAGTTTAACTTTTTGCATTATATCTTCTGGTTTTGTTTAATTTTCAATTTTCCTGAGCATCAACATGTACAGCATTTCCGTACAGTTAAAAATCTCCTGTCTCGCACTTTTTCTGTAATGTGAATTTGTCTGTCCTGCAAAGAGGCAGAAAATACAATCTGAATACTACTCAGGTATAATATGTTGAATAACTCTGGGGTCTAAAGATCACATTGGAGTTACTTTCCTAAAAGCCACTTGTCATTTCTTCTTTGTATTCATATTATGTGTCTTGTATATGTTAAAGCTGCACTTGCCTTTCTTCCACTTTTTTTAAATTCACTGTCTAAAAAAATCTATATATAAATATATTAAAAAAAACAACGTTTTTTTCTTAAAGTTTTATTCCAGATTTGACTTTTCATTTAATTTTCTTTAACTTTTCATTTAATGGTCATCATATTTACAGAACACAATATTGCCTAGTCCGTTTTATTTTTGTGTGGCAATAAATACTGCTTACAATAAAGCATATGTCACCTTTTGTGTGCTTGTTTGTGTGCGTTTTACATAACAATTAATAAATGTCTCTAATGTGGCATCTTATTCACCTCACGCTGGTGTGGCTCAGTGCTGCGCCCTCCCCTTCATGGCTAAATACTGACTAATATTTCCATAACATGTCTCGTTATTTGTCAACACATTACGGCAGCAAAATGTTTCCATCTGCTATTGTAGGCAAACTGGGTAATTTCCTCAGTCAGCTCTGAATTGTCTTAAATCCTGTAGTCATAGTGGAGTGTGACAGTACAATATTTTGCGCAGCAGGAGTTTGGCAACAAGAACAGTAAAGAAATGTGAATGTCGTGCTTAGATTCACCTCCTGTGAGACTAACATCATTTATGGGCATAAGCAGATTCCATTGTGTCTTTTGTATTTTTTTGTTTGTCGTGTAATGTTGCCTTCAGCTTCAAGGGTACTGCCCAAATAACAAAAACAAAACATATTTTCTCACTTATCTTTACTGGTATCTGCCCAAAGAGATAATTTTGGTTTTACGTTACTCTGACATTTCTGTTGCTGGTCCCTTTATAATTCCTTCTATGTGTCTCCAGTTGTAAAGAGTGTTTTACAGTAGATTCTCAACAGCTTTGCTACTATAGGTCACAAGTAAATTGCTCCTTATTTACATGTTACATCACTGCCAAAGACCAAAAGAGGCTGTCCATGATGGAGTGCTCAGGAAATGGCTGCCTGCCTAAGGTTACGTGACTTTCTGACCCTCTGTTGGTGGGAGCTCAATGTGTTTCTGATCAGGCTGATGGAAATGATAAGGACAAGACCGCTGTTGGACGGCTCCTTAATTCAATTTCCTCTATACCAAAGCAGTGTTTAGCATAACAATGACAAATGGAAGCATGCGCCTGTGAAAGTAAACCATGCCAGCGACCACCCTCTAGGAGTCTGCAGTCAGTATAAATGATAACCATAAGAGGAGTCAAAGACTGCCGGGTTCACAGATTTCACCCAAATACCACTTTTATTTTGTTTTACTTTACTCAGTGAAAAGATTATGCATCGATTACGCAAGTGATCTAATCTATAAATCATGATGAAAAATAGTTGTGTTGACAGACGTGACAACCAGAGCTGTCACTCCACCAGGCTAAGGTGACATGTGCTCTCTAACCATGTCCTCGCTGCTCATTAGCAAACCCGAAATGTGGAAGTACAGTACATGAGGTTAATAAACACACCCACAAATGGGTCATGAGGCGTGATTTGCTCAACTCAGTCCTGTAGAACAAGCCTCACTGAGCAAGTTCAATCGCTTTCACTTCCACTTCTGTTGGCTTCAAAGCCACCATGCCAACAGTACAAAGGGAGGGATACAAAGAGGCCACATTATTTTCCCTGCACTGTGTTTTTTTTTTTTTTTTGTCTTTGTTTCTTGATGAGGAGGAATTGGGGGCAAAATTACTGTGCATCGTGGCTCAGATTTAATGATATTCATGGTTGATGGACAGTTGGGATCAGGTCACAAGCATGAGGGTTTAACAAAGCTGGATAATGACGTGCAGAAATTACCTCTTTTGGTTTGCAGCTCCAGTATGTTGGAGGATTTGACTGCTCTGGCTGAATTATGGGCATTTTGTCTTCACAAAGTAGCTCTGCTGGGTCATAAATGCACTGGTAATCAAGACTTCAGCCAAAGTTGTCCGTTCTTTTAAACTTTAGTGAAATGGGCAATGAGACTAACTCAAAACCAGTATTTTAGAATGTGGGAAATGTGACCCCTCTCTATTTACATGATCTGGTTTTGTTTTAAACTATATTTAATACAAAATTAGTTTTCCTAGTGCCAGGTTGAGTCCATGCTTGGTTCAACACTAGGACTTGTTTTGTAATGCTTTTTACAAGCCTTTTCAGCCCACAACCTAAATTGGTGTTTTTAAAGTTGCCTAAAGGTATACTAAAATAAAACATACAAGACTTCTGAGCATTTGTTCTTCATATGTTGTCTGCCTGTTTACATTATTAAAAAAAAAACATGTTATCAACATATATGACATTTTTTTTTTAAATCTCATGCCACACACTTGGAAACACAACCTCTGATTGGTCGACAGGTTCCAGGTATTGCTAGCGGCTAACAACAACAATAACTGTTTTCAACGTGGACAAATTGATAAATAATCACAGAAAACATTCAGTGTTGGATTTATCGTTCTAGATTTATTTGACAAAGTCTCCATAATGACAAGGCTGGATTACAAAGCTCCTGGAAGAGACACAATTGCACCGGAGCCCTCGTCAAATTGGCACAACGTTTAGCATCTCGGCTAACAGTCACATGTAAGTCTCACATGCAGGTCTCAAATATATTGAGTATGTCGTATATGACTTACGTTGACAAAGAAACCTACAGTATAGTAACGATAAGCTACAAGTAATGCAGATACATTAAGACAGGAGACGTGCAGCAGCAGTAATACTGTAAATCAATGCCCATTTTAAAATATATGTAAAATTATTGTAAATTATTGGCAAGGGACATCTACAAGTTCGCTGGTTCTATTCTATGTTCTGTGATTATTTGTTTATTTCCCATCATTATAACTTGGCGGTCCTATGAATGTGTCCAGCAAAACGCATTGCGTGTAATCCTTAGCTTTCTTTCCCCATGATCCCTATGGCTCTCTCTTCTGTGAACCGTTAGGTAAATATTTCCCCAAAACAATATGAAAAAATTCAGCTATGTTAAATCTAGGTCAGCAATCTTAATCAATTCTCCCCTTTGAACTTGCCTTGGGTTATACTTTTGTTTCTATTAACCCTTCAGAGCTGCCCTGTGAACTTCACGATCCAGTTAAAATAATATAAAGTTCAGCTTTGAATCGTCACTGTGCCTTGATCTGTGGAGGAGCTTCAAACTTAACCCTTTGCAAAACAGCCTCAGATATTCATCAAGTGTACACCTTGGGGATCCAATATCATTCGCAGGCACCGTCGCCAGTCAGGCGCTCTCAGTCAATAGGGAGCTAAGATTTTAATGATTGTGGTATGAAATCAGTACCCTGAGATACCCCTGAGACCCAAGGAAGCACACCAACAGGCTACTGTATTTTCTATGGGGCATTACATATGCTTTACTGGCGGTCTGGGAAAATGTTTTCTTTAAATTAGCCCTTCAGGGTGCTGCTGTTATTGCATTATTATCAAATTAGTGTTTTTTAATTAATACGTCATCTGAAATGTATGTGCAAGTAGGTCACAGTGGGGTGAGCGCAGAGAGCGTGTCCAGACTCTCAGGTTGCTCGGCCTGCTGTGCAATGCTTAGAGAGAGAGAGAGAGAGAGAGAAAGAAAAAAAAACTTCAGTGAGCACATCTGTGAATTATATTAGCTAATTGTGTGCACTTCTCCTTGCACTTAACACTTGAGTTGTCCTCCAAGCACAAGGAAGAAATTAAGAGCACTGCTGCCATGTTGTTCTATTAAATACGTGAAGAGAAAATACAATTACTAGTTAAGTGGTAACATACCACATGGGATTATGAGAGGCACAACATTTCAAGATTTCAGAGGGAGTTTATTCATTTTGCCATGCACATGCAGTTTTACCAGCAACACCACTGTAATATTCACATTTACATGCAAGCAGAGCACAGATAACAGCCATTTTTCTCCAAGTCCTATATGTCTCATTTTTGCAGTAAGCAGTTAACCTACAAAAGTATGGGCTTTCCTTAATGGAAAATGGCTGTTTTAGCATAATACTGAGTCCCCAGTCCAAGTGGAGCCTGCTCACCTTGGGTAGAGAAATCTTAACTGTACCTTTTTCATAACTACAGCTTGAATTTCAATACCAAACGGTCTGCTACAGGCAGACAGCTCAGCCTTTGCGTTCCATAACAATAAAACCACATGTTGAATCTGATTGTTATGGTAACATTTCCCAAATAATAAGATGAAGCAAAGGCAAGACTGGGTTATGTGTCAGGTACTGAGTTACACTTACATTGTTAAAAGCCCCCGCTGCTTTCACTGACTTGTGTTTCAGGGAAAAGGCGCTGTGAAAAAAAGTAAAGGCACTGGATACCAGCCAGAATTGCGAATACGTGCATTTTGTTTGAGAAACATTCGGACCGCTGTCACCGGTAGACATACACTTATCATTCTGTAACAAAATGTTACAGAATGGTTTCTGCCGTGCTCTAGTACCAGTGTCTTGTTCCTTCTGGTGGTCATATTTTCTATCACGTGCTAGTGATCCAACTTGAAGTTGAACATATACACAAGGTTACATCTACACCTAACCTAAACACTTCCCCTGCTAGCCTGTCAACCACCAGCCTTCAACGCCGACTTTTAAGCTCGGGTGGCACTCTAATCGTTCTGCTACTCGTCAGCAGATCCTCAGCTGTGCCTGGAATTAGCACTTCACCTCATCTGCCTGGGGTTGAGTATCTGCACCAGACACCACACAGAGGAAAGCATTATAGGTGGTGCTTAGAGTGCCTACCTTTCTGGCCTTTGGCAAGGATGTCTCGATTTGACTGAGGAGGACTTAGCCGACCTGTCAGGTTCCCACCCAGGTTTCGCCTCTCCGCTCTGATTGTGTGTGTGTGCATTTGTCCCTGAAAGCCCTGAGCCCTGTGTCTCTTTTCTGCCAAGAGATGGATGGCTGTTAAATACTGCGGTGCTTGGCATCTTTATACTTTTAAGGTTTTGGTCATAAATGTCACGGAATTATTGTTATGTAAGATGTCCAGAAGTTTGACGGTGTAGAGTTTTCATTCTTGGAGGGATTTGGATTTTGTAACATAAATCAAACAACAGAGAATGAGTTTACATCAAGGCTGAGAAATGCCTGGAGCTTCTACAACACAAAACGCTCCTTTGAAAGATAGAAAACAGTTGCTGCCTGGCACACAGCAAAGAGTGTTACATAATACAATTAAATACTGTTCTCTCTTTCTCTTCTTTGTCCCCTTGTCTTTTTCCCCATTTGCTGTCTCTCACACTCTTCTTTCTCACTTTCTCTCGAGCTGTCTTGCATCTCCCTTCATTCAGTCTCGTCTCCTTGATGTGCTTTGTTATCTGACGGTCTTTGGCTGTGAATAGATAATGACTGTGCAAGAGGTTTTGTTTACCATGGATACCAAAGGATTAGAGTGATTGCTACTGGTGCCAGTGTTGTAACAAGCCGGGGAAGCCTTCCACTGTGTATGGAGGTGCTGACAGTTGTCCTATACAAGATTAGAGAACTTGGATTATGGGACGTTTTTCTACACCTGGTGATGAGAGACTAGGAGAAAAGGCCGAGCGTCACAATGCCAAGACCCCGAGGAACAGGGCTGTCCCGGGTGAAAGTAAACCACAGCCTCCATGTTTGTTTTGAACATTGACTTGTTCATTTTTCAGAGTTGTGTTAGCTGTAGCCAATGATACGCAGTCTTAGTCGTGGAAACTACGTCACTTTTTTACCTTGCCCTTTCACCTTGGTATTCCCTGATGCCTGTGGCGGTCCACAGAGGAAGATGCCTCCATCTGAGCCCTCCTGTGGTCAAGGCCCAAGCCGGTGTTCAGTTTCACAGCGCGTCTCCTCTTGGCCCCAGCACAAATACACAACACCCTCTCCGATTGCATTTGATAATATTTATCCTCAATTATAATTCCACAGATATGGATTCTTGAGTGGAGTACAGTGGCAGCAGACAAAGCCGAGCGGCCTTGAGCCTCCAACTAGGTCTTGCTGAGGTGGGTTCCTGCATGAACCCCAGACAATTCATGTTCTCTTCAGCAGTGGGGCAAAATAAGCAATGTAGCCATTAAGAGCTCCGATACATTGGAGAAACACTTTGCTGTATATTTGTCCTTGTGTTGAGTGCAGGCATTGCTTTAGTGAAATGTGAAACCAGCTAGAATACACACATAGTGTCACACGTGAGGGGGGTGGTCGCAGTTTAAATAAATGAATCCAGCTTCTCATAATCCGCAGCCTCGTCCGCATTAACCCCCAAAACTAGGCAACGATAGAGATACGTGTTTTAATGACAGTTCAGTTGAACAGAACGCCATAAACCATGAAGTCGTAAATCGGGTCAAACACACATAAGGTATGAGAAACACGCATTAACGCAGAGACTCTCCTCAGTCTCAGCCATATTGAGATGATTAATAATAACCAGATGATTAATAATTTCCGGAATGCTTACAGAGGAGTGTTCAAAGGAGTTTGAGGGAAGAAGGGAATCTCAAAGTGGTGAAAATGAATCATTTGTGTTAAAGTGAAGAGGGGTTTAAGTTGAGCCTTAGTCAATAGTTTCCCAAGATCATCTGGCCAATGTTAACACACTGCAAGAATGTTATTTTTGGCCACTTGAGGTGAGAGTAAACAAAAAAACATTAAAGTTGTGTGCCGGAAAACCAAAACAATTAGCTGAAAGACAGCCCTCCGTACCTAAGGGGAACCTCAAAATCCAGTGATAATTCTTTGTGGGACCCCTTTCACATGCAGGTAATCATTTGATCTATTATTAATATTAAACTATTATTTGTAGCCAATATGAGGTTTAGCATTTTTAAGAAGAGCTAAATGTGCTACAGGAAAGTCAGTGACCCAAGATAATATAGTTAACTAGCAGCTCTTTACTACATTCCGGCAGGCTGACCTGTGACTATGAAAACTCATAACATTGCATGCATTTTGGATGAAAAAAATCCAATTTCTGTCGTACATAAAGAGCAATATTTAACTTGGCCAATCAGTAAGTATATACATATCCCTTTACCTATGGGCCTTATTGCATCAAACTGTGGCACCCCATATGTCTTGAGATCATCCGTCTCATTTCTGGTCTGCCAGCATCGAGTATAAGCTGGAGGTCTTATTGAGGATCAGCCTGTGATTTGTTGGTTGTCTTGGCTATTAGAGATGGCATCAGAGGATTGAGGATTTTCTTGCAGGGGAAGTAGATGGAAATAATGAGGGGAAGGAACTGCTGCCAACCCCTGCTTTTTTAACCTGCGCACACATAGAGAGATCTGTGTGTAATATTGTTGTTACTGGCAGGGCCTATTTTGGGCAAGTCAGCACTACCCTGTGATGCCCAGGAACGACATGCATGTCATTTCCTGCCAGGGGCAGTCATTTGGTTTCTACTGCTGCTTACTGGCAGCCCGCTCATGTTCTGTCTCTGATTTCCAAAATGAAACATGTATATTTTTCTTTTGTCGACAGCAGCAATATTTCCAAGCAAATGAAGTTCGAGAAAGTTTGGGGTTTTAGAAAACTTCAGTTTATAATGAAACATATGAAATGTCTGAATTGGACCATTTATAAATATGATCCTGAAGTGCTCGTGGCTTTGAAGAATTGCCTGTTTACTCTGCCTTGTAATGCCCCGTAGGTTGGATTTCCAAACTGTATACATAAAGCTTGCACAAACAATACAGACTAATTACAATGTATCTTGAGTTACATGATATTTAGCTGGTGATAACAGGAAGGTCACATGTAATTAAATGTTATTAATGAGTATACTGACTAAAATGAATGTTGTTTGAACGTTCAATATCTAAAGTAAATCAGCTCCACCTTTCTTTCCGAATGTGATTTGTAGAATTCACTGGCCTGATGGGGCCACTGTCTGCTTCAGTTCAACCATTAGAGACAGAAATATGGTTTATGTGCATTCTGATGCTCATTCTCGTGAGATCCATTCCTAGTTTCTACAACACATGGGGAAATCCTTTGATTGGAAATTAAGCTGTTAACAATTAGATGTTTGGAGTGAATTTAGTGATTCTAATTCCTAATGCCAAATTCAGTGATACAGCGTTTGATCGGCCATGTCACAACAAAGTAATTGAAAAAGATCAGAGGCAGAGTTTGAAACCCACAAACAATTTGAAAGCCTTGACTCATTCTGGCAATTTATTCCGCTTTGGTCTCAACCCATTATGAAAAAAACAAACCAAAGAGGACTGGCACAAAAAAAGGCAAGGCAAGGCTTGAAGTTTTTAAGAAGCAAGAGGTTCACCCTCACCGGGCCCCACAGCTGAGCATCAGTATTCCACAGCCATCAGAAAGTTGGCTTAGTTGATAGCACAGCCGGTGATGTGGGCTGTCGGCCAACAAAGGCCTAATGGCTGCATTACTGGCCACAAGCAGCTGGGCCCATCAACCAATAGACACAGTGAGGGTATATGGGTTCGCACTCTATGCACTTTATGATCATGCTGATGGAAGAGGCGAATTGGTGAAAGTATTAGTGGTACTCGCTGTGCTGTAACATTACGTGGCGTGAGAGGAGACATACGGAGACACTCGTAGCAGTGTGATACAGCGAACAGCCCTGAGATGTCAGAATACACTCAAACGGTTTTGAAAGGGGAGGAAGGATCATGCTATAGTCTCTTGACCTCAGGGTCTCAGGCTCAGCTGAGAGGTTCTGCCATGGATAACATTGATGAGCTCATGAAAACTGAAGATACCGTAGATAAAGTCTGAGCACGTATCATAAAGCGTCATACAGCGGCAACAAGGGTTGTGTAATTCTGCAACTTCGCCAATTTGCACTCCTCTAGATTTTCACGTTCCTAATTGGTTGCAACCAGCTATTATGTATTTGACAGACTAAGCTATAGCAACACACTCACAGTTAAATCACTTTAGCCGGAAGCAGACGGAAACGCAGGTCATATTGTAGTTTGTGTCTTCACGCCCCCTGACTAATTTAATGGACTTTTTATCAGTTGTGCCGGGGCTCCCTGCAAACTGTTCAAACTCCTTGAGGCGGAGAGGATGAGCAGCAGTGGAGGAGGCTCAGGTGATAACCTGAGATGGCCTCGCGCCCACGCAGATATCACACAACTGTCTCCTAACTGCGAGATAACCAAGGCCAGCAGGGCTTGTGGAAGGCAATTTATTGTTTAAGTGCTTGTTTAAGCAAAATGGGAAACTTCGAATGAGTATGAAACGGGGATTGGTTGTTGTGTGATTTACTCAAGCCCATGCACACAGGATAAAAACATTTGTTTACATCCAAGTGCACTTGTGGGGGCATTTTTTGTGCCTTTACTGTACCAATAACAAATATGGACTTTCTAAACTGATCATCATAACCAATGTTTATTTTGTAGATGTGGTCAATCGTGACATTGATGATTGATTTGGAGCAGTGTGTCAGTTCACACCACAATCTGCAGTTCACAAACAAAGAGCACTCTCTTGATTGCGCTTAATATAACCATACTTGTTTCCTTTCATGCCCTCACAATTTCCACATCTTAATTAACTAATGTTCAGATTTAAGTAGATCGGAAAACATTTACTTCAATGGAGGGCAAATTAACGACAAAGTAGACTAGGGCCCCCTTGTGGCTATTTGTCGATGGATGATGGACGTTAAAATATGCTAGATATTCTTGGATTTTATAAAAAAAAGATTGTCATAACAAAAAAAAATGTTTTTGTGAAAAGTAAATGCAATGTTTCTAGAGGTACTTAGAGGATAATTAGGTCTGAAAATTCGCAACACAATAATTATACCAGATACTGTAGTTCTCAGTTTATATCATATATTGGCCGTCAATGTTTCATGTACTGAAAATAGGTTTAAGATTCCTCAGGGAGGAGACAAGCAGTTTGTCATTATAAGGACATTTAGACTCATAGATCCTTTTCAATCCTCTGGGTCAAACTAAGGACTCAGCAGCTCTCTGAATCAGGCTTACTTTGTCAGACCTTGACATCGAACCAAAATCTGGTCAGCCATGTAAATCTCTGACATACCTTATGCAGACAATCTGAAGAATAACATTAATAAATCTGGTAAAGGGCAGGAGGGAAAGGAAGGCAGCCGCTTGGGGGGAAAAAAGTGAAACAAAAATCAAATAAGTATTTCATTTCCTTTTGAACTTGAAGTGGAGGAGCCTCGGCGTGCGCCTGCTTTACATCACAGTGTGATGACTTTACCACACAGCCTTCGTCCCCCTTTGGACTCATCCATCTGCAGGTATTTAGTGCAGATAAGCAGACAATGAGGGATCAGAGTTCATGCCAGAGAAGTGTTTAACATACTGTCTACCTCACTGCGGAGTCAGAGCTGCCATTTAATCCTCTGTCATGAGAAGACAGACAGAGAGAGACAGGGACTGTGTCATTTCTCATACTTAAAATATTTATGTTCACCATGGCCCTCTGTGCTGGAAAAGGATATTCTGTTGATCGGTTTCTACCTTGCAAACGTGTAAATCTGTCATTTGAATAAAGAACCATGAGATCTTAATATTTCAACAGAATGTTCCCATTTGGGACACTCGTCTGAGTTCAGAGGAGCCATCGGAGATTTATACCTATCCATACCTATACATCTTCTCTTTGCACTCCTTATGATCTTCATCCATGATAACAGACAATTTATTTCCACATTTCTTCACTGACAGGACCCATTCCTCCCAGCACATTAAATAAACCTCACAGCTCTGTTAAGTTTCTGGAATACATATCAAAACAAACAAAAGGTATATGTATGGCTCTGTTTTGTGTCTTTTTTCAAAGCTATTGAAGATATAAATAAACATACTTGTTTGAACGGTAAGAGATCTTCTGAATTTGTATTTTTGTAAACACCAATGCAGCAAATTTCTAATTTAAATCTCTGGGAAAAAAAAGAAATATGACACAAATGTATTTTTTTGTGTAAAAACCTTCTTTTTTTTGTACTGTTATTGTTTTGAGTCCTCTCATACTCAATCCAATACACCCCCCTCCACCCCCACACACACACACACCAAAACGAAAAATGATGAAAACTACATTGTAGAGCTGATGCAATAAAGGTAACTGCATGCCTTCTTTTAATACTCAAGGCAACAAATTAGACAAACAATACTTACTAGTTGTACTCTAGATACAAACAGCATAGTTCACACATTAAATTACACACAGGAAACACACGCACACACACACATACAGAAACACAAAACAGTAGTGATTTGTGTCATGTAGCGCACACACACTTTGTTATTCCCAACCGATGGCTCATATTCCAGTAAACCAGCTTCTATTAACAAACAAAAAAGACGTTTTCTCTTGTTTTTTCAGACCCTTTGTCCAGTAATCAGCAGAGATGTGGAAAGGTTGTTGATACTAATGCTGTACGGCAGAGCCTTCCGACGCGCTGCTGATGGACTGTTTGCTTGGACAGTTCTCCTGCGATTGAGAGGTGATGATGGCCAGAGGGAAGTTGTCAGTCAGAGTTGGCCGGTGCTGCCGGTGCTAACAGGTGTGAATGTGTCACCGTCTCCATGTATTTAGCTGAGCTGCCTGGAAATACACATGTTCAACAGCTGCAGGGAGAATGTGTTATATGTGTCTCCCAATGGTAGGGTGGTGGGATTACTCTGAGGGGAGGAAGCCCTGTATCCCTCCCCGTATTTTCGGTGAGTCTGTCAGCGCTGAAGCTCCTCAGGGTCTCAATATAGTGAACCAATATGTCAGCTAAATTCTGCTCCTGAAGGTGAGGATATTATATTGGTCCGGAGGTGACCAGAAAGCTATTGGAGGCTTGTGTCACCCTTCATGTCCCCTATAAAGTATGTCAGTAATATGTGACGGTGGCTGTGTTACTGGTTATTGGGAAAGCCAACTTGACTTCCTCCGGGTCAGCTACAAGGACCTCTGGGTTTTCAGCGGATTTTTGTAATATGGCTAAAACCTGTGGTTTTGGAATGGCCAGCCATATTATCTACTGCACTGGCTGAGCTCACAGAAGCAGCAATCTGAGTTTTATTATGTGCAGATTTTGGTCCGAGGCCTTTAGCTTGTTAATTTAACATCCAACGCAGTGCTATTTATCACTATAAATAGCTTTTAAGCTATATACAGCAGGCTAGCGGTCTGAATACAAAATAATGAAGCTACGTTTAAGAGGGAAGGTTAGATACATTTAAGACCCATTGAAACGGCTAATTTTTGCCATGTAGATTGTGTCCACTCTTTCCAAACACTCCATGCTGGAGTCAGATTGTGGTCTCATTCCACTGGATCTGTCACCAACATGGACACAGTAACACGTAGCATAGCATTTGCACTGCCTTTGCTGTGGAAACTGCCAGTGGTATATTGACAAAGCATCTCACCTAACCAGCGGTGTGCAGCATGACTCTGGATATCTGTCTAATTCCAAAACGTCGTCCTTCCTATTCATCACATATTCCTGAGGAATATAGACGGCGTCGGCAGATGATGGCCAGCCTGTTGTCACAGCATGGGACAGCATGAGGTAGTCTGTCCTCTGAGGCACTCCTCCCTGTGCTCTGCTTTATAGGGCTCGACAAGCAGCCAGTAATAGACAGTGTAACAGAATGACTCAGGTCTATTTTTTGCCTTTTCTGCTCATGTGTAAACCATTTTCATTTCTGCCCACGCATTACCGTTGGCACCCGCCAATTTTTGCTTCTTTGACGTCAATATAAGTTTTTTTCTTTGATACTATAAATGGCTCATTTGGTTTTTGCCAGGAATGTTGAAATTCCTACTTTATGCTCTGTCACATCCAGGCTAGCCAAGCTAGGACACACAAATCATATAGTTTTAGTTGTTTAAAATAAGTATGTTTGACAGAAGAAGCCATTTTTCTAGTTTTTAATATTGCATGGTAGATATATTTACTTTCTAAGCTCCTTAAATACTTCATCCTCCAATCCTTTCTCTACATCATCACTATTTGTTTTGTAACTATTGAATGAGACAGAGATACTTACACAGAAAAGCTCTTTTTGTGTATCTTAATTTTTTTATGGACCTTGAAATTCCAAAGGCATTCACTGACAAAGTATTCTGCTATTATCCCCCCAAACATCTGTTAAAGTTAACTTTGATGAAAGTATTGGCTGCACAGTTAGCCATTGTTATTTCTCTTAGCTTTGGAGAAAATAATGATCCGTGCAAAGCAAACGCTGCATGCCCAGCAAAAATGAATGGCATTGTTAAAGGCTCAATTAAACAGCTCACAGAAACAAAACAAATGCAGAGAACATAATGATTGGGAATTAACCTAGTTGAATTGTTCTTGTGAGAGGAATGTATGACAGTCAGAAAAAATGTAGGAAATTGAGCCTTGAGGCCAAACTGTAATACCACAACTTGTCTATAGTTCAATCTATAAGCTCAAAAAGCCAAACACTCACCTTTATCCTGCCTTCAAACCAATGGAAGAAATAATGCCTTTTTTTGTAATACACAAACACAAATGCAGCTCAAAGTGCTGAAAATGAGGAATAATATACATTGAAAGAACATTTAAAAGGACAATAAATCACATGTATGACTATGTAATCAGCATACATTTTCATGGCATTCTCAGGCATTGGTTCACAGGTTTTCTTCTGTTTTTTTAGGGGTGCGTAGAAAAATTTAATAAAATAAATTCTATAATCTTTATAAACAAACTCTTTGCACATAGTATGATTAATGGCCTTGTGTTGGACATTTTGGACATTTGAATAGAATCTACATGAAGCCCAGATGTGCCATTAAGTGTGCAAATGCATAAAACCATTTCTTATTATATTTTTCTCACTGAAAACAAAATGATAAAGTCTCTCTTTCCTTCCACAAAAGGTAGGATTTTAACTACGATTAAAAGTTGAGCCTCAGCTTTATTGCCTTGTAAAATTAAACGAAAAATGTAATTTGTCTCACCTGCAGTACCCTTGCCGATCAAGTGATGGCAATCTGGCTCCATTCAAACAGATACACTCACTCCGCTTGACAAGTTTTTAAATAGGCCTCTGTCCCAGCATGTTCAGTCCAGGAAAAGGAGAATTACAATAAGTTATTAAGATGTATTGACACCAGATGTGCCCTGCCCCTGTTCTTGAGATGGGGCAAAAAGGTTCAAGCACTAATTGGCTTTCTGACCGGCCAACATGGTTCATATGCAGTCAGTTGACACATGCACATATGAATGCATACATGTATGTATGCACACACTCATTTCTGTAGCCTCACGCTTGCAGGCTTCACTAATACACACTGTTTTCATAGAGTAGCCCTTGATAACGCGAACAACTGCAGAAAAGAACACGTATACAATTTATGCATGGAGTAAATACAGTGCATTTATACATTCAAGTTTTTACACGTGTGATAAATGACCGTCGGCAAATAAATGTGTGTCACTTTTTTCTCGGGAGTCCTGGCTACATTTACAAATAAACAAAAAGAGAAAATGATGATCATAAACACACAATCTATTTAGTGACAATTTTAGATCAGGAATAAGATTTTCTCCCATTTACATACACAGGTAAACTAAATATTAGAAACATCTGTCAATAATATGAAATCTTACACAACACTACTGCGAACTACAGCCTCAAGAAATGCTTACCTTGGTCTTTGCAGAGCTTTAAATTGAATTGCAGTACATAGTACAATTTTCTATATTCCTGGTCACTGATTGTTTTGTTGTTTTCACTGATTGAGTGCTGGTTGTTTGAGTATGTTTCCGGCCCCCCCATACACTCAGCTGTAAACCTTGGCTGTTTCAGTAACTTACGACGGTCAAAGGTTATCAGTCCTCTCTCTCAGATGATGTCACTGATAGCCTCTAACAGACTGAATGAGATCCCTTCGACATAAACAAAGGTCCCAGCCATGACACAGATTTAAATATTTCCCCAGACCACTTATGGAGCGTTCATTTTGCATAATGTCTACCAAGGTCATCCCTCAAACTGCAGTATGTGGCTTTGATCACCACTGATAATACACCTGTCAAAGTATCCTGTCACTGCTCAATTGCTTCTTCAAAGTGCCTGGCCTTCTACATCAAAACCCTTTATTGTTCAAGACCTGTAATTACGCTGCCGTTGCTAACTGCCAGAATAGTGGACACACACAGATAAACACTCTTAACTTACGGAACATCTTTAGTGCACTTTCGCATTGCTTATGTGTACAGCTGAACAGAGGCAGTTAAGGTGTTGCTGGTAAATAGAGCTAAACTGAACATGCTTTTTCTGCTTTTTCACACAAACCAGCACCTATACAAAAATGTTTTTTGTCCTTGTTTGTGCTTTTTATTTTGGGCAACAGATTCAAAGATTAGCTGACATTTTACACAAGAAAATTACATCACAAAAAAGTAGGCTGAGCTGTATGATTTACTTTAGCTGTAGGTAGAGACAAGCATTAAACATTGCACATTTACACCCTTCTGAAAGTATCACCAAAGGCTTTCATCTGATTCTAGCTCTTGTGGAGAAGAAAATAGTTAAACTACTGTTAGAATACAGTAGGATCTGCTCATGTGCATGTACGCAACGTTCAGGACACTCAGCAGGGCATCTTTTTATTGCTCGTAATATGGGTGAAAATCATTTGTTCAACAGTAGTTGAAAACCTCCTTAGCTTCTAGTGGGCAGGAGGGGGCTGAGACTTGGCCAGTGTTGAAACGGCAATGTGGGCCCAAGGTGCCATTAGTGGCTGTGGAGCAGCTGGAAGTGATTCCAAAAACATGGCGAGGAGGAGGCAGTTTAAAACCACATGGTTTCAACAGGTTTTTTCACACTGTTCTTGGCAATTTATAACTAATGGCTCCACGTAGCCTCGATGTGACTTTGTTTGTGTTTTACAGGAAAGACAATAGCGATGACCGAATTAAAGATGTGCAACCGTGGTTTAACGCAAAGCTCGGCATCATGGCTACTGTATTGTAGGTGTTAATGAGCTTAAGGAGAGTATATGATCCCACATGGAGAGTGAAGGAAGGCCATCTGCTTCCTGTCTCTGACCCAGAGAGAGTTTGTTTTGGGTGTCCAAAAGTGCTGCTTTGACTTAGTTGTAGATTTAGCACAAGCCAGATGTTTTTCTTTTTTTTCTTTTTGTTTTTACATGTAATGCTTGCATAAAACTAAAAAAACAAAACCCTGATCAATTTAGATATTGAGTGGTGACGAAACTAATGAAATCAACACACAAGATTTCCAGAAGCCAATATCAAATAGTTAAATCCAGACCGCTGGTTTTGGTGATGCATAAATACACCATAAACTTTTGCAGCCGGATGCAAGCAGACTTTCATCCAGCAAAAACAAAGTTTCTCTGATAGGATTCTTGTGCATAGTTTTACGGTATCAGTGGAAAGCACCTAAACACTCTTTCATTTCTATGCTTTTGTGCTTGGCTGTCTCATGCAGTAGACTAGGTAGACAGGGCAGTTTAAAAAGCCCACCTGAATAAACTTCCTGTGCTATCTGCTCTAATTATGGGATTATCTCTCAGGAATTCTTATGAGTACAGCATCACACAGAGATACACATACATGCACAAAGAAACGGGCACACACACACAC
This sequence comes from Ophiodon elongatus, assembly GCA_016806645.1. Taxonomy (NCBI): domain Eukaryota; kingdom Metazoa; phylum Chordata; class Actinopteri; order Perciformes; family Hexagrammidae; genus Ophiodon; species Ophiodon elongatus. The sequence goes on from JACSYO010002129.1 coordinate 1,505,647, forward strand.
ACACACACACACACACACACACACACACACACACACACACACTCACACACACACACACGCACACACTGTTTTGTTACTTTGGTACAGAATTTGCAACATGTTGTAACAGTAAGTAGGAAGTATGAAATAATAATAAAAGTTCTTAAATTACATATAAGTGTAATGAAGGTTTTTAAAATTAGAAGGCATCCGGGCTACTTAATTATGTTTTCATAATTTCTTATTCAAAAGAGCAACAAGTCTACAAAATACAGTCTGTTATTGAAAATAAGTTTAGACTCATCCTACTACTATGTACAACCTTTGAATGCACCCCAATCTGGTGGTCAAAACTAAATGACCATTATTCAGTGTTAAATTCACCGTATCTAATAGGCTCTGAGTTAGATTGAATTTATCAGATTTGCAAAGTTATTATCCAATCTAAAACAAGAATATTTTCCTCAGTTTGGCCTAACACACAAACAGGCTCTCCACTGTAGATTGCAATGAGGGCGGTGCAATGTCAAACTAATCATCTTGTTGTTTCCATCTCTTTGAAAATAAATGGTCCTAATAGCACATAAATGTAGCCTGTTTTCTTAATAGCTGAACTGGCCATTTCATCCACAGATCAGAGGATTTGTTCAGTATCTCCATGATGTCTATCTTGCATGTTTGCAGTCCATTTGCACAAGGTTACTGTGGTTAAAGATTCAGAGTTGTGCATTTAAAACATTGTTTTCTGTAACTTTAGAGCTCAAATTTTGCAAGCAACTGTGTCACTAACTATAACTATCAGATCTTAGATTCCAAATACTTCAGTGATTTCAACTCAGGCCATTAGGCCTTTAAATTCACTATGGTATTATCTCAACATATGCAAACATATGAAATCTATTGTTTTCGGGTCTGCATTAATAGTAGCAATTTTATAAATTGCTTGTAGCGGACAAGGGCCCACACATGAACATGCACAACACAAACACACACATCCATATACACATAGGTTTCTGGTTCATATATTTTAGTCCCAGGTCCACTGTGAACACTTATTTTCCTCTGAGTCTTTCAAGCATTAAAATGACTGTGAGGCATTACCTCAGGGGTGTCTCTCATGAGAGCTAAGAACCAACGAGCTTCTGTTGGAAAGCACTTAAAAAAAAAAACGTTTTGTATAATCAGTATTAAACAGCAGAAAAGATCCATTTGAAATTATTTAAAACCAGTTTTCTTTCAGGCCTTTATCTTAGTGAAGCTAAGTGTCTGATGACTGACCTGTTGCATCATCTTGAAGGATGCTTCTAGAGTAAAGCTAATCCTCAGAGGCTTCTGCTGTAACCAGACCGTATATTTCTCTCTCAGAAAAGCCCTGCTGATTTACATTTATGGACCATGGCAGCCTTATTATATACAGTCCCACTGCATCAGTAAAAATAACACTTCTCTAAATGTTCACATATGAAACAGAAAAGTACAGAAGATCTTATTGTAAAATACAAAAATGTAATTTTAAATTGTCAAATTAAGATGACCCTGATTGATACTTTTTCTGCACTGTATTTTTACAGCATTAGCCATTCAATCTGAATATGCTTATACTATTTTCCATTGCTTGAGCTGGATCTACAATTACTCTGCAAAAGTCAAATACATTTGTACTCACAGTAATTTACTGGAAATTAGTATTGTACTTATTTTGTCATATACGGGACCTGGATTTAAACGGTGATTTATTAATCAAAATAATACAAACTATTTTATTAAGCCCTGAGGCAACCATGATTACCAGATTCCTCTTAATACATAACAAATTGTACATTCTGTGATATGAATGTATTGTCCTCTGTGTTGGTTAGTAATCAAGTATAAAATATTTTGATAACTTTCCATGTTAAATCATATTTTCAATATAAAGGTTAAGCTTTTTCACTTTCAATTTCATCTTTTTAAATTCAATGTTATGTATTTTTAAAAGGACTATGCAGCTTCATATTTTGGAACTTATTAATGTTGATCTTGTGGTATTGGTTGAGGGAATAGTAATTATTACTGAGGGTTGGTAAAACTGAGGATTTAAGTTACTTTGTTCTACATTTATGCACTATACCGTCTGCCAGGAAATTAAGCACTGACAAACTTTAACCACTTGCAGAAATTGTGAACTTGTGATCCCGTTTTGCTTTCATGGCAGCAGTGTGTTTATAATGTACTACTTTCTTATTTTATTTTCTCTAGGACTCGGAGAAGAGCATTGTGCAATGTTGGCATGACCTATAGAGTCACAATTGCCACTTTTATGGGAAATATGCCAGAATTTCCTTCTAAGTCTACATCAGCTTCGGGGTCTGATGATGGAGGATGGGATCTGAAGTATTGCTTATGGGAGGGGAGGGGGACATGCGGGGTGGATTGGGGTGGGGGTGAGATGGAGTAGCCGTGTAAGACATGTGTCTGTCATGCTGGCAGTTTCCTGGCCTTGACTAGTGTCTCCACCACCTGGGGATGATGGGATATTTACAGAGCGTGTGGGGCGGATGGAGTGAGACCAGAGGGCGGCCAGGCACCCTGGCTCCTGCATCTCGCACGCATGTGCAAGAACTTCTGTATTTTTAACATGTGATGTGTTTGGGGGAGCGTACGAAAGTCCAAATATTTTCCTAACTGATTTTCTGTCAGCAGCTTTCTCCAAATTATGCATCTGATTCATTCTGTCATGGATGAAAAGGCCCTTTCAGTGTGAGTGCAGGCTTGTCCTGACCAACCTGAGCTTCAGAAGCTGAAGACTTCTTACTTTTAAAACTTTACTAATTATTATGTAAGACTTCGAGAGGATGATGATTTTTTTTTCAGCCCCGGCTGGGTTTTTTCCCAGTTGCATTTAATGCCCAATTAATTAATCATCAATCAGTTGACTGAAGTCGTTGAGCCCACTTTTTCTGGCATTCATGCAGTTTGCTGATTGTTGAACACACACCAAGCCCCATTCATTTACTGCCAGCAATGCTTTATGCATTTCATTGTTGTTGCTAGGCAGATCTGAAATATTTTAACATTGATTTATGAAGCCACATGAAAAATCTCCTTAAGCGATGTGTAGGCTGTAAAAATGACAATCGCAGAAAAGTGCTTTATGGGTGTGTGAAGGGCAAGAGCCAGGCAGGGAGATGTATTTCACTTTAATTTCCTCCACAGACGGCCCCTGCTGCCCCGGCAAGGCACACTCAAGGATGTTATTGCTCTACTTTCACAGTCTGATACTGTACATGATAAGAAAAATAGTCTCTTGGCAGAGAGGGTACAGTGTAGGAATTTTATGAGCTGCTGAAATGGGTGCTTTAACAGATATCTTAACTTGTAACATTATATCTCAGAAAGTGCTTGTGTTTATTATATACTACTGATATGGTAAATACAATTATTCAAAATATAGTTTTCCTTGAAAAACTACAAGATTTTTGAGGGTAAGATTTAAATATGTAAAAATAGGTTTTAAAAATATGTTTGACCTTAACATGCACTCAATGCATGTTTTCGTCTTTGCTCACAGGAATCTCACGGGATGTCCTTGCAGGCCACTGATGTTTAGGGTCTCTGTGTGATTTGACAATTAATGATGCCTTCAGCTGCCTACATTCCTCTGTTAGAGGAGAATATGAGGGGTCACAGCCTCGTGTCTCCTCCATGGATGACTTAACCTTCAATTTACACAACAGGCCAACCTTTCAGCCTATACAGGAAGGCAGGTTTGATTTTTTTATGGAGTTGCAATGATGATTAGCTCTACAAAATATCATAATATTTTCAAATGATATGGATATCAGTCTTCCAAGCAATTATAATTTTTCCTATTCCAAGATTTGCTGAATAGATGTATAAATAAGCTGAGCCTGTGATGTATTTTTTATTTAAATCAAGTTTACACACTTTACAAGCTCTTCTTGAACTGGCACAATGGCTGCATTCACACTTGGTCGCTCCAATTTCTCACCAAGTTGTTCCCAAGTAAAAGTAAACAAACAATATATTGTGTTTCCCCCTGAGAAAAACTTTACAAGTGTTAGTAACGGAGTCTGTTGAGCTAACCTGGAAATCTGGTTTTAAAAAAAAATAAAAAATAGGTGTAACTATATGCTGGGAAAATGATCACATCTGCTGTCGTTAACTTCAACACAGAGATACTAGTTGTGCCACTGGTTTAATGTGAGGGCACGCATGTTGCCAGCCGTCCAGGATTATTTGTCGGGACACTGAGTAGGGAGTGAATGTAGCAATTAACGCCTGGTGTAGTGGTGTTGTCAATGTTATGAGGTGAGTGACATGAGGCAGACCATGACTATAACAGGTGGAAGCAAAGGTCAGGAGGGAGCAGGTTTCTGGAAGAGGCCATTATCAAACATGTGGAGTGGGAAAGGAAATTTAATTTCCTCACTGGCCACTGTTAAACTCATACTTGCTACCTACACAGTAGCCCAAAATTACCAGTCTATCGGCTCAACTTTGGGGATGATGGAGCTCCACCAATGCTTATTGTAACACTCTTGCAGTGAGTATTTTTTGTGGCTTCTGTTGCAGTTACCCCTTTACAAAAACGCAGTTAAGGCCTTTTTAACCACTATGTATTGACCAGCTTGTAGTACACATGGTTGTTTCTCCAGTTTCTTTCACGAATATAACCTAGGTCAGAGAAGTCTAAAATGTCGGATTGGTCTTCACGGTTCTCTAGAGACCTGTATGGCTCTTTTGTCCAGTATGTAAGCTGAAGTCCTGCCCCGCGTGTCTAGACAGAGGAAAAGGGAGAAATATCCGCCAGCATGTGCTGTAAAAGGACTCATTCTGAGGGGAGGGAGTTTAATTACTTTTTCCTTCCTGATAACCTCTTATTAACTCTGACATTTACTCTCCCTTGCCAAAAATTTAAATAGAAGGCATACAGTTAATTCTTCATTTCGTTGGAAAACAAAACAATTGTGGGAAAAGTTTGATTAATGCACTCGCCATTTGTTGACATGCCGCAGCACCGTTGGTCACCAAATGTGACTAAGCTCACTTAGTTGGAACGGGAGACAGCAAATGTGTCATCTAAACTTAGTGGCTTGCAAAATGACATAAAATGAAGAGCCTCGTTGAAACCTGACTGCTTTCTGGCCAATACAAATACTATGTTACTATTTTAGCCGATTGAACATTTCCAACGTTTTCAAGAGCGAACGGTAGCTCTACATTTCCTCTCCATTTCGAGAATGAACAAAATGAATGCATCAGTAGTGCAGTCAGATATAACTGCCAAGCGAGACTGCATTTGTTCTAAAAGAGAGCGAAGAGAGAGCGCTAAAGCAAAAAGTGAAAGTATTACTTGTTAATACTCTGTGGATCCTGGAGCGAAGTCGTCTCATTGTGTGGGCTCTGGATATTTAACGACCACAAATTGAATCTGAAAATAAGAATCACAAATCATAGCTGATACAGTAAATTCAGAACTAATGTGATCTGAATGTATGAGTGCTTTCTTCACAGCTCGCTCAGCCAACCTAGACAGATCCGCTTTCAGTCATTACAGCATTTTAGATGACTGACAGACTGAACAGACCTTGTCCTGCCTCCTCCCTCCGTTTCACTGGCTACTGAGCATCTCCTGTCACCAGGCATCGCAGTGCAAAACCACCGGCTCAGCCGACGCGTCATGACTGGCAGCGGAGAAAAAATAAACAGCCCTGGATTATGATAATTGGTTGGTTAGCTCCAGCTCGAGTGCAGCACTGAAGACATGCTCAATTAATCAACTGTTCTGCTGAAACCTTTTATAACGGGTACAACAATAACCTTTTAACAGATGGGAATCATTTTCGTTAATTAAAAACAGAAATAAATACGGCCTTATGACAACAAAACCACTCTGGTTGTTACACACACTTCAGCCATCCCCTCAAGATTTTTCTAGCTAAGCCAGGGGTAATCAAGTCAATTGCAGCCAGTGTCTTTTTTATGACCTTGTGCCTGTTATCTTAATTGGACCTTAAATCTTATGGCCCTACCTTTAAACATACTGAGACATACAACAGACAGGGAATACAAGTTCTGGGGAAAAAATAGTTTGACAAAGTGTGATATTAGGGCTATACACTGTTTAAGAATCAATTTGGTACTAATTCAACAGTGATCAGATGTGTGGTGAAGACTTAAAAAATGAATTATATTTAATTTTTGGAAATCCAACTGCATTGACATTATACATAGTAGCCTAACTACCAGTACAACCAAATGTAGTTGAACACATACAACCAGATAATTCAAAGAAAATTGCACAATTAAGGATAATTCTCTCAGCACTTAGAGAAAGTCATGTCTTATAAATACAATACTTGTTTGCAGCATATTTTGCTCAGTTTGTTTGTACTAACCTTCACTCCCAGGGCGGAGCTGTTGGCACTGAACCATACTGAACTTACCTGCACATTCAAACAATGATCTGACTATGTCTAAAAGCCTTAGGAGCGGGATTAGTAGGCTACTAGCAACTCTTTCACATTTACCAGTCAGAAGACGTGGATCTTCAGTGTGCAGCCTCGAATAAAGATGGCCGGGGAAAGAACCTTCTGGCCCAATCCAGATGAATTGTAGCCTACCTGCAAAACTAATGACATTCCTGTCAGCCTCAGCTGTACTTTGTGTTTAGCGCTGTTTAGCAAATGTAAACATGCCAACACACTAAACTATGGTGAACATGGTAAACATGCCAGCTGAACATTGCTAAGTATTGTCACTGTGAGCCAGTTAGCATGCTGTGCTTATGTACAGTACAACCTCACACCGCCAGTATGGCTGTAGACTGACTCTTAATCTGGCTATATTTAGTATTCATTCATTCATAGTTTATTCACTGAAAGAGCTCTTCCAAAGCTGTCTTGGCTGTGTATGCATGAACTTGTGCATTCCAGCAGAGATGCGAAAACAATCTTTCCAGGTCTGTGACGACTGGTCACCAAAGCCGCCATCCACAAACTCTCTGCCCACCAGCAGACAGGACTGGTCAGTTTGAAGTCGCAGGCACATGTTGATAGCAGTTGCTCCCTCTGTCTGGGTGTCATATATCACTTTACTTTTCTGTCTCACACACACACACTCACCCTCTTTATTTTTCTTTTAATTCTCTCTCCTCCTCTCTCAATCAACCACTCTCCCTCTCTGTGGTCCAATAAAAAAGAAAAAGCCACTGTGACACTGAAACCACACTCAGTCAGACAGACTGTAGAGCTGGTTTGAAAGAGCCTCTCACACTGAGTCTATTTCTCTATAGAGTGACCTGGACTGCTGGCGCTTGGCTAGTTTAGAGCGGACTTTGGGAGGAGACAGACTGTAATCTCACCCATAATCCATTTTAATCAACAATAATACACTACCTCCAGTCCCGGGGCGAGGCCACAGAGCCTTTCTGAGCCCCAGATTTACATCTCAGTGAGGCAACGCTGAAATATGGCTTTGATTTATTCAGGTTTTATTTGGCACAAATTGTCTGAGTTACAGATCACATATCTCAGCCCTTTTCCCCCAGGCGTTAATAGAAAGTGCTTGAGTTGTGCTTAATTGCAAAAGAAGCATTTCACCCTTTGTCGTCTGCTAGTTTCTTCAGTGGCCCCTTGACTATTTAAAATATGACATTTAAGAAATAAATTACTTTTGAGAACTTAAACAGTCTTAGACTAACTTTAAACTTCAACTAACAGGTATTAAGGACTTTGGGGAAACATGGAGATCTGAATGATATTTCATGGAAACTTTAAGTTGTCCCAGGTAGATTCATGCTGTATGAACATACTTCAAAATTCCCATTCGTTTGAATCTAAATTATTATTATCATAATTTTACAGTAATTTGGAAGATTGCCTATTAGAGAAAAAAAAGACTTCTTTCCTTGTGTTATAATCTCGATGTCAGATTAGATCAACAAAATATGATTTATAGTGGTGTCAAAGGCTCCTTCACGTGAGTAACAATCTGTGAATGAATTCAATTACAGTTTGTGAATTATTTTAAATCAACTGTCCAAATCTTATATTTCTTCTTAAATCTTGTATCAACTTAAAGAAAGAAAAAAGTAAGTCATTGATTATAGAGAATGTGAACATTTATGTCTTCTGCATTTGTTCTTCACCCCATCAATGCTTCATCAGGCCCAAATCATTCAATATTTACAGATTGTTGCTCAATCAGATAATACTAACTTTGGTAAGACATTTTTCATTTACACTTCTTGTCACAATTGGAGGTCACCTTGAGATGTAGTTGAGGCAGCAAGTGGACCTTTTAGATTGTTTTCACACAGATCTCTATAAATCGAAACCAAATAGAAGATTACAAGTCCTCACCCTCTTTACCATGACAGCCGCACTGTATTTTTTGACCAGACACAGCATGACTCTCTCAACAGTACACAGAGTTAATTACACTTGCTGAAGTTGTATCCTTCCCCATTACACCCATATTACTGGTCTCATCCAACCCTGACAAGCTGCTTCTTTGTTCGGCAAGGCTCCTCCAAGTGACAGGATGTGTAAATATCACTTGGTTGATTGGATGCGATAAGTCTTGCACGCTGCCGATTTTCTTTTCCTCGTGTATTCAGTCCCAGTGTCCACCAGAAAGCTCTGCATCCAAATCTCTCGGCTGGCTCTGAATCGACTTCTTTGTCCGTCCCTGCAGATCCAAATCATCAAGGCCAACGCTGTGCCCTTGTGCTCTGTCGCCATGGGAACGGGGACTGCGGCTGCCAGTAGTTTGCTGTTTGCTTTGGCTGGAAATCAAAGCGCGCGTGGAGGTGGGGATGAATGGGGTAGAGTGGGAGGTGATGTGGCTTGACGTGGGATGGTGGAGGTGATAGAGCGTCTTGAGGTACACCGTGGCTTTGTCCCCCTAAACAGGAAGCCACAGTACACTGGTCCTCCCTAAGGAAAGATATCAGGTTTTCCTGACCACCTCTGCCTTGTCATCAACCCAACATGCTCCTCCTGATCCTGACAAGATCTGCGTGTGTCACAACCTACAACATGACCCCACCTCCTGAAAACCCTACCATACCCCCTCACTCAATTTGTTTACTTTAGCGCACATGGCTGGAATCCTTGAAAACAGATACAACGTGCTGCTCTAAATGGGACAATATCAACCGCCTCCCAAAAAATCAATAAAGCTGCTGTTCACAGCCTATAGGCTCAGCAGGTCGTGTTACATGACTGTAGCATGATTCTGTTGCGAGCGACAGGTACGTTTTTGTTATCCTCAAGAAGGGTAATCACTCTTGAAGCAACTGAAAGCAAACAGGCTATTAAATACCAGAAAACCACACTGTTGCTGTTTCATTCCCCACAGAATCACCCGTAGACGTTTTTTTTTTTTTTTTTTACAGAAGACAGATCATTTATGTGCCAATTCATCAGGTACTGAATTTGAATTTATCGCCAGCTCCGTTGTACAAATAAAGTTATCTTGGTTTGTAATTTTTGTGGGCGCAATTTCATATTCGATGGACAAGGCCATTTATCACTGTCAGAGCCACGACTCACTTAAAGCCCCTTCACCAAAAGAAATCCTTGTTTTGACAGGCGTTCTGCAGGCAGACACAGTTGAAGCTGGGACAGGCGCTGTAGGGGGTCTTCTGGCTTACAAGGTTCTGACCTCCCCGGGCCTTCTCACATTCAGGTGTAAAACCCCTCTAGCGGCACAGCCAAGCTAACATTGCTTGGGACTTGCAGCGCCACAGTGTCTGCTGTAGCCCCCGAGCCTTCCCGCCTGCAACTAAAATAGAAGCAACCTCACACCAAGACATGGCTTCACAGTTAGCATATAAAAATCTGAATATTCAAAGGGATTGCAGCACATCCATCATTTTTTTTTCATACTGAATCAAAACCTGATTTGGCTTTTTCCGCAGTAGCATATTGGGCAAACTCGGTTAGATTATTTGTATTCTAAATGTCCATAACCTCGTTCTTCTCTTTTCTTTTGATGCTTTAATTCTGTAGGTGAAGGATCACACAGATGCCACAGTAGAAAAGTTACAGGAGATTAAGTTGTTATAGTCTTATGTAGCAAAAAACATAGTCCACTTAGCTTTTCAAATTTTCTTTTTTTCACATGTTGTAAAACTGTGGAGGTTTTCTATCGGGTACAGGTGGAGCCCAATATCTCAGATGATCAACAGATGATTCCCCATGCCATTCACCTCTGTTTCCTGTTCAGCAGCACAGCGGATATCAAAACCACACATGTTCCTTCAGTGCTCTAGATTCCCTGTCTCGGAATGGCCCCCTGAGGGTCAAACCTCAGGTTCTTCCTCCTCTTCCTGCTATTTGCAGGTCAAAGGCGACGACCTGCCGGCGAGGCAGTTCCCAGCACAACTCCACCGGATTCACACTGGAAACCTATGAAGGAAGTGCAGTGGCAGTGGCTTTTCTGCATTGGAAGACGCCAAACCAGATATAATCTTGTGAAGGCTAATTGTTGCAAAGGCGGTTGTGTTTACTAAAACAAGCCAAGACACAAGCAGATAATTTATTACCATCAATGGCCCCAGGAGAAACTAAGCAGATGTAACTGAAAAAGAGGCCAGATGGGAGGGAAGATAGCAAGATCTGTGTCATTGGGCCTTATGAGAAGTTACAGCATGCAATAGAAAGGATAGAGCACATGATTGAAGTCTTGACGATATACGGTATGCTTCGAGTACAACACATTTTCTGAAAATGACTTGAATAGATTGTTTGACAGATGAAATCAATCCGAAATAACCTCCCCCTAGAATATTATGAATAAGGAGAATTTGACTGGATCTCAGAGCATTTTTCTTGGGCCTCATTAGTGTCATGACTGATTTCCCCTCCAATATTGAGTCCGGGTCTCCTTGAGGGACCCCTGTACCATGGAAGCGGATCTGTCGACTGGAGTGATGATGATGGGAGCCTTTTGACACGTGTACTTTTACAGTGAGAGGGCATGCATAATGCATGTGGCTTTAACCAAACATCCAGCGCCCGACTCTACTAAAGTGTTATCTGGTGTGAGACTTGGGCTCTCTTCCTGAGTGGGATGGTGTATCAAATTCCTGGAGGCCCTGCTTCCTCCAGTGTACACATGTAAATACTCACAGGCTGCAAGCATATGCGCACAAACACACACGCACACACATGCATGTAGGAAAACACATATATCCAAGCATACATCTCCCAGCTGATTAAGCACTAGATGTTGTGTTGCAATATCCACATTCTGTGTTTAATTGAGGGAGAAATGATCTTGGATTCACAAAGGATTAATGCAGGACAAGTGGTTTTCTACATGAGCAAAAGTGGCAAAGGTCACTTGTAAAAAGTTATTTCCATTGGGTATTAGGGCCTTGTCAAGCAAACCAACTCTCCTGACAGACATCAGCTGATATGGAGGATGTATTATCATTTTTTATTGTCAAAGAACACCATACTTAATCTCTCCTTAGATGCTAACTAAAATGATGTTCAAAAAGAGATTTAGAGCCACACTAGCTTCTTCCCTCTGGCCATCACACAGTCTGGCCTCTCCCCCGAGACCCAGTGGAGGCTGCGTGGGCTAACTCCAAGACATCTGGCATGATAGTATGTCTGCACTGTCAGGTCAGGTTTGCAGACAATAACACACAGAGATACAAGCTTATGAATGAATGTTTTCAGTGAAATTGTGTTGTCATTTACCATGAAAATGTTTACAATACAAGGATCCCATAAAAAGAGGAGCAGACAGCATTGACATGTTATGTAATAGCTCAGGCAGCTGGAGGCATTTGGTAAATGCAATAACGAGTGGCAACGTTTTAATGATGCTTCCCAAGCCCCAAGTTTGCTTTGCATTTCATATTCACACAGCATGCCAGAGAAAGCGTGTACGCGAGTGTGAGTGGGGAGATTTTGGAAGGTCTTTTTTTAGTCAGTCTTTTTCTTCAAGCTATGGACTTCATTCATTACTATTGTGCGAAGAGGTGAGATGGAAGAAGGATTTTAACACCATCAGTTCACACAGGGACAGTATTATTTCCAAGAGTTCTCTTCCTCTTTAACTTGATCAGGCAACTTAATGTCAACACTACCATCAACCTTAATCAAGATGAAATATTGTTGAAGTGTTGATTGCATAGGTTTGAAGAGCTATATCAAACTGAAGGTCCGTCATCAGGGCCTCTTATGAGTCCAGGTTAGCCCCACAGCCATCCTGATTACCAGAATGTTCTAAGCTTCAGCTGAAAGGGAATTGTTCCCAAGGTGCCTTCTAGGGCCCATTTAACCAACCGTCTTTTACGCTCTATGTGCATTATATGGACGCTTTGTGGTTTCAGCCGACTGTGGGCCTTCCCTGAAAATGAACCTCTCACTGCGAGGAGCCAACTTATATCTGTGTGTTTACATCTGTCAAGAAAAGGCCAGACTCAGCGGCGTGACTGAGGCTCTGCTGCTGATGTAAAAGTTTGATACCTCTCTGAAGCGTGGAAGTACCCTCCAGCTAGCTTGCTCCGATACGGTCCAGGGGTGTGGGGATCTGAAGATTGTTCAAGTGTACCCATGGTGTCAAAAGTAAGCTTTTTGGCAAACAAAATTTCTGCAGCTTAATGATCTCTAAAAAACAGTTAAAACCACAATATATGCTGTAGTGATGTGTTAATGGGACCAGAAGGCAGGATTTTCTCATGCTGTTATTTCTTGGTTAGAGGTGTTATGTCTGACAATATTTTTCTTTATTCTGGGCTCTTTCAATTGGTCCTTTTCAATCATGTAGAAAACCTGAACGTTCTATGCAGACACTCTTGGTTCTTGGTCCGTATAGTTTCTAACCCCACATCTAGTCTGTAATAGACCCCATTCATGAAATATTACCAGACAAATAACATTAGAGCTTATTTGTATCTAAGTGAATCATGATTTCCATTTTATTTCAGTAGATGATTATTTACGATTTACGAATTACTCTTCAGAGTTTTATTGAAAATGTGTAGTGGAGGTATTCTGCATATTAATTTGGCTTTAAAAGTCTGCTTATCTTATGTTTAATTGATGCAGAACCCCATGGAAACCAAATCTAATGGTAATAACAAATTATTAGCTATTGCAACCTAGCAAGTTAATGGGAAGGACAGACAGAAATCATTAAACACATTGTTTAACATTTTTCTTGTCAACTATTCACATTAGGGGGTTAGGAGGTTAGGGGCACCAATGCTGGCCTCATCCAGCGTTGTGTAACACAGTAAGTGTGGCAGGTTGTAAGTGTGTGAAGTGCCGGGCTGGGACAACTTCCCCTCTCATTTACAGTAGGTTGTGTGAGAATATGCAGAGCGCAGGTCCAGGCCTACAGCTGCTTATTTATTATGGAGCAGTCGCAGCAAGCAGACAGGAGCGAGAGCAGCAGCCAGGAGGGGTCCTCCAGGGCCCTGGCCCAGGGGCCAATACAGTGTCTGACAAAAGCATAAACATAGGGGACCTCCAAACCCACAGGGCTGCACCACTGCCAAACACTGCCCACCATACTCACCGCCACCCTCACATTCACCACCGTTTCAAAAACCTCACTTTCCCAGCAACAGTTTGTTTTAGAAACGAGCATTTTGGGCAGCAGGAACCTGACACTGCTTATGTTATGATTTTGTAGTCATGTACTAATTACTGTAAGCATAACAGGAACTGTGCAGTATTGGCCATGATGAAACACTGAGGACGATGGACAGAAAAGAGGTCCAGTCATGTGTGAGCGTGTTCATTCAGGCCTTACCTGTCAGCAACAGACTCGGTTGAAACATATACACTAGTCATTCCAGTGTTCAGTAGAATGTGCATATACACTGTACTGTACCTCTCAAATTCATGTTTTGACTTTGGACAGTGACATTTCAATAACATCTGACCTCACTGAATTCACTTAAATTGAATGGATGCAACAATCTGAGCAGGTCTCTGGAGCTGTTTACACCGATACGATAGCAGTCCCATTGAGGCAGGCTGTGAGGACGTTGGGTGTCTTATCACTCTAAATTGTTCCTATGCCTGTCACTGGTGCAGCCTGTACAGCGAGGTGCGTGGGTGGACAGACCGAGGCCTGCAACTTCTCTTTATTTAGTGCACTTGGTGTGTTTGGCCCTGCATTAGCTCAGACAGAATTTCAACACCATGGAGCCCGTCTCTGCTGCAGTCAGGCCAGCAGCTTCCACCCCCTCCCTCCTTTACCACTTCCGGAAAAAGAAAGAGAGATGTCTCAGCTGGACTCACATCAAAGGAAAGAGGAAAAGAGAAGCGGAAGAGCTCTGACGTGCCTCAAACTCTTGTGGAATTACTTCAAAGACAGACCTGCAAAGATAGCTGCAAAAGGCAACCCCTTTGCTCAAGTCATTGTAATTCTCTACCTCTAAGTTTCTCAAAAACACAGAGCATCTTAAAGCCATTTGCCTTCATCTGTATTTGACTACAGCGCTGTTGTGTCTTTCTTCACAAGCATGAACAGACTTTATCTATTTTAACATTTCGATGTTGAGTCATTGCCCACTTTAGATGGCGTGTTAACTGTTAAGGTGGACTGGACTCTTTCATTCTAAAGCCCCATGAGGAATTCGACTGGTAAAAATGAGCCAAAAAGTGGTTCGAAGTTTAAGTAAAAAAGTATTTACTTTGAATGAAAACAATTGCACACTGAACACAACAAAACCTAACGTTATATGTCCCATGGGAGTCCTCCGAAACTGCGCCGTTGCACGCTGGAATCGGAAGCCCCGTCACGTCGGCACGTGAGCGTTTTATACTTCTCTGAAGTCGTCGTGCGCGCTGCGCCCGTCCTCGTGCACGCTGCGCACGCCCGTCCTCGTGCACGCGTCGTCTCCCCTCGTCGGCTCCCCTCGTCGGGTCCGTTCTCCGTCTAACGTACGCGCATTTTTAGTGCGTCATCCTGCTGCGACCATTCGCCGTTGCACTTCCGGTTCGCAAGATTCTCCCGCGATTGCGCAATAGTCCATAATTAACTGCTTTATCTGATTCATACACACATAGTCTAAACATACGGTAATTATGAAATGGTTATAAAATAATGTAATTATGAAATAGTTTAAACATACTGTAATTATAAAATAGTTATAAAATAATGGCATAAAACAGTTTGCTTTAGGAGCTTCTTCTATTCAGCTTTAACATAAGTCTCAGGTGCCCAGCCTCAAGATGTTTCATTGTTAAAATGACAAAGGAAAACATTACAGCATTGCAGTCATCTCATTGGTTCTTTGTTGTCAGCCAGGTCCAGAGAATAGATGTATTGAAAAGTACAAAAAATGTAAAGTGCGTACTTACAACAATACATTTTCTTGCTATTTAATTCATTTGAATGGTTAAAAACCAATACATGTCAATACAGAACACACCATACTAAATAGAAGATCCCACAAAATATACATGACATTTCTGCACTCTCGATCTTTACAGTTGCGTCATATGTTTGGACGTTTGTATTATTCCTCCCCTACTCTGGTGGCCTGGTCACGCTCTAACAATGAGGGCCGACTGACTCCAAGACACACAAACGTATGTGTTGGAATGCGTCTCATGTTGTGGAGGGTTTCCTACGGTGGGCTAGCAGGCCGAGAGGTGTCACAGTATTTAATTACGTACAGCTTACAACTTCTGTCTGCCTACGGGCGCATGAATATGAGCTTTTGTTTGCATAACTTTAATTAGCCCTTAATTAATATTGTCATCTCAAGAACAGGCCTCAAATCAGGCTGGCAAATTTAGGCGACAGTGTGTGTGGAATGCGGCTCCATTTTCAAGACAAACTGAAGTGAGAGACAGCGGACAGAGAGGGAGAAATCCTCTCATTATGAAAACAGAATGAAATAGATCCCGGCCTCAAGCATGGTATTGCAAACATGACAAGACAACATCTATTTTTGTTGGGCCTCCAGGCTCAGCCTCCAGACAAAATTATGTTTTATTAAGGAACTAATATTTCCTCCTCGGTGGTGTTCAAGATGGAAAGAGGTTTTGTATATCAGAAACTGAAACCGTTACTTGTTGAAATTGAGAGTTACCTTGGTGATGGCCTTGTCTTTGTCATTATAGAATTTACTGAAAACCGAAACCATGTCCCACAGAGGGAAATCACTATTTGCTCGTTGGAGAAATCATACTGCACCCTTGCTCCTTTGCAATTATCCCATCCCAAATTGAAAGGATAGAAAATGTATATATGCATAGAATGCTGGAGCAACAGTGGGAAAGAAAGACAATGTAAATTCCAGTAAATGTCAATTGTGTAAATAACTCATGTGCTTGATTTTGGGTCGATGGGGTCTCAATGCTACCTCGCATTCTCATTTCCAGACACACAAAACCAGAAGTAGTCTCCAGGGCTGAGTGAACACCACATGAAGGCTGTCTTTGTCCTCTGTGGCTGTGGTACCGTAGCTTGCTAACACTGCAGCCCTGGCCTGCGAACAGCAGTGTGTCACCCAGGAGGTGTTGGCCCAAACGTGCCGGTGACTCTGACATCAGCCTCTTTTTTTTATCACCATGTTTGTATTTTCATATGTGCTTACGTGCACATGCCTCTTTGTTTGTGTTGACTGGTTTGGGTCTTGTTTGGCTCTGTGTGCGTGTGTACTTCTGTGGAAGCATGGGAGTCACTCAAAGGTTTGCCTTGCTCTTAGCTCACTTCAGAAAGGTAAGGTGGTATTGTATTTATGAAGCAGGCATGACATTCTCTGTCACTGACACTCTCCCTTATAAACAGACTCCAGAGAAGGCCACCTCCTATAATTATTCGCTCACTTGACCCTGAGTGAACAGAGAAGTTGCTTTTTCCATGCCAAACGGTTTGCATTTGCATGAACACAAGCATGTAGACATGGAGATTTGGGGATGTGAATGCCAAATTGTGGCTCTCACACACTACTTTATGCATACTAACACACACAAACAAGCTCACCGTACTTGCTGGTAGAATCATTATTTCCTAAGGTGTATGTTGTCTTAGTGTTTTTACTGCTTCAGTCCTGCCAGTGTCATGCTTCTATAAAGCTGTCAGTGTCAGTGTAGGCCCCTGCAAGTCTACTGGTTTAAATCCCTCTAAAGGCAACAGTCTTGTGTTTCTGTCGACCTGTTTCTCAGCTCAGGTGAACTGCCACCTTGCTGGATCACCAAAGTGCTGTTGGTCCATTAGCACCATGTTTCTCTGTAGTCTAACCTATTTTAACTCACGCAAGCCTACAGCTTATATAATATGATTATTGTACATTTTTTGTCTAGAAGTAACACAAAGCTTCAAAGAAGATTGTTTGCTAAAAGTATAAATTAACATATCCACCTAATGTCAGCAGGTATCTTAAATTATTTACCTTGTTTTGGAGCTTGTAATAGTCGCAGACTGTGCCGCATTCTATCGCCCATGTCTCAGTTTGGCATGTAGACATAAGGCTGGTGGGAACCACTTTTTCCAGAAGTCACATGACATGTTTCCAGTCTATTGGCAATGCCAAACCAAATGGCCAACCTGCATACACTCTATACAGTACATGCAGCTGGTTTTATTCCAAAGTATTCTGGGAATGGATCCACCAGAGGTGTGTGTGTGTGTGTGTGTGTGTCTGTCTGTCTGTCTGTCTGTGTGGTGTAGACTGTGTGTGCGTGTGTGCTTTTTATAATGAGTATGTATGCACTATGCCAACTTCCAGGGCCCACATCCACCTATCCAGCAGGCTGTAGTGCAGTACACATGTCCTATCTGGGCCAAGCCAAATAGCTGCTTACCCTGATATTCTCCCACAGCCTCAGAGCTGAACCAGCAGACAGCAGACAGGCACGCTCCACCTCCTAGAAAGGCCAGATACCACAGCACACCTTGCTCACAGTACATAACAGTGTACCAAAATGTCTTGCAGTGTGCTGGAAGCAATATTTGACAGTTTTTGCCATTTGGTGGAAGGTTTTATTTAAAAAAAAAAAAAAGAAAAAACGTTTTACTTGTCTTTTTATCATATTTAGTAGTTGGATCATGTTTTCAACTTGAGTGTATTTAGTGAAACTGCCCCTCAGGAGCAAACTCCATTGCTTTAGGTATCAAATGAAACCAGTAGCATGCAGTTGAAGAGGTCAAGAGTGTGAAGGGTCTTTCTGCAGTAATAGGCGTGCACAGGACAACTCTGGCCTCTCCAGAGAGAGCACCAAACACCTGACCTTCCCACAACATTCAGTGGGAGTTCAGATTGTAAGGATTTATGAGAGAAGGTGAGAGGCTCTGGCATAGGCTCTGCCCCATGACCGACCGTCAGGGGTCCTGCTCTCCCTTGTGTGTTGACAGTGTTACTGCGCATGTGGACCCCTGAAAGATTGGGTGTGCTTTTCTCCCAATTGTTCTGACCCCTATAAACTGTGGCCTGGCTACCAATAGGCTTTTCCGCTTGGAATATCTCACCCTTAAATGGATCTCTCAGGTATGGGGGCCTCTTAACGTGTGCCTCCAGTGGGCTACAGGAGCCCCAGGACTGGGTTCATTAACTCTGCATTGATTGCTCGGGCTTTGAAAACGTCCGGCAACGGCAGGGATAATATGACTCTATTAAAAGGCATTGGGAGTCCCCAAAGACTAATTATGGCACAGACAAGTAGGTTTGTAAAGGTTTAAAGGTGTGCCTTGTATAAAACCCACATTTCTCCAATTTGAATTATGAGAAGTCTTGTTTGAATAACGATTCCTATTAACCTCCAGATTATCATAACAATGAGGTGTTTATTTTGCATTAATAGTAACTTTTCTTCATTGTAAACAAAGGTAAAAGTTATCTTGCTTTTGCAACTTTGTTAATTAACAACAATATTGCCTTAAATACGTTTTGCAGTTTCTTTCCCATCTACGCAACACCTTTCCCCACCAGAGGACCCTGGTCAGTACATTAGGTTGCCAGCCATATTTTGGGAGCAGTCGGCTGTTTAATGCTGTGTCAGGCCTGTCCATGCTACTGCCTGTGGAAACGGGCCTATGTGTGATTGATGAAGGCCCTAATGTGCTGGGCCCTCCCAGGTGAGCGGGTCCTCAGAAGTGTAGTGCTTCAAGGCGCTGTGCGATAACATTGGAGCTGTCCTCCTTGCCACCGTCCTGCTAGGAGCCCCATTCATCATGAGTATGGGATACTGCTCACTGCACAGCGGCGCTCAAATATGATTTGACCCTCTTTCCAAGGGTGTTACAGGGGAAAGAAGGAAATGGCACTCCCAATATGACTCAGCTTTCAAAAGAGCATTACTGTTTTCACATAATCAGTATTCAGGGCCTTTTAAGTCATTTGGATTTTGAGGTACAGAGTATCTTTTAAAAGACACTTTAAACTCTTCCAACTCTCCTGACATGATATCAGGTTGTTCTTCGAAATAAAACAATGTCTCAAGAAATGCAATTTCTCCAAAGCCCTAATTGCTCTCGAATTTGTACTGTGCACTGAGCAGAGAGACTCTGCTTCAGGAGTGTATCACATGTTAACTCAGCTGAGATGAGCTGATGTGAGCTGGGTTCTGCCACAACCTCCCAGGAGCCATCCCACTCTTCATTCCTCCAGACTTCTTGCGAGAGAAAGCAGTGTGGTTTCCAGCTCCTGATGGGCTCGCTGGCAGATGGGGCTGAAACTCTTACTGAGCACCTCTGTTCCCAATTGCTCACAGAGAGGCAGGGATTTACTGCAACCACCCGATTGTTTTTGATACGTCTTGACTAGTTTACCCAAGGTATTCCCATGCAGCAATTACTGTGTGAATAGACTTATTATACACAAAGGTCAACCACTACTCCAGGTCAAAGAAACACCACCAGTGACACCACATACAGCATCTACTGTCGCTTCAGAAATGAACCCCTTGACTGCACAATTATATTTGATTGCTTTATAATGCAGTTACACCTTGTAATGTGCTATGATGTAGTTGTAACCATGTATAGTGATATGGTTTTCGTCCATCCATTAATGTATTCACATAAGATTCTAGACAATTTAACACACAACTATTTTAACTCGCCCATAAAGCGTAATTAAATAACAAATATCAATTAGAATATGCATAGTATTCAAATTAATCTCTCTTTATAATGCATAAAATAATAACAAGGTCTTTCCTAAAATATACAGTTTCATATTCAATGTTGCCCCTTTTCCGATGTGTGGGGCAGAGGATGTTGTATGTTGTACAGATTGTAAAGCGCTCTGAGGTAAATTTGTGATTTGGGGTTAAACAAATTAATTGAATTGAATTAAAATGACCAAAAGATGATTGATTTACTTTATTTCTTTCAATGTCAAAGCAAGTGATTGTATTCACAATTAATTAGAAATGTTGTACTGTAATGTTCTTCACGTTTGCTGATCGTTGTTAGTAGCCATAAGAGCTTAATGGTGCTTTACTGCCAACAACTGGATGACACTAACATTAATCATAAAGAGTAAATTATATGTTATAAATAAAATATTAACAGTATTCATAATAGGCGATGAAAACAAAATCATCAATTTCATGTCCCTGAATTTTTATTTTGTATGCACAGTCTAGCCTTTCTTCATTACAATATATGGTTCTCTGTAAACAATGACCAGGCTGTTGGTCGTTGAAACTACTGTTGATCTTGGTGATGCATTTGGTTGCCACAGCCCTTTGTAAGCACAGGACACATGTTTCATATTCCGCCCCTTTAATTAGGCCGGACTGGAAAAACTGACCACACTCCTTGTTTTGTTGCTGTAGGCCTATGGGAAGGTGTGTGGTGGGCCTGAGAAATGAATGTATGCATGGCATCTCTCTCCAGTACCTGCACGATTTATAACCAAGTATGTTGGACACACCGAAGTGGTCAGACTTTTAAAAAGTAAAACAAGGATTAATTTCACCATCTGACAGTTGGTTACTAAGCCAGTTACCACTGATTAACAAACACACACTCCTTTTATTTAACTATTTGAAAAGTCTTGAAAGTGAACCAAAATATTCTGTGTGGTGAGGCCTTGGTTTGAATAAGGCAGTTTATGTTTAACCATCCTTTACATTTCACCAGAACTTTGCCTAAATATGTACTGCATTTCTAAACAGAAAAGAGTATGTTCAAACAAGTGGGTGGCTGTATCACACACATGGTTGTCACTAGTCCAGTAGACAGAAGAAATACAGTATTTTGCTCACTTAATATTTGCAAATATACACTCAATATTTTCAGTATGTGTTTGTCAGGACAGTTTAAATCAGGAAAAGGACTAAGGGATTACTGTACATGCTTGATTTAATCATGTCTAGATATATGATATGGATTACCTGAGCAGATAATCAAAAGACAAGTCTTTTTGGGACGTACATGTAGAGTCAGCATGATCGGACTTGCATGATCGGGTCAACATTTACAACGAAACACCTGAACAAAGTTCCAGTTAAAACAAAGATGGGTAGGGTTTCCCGTCTCGGACAAAAATACATCCAAATGACCTTCTATTAATAGAAATGTTAAGAATAAGCCACTTTATGAAGCTCTTTCACTTTGTTTATTTCCCTAGAAATTCAATGGAGGTCAAGTTGGTCAAGCAAACAAAAAAGACTGTAAAAGTGGAAAATAGTAGACAAAATTGGGCCAACAAGGAAGATGCCACCCTGAGTCATTCTGTCTATACAGTAACAATCCCTGTTTTTCTCTGTCTCACTTTTTCCAGGTTGTTCGGAGTCATCAGCTGGTGGAAATTCATGAGCAAATCCTTGTGTGAAACTCTTCTTACTTTCTTCTAACTCTATAGGTTTCTCAGCCAATGCACATCCAGTTACTCTTACTAATCTTAAAAGGTTTGTTATGCAACTGAGGAATTGTGCCACCAGCAGTTGGTTGCTATAGCAGTTCTTTAGCAGTTGCTGCTTAACTGACAATGTTACATCGGCCATTTTGTCAGATCTGTGGCCGAGACAATTATTGCTGGACCAAAACCCTGTTTTGCAATCATTGATGCACATTCTTTTTTTTTTTTATGTTTTTCTTTGATCAGTTTGCTGCCAACCAGCTAACTGCTAACTGTTAGTGTATACATATTTTACACGTTTTACTTTTACTTATGTGGACTGACTTCTTTCACATATGTTTACGAGCTTGATTAATGTGTGGTTCTTTCTCTGGGCACTTGATGTTTATCTTTCACTGGTGATACGTTGTGTGCTCCTGCCATGAGGGACAATCTATTTTTTGCTTCTCCAGGGAAAGGTTATTTAAAGGTATTTAAAAACAAACTTTAAATATCCTTCAGGTAATGTAATAATTCATTTTTTAAGCCCCTTTGGTCTAACTTTTGTTATAGTAGTAGTACTATAGTATAGTTGTATAGTGTCTTTTTGCCTGATTTGCAATCACCATCATTGAATTTTTTTGTCCAATACTGTTTTGACATTTTCCCTTTTTTTTGTTGAATAAAAACCTCGAAGGCCAACTGCTGTCTTCAAGGCTTTATTGGAAGTGTGTTTGACTCACTGTGCACCTACACATAGTGAGCTCAGAAGAAAAAAAACAGATTGTTTTTTATTCTAAATAGAAACCAGTGAGTTCATGGCTCTTATGAGATGATGATTTGATGTCGCATGGCCATCATTATAATCCATGAAAATATGAAGAGACATATTGGATTTCCTTGAATAGAGACAGCGTAGAAGAGCATTTGCCAGCAATGTCGACCAAGTGCAAATGTTTATTTTAAAAGAGATGTTTGAATATTGTTTTATTTCCTTATAGTTGTAGACTTGGCTCAGCAGGTGAGTCTGTTTCGGAGAAATGTTTGAATTGAGAACCTGGTTTCAATTCACGTACTGTAGGAGTCTCTATCAGGACAATGTGAGTAAAAGGAAAGCTGCGATAAGAGAATCTGTGTCACCGTATCCAAGTAAAATAAGCAAAAGACTGGCATACTTTATTTTTAAACATGGTCATGGAATATCAGGCCTGCCCAGTGGAAAAATACCGCAGGTCAAATCAAATCCAGGGTGTCACTTCTTTAGTCTCCCGAGAAGTTTTGAGAAATTTAAGTTTACTTTTTATTATGTTTGTACAGGATTGTGTTTCACGTGCAATAAAACACCTTTTGGGTTACTCCAGTAAAATATGAAATTCTTGAATGTGTAAGTCTACTGGCTTAACTAAAATTCTGCCGACATGGAAGACTGTGCAACTGGACTAAGGATTTTAAATCAAACTGCTGCTGCTGGTCAGTTGTGGGACATTATTCGTTTCGATCTCAATCTTTTGGGTTTCATGCTTTGTCCTGTAAAGGGGGCGACCCTTTGCTGGTGAAATCAATCAGTCAATCAAACTGGTAAAAGCCAGCGAGTGTGACTTAGGTAAGTTATAATAGTAGTCTTGTGTCTAGACGCTATGGGAGGGACAATTTTCTATTCCTCCTTAAGTAAATACTACATATGCAGTGGGTATTAGGCTCCATCACAATCCCTGGTTATTTGGCCGGCTGTTGCTAATGGAAGCATGGTCTTGAGTGAACGTCACAAGCACACTGCTGAACAAAGAGGCCCTTTCTGTGGGCCAGAAGGTGCTGAAAGGCAGGCTCAGGGTGGCAGGTCTGTATGAAGCACCACTATCATGCTGGGCGTCATATACC
The DNA here is from genome assembly GCA_016806645.1 of Ophiodon elongatus. Lineage (NCBI taxonomy): Eukaryota > Metazoa > Chordata > Actinopteri > Perciformes > Hexagrammidae > Ophiodon > Ophiodon elongatus. The sequence continues at coordinate 1,529,285 of JACSYO010002129.1, forward strand.
AAAGCTCATAGACAAAGGTGAGGCATTTTAATCACCACTCCATTGCCTCAGAGTTCTGCCGTGGGGCAAAATCAGTTATTAAATACCGTTGCATGACATTTGGAGATGATGAGGCGGAGTAGTATTCAAGTGCTCACACAACTAATGCAAAATTCGAAATTTCTCTGGCTCTGTTTGTCAGACACTGATGTCGTCTCTTAAAAGGACACCGGTCACCCTTGATAATAATTTGCGGTTATTATATGCATCTAACAACTCATTAAGCTTTTACAGTGAAACACAGGACGTGGTGTGCTCTGAGGAAAGCACAAAAAAGCTGCATTCTGCCCAGTTTTCTGGATTGAATGATGGGATCTGAAAGTAGACATGGCAAAGCTTCATACCTCATTGATTCTCCGTGCCACAGTGTTTTTGCATCATATAACATCATAATTTGGACCACATGTGCCCACACATTCCCTCCTGAAGAGGAAGAGGTGAATGTCTTAGACAGTTAGCAGGGAACGTAAAACATAATCCGTCAAAACACTTATGTTAGGTTTCTCCAGATTAAGAATTGAGAGAAAAACAGGCTGAGGAAACAGATTCACTACCAACTCCTATTATATTCTGCTGCTGAGCTTGTAAAACACAACTGCCTTATATCTACAAAGCACAGATTCACAATTGCTCTGCAAGACATTTCTAAATTGTCTCCTGCAAGGTTCTTAAACATAATGAAATTAATTATGAACTGTTAAGAGGGAAACAAGATTACATTACTTAAAGAGTACATTCAACTCTCTTATAAATATGTTCATAATTTTTACCTCAGAAAAAAAAGACTTTTATTCATGATTGCATGTGTCTCCACTGTCTGTACACGCCATTTGGAGTTTTCTTAGCCATTGTTATTATTGTATTTATTTTGGAGGCTTTCTGATTGTGTTACTAATAGTAGGTGACAGGACAATCATGCTGCTCTGAAGCAGGTCCCTTATTGTTATAGCTTTCAAATGTATATGTTTTATTCATCAATATTACTCCTTATTGGAAAGTACCATAGGTCATTGGTATCTGTTGCTTTTACCTCGAAACAGATAAAAGCACAAATAGAATAAAAATAGTTTAGTATAGTAGTCAGGACACAAGCCCAAATAAAATAAACTTTTTTCACCTTACTGTATTACCATTGAGCATGTACAGCACATAAATCATCATGGGCCGTGACCTTGCCATGAGCTTCCCCTAATGTGATTAACTTGAGTAAAATGTGTACGTACAGTAAACGTGCCCACTTTCATAATAACTGTTATTATTAAAAAATGGCTCGTATTCCTCTTTCTACTCTCCATACTGGTATTTGTGTCAATGAGAGGCAGAGCAATGGGTGGCCATACAGTATGGCACATTTTTTAAGCTGGAAACAGGGAGGGCTGAGCGTGCTAACCGAAGGAAAGCCTCAGGGTCACGCGACAGGACCTGTGGAGCCACTCGAGTGATCCCCTAGCCACCACATACAGTCTGCCTTTTACCTCCTTATGTGTACACAAAGGGGAACTTATCCCAGTCCCTCGCCCTTACCTCCCCTCCTTCCTCACCCCCCTGCCCTTCATAATGAGACAGAGTCAGGTCCTGCCACGGCATAATAAAAACTTGCCTCCACTGCCAAACAATCACAGCAGGCCGGGAAGGAGAGATAATCTAAAATCAATCCAACAGAGGATGGGTGACCTGATACTGCCGGTAGTAGGTGAAGCACATAGGGAGTGACTTTCTTCCACCTCTCATATAATAGGAGCAGTGGCGCTCCACATGAATCTGTTCAATATTAAAAGGAAAGTTAAACTTTGGGCAGGCAGAGGCTTCACATTATACAGTGGATTTTTGTATGCCATGTATATATGGAATATAATATGCTTATCTAAAATAATATCAGTTATGATTTTTTTATTCTATATTTAGTGGTTAGTATTCAAGTTTTGTCATCATTAAAACATTATAGTGAAGGAAAATACATCCATAGGTTAACATACAGCCCTGATCTCTGGATACCTCTCTCATCTTCAGTCACAGCCGAATTCTAAAATCCACGGCCACGTGTGTTGGATCTGTCACCAGTACAGAGTACTGTAAAATGTTACGTTTCCTCTGGCAGTGCCTTTACAACACAGGAGCATGAGGGCCACACACAGCTCCCAGAGATCCAGAGATGAGAGTAAATAAACCAGGGGAGCCATCCCTGACACCATGTGTGGCTACGTACAGCAGACTGGTGGGAAAACAAAGTTCGGTCAAGCGTGATTAACGCCTCACCTTTTCTCAGGATGCACTGTTACGGTCGTGTGTTGCGGACCCCAAAGCTTGACTTCCCTGTGAGGTCATAATTGATCTTGACCAAAATAATATCAGGAAACTTATAATACTTTTGATATTAATGTAGAAAGCCCAAAAAAAGAAAAGGTATTGACAAATTCTCCACTACATCAAAGCAAATGCCTGTTGAATATAAAGAAATAGTGTTGAGTTTCAGCATCCCATGTTTTAATCAATTGCTTGTTGTAGTATTCCAGCCCGGTCTCACAGATTATACTTGAAATGATCAAGATTAACAACCAATTATGTGTTGGTGGGCACGTCATGTGTTTAAATTACTTGCCGGCACCAAGAAACCAATGCCAATAGAAAGTCATTAGGATCCTTTTTTTGTGGTGGACACATGAATTAAAGGCATCCACATGAATATGCAACGGACAGAGCTAATGACTTAGCATTAGACAGTGATAAAGACTACTTATAGTGGGTGGGAGGGGAGGTGGAGTTCAACCTTGAGACCGGTGATGGAGACCGGTGTTCGTGTCCCAAAGTGTTGTTGTGAAGTGACGCGTTCGCGATGTTCTTCCTAAACCTAACGTTTGTTTCGTTGCCTAAACGTAACTTTCATTTTATTTCCTAAGCTTTACCTTCGTTTTGTTGCCAAAACCTAAATTTACGTACATAAGAGCAATCACGATGTCTTTCCTATACCTAACCAAGTGTTAGGTGTTTGTTTGGCAGTCGTTCTTAGCCACATACAATATGGAAATAGATACAATTTCACAAACTGCTGTGAGACAGGGTTGAGTACTCATCCAATAAAGCATGTATCATTCAATATTATTTCATGTTTTTTTCAATGTATAACATGGGCACATGGATTCATATTTGTTATTGTTACGGCATGATCCTTTTTATAATGTAACTATGCTCATGTTAAGGTAAGGTTTTGGCTCAAACACAAAAAAGTACTGAGTGAGGTTTAGCAAAGATCATGGTTTATTTTAAAACAATAACTTAGTGAAGGTTGGGGGACCTTTGATGTCATGGTCACAATAATAAACACTTGGTTAAGGCTAGGGAACAATCATGGTCCTACGGTAAAATGAAACAAAGGGTCTTCCGTCAAGTTTTTTGTTGATCCAACCATCCCCCCCTGTCCTGCTCCCTATGTGGACTGTTGCTGTATTACAACCTCATGTTACTTCTTCTTCCCATGCTACTGTCAAATGACTCGACCACCAGAGGGCTTTGTCACTCGGACTTAACCCTATGTCATATGGGGACTCTTGCCCAAAGATTAATGGTGTGATTTTTCTTTGGACAGTTTCCAGAGAAATCTGTCAGACCTAATTTTGCTTCTTCCACACGTTAGTAATTAGTTCAATAAATTACTGAGGAATGCCTAGAACAGGGCGTGCAGGCTCAATGGAGCCTCAAGCGGTTTGTCTGATATATTTACGATGAGGCTAATCTTAGTATTACAACTGTTTCCATACGTTTTTTTTTGCTCTGGGATTCCTCAAGTGTGAAGGAGTGTTAGATTTATCTCGGAAATTGTGCAATGGGAGAATCTTAGGGATGTAGTTGGACAGCTCTGGACCCTCAGCTTGAAAGTTAATTCTGGCTATAAATGTATTAGGTTGAACATTGTTAACTATCGTTGAAATGAATGCCCTTGGATCCGATGTCACATTTTTAGGGGGCACTCAAGTAAATGCCAATCAAGACGGATTGTTTATCCAAGAAAAGCCTGTAAACATGCACCCGAGTTCAGCCCCTCTGCAGGTTCTCTGTGAATGTCACCAGGTGCCGAAGAGCATTCACCTTACAGTATACCAGAGCAAAGCAAGCCATCGTCACCAGGATTGAGAGCGACAATGCTGACATCTCAACAGCTATACACTCTGAAATGCGCACGCCTAATCTGTACTCCTAAAAAGGATTTGCCCCCAAATTGCTCCATTGCCTGTGGTCCTTCTGTTTGTTGTCATCCGTTGCCGCACATAGACTTTAAATAAACACAGCTTTGATAAGCTTGGGGCCAGACAGTCACCTCTGACCCATAGCAGTTCCGATCGGGGTCCTGGGGCATGAGGTTCACCAGGTGACACAAGCATAGCTTTAAATTAGCGGCCCTTCTCTTCAGAGGGAGGTTTATAAACACTGCGAGTGGATGAGGGAGTGTTGGTCGGAAATTGACTTTGTCCAGAGTGTGTTGACCAGCGAGAGAGCAGAGGTTAAGAGGTACGTGGTTTAAAGGAGGCTTGGGAGGTTATCACGGACAACATAATTCATGAATCGGATTAGTATACAGATAATAATTATGTTCCAAAACAATCACTATCAAATGTTTTAAACTTTAGTCATGCTGTCAAACAGCTGGATGTTTGAATTGCAGTGGGGATCTTTTTTATAAGTTTTTCATGTAATAATAACAAAAACAATGTGCCATGTCACTTCGTTATAGACTTTGTTTTCCAATTGTGTTATTTTCGACCTTGTTACTCTCACTGAACTTATTCTTTCCCTGCATTAAATTGTGTATATATACACTTTTAAAATTAAAACAGTTTCCCAAGACGTATAAAGCTAAATTCAGGAAAATAACATTATATTGTACAAATATTTCCTTCTGCAGAATAAGGGTCCTTGGCTTATTTGTAGTGGACGTGGTCATAGGTGCAGCCAGTCAGTGGTAGTCTGAGGCCTCTTTGTAGGCCGTCGAACATGCACCAAACCACAAATTATCATTGGAGCAGGACAGGCCTCCTGCACCATAACTAGGCCCACCCTTGCCTCCCCGAAAGCTTTGGATTTATGGCATGTGTCCAAATAAACATGTCTGAACGTTGTGGCAGAGAGAAGCTGTGGGTGAGCATGCATTTGAGAGGTTCAGATCTCACACCTGTATGAGTGATGTGGCCCGCTGCCAGGGAATACAACCACATACTTTCTTAAATAAATCTTAAAAGATTAATTCATGTATGCATACATGATGTTCAGTACCTCTCCTTGGCACCATGTCTCTTGTTTTGAGCATGCCTTGCCTTTTGCCACTTCCCGTTCTCACCGTGTCTTTGCTTAATTCAATAGACTTTTTTCATGGTAAATGAGGTGTGCTGCAAAGTAAGCATTGCTTAGAGATGTTTACTTTTGTCTCTGTATAATTTCTGGTCTGTACAGTAGTCACACTTATGCAGGTAGAGTACTGAATGGAAATCTTTCCAGCGGTTCTTCGTCATTTGTAACCATCTACCAGGGTGGGATTGCTCATTTTAATATTCCTTTGCCCGTTGGAAGAATTAAGGGCATTTCTGCTTCTTCTGGTGGTTTTGCAAATTTGGACTGACTATTAATACCAGAATATCAGAGGGTACTCTGTGTAATAATTACTGTCCCTATATGTAAGCAGTTAATGGATACAGAGCAGTCAATTTAGATGTTCTTGTAATGTTGAGTATTAAAAAATATATAATGATACTATAAAAACCTTTATCGATACATTGCAATATGTCACAAAAACAAAATACAGACAGAACAATGATAAGGTCAAGCACTGAACTTTAGGGCACATTCAAAGATATTTAGTAATTAGTATCGCTTAACAAAAGTCCAAAAGGAGAAAAGAGAGAGCGATAGAAAGAGAGAGAGAAAGGCCAAGATTTTAACCTGTCAAAAATATGTCAGTTATAAAATTGTGATCCATCATATTAAAGTACCACAGAGGCCGCAAAGTAGCAGAACAAATGTTTGTCTGAGTCTTATTTTCTTTTATATACGTAATCCCCAGTGCAAACAGATACCAACCTTGTAGAGTGTCTGCTTCAAACTGTGGGAACTATTACCTAAATGCCTATGTGCTACCATGCCAGTTTCAGGATGACTCTTTTTGAACCGCACAGTTTCCCCAGCATTCTGTAGGCAGTGTTGGTCTATAAGTCTACAAGTGTGCACCAGCCGACGTTAAGATTCTGATTTTGGCATGCCGTGTTGGTGACATCAGTAATTTGTCACTCTGCAGACACACTTTGATTTATGACTTTTCCCATGCAGCAAAACCTGCCCTTGGTGTTTCTTTATTACATTTAAAACCTATTACTGTAAAATAGTGAGATTACTGCATAATACATGCTTGGAAAAGAGCTGCAGGTTGAGCAAATATGGTGTGTTTCATACTAATAAAGTAGCTGGGTTATGGGTAAATGTTTATATTATTTTACAGCTTGCCTTGAGGAGGGAAACGATTTCCATTTATAACCAGAGTGATGAATGTGAGTAATTACCTTGTATTGTAAGCAATATACTTCACCCCCTAAAGCTTCACACTGTTTTATGATTTGGGTTCCACACTCACAGACTAATGTAAAAAAAAAAAAAAGTCTATATTTTTTATGCCGTTCACTCTCTGTATTTCAGTTGAGTTGTTCTGATCATGTATTTGAGGATGGATGTCAATTCATTATTTTTGTGGTAGGCTGATTTTGATTTTGTGAAGTTTTGAAGTGACAGCAGGTGTGTGACAGCAGTTTTAAACCGGACCACTGGGGATTCAACTAGCATCTTCCTTACATGATGCCACTGTGTGACGAGAGATGCACAAAACACGGGAGGTAGGTCGAGGTAAAAACATGTCCTTTGATATCATATGGACCTTTTCAGTTCTGTAAATACCAAGACTACGACAGAGGGACTTGGATAACTGATGGACAACCAGCCTGCCAGGCAATGGGCAGTTTTTGTATATTTGCCAGTGAGTGATTTGCAGAAAGACATCCTTGTAAAGGCCACCGTCATCGCTCTCTGAGGGCACTCTGGGTGCTGACACTTCTTGTCTATCAATCTAACATGGCTGTCAGCACAGAGCACACTCTCCCACTTGCTCGTATTGTACAGTATCAGCAGAGACAACCACGAGACAAAGAACTATAGAGCAGACAAAGATGTCTTTTAGGGGGATATTGACACACACACAGTTTGATTGCATTTAAATAAAGTGCTGAAGGATCTTGACCACCAGGGATATAATATAAATAAATGCTGAACGTTGGTGCAGGTGGATCCTGCTTGAGGATGTTTATGTGTGGACACTGATTATTTGTGTGTTGAGGTAAGGACAACCTGTCAGTTAACAAAGAAATGAAAGATAATCTGCAGCGTACAAGTCATGTTAATAACATCCTTGTAAGAGGAAGTAAAAAAGTCAATACTTCCCTTGAGACATTTCATTACAGAACCCTTTCTACTTTTTCTTCTTTTTATTGCCTTACAGCAGACAGGCACCCTGGAAGTGAAGGCCCATAACGTGCTGATAGGAAGAATGAGTTGTACAGTTGTCAGCACTGGATTGATGAGAGTCGAGGGAGCATCGGTGTTGATGCTGAAGGGGTTAACGTCAGCTCTGAGGGCAGGAGGCAGTCTTTACTGGGAGTCCCATCACTGTGGTCAGTCTGGGAGTTGTTAGAAGTGCTCATTAATCATAGTCCTAATTTGTTTTTACACTGTTGTGCTGACACAGACTGAATATTATTACAGCGGTATTTAGGTGGGAATCTCAATGGTCAGAGATGTCATTGTAGTGAATGTTAAAGGACCCAGTGAGACTCTCCCACTGTTACATGGGGCAGGTTGAGGTAGGTGTCAATGTGGATGTGTGAGCCCTCACTTGTCTTCATAATAAGATGTCAGTTTGTGGAAAAATGTAAAGTAAACCTCAGGTTGGCTATTAAGTGCTGCTATTATTGAAAACGGTGCAGTTAGATAACACTATATTTTAATATATAGATTTTAACATTATAAAAGGAGTAAATGCAATTGTTTTTATGACATTTTCAACAAAGCAAATTATTATCCTGCATAAAGTACATCATTTTGAAATGAGCATTAGGAAGAGTGCAATATCTATGAGAGAAGTTGATATAAAAAGTATTTTTTTACACCTGTCCTGTTTTTGGAGTGTGTAAGCCACATGTAGCAACACATGTATACATAGACAAGTGTGTTACCTGTTAAACCGTATTCATAAGCATGATTCCCAAGGGGGGCCTGAGCTACAGACTGAATAAAGCCAAAGGACAGTTTACCCTGAATGCTCGGGCCTAAATGTCCCCAAATGTATTTTCTGTGGTAAACGTGATGCATTTCGGTTCTCTGCAAAGTAAACTATGCCAAACCAGAAAAAACTAAAATAGACTTTAAGTTTGTATTCACACCATGCCAGAACCAAACCCCCTAAAATAAATCAGTTAAGACAGCCGTGCTCGTTTTAGTTTAGCTTAATGTAACAGTCTTCTCCGTCCACTGAGGTTTGAAGGAAGGTAGAGCGGGTTGTCCCTCAATCAGAAGATCAGCAGTTCGATCCCCAGCTCCTCCAGTCCACTACGATGTGTCCTTGTGCAAGACACTAGACCCCAAATTGCTGCTGAAGGCTGTGCCATCGGTGTATGAATGGCTGTGAATGATTACCTACTCCTGATGGGCGGGTGGCACTTTGCATGGTAGCCCCTGCCATCAATATGTGAATGGGTGAATAACAAGTAGTGTAAATGCACTTGAGACTAAAAAGACACCATACAAGTCCATATCATTAAAATCATATCTATGAATGTGCTTATTTTTTGACACTTTTGGCAGCAACCCTAATGTGAGTAATAATGAAGAGTGTTTTCATTTCATTTCATTTCATTACATATTTGAAGCTTCACAGTTTTACAGATTCATTCCTGACATTGCTATAGTGTTAAGCAAATGCCTGGAAGAGTCTTAAACACTACCTTTACCTACCACTTACCCTACAGATTTGACGAATTAGCCATTTCACTTTGGGTCAAAGTGGTAGACACAGTATCAAGTACTTTATTACAAATTTATCTTTGAAGAATGTTTTCATCATTACTTAACAGGAGATCGTCTGGACAAGTTTCCTTCCTGTTGTATTAATAATGACGTTTCACTTTGAACAAATGTACTGGTCTAGGAGTTAAACCAAGGAAAACACGCCACATCTCCTCCCCTATGTGCTGGAGAAGTTGGCTCAGCTCAATGAAGTAGAACCACAGCCTCATCCATCAGATTGGCTATATATTCAGTCAGTTGATTATTACAGCATCTGAGGAAATGTCCTCCTCTTAACCAAGCTCACTTAGAAGGGTTAACCCACTTGACAGAAAACACAATGTATTATGGCAATGTCATCTTTTTGTTTTGTTTTGTTTTTGAGAGGAAAACGTGTTTAGTGTTGCTGGAGAAAGCTGTTATAATAGTAATAAAAATAAGTGGAAGAGGTTTTGGGTTTTTACTGAAAAAGTAAACTAAGAAAACTAGTAGAAATATTTATACACAGTGCACAATAATATTTCTTCTTATACTATAGATTTATGTTCAGACAAGGTCTTTCAAACTAGATAAATAAACAAAATGATGTCTAAGTATGTAATTGTACCTTAAAAGATGCAGATAAACTCTGAATAATAAAATACAGGCTTTATATTTAATAAAAAAATATATATTTTCATAACCACTCAATGCCAGAAGCATTATCGAATGAACATTATGAGTTTATGTAATTATCCAGACTGATAGGATATTATAAATATAAAATATTTATAACACCATATTCCATATTTACACATATTTGAGATGTAAGCTAATTCTAAAGAATTTGATATTGTTTACTAATCTTTAGATATAGCGTACATTCACATAAATAGCCTTTTCACTTAAAGTTGTGGAAAGAGAGAGTTGAGAAAGTGAAAGACCTCATTGTTTGTTCTCACCAGTAGCAGATAAGGCCAAAGGTTGCTATGGAAACTCAGTCAACTGGAGCCAGAGTCCAATTTAGGAAAACCACAAAGTCAACATGAACGCGTGCTACGGGTTGGGGAAAAAAAAAAAGAAAAAAAGATTGTGATTATGCAGACCATAATCAGAAGTCTAAATATATGAACCAAAATACCCTTGGATACGGTGACACATCACCATTCATTTCCATCAGTTCAGGTAAACTATCATTCTGGGGCACAGGCGGAGGCTCGATGACACATTTACAGTATATATAACGTGAGACTGTCACTGCTGCTGAAACCATATCCTTTTATTTATCCAAGGCAAGGCCAAATACAGCAATGGTTATGTGCTTCCTTTAAATGTTTTAAATCAACCATATATTTTGGAGCTGAGACATTAAGCTAATATCTTCATGGTCTGACATGAGAAACTGAGAGGCAGTGTAGGATGTAAAACTGTGGAAACACTAACGAGAGAGATTCTTGAGTCTTGTTTTTAGAAACTATAGCCAACTTATTACTTTACAAAACATTCAAAATGAACTTTCATATTTGCACAACTAACTCTTAAAATGAAATGCTGTAGTTCAGGGTAGACTGACAAAGATTTGTTCTTCAACGGTTTATTAATAGTATATGGTATTTTTTTTAACCCTAATCTAATATGTATAACCCAATATATCTAAGACATGAAAACATAACTTGTGGCGGTCCCATCAGGTTTCTTGTACAGTTTATCAGTATTTTTCTAACCCTTAACAGTTTTAAATAGGAAAACCATCGATGATAGCAATCTCACCAAAAATATGAAAATAGCTTCAACTTTCAACACATCATACTGTACGGTATATGTGAAAATATATTCCAATGTGAGCACCTCTGTGTGAGACTCCCTCTGTTTTTCTTATCTGGCTGTGATTAAGATGCAGAAGGCTGACATTGATCAGACTGTGGTGGCCAAATTATGCCTAACCAGCCACAAAACTGGAGAGCAGTTAGACTCCAATTAACACAGGCCAACGTGATTTCCTGGTTGCATCAAATGTCGCATGCAATGGCAATTACGATGTAAATATTCAGCACATGCCTTGCGTGAACATGGCTATGGTCTTCCTTCCCCGTGAGCAGGCTTTTCATAATAAACTGGATTGTTAGTAGAAATCCTAACGTTATAATGAGGTTTGACTGCTTCTCTCTCACGTAACATGATGACAGTCGTGGATAAAACTTGGCAGATGAAAAAAAAAGCCTAAAAACACAAGAATATTAGAACAATGTTAAAAGACATTTCAGGTACCAGGATGGGTCTTGTTTCTGACTGAGACTAGCTTTCATAATGGAGTGAATAGTTTTGCTTCAAAATCTTTGTAAATATAGCCACTGTAAATGTTAAATACTTGGCACTCTGATTCTTTTTATATTTAACACATTAATCAACATAAATACAAAAACTATATGAATATGTTTCACACAATATTCTGATGTATTCTGATAGATCAAATACAATATTCTTTTAAAGTTTAAATAACTACTGTAGTGCCCGTTTCGGAGCAGGCTGATTGCTTTCCACGCGAAAGTGCAGATTGCAGCATTGTCGAGAACTACTCAACGCTCTTTGACACCAATAATAATAATTACTCCAATAACGTGTCACATGTGCATATTGTCCCAACTTTGACACTGCATGTCACAAAGTGTTAAGTAAATCGGATGAACAAAATAAAACCTTTCTAAGAAGATAGCACAATGGAACGTGTCCAAAATGCACTGAGAGGCTTTCGGTGAATCAGCCAATCAGAGTGCAGCCTGAGGTGAAAGGAGAGAGGTAGGGAGAAGGATTGGGTCGAGTGTGGCACTGTCAAACCGAGATGGAAATACAGTACAACATGTACAATACACGTGTCCAATAAGATGCATTAGAGATTGTTTCAGTTGTAGTTCTGACATGTCCTACAATGTAAACCCTTCTCATCACCTTCAGAGCTTGCGGGTCAAATCCATGATGCAAGATAAGGAAGTGGCTCAGAGTGACGTTTCTTTAGATGTCATGCGCTTGCTGCGTTTCAATATTTGATTTCAAGATCACACAGACACCTATACGCCAAAGGGCACCACATGTTCATGTTCACTCAGGCGTCATATCGACACAGGTCCACCAAATGTGGTTACAATAGCACAAAGCATTCAAGAGATTTGACCATTTTTTGTATTAAAAGCCCGATGAACATTTTATAGGGCCATCTTCAGCAGAACTGAATTCCGGCTTAGTCACAAAATATATATAATATATGGGACGCAGTACTGTGACCTTTTGATGGCATTTTTACGACACAATACCATGACTTTTATGACTTTTTCATGACATTTTTGGTGACATACAACAGTCGTATTTTAATGATTTTTATGATATACTATACTGTGACTTAAAACACTTTTTTATGACATACTCTACTATGACTGTTTAGGACTTTTTCATAACTTTTAAAGGCACATCTTTTATGACTTTATCATGACACTTTTACTTTACCATGACTTTTTTTTTTTGGTCTATATTTTCAATACTGTACTAAGACTTTTTTGACATGTTTATGACACACTTTACTATGACTTTTTATGATATTTTCAGCACACTTTTATAGTATAATATACTATGACGTTTTTTATAACATTGTATACTACTACTTTTCTATGACATACTATGACTTTTTATGAAATACTATACTATGGCTTTTTTATGACATACTATTCCACAACTTTTTAATATTTTCACAATATCTTATTATGTGGCTTTTTATGACTTTATTATTTTAGATAATACTATGACTTGTCAATACTTAATTTTTTTTTTACATTTTTTAAAATAAAAAGGAAAGAAAAACATATTGGGGAGACATTTACAATTATATGGAATGCTTACTTAGTAAATCAAGCACTATAATACATACTATAAAGCATTTTGACATACTATATTATGACTTTTTTTGGCATACTATGTATGAGTTTTTCATGACTTTTTAGTATCAGATACTGTGACTGTTAGACATATTATACTATGATATTTTTCAAAGTTTTCTTCAAAATTATAATAAGCGATTACTTTTTCAAGACTTTTTTTGTCATACAAAACTAAACCATTTTTTTGACATAGTATACAATTTTTTTTGCTTCCTTTTTCTGATATACAATACTATGACTTTTTTCCTTCCTTTTTTGACATACTAGACTATGACTTTGTTCATGATTTTATTTGGCGAAATTATTTTGATATAGTATGCTATGACTTTTTACTTTTATTTTGTGGCATATAATAGTGACTTTTTTTTTTTTTTTACACACTTTCCAATTACTTTTTCCTCCCTTTTTTGACATACTGTACTACAACCTTTTTCCAACATACTGTAATATGATTTTTTGTGACTTTTTCGACATAATATATTACATATTTCTTTACTTTAAAAAAATACTATACTATTATTTCTTTTGACATAATATACTATGACTTTTCTTTCGAAGTTCTGTAATATGATTTTTATATGACTTCTTTCGACATCCTATGTTGTGACTTTTTTCGAAATACAATACTGTGACATTTTCCCTGACTTTTTTTCTCCATACTATATTATGAATTTTGAATACTCTTTTTAAAACATACTATAACTTTGACTTTTTCATGCCTGTTATCGTTACACAATATCAGTATTTTTTTCAACATAGAAAACTATGACATTTTTCATGACTTTTTTTGTGACAATCCAGCAAAATAGTTACCTGGCAGGTTTTATCCCACCAATCACCTCCAGGTCTTCATCATATGTTACAGGAGGAAAACTTTCTAATTAGCCTGTCATTTACTAACATGACAAATGGGGCACAAGTCAGTGACCAAATTCTTTATTGTGAGGGCGTTTTTTTTCTCAGTCTGGAGGAAAGTCCATTACACTGCCTGTTTTACCACGGGCAACTCCTGCCACTAGTGTGGTACCTGTCCAAGAACAACTTGTCTGAGGTCGCCACAGAGCCGGAGTCTGACACAGTGATTATAGGTGGTGCTCTGGCTGAGGAAAGCTGCGGTTTTCGTGCTGAATATCTGAGAAATCCATTGTGAGCTTTAGCTTTTCTTAAGTAGCTTTTGACTGAATTATTTGCCGTAGGGAGGAAACGAGCGAGTCCCCGGTTTGTTACTAAGAGTTATATCTCAGCCAGTGCAGTGTGTGCCTGGATGTTGATATATTCACGTATGTGTTTGTGCATTTTTAAAGTGTGTTCGTTTATTTGAATAGTAGATTTTGGAATCTACAAGAACCAACTATATTTGTTACAACGGGTAATTTTATACAAAGCTTCATATGAGTGAAAGAATGGGAAGATTTGAGGTAATCGACACTCTAGATGCCACTCACTTTGCTTCACTGCTAAGGGACCTTTGAGGGGATATATATACCATAATCAACGCTCAAATGGAGCCTTTGTGTATGGCAACGCTTACCTCATGTGTACTAGCAGAGACTCTCCACGCAAATCTTTGTGATGATGGGAGATGTGGGGAGCGCCTGTGGGTTTGGAAAAACTATATCTTTCTATCTGAAGAGCCATAATGTCAAGCATGTTGCAGTCCATCAACTTGATACCTGCCACAAATAACTTCTACCAAGTGGGCTCCAGGGAGTCATATCACAAACTTTGAAGTTCTTTTTTTCCATCTCTTTTCAGACAAAACTGCCTTATGACATGCTACAGCAGACTCAAAAATCATATACTGGACATGTAAGATCTTTGTGTGTGCGGTGGATGTGAGGGTGGGCCGACATATGTGTGGCATGTTTTGGGGGAGAAATACGGTAAGCACGATGCGTGTACGGATTGTCATGACGTGTTTCGTGCTGCTTAAGACACATTGTAAACTCTATCAGTCACCCAATAAATCCAGCGGGAGGGAAAACACAACACATGATATATGGCTGTTTAATGATTGTGAGTTGAGGTGGAGGTGTAGTGGACTGAACTGAGCCTGAATGGGGTGTATGGGTTCAGCTTGAGTGGGGGTGTAATCCATTGGGACTACTCTACAGTTTGGAGAGTACCAGCCTACATGGGGGAGACACAAGGCCCTAGTCACAAGGGGTTAATTGTAGGTGTTTAAAGAGCACATGTCATTAAAGAGCTGGTGCGTGGAAAGAGTTCTATTTATACATGGCAGAGGTAATGAGGTGAAATTATTCTGTCCGACAGAGATGGGATGTGACCACAGCAGGCTGGTGGAGACTCCCCTGCCCTGGCTCGGACTCCTGAGAGTGTTTTCAGTCCAAATACGGACGCTGAAACGTAAGCTTGCTAATTAATTCCCATTTACATAAAGCCAGCTGTGGTTTCCATTGCGCCCTACAACCCAGGTGCCCTGTCACAGCAGCAGGCGATTGATTGACTAATTAATGATTCCCCAGATGCAACAATTAAATTGAAATTAACTTAATAGCCCTCAGACGATATTATGCTATGGTAATGTTTTCATTACTCATGTTTACATGATAACATATATAAACACAGGAATGACATGGCAAGGAATCACACAAGTAACTTGAAGGCTTTTAGATTTTTTTTTTTATTCTGGAGTCCTGTGCAGTTTTAAAGTTTTATTGAGTGGGGTAAACATCTGTAACTATTTGCTTGACACAAACCTGTGTGTTTATAGCACTGTAGCTGCACTGTGAAAAAGTAATGTGAGATTGATTAAGTGCAAATATCCCTGGAGTGATTAAACAAGCTCTCCTTGCTCCACTAGAGGGGGCAACTCCATAGGGATCACATACATAAGAGATGAATACATGGTCCTGTTTGATATTGTCTCAGTCTTACACTCCCTCTCTAACAGCCAGACATTATATACTTTCTTGATATTAACAAAGTTTTCTTTCAAATTCCCAGCACTGGCCACTCATCACAATAAGTTAAATAACATTAGTTAAAATAACAAATAATTGTCAAAACCACTTAGATTGGGACTACTCCAGCATTGTTACATGTTCAATAAACAATACATTTCCATAATTCTGAATTATATGTTTAAATAACTGAGTGATCTACCTGATGAAGTCTTAAGACTTGTTGATAGTCAGAATGGTATTTTTAGATATCTCAAATGTTGGGACAATATATATTGTAACCAGGACACCCCTTACTATATATTTGTAGTGTGTCTTCATCTTTTTTATACACATTTGTCCATAGTTTTCATTTTCAGTGTTAGTCTTAGTTATATGTGAATGACTTAAAATATAAATTAATATCTATAGGTTTCAATTCATTTGAAAATGTATAAAATATAATGAAGAATGTAAAGCAATAATTCTACTGCAGCTTACATGGTGGTTGCTTTTAGGATGCTTTTTTTTCCCTTTCTCTCTACTATTTAATTAATAGAAAGAACAACACACATGTTGTGTACTTTACTGGTCGGTAAGGTGTTGTCCCTGGCCATGTCTTTAGCTCGTTCTGTGCTGAGTTTTGATGGACACTGGATGGAATACAGCCTGAGGATGTCCACTGGGAAGAGTTTGTGGTTGCCAGAATCTGATCATTGAGAAGGCGCATGTAACCAAAGAAAAAAGAAAACAGCAAACTGAATAACTTGCCAAAATCATCATGCAATTTCTGGAGCACTCTAAAATGCCAAGGGAAGCTGGATCTCCTTCCTTTGCTTGATAGTTTTCTTAAATTAAGGCTCAACTTCCTTTAAATCCCTGTTAAGGAGCTTTTTTTCTCCCCAATTGATTTTTATACATTTGGAGAGGAGAAAATAGAGAAATAGCAGAGCACCAGAGAGAAATGAGAGTCTGTGATTAATAGATGCATACAGCAATGAAATGTCTGTCATTCATACAGCCTTTTCCCCTGGCGCTCAGGTTACACGGACTGAAACAGTATTTGTCCATATTAGTGAGTTCCCAGTTTTTACCCTTCCTGTCTGCTTGCTGGTAAAGGAGAGAGGCCAGAGTGCTATGCCATGACGGTCAGTGGCACCCACCCTGGATTTCCATCGGCGCCTGCTGTCCGCGCCAAGCCTGAAAAAGGTGAGATGGCTGATATATACACTCTCACACACAAGGCCATCAAAAATAAGTGAGAGGCCACCTCCGTCTGGATTGGTAAACTTTCAGAGGGCAGAAATGTGAATTCAAGCACGTACCCCCAACTATGAAATACTTATAGCACTTTGGCCAATACACTCAAAGCGCTTAGTAAGACACATTATCTCCCTTTGTAACACTGAAGCAGAAGAGAATAAATAAAACTCATCAACAGTGATGACATGCTCACAGTTGGCTCGCTCAGTGTTGATAGTAAAAACGTCATGAGTCGGGTGCATATTTCATAATGTGTGCTTTTGATTTAAGCACGAGAAGAGTGTCCTGCCTCAGGCAAACCCACACAAAACGGTAATTCACAGCCTTTGTGTAAATATTCTTTTTGGCTGTTGTCTTTCGATTGCGTCTCAGTATGACTTTTCCAGAGGAAGGGCGACCTGCAGTCGTCATATAGGGCCTGTCTGGGCCTTCATTGTTTCAATACCTCATTTCCATTTCACAAAAAAAACAAACAGCTTCTCTTTTTTGAAAGTCATCTATGAGAAGTAACCAGTATGTAGTAATTACTTATAAGGGCTAAAGTCAAAATTCAGAGCATATCTAGAGCCTCCACACGGCTCTCAACTGCCACTCCTCGGCGACACGTACCGATGACAGCAGTAATCTTTAGCGTGTGAATGCGAAGCATCGGGTTTGTATCTACCTTCAATGTAAACACATCCCTGACCTTATTACAACCTCAGAGCAACTGCATTAGTATAAAGGCAGTTGGGAGGCGAGGGGGATGGGTCAAACAGTCACAGGGCTGTCGTTCAGGAGGCCATTGTTTGTGTCCCGGACAAAGTGGTAAATGTTGACATTTTGTCATGTCAGTCGTTAGTGTCGTTAGTCATGTGACTCTTGTGAGTTGCTAGTCAAGTGGTTTATTTGTAACTCCCCAGCCACATGAGTCGTTAGTCAGTGAAGTTAATAACAACCACACTCTTTTCCTAAACCTAACTCAGGGGGTTCTGTTGCCTAAACCTAAACTTCCTGTGAAGACGGAAGTTTATTTTTTTTACGGATTTTGAATATAATGCGTGTAAGATGTTGTTAAATTAATTAAATGCATTAAATTCTGACAGAATCACAGTCTAGTTTCTGTTGACTTTGAAGTCAAGTCCAGCAGACAAACTCAGTCATCATTCACGATTTAATAACTTAAAACATAACTACATCGGTCTCCTTTGTCTTGGCAGATGATAAGCTACCAGCTAAAGGAAACCTGATATAGTATTGACAGACTTAAATATGTTTAATAAGTTTGGGTCACATCCTGAAAGCTGTGAAGTCAACAACTTAACATGGCTGTTTAATTTTTTTATTTAAAATTGCCATGAAAGTAAGAATTAAAATGAAATTTTAAAAAAGAGACAAAGAAAAACAAAAAGAGAAAAACAGAAAGTGACAAGAAAATGTAAATGCTTGTGGTTCAGACTTGATGTTCTACAGCAAATGGAAATTAATGATCACCATTTTGTAGAAAGCAATTTCGACCTCAAAAACATTTCTACTCATTTCTAATAAATGAGAATGATGTCATTCAAATCAAGCAAGTTGAGAGGTCAGAGGCTTGTGTGCGCTGATAGCTGTTGGAATTACATTTGCGCAGAAAACTTGTTATTTTTCATAGATAGAAAGTCGGATTTTTTGCAACATTCAGCCAAAACGTGTAATGCACTTGGATGTATCAATATCTCATTTTTCAAATCCTGATCTTTAATGACTTTTCAAACTTTTTAAAGAAGAATCCTGGGGTCAAATAAGGGCCGGGGTCTGAGAACGTTCAAATCTCTGGCACCTCTTTCAACCTCTAAGGACCTATAGTTGCTGCAGCAGAGGAAAAATGAATCAATATTTCCCTTAATTCAGCCACATTTCATCAACACTAATTCCAAACGGAGTGATCAAACTATGTTTGCTGTGTTTTGTTTTGGAAACCTTACAGTGGCCTTTTGATGGGAATCACAGGTCTGTCCTGGTTAGGCAGCTGCTGGAGAGATCATCGTCTGCGTTTGCATGGCACCCGCTGAGAAGCCGAGCACCATGGGAGAGCTCTCCCAGATAATTTCCATAAATATGAGTGATGTGCCCCTTTTCCACTTTGGTGTAGGTCCCTAAGGGAGGATGTGGGGATGAGAGTGTACGCCGTAACATCCGCAGACCAATAAGTTATCTGCAAATGTGTTTCTGGATTTACTGGGATTTGTTTATTGCAGTTAAGTTGCAAAGATTAACATTTTAATGAGGACAGTAATTGACCCCATGAATGGTAACAACTTCCTTATGAAAAAAGACATGGCTGGATGTGTTAAAGAGATAATAACTCGTATACATGAAAAATGTTTTATGCCATCACTTCTAGCTTGTGGTGTCTTAGGTAGAAGAAAGAAAATTTAACAAACAGGTAAACAATTGAATCACTCATATTAAAAACATTTCCACAAACTCTGGTCCTCCATACACTTCAGTAATTACTACATTTGTAGTCTTTTCTTTGCAGTTTTTTTTTTCTCCTAACTATTACAGCTAAATACTTTATATCACGTGTCACGGTCCATTTAATTTAACACCATCATCCATGCCATCTTTTCTCTATCTTATGGCTAAGGTTGCACTGTATACCCTATATACCTGCTTTAGGCACAATGAAATTCATACAGAAAGGTCAGCATTGGTCAGAGTACAACTCGTCCAAAATCCAAAGAAGCTAATAAAACCCAATGCTTTTGCCAGTGTTGTTGTGAGACAGGGAAAGAGAGATGGTTATTACTGTTTATGTTTGTGTGGACAGACAGGAAGGGAAAGAGCATGAACGTAGTAAAAACACATCTACAGTAACTAAGGCTTAGCCTCCATATATTAATGTAATTTCACATATAACATGTGTATATAGCAACAATGTACACAATGCAGCATATACATTTAACCCTCTATTTAACCCTCTATTGCTCTTTGTTGATAAAAGATAGGGACTAAAGAAATATTGCTGTTCTTTGATAGTGATTGGGTATGTACCTTAGTTCTTAATGGCCAAAGAAAACACGTAACTGAAACCATAATCAGCACTTTGGGATGGATTCTGAAGCCTCAGTTCTGATGTGGTTAGGTCGTATTCAATGCAAGAAAATGGGAGAAATAATGACAATGTTACACTTACATATAAAAGCGTGATACTGAAATAGAAACACTATATTTTAAAATCATAAAAAAAGAGATAGCAATATTTCTGCAGCTGTCCTGGTTTAAATAAATATAAAATAAAATGGGCTTTATATGTTTCAACAAGAACTTCAACTCACAAACTTCATGTCACCCCATACCCATTTCAGTCTTTACAGATGTTTTCCCCCTTTATGAATAGTAAGGTCAAAGGGCAAGACCTCCAGAGCATGTGATGGTTTATACGGACTAAACCCAGCATAAATCAATTCCTCAGACATAAAAAGCATTTGAGTTGATTTTGGGATATTGTTCTTTGAAATGTAATTTGTAGTTCTGAGCTCACCCAGATCTTCAAGCATCCCCTATACCTCCCCTTCATCGCTTCAACACACACACTGTAAGTTCAACTGTGCTCGGGACAGTAAATCAAACTCCTCCGAGGAAACCATTTATAAAAGCCTGACATCCGGCTTCCTATTTCTGATTGCTGATTACACCTCAGAGTTTCTGAATACAGCTTTGCTTGTCACCTCAGGACCAGCAAAAGGACAAGATTAAGAAACCTCCAAGCTGTAAATTAACCACATACATTATCTATGGCCCCAAATTTGATCCGCTGATCACGTCTCCTCTTTGCAGCAGCCGAAGGGAGGCCTCCAACCTGGACATGATGAAAGAGAAGAGAAAGCTCTTAATGACTTTAACAGTGTACCGAATCCCTGCCTGGTCTTATATTAAATCACTGCTTATATTTCTTACAGCTGGCTAAGCTTTAAATGGCAACTCAGACAGAAGTCACAAACCAATGCCTAACAAAAACATGGATTATACCTCAAAATAAGTCAACATTAGTGCATCACTGTGTGCGTGAATGGACACATTAATATTGTTATATTCCCTCATTTCGAGTAACGCAGAGGGCAAAACTACATGTGACATGCCAAGGTCGGGATTTGTTTACTTTAATATAGTGGCCTTTCAGAGGTCAACTTTTAAGCGTGACATGCAAAGAACAAAAAACAATAGTCCTGAGGCTGTTTTAAGACTTAGGATCTGCAAATGAAGTGTATCAATGGCAGCATAAATCAGATTGATTTAATTTTAATAGCGACATCTCCCCCTCTCATAAAGTTAAAGATGAATCCACATGTTAAAAATGTCCTTTGCGTAGACAGGTCAGTGAACATAGCTGAGACAAGATAAAGTATTGTAAAGAACAGGGGAACTATTACTTTATTTAAAAATGTCCTATCCTATATTTAATAGATCATATTTAGTTAATAGGGTACTTTTCTGTCAATCATTGAAAAGAAACTAATACCCATATGTCTTATCCTTAAATATGTTATGGTACATGAGAAAGAAGGAAGAAAAATGTGTATAATTCAAGTCAATATATTTGTATCTCCCAAAATCACAAATTTGCCTCAAAGAGCTTTATAATCTGTAATTCAAAAAGTGATAGTATATAATGCTGTTATTCATTTAAGTAACAGCAAAAAAAACAAGAAACAAAAGTCACAGTTTTATTTTAGTTTGTGCTCATTTTACAACATTTAGTTAGACTGAATACGTACAATATTCAGTCTAATTAAATTTTGTAAAATGAGCACAAACTTGAGCAGAATATATTTTAGGAAAACAAATGTGTTCCCATGTTTCCACAAAATGAGACTTAATGAGGATTAAAAGTAGCAGTACAACATTAACATGCCATTTTCTTCATGTAAATTAGGACACAAAACGTGTAGTTTCTATTTTGTAATTTCACTGCACTATTGCCGACATTTAGTGTTATCATAACTATTCATAAAACCCTTTTTGTGTTGGAAATCTTAATTTTCAAGCACAGAGCATTTAATTAAAGAACTTTTTGATACAACATTGCTCAACTTTGCAGGTTTGCACTGCCGTCTCAGTTCGTCAAAGTTATTTCTTCCTCAGCTCAGACCTCAGCTTTAAGTCCCAGCCACGCCCTACTCTAAACATGATGTAAAAAATAGGTAAAAGGCCTCTTTCATCAGTAATTGATAGGTGCTTGTTTTGGTTCAGTGGCATTGTGTCACTCTTGCCACTATGCGTTAGGAATATATCAGAGCTGGAGTGGTGTGAGAAGGTGGGGAGATGGTGGAAACAAGTGTGTCATGACCAGAGAGAGTGGCACATACGCCATGCTTGTCAGGATGACTAATAGCCCAGGGCAACAGGTCTCACTGTGGGGTGTTAACAATCAGCCAGGCCTCAGGTTGTAGCCTGACAGCCAGCCACATGACTTGAATACAAGTTGGTCACCTGCACTTTGTATCTTAAAAGGACCTTTGTCTCAACCAGCTTTAACCAACTGGTTTCATCCTTTTCTTGGTAAAATATAACATTATTACCAGGTGTTAAAAATGCTTTAATTCACCTACGTGCAAGTTTATTTAATGTTAATGATAATAATAACTGAAAATGGCTTTATTCACCATTGACATGAAATGAAAGACATTTGTATTAACGCTTCAGATCAAAAACACACGGATCATTTAGTCTTTAGTCTGAAACTGAGAATCTTTATTTGACAAGTCAGCTCAGATGGCAGTTCATCAATTCAGAGTGACATTTACACTCCCACTGACCCATAGGGGGTAAAAGAAGAAAAGAAAACCTGCCTGTTCAACACACTGTGCAACAGTATCCCTTTTACATAAAAAAAAAAAAAAAAATTCATGGTAGTAATCGCGACACAGTAGCCAGCTCATTCAGATGTATTACATGATTATGTATTATGCTTAATCTTGCAATGTTTCATTAGAGCTTTTGGGCCATTATACCGAGGGTTGTGTGATATATTGTATAGTATAGTTCAATAATTAAGCAATATATTAAATGCAAAAAAAATGTCTTGCCCTGTAATTACCTTGTAATATTAGACTGGGTGAAACAATATGTTAGCTGTAGACAGCCACCGGTTGGACCACTTTGTTAGACGCCTTGGTGAAAACTAAGAAGCTTGTCTGTTGGCCAGCTTCCTGTTTAGCGTGAATTCCCTTTCAATGACTACTTACCCTTCACTTCCTAGAACTTGTTCTGTCAACGTGTACAAATAAAAAGGCATCTTGACAAAAACAAAAAAGAAATACGTTTATGACTGGACACGATCTCCTAAAAATAAACCTTGGCTCTGATATATTTTGTTTCTTTTTTTAACTCTCGATATTGAAGTTGGTTGGTGAAGGCCACAAGTAGAATTGTTGCACGTACGTTATTTAGCCTGGAGTGGACACGTCAGCACTGTGCCGAGCGGCACTCGGGAGACCGGTTTTCATCCAGACTTAGCAGCGGTACATGCTGCCATTACACAGTAAATTTGATATTATATACATCTGGTCATGTGCACCCAATACCCCACATGTTGACAGTGAAAGATTTGTGCAGTTGTCCACACAAAAACTGCTCCTTTGTAAATATGATCTCTACAGCAAATCAAAACAACATCAAAAAACAAATACAAAATGTAATACTATATCAAAAAGCTTGAAGACGATATATGAAGCTATTTTAAGTTTCAGTATAATTTAGTAATTTTTAAGTACCTTTAACAGATCTTTAGACCCTCAGGTTTGCTTTTGTTTTAATATCCATTGTGAAATAATGGAATTTCACAACACCTGAAATACGATGCACCTGAACATGCTGTACGGATGCAGATGGGTTTACAGCTATGTTGTACAGATAACTATCTATTACAAAGAATTAAAAGAGATCTTGTTTTGAATACTGTCCAGATACAAATACAGCTCTGCTCCACAGTCGCACACAACTGACCACTGGTTTCCATTTTGCCAACACTGTTGACGTCTCTTCCAATTATGCCCGTCCACTTGCACATTAGTGTAACGGTATAGCTCAGGTTTGTTAAAACAGTGTTAACAGCCAATTAGTCATGAGTTGAGGTGGCGGACTTTATGTTGCCCTGGAAGACAAGCGTTTTTCAGCGGCATTTTATTTTCCAGGTGTGTTAAGCCGTTTTTATAAGGTGTGGGCAGACAGCCTTGCCCACCCTGTAAACAGTTATGTAGAATGTGTCAGGACAATAAAAAAGGACCACCAGAAATTTGTTGTGAGATTTAATTGACTTCTATTCAAAAGAAAATCAGCTCGGTGAGTGCTGGTCAGCCAGTTCAGTTCATAAAGTAGGTGTTGCTGTTTTAAAATGTAAATGTGTAACATATCATACTATGACATAATACAAAATATGCCAGTTTTCAGTGTGGTCACCTTGCTCTCCTTTGTTTTGAGCAATTTGGTTTGCACCTATCTGATTGGACCAAAATCAAACATGAAGAGTTGACTTTTCTGTCATGCTACTTCACATCCATTCATATCCATCCATATGTTTTAATGCAATTTTTCCAACTCCCAATATACACAAAACAGTAGTGGATGAAAATGCGCATTCATTTGCATATACCTGTTTTTTGTATGCTTGTACATTTCCTGATTGTGCTTTTAACACATGTAGCAAGGTGACTTGTGCTTGACTGAAATCTGGCATAAAGCCACGCTATATGTTAAAATCTAAATGATATGTGTATCATATTTCTCTCAAGGCAGTTGTTTTTGTGAGTCATGCAGTAATCTGAGGGGAATATTTTTCCTCCAATCCAGCGATGTGACTGCCTGAGGTCTTGGCAGAGTCCTCCACAGTCCGGGAAAAACTCCACTGAGCACTTGTGATTAAGTGTCTTTATTTAAGCCCATGAACTCAAACGAGCAATCAGAGCCAAACCAAGGCTCCAAACTTCCTCAAAATCATGCTGCTGGAAGCACTGAAGAGTGTTACTGAACCGACTATCATCATTTCTCTCCTGTCAGCTGGTACTCCACATTATACTTTAGTTGTTAGATTCACTAACGTTGCAAACTTTGAAATTAAACAAAATGCATTGAGCTTTTTCCTTTGAAGTAATATTGCCATAATATTTTTTCAGAGCAAGGCAATACTTTGACATTTGACTAATTATACAACAATTTGTTTCATTATTGTAGCACACAAAGGAATTGTGCATAATTATGTCAGTGTCTTGTTCTGGTATATAGTGTTTTCCTCTAAACAGACAGATCTGGGACATTCTGTCCCTTGGCCTCAATCCAGACGTCTGCAATGGCCTCATTTCATTGTTCTGATGTGCTGTCATGGCTGTAGCGCCGTGTATATTCAAAATAGTTCATGCACGTATACAAAACAGCATAACCTTTTGATTTATCCTGATTATTGTTGTAAAATTTGCAATACTTCAGAAGCTGGTGCTTTAGGAATAAAGAGAGAACAGTAATCAGAACAGGTTGAGAGATACTACATGTCTGGATGATAAAACATGTTTGGCTTTCTGTGGCTTTTATGAATGAGTGAATGTCCTGTGTGCTGGCAGCCCGGTCTTGTCTCTGCCTGTTTGACGGTGAAATTCCCACATTCTCTCTGTCTTGTTCACATCACTTCCTCCGATGAGCAGATAATGTCAAGGAAGTTGGATCATGGAAGTGTTTGTATTTAGTCTTCTTAAAAATATTCTATAATGTGCTATGTGATAGAGAACACTGCTGCCTCATGATTTAACAACCAAATGCTTTAATTTGTTGTATTATTCTAAATAAACAACTAAATGCTCCATTGTATTTATTATATATTATGATAAGATGTTAACAAACAAAGCTCAAATGGGATTAAAGAGATGTGATTGTATCCGTCTATGTGTGACACACAGGTACATTATGTGTGGGTGTGGAGACATCTTAAAATACATTTTAGAAACATTTGAAGGGAGGATGAGGTCAGAATGTACTGCATTAAACACAACACTCACCTCAGGGTGATTCAGTGGCACTAACTTGCGCCACCTGGTCTGGCTGGTCAGCTCAAATGTTGAGGCAAGACCAGACAAAACCAGAAAACACTGGGCTACTGGTATGATTTTGGTTGAATTTATATAATAAAAAAGGTTGAAAAAAAAATTAATTAATACAAAATAGGAGGGTAAATTTATACAGAATACTTACTTGGACATTAGGTAGTAGTACAGGTTTTAAAATACTTTTTGAAGATGTTTTACGATGTAGAAAATACATTGAATGTTGTTAAATTAGGTTAAAGGTGCATAAAAAAAGATGGGAGCATTTTGATTGCCTCTCTACGGCTCTCAACATGGCGACAGCCAAGACAGCGGCTCATGGCAAACGGCGCTAACAGCGCAAACTACGGCAAACATGCCGACAGAGCTAACAGTTACCTGAGGGGTAACCGGAGGCTGAGGGATATGTCTCCACGATAAAGCTGTCGGTCGGGACGCCGTCATCAGACGTAACCGCCATGAGAGCGGTGCAGAGCTGCAACCTTGAGCTGCAACCTTGAGCTAGCCAGTGGGGCACGCTAACGTGCATAAACATGCCCTAAAAACACATGCAGCCGGTCCGGCTATGTAAACAAAGCAAGGAGAAGCTCGGATAACAACACACACACACACACACACACACACACACACACACACACACACACACACGCACACACACACACAGAGAGGGAAAGCGACTTCATTCTCTGCTCCGGTAGACACTACTCCACTATATCTTTAAAAAAGCAAATAGTTGTTTGCTGCTATATTAATGCTCTGCATGTGGTATATTGCTCTTTTAAGCCATAAGAATACAAACAAATTAAGTGAGCAATAACAAATCAATAAAAAACCTTGACTTGACAAAACTATTTGATCTCATTGTCCACTTATTACTCTTTTTACTGGACTTTCATCTGCCTCGCATGGCCTTCATGGACAGATGAAGTTGCTCAGTTGCGAGAAGGATCTGTTCTCGTGCAAGCAGTAGCTGTTATGATTTCTGATCCATGCCTATTCTAGGACGTCTCTTCTGTATTGGCTTACAAGTAAAGCATGAAAGTTCATTCTTGACCTTGAAAATATTAGTTTGGCAAAACATTCCAAACTCAAAGGTCTACTTGTGGCTTTTTCAGGATTTCACATGATATTTCATTGTGCATATATAAAAAGAAATGTGTTAAAGGGTACCACATGCACTGAATGTGACTCTCAAGCCATGAGGATATCAAACAATTATATCAAATTACTGCAATACTAGGGGCCGGAAGCAAAAAAAAAAAAGAGGAAGAAATATGAATATCAACCTTTTGGTTTCTGATATTTTCTCAAAAGAGAACACAGGACAAGTGGTTTACAGAACAGATAGGCTGCAGCAAACAAAACAAAAAAATAACAATGACAACCATTTCAGTTATTAATAAATTGTTGGCTTTATTCCAATGTCAATCACCAGATATGTCAGTCAGCTTTGACAGACAGAACATTTCAGATATGTCGACAGGAATGATGTGAATGCATTACAAGTGTTGTGTGTTCCCTTTGTGATAAGCAGGGCCATTTCATGTCACTCAGACTGTACATGAGAGCACAGCCAGGCATCTTAATCCTCTTGTTGATTAACTATTCAGTCAACAGCTGGAAGCTCTGGGGATGCGACTCTGTGTGTTTGATAGATCTGCATTTACATGTGTTCTTATGTGTGTGTGTCCTGCCAGTATACTATTTCTGCGAAAGAGTGTGTGTCACAGCAGGTTCAGACGGCCAACACACTAACCTGTTTAACTCACTCGGCGCCTGGGCCACTGACGGGGGCCCTTTACTGCTCCTGGCTGGTCCAGCCCCTAAAACAAGCTCCCGGGCTGCGGCAGCGGTTAGGACCCAAACCAAGCCTCCATTCACCTCATCGACCCAGCTGTTTATTTTCAGAGGCATTAGAGGAAACACTCGACAGGGCTTATCAGATCCAAACAGTCGCACGTCTTTGTTATTTTACACACAGGCCTCCTCTCAACTCTGCCTCATTTTCAGTAATTGTTTTCTTTCTTGCTTGGTAGAATAACATGGAGGGCTACATTTAACACAAGTGGTAAGGGAATCCGTCAGTGTAAACAAGGCAGATACAATGCACACTGGGATTTTATCTGAGCCTTTTCTGTTATTCTATGTTTTTTAAGGGCAGGGCTGGAGCAAATATTGGAGTGTACGTGTGTTAAAGTAAAATTGGTGAAATGAAATACAGGCCGCTTGACGCGGAGTCTCCAACCTCCCATACAGACCTCTGTTTTCCCCAATTACTGCTTCACTAAACATCAGACCCACTCAGGGCCACATATTGGATCTCTAGAGACACTGCACTGATATGCATTAGGGTGAACAGTTTATATCCAACTCCTTGATTTCATTTTCTTTAAACTATCGTCTTCTCACAGCAGAACGCTTTTTAAAATGTGATGCCAAAAAGTATGTTGTGATGCTAAAGAAAGGGGGAGTTGTTGTGACACTGTAGTACACATGTTCAACATGGTGGCAGTGTTGCACTGCCTTTGGGCCACTTGAGGCCCTCCGTGCCACCCAGTACTAAGCAGCTGCAGACAGAGCTGCTGATTATGAAGCAGCCATGGGGATGGACCGACTGATTTGACCAAATTGTGACGTACAGTGTTCTGCACGTCAGGTTAATTGTGCTGCTGATTGGGACGTCGATGCATGGACAATACACAAAATACCGAGTGTACTGTATCATGTGAGCGCTAATTATTTCTCCTTATCAAAAGAGACAGCCTTGGTAGAGAAATCAGAGAGTTTTCGGCGAGCAGGAAATGTTTGCAGTCACTCATGACTGACAACACAACCTCTGTTCAGCCCTCAGACAAGCCAACGTTACAGCCGAATATCAAGGCAATCATCATCCAAATCCCCCAGTCCACCTCCTTGTGCTGCCAGCAGGAGCTCTCGTAGATGGGCCGAGCTCCACTCTGCCAACTGCGCCATAAAATAAACACACAGTAAATCCAGCACGATTAACATTAATCATGATCACGTCACTGCTAATGCACTGACTGAGGGCCATACAGTGAAATCACACTGACCTAGACGCTTGTCTACTAGTGAGGAGGGGGTTGGCACAGACAGGGGGACCTTCAAGAACTACGCTGTGATAACAAATAAAAATTCATTAAATGTGAAATTAAACAGTAGTGTTGTGAATGAGTTTCAGACCACGAATGACGTGACCCAAAATGCACAAATCAACATAGGTGTTAGACATGGTAAACTTCACTTTATTTGCGTGACCCCTGTATCTGGAGAGAGCACTGCTTTGAAAACATGCAACTTTTGGGAAAGACATTCATTTAAAAGGCTCTTTTCAACTGTGGCAGTGCCAGACACAGTTTAACTAAAAGGTCCCGCTAGGCTTGTAACTTATTGTCAAGGATTGGATTTCAGCTAAAATTAGCCATCAGACCCAATTTATTACTCTGATTGAGGAGTCTGAAAATGCCAGTAACGGGCTCCCCATTACATAAGCTAAGCCCCGAGTTGAAGATATCATGTTGCAATTTAATTCAACACATATCACTTGTGAGGCAAATGTGTAAAATGCCGTGGTAATAGTAGCTTAGGTTTCCCCCAAAGTATTGAACTGGCCTGAGAGAGGCTTGGAAAAATAGCAAAATCTCCTACCAATTTTATGGAGGTGGCAAAACAAGAGTCTTTCCTTAGGTGACTTGACTTATTAAACACACTGGAGACTGTGAGTTATGAAACGGTAGACCAAACTCAAAACGGACACATTATAGCTCAGTCGGTTTGAGAACAAAATGCACCAAAGTTTGGGAGCGGCAAACAAGATCTGCTAGAGAGCATTCATGTCATTCATAATCTTAATTCAATCCTAACAGTGAATTTAACTGAAATGTGATTAAGTTACAATTACAGATAGATAGATAGATAGTTCACACAAGTCACCACTACACATATCAGTACATATACTTAACAACAACAACTCAAATGGGGTCAGTGAAATAGAGACATTTATTATGGTACCATAGCCATTTATGAGGCCAGTCACATCAGTTTACCATCATAAATCATTTAAATATCTGTGGAACAGAGTGCACAGTTATCGTGCCGTAAAAGACCTCTTTTACATGTATAATTTATCCTGTGTTATTGCAAATTCTTTATCATTGTACTGATCTTCTGTCTTTGAATCAACAGTGGCAACAGTGTTCCTCCAGAGGTTTGCACACAAGCTCAGCTGAAGACAAATGTCCTTTTGAGTGAAAAGTCGTTTCCTCCTCACTGTTTAAACACAGGTGCTGATTCTGGTGAAAATGACTGCTGCTATACTGCATCCCGCCCTGCATTTGCTCTTTTAAATATGAAACAGGCCAAATGGTTCCTCTGATGAGTACACTTAGGCGGGACCTGTGGACACTCCAGCAATTATTATTATCAAGGATTATTTGACACCCCCCCCTCCCCCCCACACCAACACACACACACTCACTCCCTTTCGAGTTTTTCCACCTACTACACTCAAAAAGCGAGAGCGGTAGAAGATCATAAAAGTTTGCAGCTTGAATAGGTGTGCTGCTTGTAAGCATGTACCGGCTCTGCTGCCAGGAAACACTCTGTCCTGCCACACTGCTTCAGTACATGGAGACAGGCACTGCCCTGACTCTGGACACGTACAAGAATATGGGCCAGACACCCCTTTCTCCCAATGTGTCGTACTTCTCTCAAGCGATATGTTTGTGGCTATGCTGTGCAGAGTTGAGAGAGAGAGAGAGAGAGAGAGAGAGAGAGAGAGAGAGAGAGAGAGACACTAGTTTTCAGCCTCCTGAATCCTTGTAATACGTGCAGACAACGTTAAGGATGCACGTAAATAATGGTGTAGAAGCAGGCACCGATAACATGTGAACAGCTTTCTGTTCTTTCTTTCTGCTCAGAGTATCTGAATACGTTTCTCATTCCAGGGTGCAGTATGGATTCCTGCGTCTGTGGTTGGCACAAATGCATGTCTCGTGGCACAGATTCTGGCTTGTGCCACTGGCATCCTTTGAGCCCACACCCTGTGCCATGCTGTGCACTCTTCCCCACTGACATCCTCCACTCTGACCAGAGACTGTAAACACCAGTGGAATGGACCACACACACACACTCCCAGTGTCTGAATGAGCTGCTTGGTGCAGGAGCATGTGTGAAGGAACACACAGCTTAAGGCCCAATCAGTAACTTTATAATTTTTGGACCACATAAATTACGCATTAATTCACATCTATTTCAAGGGTTTGAGATGTAGAAACAGTAATGTTGTGTGTCTCTCATACGATGATATTTCAAAATACAGATCAGTTTCAAACTTGTGTTTACAACCATCACTGATGTAAACAAAGATTTTGCAGCAAATATGAATAATCCGGATAACAGATAGAATATATTAATGTACTATATTATGTAGTAAATAATTATATTTCATCCAGAAAGTTATGTTGCTTCAGTTACATTTCTATTAACAGCATTAAAGATCTAACTGAGAAAATTCTGCAATAAAACCTTTTTATCTGTAAATTAATGTCAAGTAATTTATAATTAATTGAAATGTAAAAATTGTTGCATTAACTGTGAAACTCCAAGATCTTCAAGTAATACTTATGTTGTTTGAATACATTGGTATTTCAATTAATATATCCCTTTCCCCCTGAGAGGAGAGCAATTTGTTGTCGACCGTGAATGGGGCAGGAATAAGATTTCCCCAAAGTTTGTCAAAATAAAAACAGCCAGCAGGATGTGAAATGTTGTTTTTGTTTTTAATTGAATAATGAATAATAAAAATACTGGTAAAAAAATCAAATGAATAAAATCAGGGGGAAAATGATATGTTGATGTAATGTTTATGTTCTTATTTAAAATTGAGTTTTATTAATTTTCTTTTAATTTATGTAGAATTTATTGAACCAGAAAAAGCCTCATTGAGATTAAAAATCTCCTTTTCAAGAGTGTCCAGGCCAAGACAGCAGCACATTAAACACAATGTACAAAGATGGACGTGCCAGCGATTGAGTACCGATGGACAATGCATGCCAACCAACTGTAGCATACAGGGAGGCATGGTGACTGAGGCTCCATGATAGTATCTAAAGAGTGAAGGCAATGAGAAGATGCATGCATATATAAAATATCACCATTGTCAATCACAGGCATGAAAGTAGCAGCAACAAGTCTCCTTTTTGCATCAAAAGACAAGCAAGGCTTATTTTAAAATAAAAACCCGGCCTCAGCTTCAACCTTTTCAGAAGTTGCTGAATGAGAGGCTTAAAAGAAAGAGAATCATCGGTTAAGATTCCAATCTATTTATATGAAGATACAGACTTGATCAGATCACATTCTCCTTCAACGTAAAAACCGAGGAAGTTTGATTTCATCAGTTACTATTTCCATTTTGTAAATGGCAGTGACAAGTGTCATCTTGCAGCAGGACACAAAACATATTTTGAAGAATGGGAACAAAACCTGGTGATAGTGGACCTCCTTAAACATTTCTGGGCCTTAAGAAACCCAAAAAGTGAAATTATCAATTTCAACATCAGACATACAAATATCAGTACAGTAAGTGTTACATAATATCCTAACTGGCACTGGTGTAAATTGGAGTAGATGGCACAGTAATGCAGTAGGTGAGTTGCTGTAGGAAGTGGTCTGTTTGTACTGCACGACAATGTGTACTTTGCAGGCCTCTGCGGGTTAGAGCCGCGTATATATAATGGCCAAGCTGTACAGTAGCTGACCACTCGGTGACAGATCTCAGTTGACAGGTGGGACCACAACACCTCTTCTAAATCTTAATGCTCAGGGGCCAGAGACTCATTTCTCATGCCTCTTCGGGCACTGCAGCTACCAATTCTGTAGAAAAGGATTCAAATATCTCAACAAAACATTTTACAGACACTGAATTTATAGTGCAAATAGGTATATTGTGGTTCCTCTGAAAATATAGAAAACTAAATACACACTGCACTGCCCTTTCTTGATCATCACAGCAACTTTTGACAGGGACTGAACTTATCTGCATGGAGTGTTTTAAGCACCTTATTAGTTAAAAGCCCAAGGTGCCAATCAGTCACTGAAACAGACTCTTCCGAGTTCATCCCACCACGAGCGTTGCAGACTTGAAACATATTTGAAAACACTCTCCAAGCACCGAGTCATCTTGTCTACTGTTCAATCCAGCAAGCTGTCTCACTTGGTGAGATTTACAACCCCAGGTGAGGCTGGCGGACAGGGACCTACACGGGAGGGTGGAGGCAGGGTGTTGTTTGTGCTATCTTTCCTGCTTTTTTTTTTTTTTTACTCTCAGCTGCAAAAAGTGGGGTAAAGTTGTTCCCCTGCACTTCATTTGAGTCTGGTTGAGGCAAGCCGCAGAGACAGAGCTCTCTGTCAATGAGCACAAGCATCCCCGTCAGCTGACATTCATTGGTCCCCATAGACTGCCATCATGCCCTCCAGATGACTCCATTGATTTATATTGGACCTCCGTGGTCAGACTGGTTTTACTGGTGTAGCTGCATCAGTGCCCTTTGCAGTAAAGCTTACGTCAAAAGTGCATCATACAGCAAACAGCTTTGCCAATCCGTCTAAATATTAGAAGGCGGAATGAAGGAGGGATCAAAAACAACATGGCCGTGACTCAAAAGAGCTTTCATATGGGTCGAGGCAGACTACATCTCGCTCTCATAGCTTGGAGGAAGTCGCCAAGCTGCATGTGTTTTCTCACCAGTTTTAAATAAACAAGCCAAACTCAAGATTTAATGAACAGGAAAAGCAGGCTGATGAGAGAAATCAATTTATTTAAGGACTGATGCCACATGACAAACAGTGAGCTCTTAGCATCACTTATTTTGCATTTTTTGAAGTGCAAATGACTACACGGTTGCCAAGAAATACATAACACATTTAGTTATGTGAATTTGGCAATGTAAACGTAATTTAAAGAAATTATTTTAACGATACTATTGTAGCGCAGCGATGGAAACTAACATAGTTCGGGAGATTATGGCACAAGGATGTGGAAGAACTCCTGTGAGGTCATATAGCTGGACCAAGGTGAATCCCCCTCATCTGTCAAAGCAACATTTGCATGATAGCCACATAATTACACAGGTCAACATCCATACACATCCACCCAACCAAAATGAAAACTGCTATCTTCATGATCTATTGACTTTGTGAGCAAATGAGACGAGTAAATGTTAAAATGTCTAAAGAAGAACGGAGCAGTTAGTGTGTCAACATGTACAAACAGCTGTGAATACAGCATGTTTTTTTTTTATATGAGCTGAGAAAAGATCTTTGTGTGAGTTGAAATACAAGTCACACTGGGTATGCAGCAGCACCGAATCCATGAATCTTTAAAGCCTTTGTCTAGGACTCAGATGGGAGCGGCTGAAAAACTGTTAGCGTAAAACAAAGGTCCTCTGTGTGTATAAGTGTGTATGCATTTGCTTTAGAGATAGAGCAATAAATCGGTCAGGCGGATATATCGTTACTATTACCTTTTTAAAGATATGTTGGTATCAGTATATTGGCTGATAGTAAGAAATTGCAGTACAGAAATGCCAAAATAAATGTGAGGTGATTGTTCAACTGGAGATGATTTGTCAACTGTTAATTGTCCAACTCAATATGCATCATAATCAAATTGTTCACAAAAAAAAAAAAATCACTTGTTTTTAAACTCCTATTGTAAATATCTATATCAGTATTGGCCTAAAAAGTCAAGTATCAGTCGTTTTTAAGTGTGCTTATTTATATATGAGTAAATGTAACAGTGTTGAACTTAATAGACTTCCATGGTGCATATGTGTATGTTTTACACACACCTGTGTGTATTCACACAATACAGGAGTGTATATGCAATACTGTATGTACAATATATTTATGCATATTTATTTTTGTGGTCTGGTCAATTTATGATACCAAGTCAAACGTAAGTGATGAAATTATGTCAGTGTTATCTTTTAAAAAAAATACTGTCCATTGATATTTAAATAAAAAAAACTTGACTTAATAAAAAGCAATCACAATAGTCATTATAAAACAACATGAAAACCTGGCTGGAGTAAAACTGTTTGGCCCTCTTATCGATTCAACCTTTATCCAACCAGGAAATTATTATCAGGCTGCTCTAATAAGTCTCTTAAATAAAAGAGATCATATTACTCCTGTATTAGCTTCTCTGCACTGGCTCCTTGTAAAATCCAGAAACAAATTTAAAACCCTTCTCCTCACCTACAAAGCCTTATTTGATGAGGCACCATCATATCTTAAGGGGCTTATAGTTCCATATTACCCCACTAGAGAGCTGCGCTCACTGACTGCGGGGCTACTTGTGGTTCCTAGAGTCTTACTAAGTAGGAAGGGAGCCAGAGCCTTCAGTTATCAAGCTCCTCTTCAGTGGGACCAGCTTCCACTATCAGTCCGGGGGGCAGACACAGTCCCCACATTTAAGAGTAAACATAAGACTTTCCTCTTTAATGCACCATTAATGCACATTACTAACTTTGCTCCTTTTCCGGAGTCTTTGTGCTTTCTCGCCTCACAGGTTTACGTGGATCGTGGTTATATCTGGACCCTGGTGCTGCCCGACACCTACTGCTCTTATCATTATTATTATTAGTTGCATTGCAATTAGTATTGCCAATACCATTACTACTTTTATTATCATTATTATTACTATATCCACTGTTGCTATTATTTTTGGTCGTTGTAACTTTTTCATCATGACTACTCTTATTATATGAATAATTTCTGTCATATGCATTGAATGTCTTATAACTCTGTTATGTTGTTCATTCTGTACACAGGACATCTATTGTACTTCTGTCCATCCGGGGAGAGGGATCCTCCTCTGTTGCTCTCCTGAAGGTGTCTTCCCTTTTTCTCCTCGTTAAAGTTGTTTATTGGCGAGTTTTTCCTGAGCCAATGTGAGGGTCCCGGGACAGAGGATGTCGTACGTGTACAGATTGTAAAGCCCTCTGAGGAAAATTTTTAATTTGTGATTTTGGGCTATACAAAATAAATTGAACTGAATTGAAAGCCTCATTGAGACTTTATTTTCAAAAGTATACCTTATGATAATGGTTTGGCATAAGACAAATAGATTTCTTCAGAATACTAGCTTGACAGTCATAATGGGAAAGATAATAAACAACTTCATATAAACATATTTACTGTCAGGTAAATCTCAAGTTAAAAGAAGCTCATCTTTCACCAACACAAAGTGCTCAGCCAGAAGAGCTTTTTATGCCACATTAGGGAAAAGAGAAATGTACAAGAAAAACACAACCATGGCACTGATGAGTTTACAGGAGTCGAAAAAGAGGAGATATTAAAAAGAAAAAAAGACCCATGACAGTATCCAGGACTGGCTTTCAGATCACAGGTTGCAAAGCATAACAGCCTCAAGGCTTTTATCATCCCTAGCGAGGGCAGCAGGGTCGGAAGGATAAATGAGGAGATGCACTCCACTTTGCTGTCAGGTGGGTTTCAGGTTCCCGCTCGCCAAACTGTTTTTAGTGTTGACTTTCACCGTGTAGCCTGCTTCTAGCTCTCCTGGGCCCACTTATCATGTACAACAAGAATGATTGATGACCTGGGGGAGTGATCAGCAGCTTCGAGAGCTGATGCAGCAGCCAGCTCATAATTCTTTGACTGTGTAGAGATTAAATTAAACTGGAAGCCAGTCAGAGAACGAAAGGCTAATACTTTTCCTGAACTTTTTGGAGATTCAGTGGGACAATGTAGAAACAGGTGTATGATTTGTTTGTCACCCATGTTCGTCTAAGTAAATGTTTATCCGTTTGGCATGCCATGTACTTTTTTACCCTCAACAACATGGAAAAGTTTAAAGGCTCTGTTAATGTTTAAACTTTCACGTGTAATCATTTATTTAGATCTTTAACGGTCATGTATTGATCCATTTCATTTTGAAGTTGAAAACAGCTAAACAAATCTTAGTGTTTTGTATGTTTTACTTACTACAAGTCACACCTGATTTACATGTACAATGAACTAAATAACATTGTTGAATTTGAATGGTTTACAGGAGAGAAGATGCACTCAGAGGTTTCAATGAAACAAGGAAACACAAGATGTGAAAAGACCCAACTACAGAGCAAACACAGATAACAACCTTATTTGATTAATATCTAAGCAAATATATTACAGTGGTTAACTCTGAGCTCCAGATCAGGAGATGAATATGCTGATTTGTTTATTTAAACCAACAGCTACTGAAAACGGTCAACAGGCATTTCTCTGCACCTGTGTTTTTATGTGCACTTCCCAGTCTGGATACAATATTCTTCAGCATCAGTTATGAAGGATATTCGATACTTTTCTGACTTTGTTTTCTACCAACGGAACAAAGAAAACGCTGGTTCTCTTAGGTAATTAGGCAAATGTTCAAGTAAAAGTGTAATTATCTACTTGTACCTACAAACACTACTCTTCTCATCAAAGTTGGTCACCATCATCATGCTTTTAACTTAATTTGGTACATAATAAATGTGACACTAACTTGAGTGAATAGTAGTGCATAGGTTCATATCTAATAGAAACCATTGGGAGGCAGAGATAGATGGGAGGCATGGAACAAAACCGCACGTCACATTTAAATCCCCCAAACATTGTACGTGATCAAGCAAATACAGCCAGCAGGCCATAAAAAGCTTTTCCTGCTAAGCACAAAAGGAAATATTAACACACGACTGTGCACAGAGGCGTAGATACAGTATCATAGATATCAGTGTCTACCAGTCTTTGTGTCATGCACGTTTAAACTGGACATCACACAAAGTGGTGACATATAAGGAGCAGGTGGAGGGTCAGAGACCATTTCTGTAGACAGGTCTGGCTATCCTGGAATGTGTGTCTTTGATCCCTGGATTATGGCTCATCTCCTCTTCTCTGATCCAAGGGGCCCCTCAGATCCTATTGATATATTACCTGTCTGTCATGATATGCATCGTATCACCTGCATGGACCCTCAGCCAGGATTAAACAATTTGTAATAGTATACCAGTTAGGAATTAGTTAACAAATCTATGCATAAATTAGCTTTCTACCCAGACAAAAATTGCAAAAAGTTAGTTTTCATAGTAGAAAAACATATTTGTATATATATACAAATATGTATTAAAAGCCAAGTCAAATATATAATATATATATAGGGAAAATATTTGATTTGACTTTTGAGTGACATCAAAAGCAAAAAATACATTCCAACAAAATAAATAAAGTTCTAAGTTTGTTTTTTCTAGCACATATTAAAAACATCCAAAAAATAAAATGAGATAAACAGTAAAGCAATGTTCATGGACTCTACCTTAATAATGAAACAACATATCAAAAGGTCCCTGCACAGTAGCATAACAGCAATATTTAACATTATAGAGCTTCTAACTGGTATAGGACCAGTTTGATCAAAAAGAATAACCATCCAACTAATTGCTAGCATCAAAGGATTACAACTATTTTACAAGTACCATTTAACAAGAGAATTGCTACAGTAAAGGGAATGTCCTGTGACAAAGTTGAGCAATCAGTAATGCTTTTTTATGAGGCACATTCCTTTGCCAGAGGAATGCCAACCGAGTGACCTCAAAAAGAAGCGCTGCGCTGGATGTGGGCTGGACTATGCACTAAAGTAACCCATCGGGTCTTTGATGCCCTCCATCCATTGGCTCTACTTTACTGACCCTCCTGTGAGAACATGCTGTCAGAACTGCTCTCTTTACCTAATTTTGCTGCAGCAGCAACCCTGTTGCTCAACAGAGGAGTGTTGCATTGTTGATAATGCACTGTGAAGCTTAGTTGCAAAAATGTAACCAATAAAAGCTCTATTATGATAAAGATTAGGTTCAAAATGGACTTGTCATCTCGACAACGATGTCTGAACAAACTGTATGATGACGGATGATGAGGAAGTTCATTTGAAGTGGCTGCACTTTGCATTCTGCACGTGGAAAAAGATACAAACTATTTTCCTGTCTGACACCACAGTAGGGCTCCATCAAACGACCTTCGGTGCACAGGTTCTGACTAACAGAGCTCCTTTACATAAACTTCAGACAGCCTTTGGTCTCCACCGCCTCTGACGAAATGACTCTTGCATTCCTGGCGAGGGTGAGTCAGATAAAGAAACAGTATGGAAGCACATGTAGGTTTCTCTTCAGCCACTCAGTCAACAGAGTCTTGTCCACTCATACAGTACATAAGTGCAGATAAAGGCATGGAGCCATATCAGTGGATACATGACTACTGCCGTTTCAAAGATTTCAGAGGGTTTTTGGTGCTGATTTCGCCAGGGATAGGGACTTTTTATTCATTTGTCGCCTAAAAAATAACTGTTAATATATGATCTGTAGATTGTTAATTCAGTGACGGTAAATTTAGGCTGTCATGCACAGATCGTCCACTTTCTCTGAAATACACTATAGTTACATAAAAAGGGAAATTCTGCACAATTTAACAGTTTACTGAATCATTGATTTTACTGCTATCATGTCTGATGTCACTCAGTAGGAATACATGTTGATATCTGTACATTCATTTATTTTTATGCTGAGCAACTCATAGCTTTCTCCACTTTTGGTGCCAACACAAGTTGTGTTTTCCTTTAATATAATTAACATGTCAGCACATGGGCTAAGCCATTAATCTACTCTATTATGTAGGCCACTTGAAGAAAAATTATTTACAATGTAATGTTTATAAATAGGCTATGTTATTTTAGGGGAAGTTAATGTACATGTAATGCAATACAAAAATGATCAGTCATAAAGATTAGAAAATATGTCACAATAAGAAATTTGTTGAGATTAATTCATAAAAACTAATTACATAATAAATCTAAAAATGAATTCCCCATCTGAAGCAATGAACATACAGAAAGTGCAGTAAATGAAAGATCCTTCACCACCAACACAACGTGCACCTCCCTCAACCTCACCACAGCTCTTAGACAATAATTACAGCCTTTTCATGTCTCATGTGTTTTACATTTCCGCCTTTGGACGACAGTGCAATGAAGCATTCCTCCACAAGTCCCGCAAAGTTTATCCAAGTGTGGTTTGGAGGTTAAACCTATTATCTCAATATCTGCTGATCAGACAACAGAACAACTAAGAGTGCCTCCCACAGGGAAAGGCAGCCAAAGTGACAACGATAAGCCAAACTAAATGTGCGACAAACACATAACATTGATTCCATAGTTATTGGAGGAAAATAAACACAGCCAATGTTAAGTCAAATATTTGCCATTCTCAGCTATTAGGCTGCTGATTCACTGTGAGTCTCATGACTCAGTTGGTCACACATGCAAGTTTATGTTTTTGCGCTGTAACGTCAACAGAATCAGCCTTTGATCCGGCCTTTGCCTCAGCTGAGTCTTACAGTCTGACCCGGCGTTTAGTTACAAGGTGGGTGTGCTGTGGATATACTGTGGCTTCCTTTGTGGCAGCACTCTCATTTGGACCCCTGTTTAAGGGAAAATATAAAATTTACCCTGTATTTTTACCCGGCACACATTTAATCCACTGGCAGTTTCCTGCCGCAAATCCTTCCTGTCACACATCACACATCATGTTGAAAAAATAGCCAATTTCCCCAAAGGCCAATCCTTGCATTTGCACTGCATATGACTCAATAGACATACTATTACACACAACACACACATACACTATAATTAAACCTGTGTTATGAATGTACCCACCCTTCCACATACCTTCGTCTGTGCAGTAAGTGGGTGCAATTAGATCCCTCACTTGTCAACTTTTATTATCAGGGAAAGCACCGTTAATGGGTGAGATTCATCATATTATAATCTAAACAGACATTTCTGTTAATGAATAGTAAAACTAAACACAAGCATTCAGACATGGGACTTGGATAATTGTCTTTTTCGCCTTCTTAACAGAGAACTGAAAAACACAAAAATAATAATTTTGGAAATAATTTGCGGTTATCCTTGTGTTGCCTAATGAGTATATATGCAAACATATGTACAGTGTAAGAATACAAGTAAATAAAACATATTATGTTGCAGTGTGAGATGGGACATAATCCAGATTACATACACAGACAGACACACAGTTATCAAACATTCAGCTGTTTCCTTTCAGATATTCACCCCCCCAGACAAAAGTGCAGTGGGCATGAGGCCAACAATCTCAGACACAGACAGTATTAGGCTGCTGTCTCAGCTAATACTCAGACAATACATCCTCCAGACCACAAGTGATTCATATGGGGCTGTTTCACAGAGCCTTTAGTGTATGGAATATCCTTTTACATAACCAAGGCACACAATTATAAGTAAACAGGCAATACAAACTTGACACCAACTTTTTACTGCTTTACAAAATTACAAAAATGTTTTCTGAAGATGCTTGCTTTTTTTATTTTTATGGTGAACTGCTATCAGTTTGGTGTGGCGCACAATAAATGACACAAAGTAATCATCCTGACTTCTAGATTTGACAAATACTGTTACAGTGAGCGAGACTGATGGAGGACACCTGGCCTGACAGACAAAGTCAGCACATAATATCAGAGGGAAAATATGCTGCATAATCTAATCAGTGCAGAGAGGGCCGTGCAACTGTGTGTGCACATTACTGAAGGACTAAAAGAAGAAAAGACAGAAAACAGAGAGTGGCAGAAACTGCTAGAGAGAATTCAAGGTATTTATATATATAAAAAAGAAAAAAAGAAACTGGATACCACTGTGTCATTTGACATAATTAAGGGAATGCTTTGTTGCTGTAGGAAAATATAAAGAAACATGAAGAGCCGGTGTGGTATGCTACTACATATGTAGTCTTTATGGTGGATCTGTGCCTGATTGTGCTAATTATTTGGCTTTTGATGCTGATTTAACCGCCTGTCAAAACTGAGTATGGTCACAAGCATATTTCATGATTGGGGTCAGAGGTCAGATAAAACTTACACCAGTCTGATGCTTTGTTGTGTTCTTTTTTTTTCAGAGGGAAATCTCTCTGTCTGACCTTAAAACACATCTACTTCCCATTTTTTCTCCCTCACGCCCAACGCACCCTCCCACTCATTTGACCTCTGACAACTGGGGCCCCTATGTCACAGCCTATTGATTCCTTGGCATTGAACTTGATTCTTGGGGCAAAAGAGACTACAATCAAAGAGGCATTGTCTCTTTCGAAGACAGATTGCAGACCAAACAATACTTGTTCACTTTCCCTTATTTCTCCATTCAGAGAATGAACCACTTATCCTCAGCTGTCCTGGACTTTTTGACCATTCAGTTCATGTGGAATGCATGCATTTCCTGTGTATAGAAGATGTCCCATTTACTTTGACAGATCACCGGATGATAACAATCGTCATACGCCCCATGGCGTAACCCGACCAGTGTTGGTGGCAGGAAGGAAGAGAGGTCCCTCAAATCTACTTACAAAGAATAGATCTCTAACATCTATATTACAGCTTAACATCAAATGTTTTTCACACATACACTCATCTATTCTATGTATATAACTAAAATAATATAATCTGCAATACTGCTTTATATTTGTGCATAATGCCACACTGATTCAATTGTGACAAACTCACTGACTGCTTCTAATTAAAATTAGATGTCCCTGTCATCAACCCTATAGCAATGTGGCATTTACTGTGTTTTAAGAAGACGTGGCATAACTGTAATTTTTCCGCCAAATTGCAGGGAAAAGTCTTAATGGTTCCAGTGGAACAACAGTATAAAAATATATGGTTTACTTTACCATGAGCTGAAGCAAATTAGTAAAAACATTCACTGACTTATGCTGTTGTAAACATGAGGCATCTGA
The DNA here is from genome assembly GCA_016806645.1 of Ophiodon elongatus. NCBI lineage: Eukaryota > Metazoa > Chordata > Actinopteri > Perciformes > Hexagrammidae > Ophiodon > Ophiodon elongatus. Next base: position 1,572,412 of record JACSYO010002129.1, read on the forward strand.
GATTCATTACAATGAAGAAATTAAATAAACAGTAGCCTGAAGAACACTGGTGGACGCACGCTTCATTAAAAAGCAATGTTATTGTAATTGGCTAATTAACATGGGGCACTCTTTTGGTTTGCCTATACCGTAAATATACAAATGAATGAATATGCCCCCTGATTGGTGTGGGAGTCGACCCACAAATCACTCAGTACACACTCTGTACTGTATTAAGGACTTGCACGGGAAAGGACTCGGAAAATGACCATTAGCAATTGAACTGAATCTGAGCACCATTCAGATGACGAGTATATTACTAATATGTAAAACTAGATTATATGTTAGTATTATTTAGTTAAATTAATACAAAATGCTGGAAAGGTTTAGCATAATAGAGGACTTCGTCTGTATCAGGAAAGATTGTTTCATTTTTCTTCTGCTCCTGTTTCACTCCCTTGACCTTGCATATGCTGACAGTAGAAAATGCTACTTTTTAATGTCTCCAGCTACTGGCCAATAAGCCTCTAAGAAATGATAAGTTGTTCATTTAAACAGCACTCTCACGATACTCTCACACCGACCCTGCCTGTCAGTTTCTTGTAAAATCTGAATTCCAGACACCAATAATGGAGATTTATGTTAAAAACAAGCCTTTGGGATGCATGAACCATGCCATAACAGTGAAGCAGGTCATTTTCCTTAATGGGGGCCTGACCTGTACATTTTGTCAGAACCTTGTTCACTCCTGAGATATCCAACCTCAAGAACATATTGTCAGTCATTTTCCTCACATGAATTTTACATCAACGCACAAACGAGCACTAACCTGCTTCCCACCAAACACTGCCAATTGTGTTAATTTGAAAGTCAACCAATCCAGGGCCTTTGCAGTGGTTGGAGAGAAGTTTGCCTGGCATGTGCCAACCATGCACCTTTTATCATACACTTATGATTCACCATGCTCAGCTGACATGTAGTGGTAGACATGACAGGCAAGATTTTTTTGTCTACCTCATCTAGCCATCACTGACCACCCACTTCCTGTGCCAATGCCATTAAAGCCGCGGGTCTTTCTCCCAAAGGAGAAGTGATTTGGTCTTTTTTTGCTTTTCCCCTCCTAAGTGTCAATTCACCATCAGTGCAGCTGCTTTTGACCACTAAAACTTCCCAGAGTAGTCCTTCTTCAACTTCAGTGACGATAGTGTTACATAAGGCAATAAGCCATCAGCGGGACTCGGCACACACACAGTTTCCCTCACTTCCTGTTACCCAGAAATCATACAGTAAGCGGTCCCCAACCTTTTTTTGCGCCACGGACTGGTTTCGTGTCAGACAATATTTTCACGGACCGGCCTTCACGGTGTGGGCGATAAATATGACGTAATAAAATGATACGACCGGGATAAAAACACATAAAGTACATAAAAAATACAACTCACCATTACGCCGAATTAGTGGGAGCCCCTGAGCTTGTTTCTCTGCAGTGAGCCGGTCTCATCTCGGGGTAATGGGAGACGATGACACCCGAAGTGCGTTCCTTATTTTTTATCCATTTTCGCTAGCTTGTGGGCTGCTAAATTTTTGGGGTTACGTTTGACGTGACCTCTTGACGCAAGAGGCTCAGACGGATGTAGCCGGTCATTTTTCAAAATAAAACATATTTCAGAATAAATAAATCTAATATAAATCAAATATTTTTTTCATTCATTCTTTCTGTGCGACCCGGTACCAAGAGACCCACGGACCGGTACCGGGTCGCGACCCGGTGGTTGGGGACCACTGAGCTAGAGCATGCGTCCGACTCTGGACAGTTCATGTTCCACACTGTCACATCACAGAATGCCAGTTTTGCATGTGATTATGAAACAATTATTGGAATATGTCTTTCCTTGCAACTGAATCACATTCATCGGCATCATACACAAATTTCTACATTTCCTCCCTTGCAACAGGAAATATCAGCCTTGGAGGTGAAGATGTTCCAGGACTATCGTCTCCTTTCTGGCCCCTACAAAAGTGATAGGACACAATTACTGAGTCTGTGGAAGGACCTGAACAATGACAAGCATGCCTATCCAAATGATAGCAGAGGCTCCATCTGCAAACAAGTCGGACTCTATGAGGAGAAGCAACAAGGTTGCTTTTTCTATCACACAGATTCAACATTGCTTCTGCTGGTTCTGTCTTTGTGTCCAAGGAGAATGTGTAACTTTACCTTTGGTTCTTCCTGCAAAAAACAATTGCTCAGTTTCTGGGTGTGGGTGTTTTTGTCAGTTTTGTGGCGTCAGGGTTTACAGTGCGTTTCCTTCCCAGTAAGTGACAGGACAACTGCTGTGTTGTCAGTCATTGTAGTAACTCACTGACTCATCGCATTGGAGATACCCTTCAGAAAACATCTGAAGCTGTGGTATGACTTTTACAACAATACTTCTGTTGGGTCATTGGTGCTGAGAATGATTGTAACAAAACATTGCAAGAACAGAGACTGGGTAAGTAGATAGTTGGGGCCTTTCACAGCAGAGTGAATAGATGAGGTTGGGAATCCTGCAGCACAGACAGCAAACAGCAAGTCTACCGTGTCCCATCAGAGTCCTATACCTGTCCCTTTTATTAAAAATTGTGATTATACAGCTGTGGTTATCATTTTCAGATTGCTTATACAAAAATTGCTTCTAAACGCGTATGGTTTGACAACTGTTGTATGTCAGTAGTTAGAACGCCAGGTAGACAAAACTATTGGTAGGATGAAGTAAAGTCATTATGTCAAAACTCATCAATCACGCAGCAGACTTAACAGTAAAAATATTTAGACAAAACAGCCAAATTTCCAGGCCGTCAGTAGCATTGATCATTTTAAAATGTCATAATAATCCATGATAGAAACAAAGATTAATAGTCTCATTTATGAATACTGATTAAACATGAAGAAAAAGGTCAACTCAGGCATATTGGATTTCTTGTAGCTTACATGGATGGCATTTCTTTCACTAATGTTTCTCCTTACAGTGTGAAATAGGGGAGCGACAGTGATTCATATGTCAACCTTTTGCACAATTCCCTGTCCAAATAGCCAATCAGGATCCATTTAGGCGGCAGTGGCCTGGAACATGAACTGACAGGCCTGGCAGAGGTGTTCTGCGCCACATGTGAGCAATGGAAGTCCTCAGCAGTCCAGGGTTGAAATCCATACTGTGGTTTGCACAGACACTGCTGATTACCACACCGCTGGTGCAGACGTGCAGGACAAGGTTGTCAGGTCTAATCGTCTAATGGACAGAGAGTTAAGTCACCCCAATAATGAAGAATTCCTAGAGAGTTTTACTTGTTTCAGACTTTAATTAATTTCCCACTTTTGGTAGGCAGTCAAAATCATTCAATCATCTTTTATTTTTAAAGAATGCTTACTATGGTTACATTTGTAGTCTCAAAATTTACTCTTTAAATAAACTGTTCTTTCTCTTTCTTGGTTTTATTTTAGAAATGTCAATCTAATATTTCAAATTAATAAAAAAATTGTGTATTTTGAAATATTAATTCACAAGCCGGATACCATTAATAGTATAGATAAATACACAATGACAAAAAAACATAGATGAAACATAAATGTATGATCTTGGTTACCTGCACTGTTATTTAGTTCTTCATTTTTTTTATTTATCCTACGTAAACTTCAGCCCTTGGACTGTGGCTCTGCCACCAGATCACCTTTCAGTAGGCATGCAATTTCAATGGCCTGCCTCTACGCTTGGATTAGTTTGGTTTAAACAAACTGGCTCTGGGCTTTGTGAAGCCATTCAAACCACAATCATTGTTGAGGGCCTAATCAGCCACAAGTCTTCTTACCGCTCTGTTTTTTACAAAGGGTAATGTGACTATTTTTAAATGTAACAATATGATAATGTCAAGTTTGTTATAATTAGTCACACTTTGTGATAACATTGCCAGACATTGCCATTGTTTTGATCTCAAAATGAATTGCCAATACTTGCTTTTTATGTTTAATTACATGCCCTGTGTAGCAAATTTTACAGTATCCTTTACAAAATATAGAAATGATACTTGATAATGATCCTAACAGTTACTGCACTCGCCTGGTGTGATGTGTATGATTCCAAAAAAATAACTCTATTGTAAAAAACATTTACAATAAAGAGCTAAAAAGCAAGGAAAAAATACTTTCTGTATGACGTGTCCTCTACAATTTGTCATCTAATGCTTGTTCCTCAGTGTCGAGTGAGTAGTATGAAATGACCTGCAGTGCACTAAGCACCAAGGCACCATGCTGGCTAGCTTCACTGCTAACACTTCCTCCTTTAAAAGCAGGACTCCAAATGAGCTCAAACATGAAACAGTTTGTTTACAGAAAATACCAGTCAACCTACTTGGCAATGCACAGATTTAAAAACAAAAACAACAAAAGAATGTCCTAAGACTCCTTTGTGTTTACTTTGTGAATTTTGCCCAATTTGTCTCAATTGCTCAGCCACGTAACTGAAACTGTATATGTCCTGTCAAAACGAGGCAATGTATGACAGATCACCCCTGACTTGATTCATCTAGAATTTGGCATGTTTTGAAGTTGTGTACTCTTTCCGTGGCGCCACGCTAAACTGCCTAACGTTTAATTAATTTCCCTTTATGTATACTTGGACTTTGCTTCTCTCCAAAAGACAAAGTACGCCTATGCATAAGTCAGGGTTTTTAATTATCATTGAATACCAATAAAAGGTTCCTGCCAGGAAAACTTGGCCAGTATTTGATTTGCTCTCAGTCCAACACAACTACAGTCCCATAAAAACATTATCCATTTACATTCTTTTCATTACCACCTCAGGACATCTTTGAGTGCTGCTCCAAATGTTTGGAAAAGCACATTTTCAATTTGAGAGCATTTTATGCCTTGTGAGAGTTTACTTTATGGTGTATAATAGAACCCAACAAACCTATAATTTCACACTGAGAGTTTTAAAATCAATTTGAATTCCAAAAAGGTGCTTGCATTTGGCAAAAGAGGCCTCATCTCTAGGCTTCTCAAGGATTTCTCTGGAATATCCTCCAGGCTATAAGTTGTTTATCAAAACCAAAAGCATGACTGTTTTTGCAAACTAACCCCAATCCATCCATCATCCTATAGCAAGTAACCAAATTAGTCTTCTTCCACCTAGGGACTTGAAGACAGAGTATACTGGGCTTCCTGTATGCTCAGAGGGGATAAAGGTGTTCAGAGAGCCTGTGGGTGATGTTGCACAGACACCATGTAAACACCATCATCATCGCATATAGGGCACATATGATCCTACTCAATTTACTTTAAACGTGGAAACATTGCTACAAAAATACTAAAACACCAAGTTGATCAAATAGCCAGCAAGGACAGCTTATACAAGCTAATGAGCTGTGTTTTCAGTCTGTTACCAAAAAGACACATATGTCTACTTTCATCGACTGGAGTTCCAAGATCAGCTTTATTGTAAATATCTGTGACTTAAAATGATAAGAAGAAAAAAAGCAGATGGATAACATTCTGATAAAAAGATAATTTTACCTCTGTGCTAGCACCCCTCTCCCTGTGCCTTACCAAGACAAGAGAGATTCAGCAGAGAGTACGAAAGGAAAGAAACAAGACACAAGGTCAGAATTTTCAAACTGCACATTCTGTGTGGGCTGTGAAAGAATTTCTTATTTGCCCAAGCATCCTGCATACTTTATAAATCAAACCATCAGTGCGAGGACAGGTTGATGACATCATTCACGGTCAATTTCCAGCAGCCGGCAGGGCTTTGATTAGAGCAGTAAATCTCCTCCTGTTTGTCTGTCCTCCTGAGTAAAAGGCCAGCTTAATGGTCAGCTCTCCATATGTTGTTGAATATTATCTGTCTTTAACTGAGCTTTGTGGAAACGCTTGTGTTTGCCAGCACTGGAATTCTACTTCCAGTGCTGGAAGCATTTTGTACTCCGTAGAAATTCACAAAATTTGGACGATTAAAACAATTTACATTTGCAAGTTGATGATTGATATGATAGGGAATTCTCACATAACTGCTATTTGGTTGAAAAGTTTAAAATGCCAATAACAACTATGCTATTATCTATTTACATTGCACCAGATGATGGATTGACTAGCAATTGTTGCCCATTGAAGGTCTCAATGAGGTTATGTTGCAAATATTACAACTTTCCTCAAAATGGTACCAAACAACAAAACCAATGGCATGAAGTGACTTAAAATGATTGTAAAACATTTTTCATTGCTAGCCTGAAACATAAGTCTTAAGCAGTATCATATTGGTGTCGGCGTTGATCTAGTTTCAAAGAGAGAGAACTACTGAAGCACAGCAGGTAGAAAGTAAGTAAGAAATGTTGTGGATGGAAATGCTTTAAAAAAAAGAAGAAAAAAAACATTTCAAACTAGACAACGCCTCAGTTTATTGAATAGATTAATTAAATTGTCTGAATACCACTAACATTTTGTATGCATACATGTAATATTCATCTATCAGAAATTATCTGCATTTCAACAGGGACATCAATGTTGGCCACTTCTCTGGCAAGTTCTCTTATCAGTGCTCATACCACTTAAAGAGATCTCTGCTATGGCCTGAGAGTCTAAAGAACAGCAACAGAGCAAAGTCCAAAGTCAGAACTGTATCACTGTGATACAAAGGGAGAGGGGAAGGCACTGAAAATATGAAACCATCATCATAACTTCGAGCACTCTTGCACCAGCTTCATGTATATATTGATTGCTGAAGTACCACGGTAGTCACATTCACCCCCACGTCCAAAACCTGCACAGAATATCAACTGTCTCATTACCTCAATGTACACACAGAGAGTAACATTGCATCTCAAGATGCATTTGACTGTTGTCCAAGCCATCATTGCTCAGAGAGCCTATGGTCCTAAGTGCTCAGCCGGTAAACAAATCAGGGTTTATTAAATACACACTTGTCACTCTCCACTAGCCATGCATGGGGAAATTTATTTTGACAAACGTTGCCCCACAAGACTTAAGTGTCCCTGGCTGACGCCAACAGATAAATACCTCTGGATTAGGAAATGGATTGAGTTTAGCCAAGGTATGCTTTTAAAACATGGATTTCGCCCTATCCCTGTGGCCTATCTAAGGTCAATAAACAGTCAATGAGTGACACATCTAATTGCTTAATCTAATTGTGTTGCTTTAAATGTCTGACTACTGTACATTAAGCCTAAGCGGCTAGTTAAAAAAAAGTGTTGGAACATGTTTATTTACAAAAGTGATTTTAGGAAAGTGTGTGAGAATTCAAATCAGAGTAAGAAAGAAAGAAAGAAAGAAAGAGAAACATTAAAAGTCCAGAAGGTCCATACTGCACATACATATGCTGTCAAAACACTTATGTCAATTAAACATAACGGGAAAGTATATTTTTATGTGTATTATGTGTGCATGCATGCATCTGTGCACGAGTGTGTTTATGTGCTGGTGCCACACACAATATTACATGCTCCTGTGAGAATATGTCTTTAGGACTGTGAACATGCATTCACATGCACTCATTCTGGTGACAAGGTCAGACTGAACAAATGGGAAATCTTTACTCATGTCTGGGCAAAGGTGCATATACATCACATTCGTGTGACACTTTGCATACATTTACTGTAAGTGAGGTCAGGAGACTGAAAACAGTCCCTTCACCGTGATCGTGGCATCTAGTAGTTGTCAGATGCCAGGATTTTTTGGGCCACACAGAGGGAGACCCGTTTCATACAGCCATCTGTCTGATCGTGGTAATACAGCAGGGCTGCAGTGGCACAAGTGAGTTGTCCAACCTGCCAACTAACAGTGGGGGATTGGGCAGTGGAAAAAGCTGTAACTGTGTGTTTGGGTTTGTGTGGTGAGGAGGGAGTCAAGCTTAGACCAGTGCTTGGTTAGGGTGGTAGCAGTATAGTGCTTATGCTGCCAGAAGAAAGAATTACAAGTGCCTTAAGAGACAATATAAGGGATAGAGGAGAATTTGGGTTATTCTTTACTCAGACAGATTGTAGTTACCTGCTCTCCAGCAAGGCGAACATTATATGTTGGACCACAGAGTGTGGGGAACTGCAGTGAGAGCTTCCAGACCTGAAGGAGACCTTGCCTGTTACCCTCAAACATGCTCACACACATGCCAAGCCTGTGGCAGGTCAGACCATGTAAAGCTACTAGCTAGACAAAAACACAGTGGAAAGGTGGGAATGATAATAATAGCGGGAGTGTTTTCATTTACTTTGCACAACTTTGGCAGTTTTGCTAAATTAATACGAAACTGTTCTGCTCTTGTTACAGATGCTGTGTTTTAATGCGCCATACTGCACTTTGTCACAGCTGACAAAGTTCTAAAAAAAAGAAAGAAAATGTGATTCATTTTTGTTTGGGTTCTCTTTACTTTTTCTCTGGTAACTGATGCCATATGGTCAGTGTCACATGTAATCTTTGCTATAGGGCCACAGAACACAGCCTGGTAGGTATAAGAGCTTTGCAAAAGAATACAAGAAAACGAGCATCCCTGTAGAATGACATAACATATTCATATCTAATACTATTTACATTTAAAAGAGGTCAAGCCAGTCCTCATGTAAGTCATACAGCAAGAAAGGGTTGTTTGCATTTCATGTGGGGCTCTGTGTGTTTGTGTGTGTGTGTGTGTTGATGCTAGTGTGCTTGTTGCTTTTGTTCAGCACCACTGACTTGACTTTCTAAACGGAACTCAATAATTAATTAAGGATTCTTTTATAAGTTGTCCCTTCTTTGTTTCCTGTTGGTTTTTTTCTCTTTCAATTTGATCTGCAATCAACTTTTAACATCTCTCCTTTTTCTTCTCTCTTGTGGGCTGAGTCATTACCATAACAACAGAGTGAGGCACAAAAGCCCTATGGGCATGTGACAGAGTTGTGGGATGGGGGCACATGGACGTGAAGAGAGGGAGAGGGAGAGAGAGAGAGAGAGAGGGAGAGAGAGACTGCCCATGCTAATATCTGCAGCTGGGCCTTTGGTTTTGTTCTCTATGCAGCTGGGCTGGATGAGGGAGCCTGGATTCCAACACACCCCCATCAGCATAAATCTTGCCATGCTTGAGGCTGCAAACACTGCAACAATGCCACTGGGTCATTCTATGCCAAGTCGGCTGGGTCGGCACATACACATACACACGCACGCACTTGCTCACAAATAAATTGTTGTTGTGTGGGGTTGTTTGTCGCTACCAAGGCGTTTTTTTTTTTTTTTGTCTTGTGGGATGCATATATTAATCATTTATCATCTGCGCAGACTGAGGCTAAAAGAAAGCCCAGACGATGCTAATTATTCCTTTCAGTTTCATTGGCATTGTCTACGGAACAGGACTCAGACAAGATTGTGTCATGTGCAGGGGTCAACTCCAAGATTCATTTTGATGATCACTTGTCACAAAAGGTCAGCAGCATGAATAATCACAAGTAACTCCTTGTCCTTGCAACTCTGCAGTTGTTGAGATAAGGTTATTTGGGTGATGACTTTTGAAATAGAGACAAACAGATACTAGACATACTGCAACACTGTGACAATTAGATGTGCTTCCTAACTTCTGACATATTCATCATCCAGCAAAACGCTCCAATGCAGTGGAATGCACCTCGACTGAACTAGCATAAATTAAAACAAAGCAACGGTCAGCCACAGTAACAAACTTGGTCCCAAAACATTTGTCCACAGCTTTCAGCATATCATTAATAACCCCATAAAGAGCTCTTTATGTCTGAGTGGACAGTGTCACTTTTTGGAGTCGACTTTGATGAGATGAATGTGCGTGGTGCGCTTGAATGCTTCGCAGCTGGGTGCGAGCCGGGCGCTGGTGACAGCGGGTACCAGGGCACAAATCCCATGGCAGAAAGGGCATCTTTGTTTGGCCCAGGTGCTCTCTGGATGCACTGCCCTCACATCCTGTGCAGTCTCATTCATTATGTATGAGCCGTACATTTAAAATCATGAGCTTCCTGTCAAAAGCCAGAAAGGGTAGGCACGGCCAAGTGCGCTTTCTGTGGCTTCAGAGGGAGAATAGAAGCGTAACATTTTCAAGGCATTGAAAAGCCCTAAAACGAAGGCCATTGTGGAATGGGCAAGCATTATAAAAACACATTATAGCTCTAACTTTCTGAGATACAACAAGGCCTCATAAAGCAGTCAGTGCTTTCAGCTCCATTGACATGGCCTCTGTATGGACCACATAAATATGCATTGTCTGAGTTTTGTGCAGCCTTTTTGGGAAGCTTTTGGTTGCAGCAGTTTGTCATCAGTGGCTGCCATAACGAATAAGAATGGAGAGTCCACTCCTCTCATGTGCCCCACTGCTCCCATGAGAAGATGTGGCTCAGTAATTACTGGAGGATTACAATAATCTACGTTTGGAAGCGTAACCTCCCCCTAGCCTTTGTGGCTCAGCACGAGATGAATCCAGTACAATTAAGCCATTTTGTTTCACTGCATGACTGTTCATTAGCATTATCTACACCAGTGGCTTCAGCTCTCAGACCGGCTCCCCCTCAGGTTCTCATCATAGCATCAGTTCCCTTGGTTACAGCTCAGTCTCCCAGAGTCTGGGGTCAGGAGGGTCAATGCCTAATGATGTGATCAGACTACTAGAGTTACTCCTGCAAGTATCAGAACTATCTCAACTGAGGTCTCTCTTACACAGTGCAAGTCATACCCTGTTATCTTCATTCTGTAGTATCAACACTGGAGAGTTGCATGAATCATTAGTGGGGCTGACTTTCATGCGATGCATATTCAATCAATTAGTGTCCGTGCTTTATAGTTTAAAGCCAGTTAGCCTTGGATCAGTGGGGTGCCACACCTCTGGTAAAAGGGATCACAACCCTGTGCAGCAGCCATAGTCTGGAAGCTCTTCCCACCAGCCAACCACTCAATGTGACCAGGACCTGAGCAATTGGTTCACGCAGGGGCACCACAGGTGGGGACATTAACCATTAAAGAGACACTTCTGCTGACCGTCTGGGGATGGAGCAGACCTGTCGGCTTCCTCAGGGCTTGAAATGATCATCTGGGGCAACTCAGCACAGCTTGGCTTTAACAGGATTTGTGGAAGAAAACCCCTTTATCAGGGCTTACAAGGAAGAGACCATATAGCTGCTTAAGCAGATCCCTGAGTTGTGATCCTGCTGGGAGGAATTCTCATAAAAGTAGAGATGTTAGGGAATAATGGACGGTCAGTTTAGTGTTGTATTATATAATGCATTTCATTGTTCTATAAAAGTTAATTATGTCTGTTAAGACAAAGATGTAAAGTATTAGGGCACAATAGCTTTGCTCTTATACTATGTCACACTGAGGTTTGAATAAATAATGCTGACACTTTTTTAATTACAAAAATACCATATTCTTCCGGTATCTTAAATATTTGGATAAATATAGTTTGTCTTTATTTTATTGACTTTGCGTAAGTAATTATATACAAATGTCTTTTCTTCACAAAGAGATAACCAGGGTTTGGTTTCAAGCAGGTCCTTGGGCTTTATAGGACCTTGTCCTCAGTCTAGTGGTCAGCAAGTCTTATCCTGATTCCTGTCACCCCTCATCTTAGGCCAAATCTGGGGCCAGACATAGAATATTGGCCAGTGATGAAAGGTAAGATATACCACCCACTGTTAGTTACAGATTTAATCATGAGCTGTTCATACCACAAGCAGCAGCTCCAGCAAATCCTGTTTGTTTACACTATTAAAATAAATTGCATGTTGTAATGCTCTACATGGTATTTAGGAACAGTTAATTCCAGATAATGTATTCAGGGATGTAACACACACACCTACACAAAATAAACTCATAACAGAGCTCACAGCAGGGTGTGTCGATATTTGATTAAGCTTCCAAGTTTGACTTTCATTTGCTATCCTGACAAGCTGTCATATTAAATAAGTTATTGCTATACACCCATTAGTGAAATGGAAAAAATAATTTGGCAGCAAAGTAGATTCCACTGTGAGGTCAGTGTCTGAGGGCCAGGATCTGGATGGCTAGCAGCCTGCTGTGGGTCTGTCTGTCCCACATTATAAGCCACCTATCCCCAGGCTGCCATGGGCCAGATAATATCCAGTCATAAGACTCAAAAAGAATGGCATCAGTCACACTTTAATGGATCCTGGATTATTGTGCCCTCGTCCCTCCACCCCACGGAGCCCAAGGGTGGGTGGTTGGCTCCGCTACAGTCTCCAGGAGCTGCCTACGTCTTCCCTTGTGACCCCTTAATATTGCCTGTGGGCAGACTCAGCATGATAGCTACTAACCAGAGGGCCAGACCCTGCTGTGTCATGGGTCTCAATTTTGTCAAATTAGTAACCAATCTTAACTCGTGTTCTTTGAGAGTACCCATAATCACACTGAGAGCAATGAGGGACTTGTTTTGCCCACTGCAGGTGGACGGACAGGAACAAAAGCACTCCCACTCATCCCGCTGATAACACTCTTTCAACTTAAGACTGGATGGAAGTTGCTCAGGGGGGTTTTCACATCCACATCAAGACTATATATATTAATAATATAATATTAACTATTAATTTACTAATATTTTCTTTCTCTAAAATTCACAATCATTACATTCAGAATAAAAAGGCAAGATAATATCATGCAAAATATAATTATACTCACTCACCAACTGGGTTGACTCAATATGAAGGAGAGGGAAAGAGAGAAAAAATATTTCATGGTTTTATTTAACTATTATAACTGTACTGCAGTACCAATAATATAAATATATGACATGCAGATGGCACATTAAATTATGCCTTTAATCCAGTGCATAGCCTTTGTATAGATTTTCCAACAATTGATAGTCTATGTTATATTTGTTTTATCAATTGTAAATTGTACATGTTTTCATCCGTACTGGCTTTGACTCACATTCAAATATAGTGCTTTCTGAGGGAATTAACTGTAACCTCATTTAGCATAAAATTTGTTTCTAAAAGTTCACGGATTAAGCTCATTGTAATAAGAACAATTAACTTCTATGAAGGCAGCATTTCAGACCAAGAGGCTGCTATCTGATCATTGGTACCACTTAGTGGGGACCTGCTGAGACCTCTGTTTATGCATTAACTGGGCAGCAATAATGAGCACTGGCCTCTCACAGTGCATGAGTCAAATCAAATTCCCCTGCCAATTAGAAGGAGATTTACACGAGGCCCTGTAGCACAGCGGCTAATCTTCTTGGGCGATCTACGTTGTTCCTGCACTAAAACAGCCTCTTATATTCTCATGGACCACTGGTGCTGGCCCTCGTGGTGGGATTTGTTTCTGTTTTCATATGTTTCTGCAGGATTGGGAGGCTGGAGCCAGTCTGTGTGTGAGCATGCTGCTTGTGGAACAGACCTGGCAAATGGCCCACTCAGGACATTTGACCCTGTGGATTCTTCTTCTGTGTGGTTTTTTGGAGCTAGCACTTTTCCTTTAGCAAGGGCTAAAAGGCTCAAAAGGGTGGAAAGCAAAATATTTTCATAAATCTCCTGGACGCCAGGTTGCATAAAAGGTTCCACAGGAACGCATCAAACCTGGACCGTTGAGACCACAGATTCTGTTTTTGTTGCCATAAAACTGCTCTTTCCAAAAAAGTACATATATGTATATTCCATTTGCTTGAGTCTTATAAATTTAAATGAACCAAAAAATCAAGTTTGCTCCCCAAAGAGAAACAGACAGTTAAATATGTTAGGCATATTACTGTAAGGATCTATTAATGTATTAATACTTTGGGCGTGCAAAAAACACAGTATTGCGATGTGTGACGTTCTGGAAATGCACAAAATGTAAAAAATCACAAAATGAGATTTTAAGGGAAAGACTAAATTCAGTGCACTTGAATAGTATTCATCAGGACTAATCAATTTCATTATTTCGATGACTTAATCATTTAAAAGAGTTTGATCTTGTGCCATGGTTTCGGATGGTATGGTGGATGTGACCTCAGCTTAAAAGGTTGTGTTTGGGCTCAGTTTCACAGGTGGTTTGACAGAGTATCTACCTTGCTGTCATAACAGCCATGGGCAGAGCTCGCGTGAGCTCCTACCATAATTTGATTCTATGGAAAACACAAGGAAGCCCCCCAAAGACCTGAAAACCTCCCTTGTTTACTGATGCAGGACTCTAAGGACTCTTTCCCCCCTTCGTATAGTAGTGATTACAGGCTAGTTTGTTGGGGTTGTCTGGTCACAGTAATTGCAGGTTAGTTGTCCATCACTCTATAGTCTGCTGGTGAAGGGAAAGGAGAACACAGAGCACTGAAAAGAAAGGATCCATTTAATCAGCTGGGAGAAGAGGTGATTCTAATTGTATGAATGGGCTCCTCGCTTTGCCGTAAATGCCAAGAAATATGTGTTGCTCTTCGATAATAAAATTAGCCACAAATTCTTACAGAATATACATATACATATGTGTGTTGTGTATATATATATGTTTTTAAACGGGCGGAAACGCTGTGATTTTACACCCTGTGTAAAAAAAAGTATCCTTGAGAGAAAGTTTAGCCATCAATCATGGCATTAATGAGGCTCACTGGTTACCTAAAGTTAAAGAAAATGTTCCAATGATATTTGAGGGTGTGAAGTTATATAAGGCTGTTTATAACTTACAGCTTTATTCACTGCTGGGGCTTTCAGAGGTGGCTATACTGTCACTGGGGAGCTGCCTGAGTTGGAAAAGCTATGAATACTCTTTTACCACATTCCCAGCCTTGTAAAGAAAACCCATGATATGGACACAAACTTGTCAGCATGTGTTCTGGAGGTACACTGCAAAACCTACAGGTATGGACCCAGTATTTTAGGAATAAGCAGGCACACTGTCTCAATAGTGTACTGTATAACAGATTATCAAGTCTTAAACTTTGTTGATGCTTACACGTGGCACCTTGGTGCGAGCCTCTGCAGATGGCCCGCAAGCTCAAGCACGCACAAAGGCGTTCATGCTCAGTGCACTGTTTGTTGCATTATTCTCTGTAACGCCAGAGGGACATAAAAACAGAATATACTGTGAAGAAGCAAGAAGCTAATGAATGTTACCAGCAAAACAGTAAAAACCAACCTCCACAATGCTGAAGAGGTATTGTTCACATCTCATATTCATGGACGAGTAGCTACTAGCCCCGAGTTGAGTTAATGCATTATAATAAAACAAAGGTTGACAACAATTAGAATTTGACTGGAAAAATACATACACAAATGCAGAATTTTAGGACCTCCTGTTTCTTAAGCATTAATAAAAGAATTGTCTGCCATTGTAAAATCCTTAGACATGTTAATTGCTGCTTTTTATTAGTTAACTATCTGTGACAGTCATGGCTGAAAAGCCCCTAGTTACAAAAAGTACAACTGCGACAACTTGCGGAGCCTTGACGCTCAACGCACGAGCCCTGATAATGTCATTTTCTGGCGGACTTACCTCTCGCTGGCTTCACTACAGCAAGCATGAACCACACTTTAATCGTCCTGATTTATCAGTTGTTAAGTATATCAATGCAGCATTAATTTAACCTGGAGGACAGTGTTTCCCTGGTGTAATTTATCTTCGTGACGTTATCGGTGCCCAGGATTAAGTCTGTTTGCTTATGGACAAGAATGCAATTAGCAGAGTCACACTCACTGATCAATGCTGGCATATCACGAGCAGTCATCCATGAGCAAACACGTTTTTCTTTTAAACAGATAGGAAAGGAATGTCAAATACAACCTGAAGTCCAAATAGTTGGCTGGATGTGTTGGACTCATGTTATGTAAGTGTAAAATATCAATTATTTCCCATGTTGTCTGACTGAAAACCTTCATGAAGTCACCTGTCTAATGTGTGTTCACAAAGCTGCAGAGTCCTTGTGTCACCCCACCCCTTTTCCCATCCCTCTGTTTCAGGTGAACAATGGATATGAGACCCCATGCTGCTTTTCCAGGTGACCTCATCACAACGCCGCCAATCGGCCCCTACTCACGCAAACAAAGGTCGGCCAAGTGAAAATGCCAGTGCCGGTTCTCACAGTCACCCCGATAATATCTCCATCCCCCCAGTCCCACACGCATTGACATGGAGCAGCCACACAGATAGAGTTGCAAATGGGCACTTCTATGAGTCAAAGCAGAGAGGGTGGGACACTGGACATCCCCCCAGCGGACGCCTTGTTCTCCCATTAATTGATCGCTACTTGATCTTGGATGGTGATTCAGGGGTACTCTCTAGGGCAGGCCACCGGTCTCGGTGATATGTGTGGGAACTGTGTGGAGGCCACGAAGGTGCACCTGCTAAATGGCCGTTTCGGCCTATTCCCCCAGCACCCTACCCATTGTTAGGGATTTATATTCAGTTTCCTTCTCAGATGGCCACACAGTGGAGGACTACTGAAGTGGGCTACTCTCTTTTCAGAAAAGGGGTCGCTTAAAAGACAGACCTGCTAAGGTGGGGATTATTGAAAGAGTGACACAGGAAGAACTGGGATAGATGCGGAGCACAAGGGGGTCTAATGGCACACAGCAGTGATGTCAGAGGCTTTGTTGTAAATGTTTACTTTCTGCTTCAGGTAGCAGACCTGATCTCCTCAAGCGTTCTGTTAACAACAACTTGAATGTTACAGGTGTTTAATGTGTAATGGAAACAAAAAAACTAAATGGAATGCGGGGTATAAAATACTGAAAAGTGTTTTTTCAGGAGAAGGAGGATGATCACAAGCCAACAATTAGCCTTAATGACAGCCTGATGTCCTGTGGCCTGCTGGTTGACCCATGACCCTCATTTTAATGGGGCTTTAATAAGGGACATTACTCTGTCAGTGTGGGGTCTCGCTCGAAAGAGGATGGCAAGATGAAAGGTACCCACTGAAGTGTGGGCTGCAGGTGGGATGACAGTTTAAATAGACAAGAAGAGTCAGGTGTAGTAATGACGTGAAACAGACACAGTATCACAGTAGGCAAAATAGCTCAAAAAGGTTGCTATGTGTACACCAATTAATACAAATGTTGCTTCTGTTTCAGATGTTTTGCACAGAACAAAATATGTAAATTTCTATTCCAAAAACAGAATCATGTTAATCATTAATTAAAAATGAAAGAAATTGTTGTTTTCAATGTTTCACTTATTTCACCTCTGTCTCTCTATCTTTCTCTCTCTCTCTCTCTCTCTCTCTCTCTCTCTCCCGTTCTCTATCGCTCTCTATCTCTCTAATCCCTTCCGCAGAAGCATGTCATCACAGTGTCATTCTCACATGTCCACTCTAAGCTGAGGCTGTTACCCACTGGCACACCACCGCCGTGATCTTCAGAGAGAAGATAGAGAGGGGAAGGAGTGGTGGTTGGGTGGGAGCCGGGCGTTGTGGGGGGGAAGGAAAAAAAGCCGGAATTACCAGATTTAAATAAAGTCAACTTTCTGGCCATCTGGCCAGTGTTTGGGATAGAGGGGGAAGCCATGAAGGCTGGAAGAGCCATAGTGAGAACACTTTATTTTTAAAGCTCGGTATCTAAAAACGCTTAGCAATACAAAACCCACAATTTTATCAAACAACTTAAATATTATTTTCTCACATTTGTTTCCAAAATACTAGCAGACAGAGAGCTGATCAAGCATTGAGACTCCTTATTGAAGGTTTAATTTGTTAGAATTAGATCAATTAAAAACAATTGCAACGCTAACAATGGGGTTTAGCTATCTGTATCAACTCAGTGCACTCCAGATTGATGAGTTTATCGCAGTACACCCTGGAGTCAATGTAAGTGGATCTATAGAGACACGCATCACGGCCCAGGAAAAGTGGCACATGGGCTGGTGAGAGGAAATCACATCATTTGAACTCAGAATAAGGTGACCAAGAGGACATATGCCTAAACCAAGCACTCTTAAATTTAGGACAAAACAATGTGTCAGGCAATGATTGATCAGACTGTGGTGTTTTGTCAAAATTCAGTCGTCTTTGCAGCCCCACCTCCAGGCACTTCCTATAATCAAAGGCCATGCCCACCCATGGCTAATTAGACATTAAGCAAACGTCAAGAGGTCCTGATTTAAAGCAGCCACCCTAGACCTGAGCAAAACAAAGAGAGCGGAGTGGGGAAATGGGAGAGATCAGATCAATATTGAGCGGAACTTTTGTTTGCTAAAATGCCATAGAGGCTGAAATAAATCAGATAGAGGAGGGAGAGAAGGGCCGGCACTTGCGTTCTCACGGCTCCCCGGGCACTGCACTGAGAATAGGCACACCTGGCCTAACAAAGCCCAGGAAGAGGGGAGGGATGAGCATGCACACAGGCATGCTCCACCAGAGCCACACACATACACTATCTGACTACTACTGGTAAAGATCAACAAGAGAGGATTCATAAGCATTTTCTATAAAGGCCATCTGTGGGCTCATCCCAAGAATTGGTAGATGCAAAGCTAAAAATAAGAAGACATTGAAAGCGCAGTGGAGAAGATCACTGAGGATTTATATGTTTTGAGACTCTCTCGTGAAGCCTGGGTCAGGAACAATAAAAAAGTATTGCCACCCGGTGAAACTTTACGTGCCAGTTTAGAGAATGTGCCATCTGCAACTTCAGAAAGAAACACACAAACACACTGTTCTCTATTGAGGCTAAAGACAATCATTTTTCTGTTGCTCACTAAACATTCATGCAGAAAATGTGTCCTTGAAATTTAAGTGAGAGATGACAAAATGGAACCTTGAGTTTTGAAAGCCATGATGATCAACATTTGTTGGAAGCCCACAGAGAACAGTTCAGGTAGTGCTACTCTTCTTTGGCTGAAATCAGCAAGTGTCCAAGAGCCAAATCAACTTATAGCAGCCACTGAGCTGTTATCATCAGGACATTACAGAAAGAAAGTATCTTTTGTGGTTACAAAAAAACATATTTGCTCAATAAGATAAGGCTGGACACGTTTATAAAGTACAATGAATGCAGAGACACATAACACATCTCTCTCTATAAATAAGGCCACTCTGCTTTACACCAGTCCAACCAACTTTGTATATGTGCTGAGTTTGGTACCGACACTCATGAAGCTGGTAGTGACTCATTCTCACTCCCAATGCATCAAATAATACAGCTTTGGACAAACACTGGACTTTTGTCCAGGAGGACTCTGTTTGTGTTCCTGTCCTGTCACGTGACTCATTATTCACTTGCTAGTCACGTGAGTCACTAGTCAGTAAGGTTAACGTCAACCACGCTTTTTTCCTAAACCTAATAAGTGATTTTGTTCCCTTAACCAAACTTTCTGTAAAGACTGAAGTTTACTTTGAAAAGATTGTCACTGACATGTGCAAAACTGACACTAGACGGTTTACGGAGAACGTCATAAGTTGAAGCTTAGTGCGTCTGACAAAGCTGGGTTATTTTAAGAATTGGCGTGAGAATGTGTTGCGTAGTGATGTTGTCATCATGAGCTGCAGTCCTGTAGGTTTTTCAGTCCTTTTGAAACTAACAGAGTAATCACTTTCCAGAGTTACACGGTTTCCTGTCTGATGAAAACACTTCACCTTACCCCGCTCTCCCGACCGACCAGTCCTTCACTCTACAGCATCTGCGGCATGGTTCCCCCTGTAAATCATACTGTCACTTCTCACACTCAGCACCTCTAGAGCGTGAGCACCCGAGCTGGTTTCAATTTGAGCCCTGAGCAAAGTTAATAAGTTTGAGATAAATTCAGCTGGCCTGGCTGGAGCTGATTTGGAGTGGTGTACGCTTTCGCCCCCCTGATTAGCCCTGGTCCTAAACTTCATTGGCAAAGCACAAAGACAGAGTCTGTTTCACCCTGACCCCTAATGCAGTGTGACCCCATGCAGAGAAGCCTGTTATCATTGCTATTTAGAGAGTTCAGGTTACAGGTGAGTCAGGTACTAAAAAGATAATACTGACATAGCACAGGGCGACTGCTAGCTGTGGGAGTTCACTTAGGAATATTGAGAACATCCACATCGGTGAATCTTCAATTGCAAGGCAGACATCAAGCTGGATCCCAAACACAGACATGCTAGGTTTTGTTCACAAAGGTAAGAGGTAAGGTGATGTGGAATGCTGTCTTGTCTGACTTGTTGTACAAGAGAAATCGACAAGTGAGACAAGTCAGCATTGTACCAGTGGTGAAATCATTCATAGTCATTGAGTGTGGCTTGCCACACATAAGTGCCGGTGCCATTTAGTAAAATAAACCTCACATGGTGCTAATATTCATCCGTGGTAACCTTTGGCAACTGGCGTGATGTTGGTAAGCACCCGTTTGGACATCATTTACCAGCTGGAAGTGACTAGAGCCCTTTCTGCTTCCCACCACATGATTGGACACTATCCCCAGTAACCCAACGCAGGGGCCAATTATAGATAATTTAAGACTTAAGCAATTTGGACAGATTTCTGGAAATTACTGTAGAGGTCTTGTTGCTGTCGCCGAACAGAAATGAGAGTGGGATATTTTGACAGGTTTTTACCACAAACCAGTTCTCAGATACACAAAGGCAGAGGTTACATGGTGCCTAATATCCATGTGTTGATTGGGGCTAAAGTCAGGGGGTTAAGCAAGGTCTAGCCGGGTTCTGAATTACCACAGAGAAGGTTAAGCAAAACAACAGGCCTTCATCCCACCTGTCCACCAATTACCACTACATAAACACGATGGTCGGTCGACTGCATGCACACGCATAAGATAAATTTACGTAGGTGGTCGGACTTCCCCAATTAAAGAAACTGACAACTGGAGACTGGAAAAGGCTCAGTTTGAGCCAAATACTATAAAACCCCTCAGTAGTGACCAGTCTGGTCATGCTTTGGAGACTCCACTGCTAGTACTGTCATTCATTACAACTGTATTTCATGGTCAAATGGTTTCATAAAACACAAAACCATTATTACACAAAGCAGTGAGAGTCAAAACTGGAACAAAGTACAGTAGCGATTTTCAGGCTACTCTGTTACTGTTAGCATTTTCTTTAGACTTTTCTACTGCGATGTGAAATACAATTTAACTGTGGCCAAGCAAGTATCTCTCCCTCGCGCCCTGCTGTTTTTGGCCCCTGTGACCTGGCTGTGTTAACAGGTGGATGCATTCGTGTTTGCTGTCCTTCTCTTTGTATTGCCCACGATGGTCAGAGAGGAAGCTGGCCAGACTGCGGTCAGCCTGAGCCAGCATTGAATGCTTTTCAGCTAGGTGTGAGGAAGACTTGGTGACATCACTGTTATGGGATAGTCTTCTGATGAAGACGAGAAGGAGGAGACTTGCTGTGAATCTATTTCTGTCTCTGCTTATACAAACCATTCTTAACAGGAGCTGCTGTTCAATTGAAGTATTCTCAAAACATAGCATTTTCAAGATGAAGTCATCTTTGATATATACAGAGACCGATAAGTACTCTATAAGTAAACCCTTAATGGGTTGTGTGAGCATAGCACAATTTGGTCTCATGCTGCATATGGGTTAAATTAAAGTAAGAAACCAAACCCATTGAAGATTGGCTTTGGTATAATGCTGGACATCACTTTTGAATTGATTTGAGATATGTTGTAAAAGTATCTTCCCCTGGCCTTTAGTTAAACCTTCCAGACATTAGCCAAACCAGGACTAATCCTATGGTCTTCCTGCTGCTAGGCCCTGCTGTGTATCAGGGACTTATAGTTCTGTGGACCGCAAATATCCAAAAATAGTCATGTCAAATTACAACTGTGATGGTCATTCATTCAGGCCTTGGTATTACAACATTTATGTGAATGTGCATATGTGTAAATGCATGCGATTGTGTGTGGTCTTATTCACATCACACATACACCCCCACCGCTGGGCCGCTACCACTTCACCCAGAGACACAATTAAGAGCCCTGGCCGGAAAGCAGGCCTGAGCGGGTGGACGCTGAGACGAGACAGGCTCACGGGGCAGTTCCTTTCCCTCTTCGTCTCTGAAGGCTCCTTGGCAAGACGCAGACGCCCCGAGATGTCAGGGCCGAGCAAAAGCGCAATCTGTCTCGACACAGTTGGCTGACTGCGGGACTAGAAGCAATCCCGACACGTAGCATCTCTGTGCTTACTTTGCACTGAGCCATGCATGCTCACACAGGGGGAAACAGGAAGGCCTGATCAGGCCAGGATTTCACAGCAGTTAAGGTGGTCTGCATGTAGAGCTGCTGAACTCACGGGACATGGCCTCTGATAATTGTCTCTGCTGTAGGCCAGCTTTTCCTGAGAGCCAGTGAGAAAAGTGTTACTTCCCTCAAAGCCGCTGCCGGGCTTTGTGCTACAAGGTCAATTACCAACAGATGCTTATTCTGTCTTTATTTATATATTCTAATTGGAAACATTAGTTCATTGTTAGCCTTAATAACTGAATTTATTTTTACTTCATAAACACTCCACAAGAAAATGTTTAGATATACAGTATTTATTAGTGAGATGTCGATAAGTGTAACACCTCACTCTCGCTGAAGAAAATAACAGTTCCCACTAAAATTACAAAATTACCACCAGTGTCCTCTGTCAACAAACTGAAACAAATCAGCTCTTAAATGTCTATCCCAGAGTCCCTGGGGTCAAATGACAGTCCTGACTACATATAAAGGCCTATATTTAGGACGGTTTCTTGTATTGCCTCTAGCACCACATTAACTTCTGACCTCTAACTAGGCACTAAGCTCCTGGTAGTTTACAGCTGGGACAACTACTCTACACTGAGACTGGTGATAATTTATCCAATGGACAGTCCTTTGCACCTTAACACGACCCAAGAAAGAGATACTCTAAACACAGATGGAAATATTAAAGTTGAAACTTTGTAGCAAACAGTGGCTCTTTATTGCAAAGACAGAGGGATCTTTTATTTTTCAAGTTCTTACCCATTGCCTAATTTCAGAAGGTTGATGAGTGCGTTTCAGCACCTCCTCTACCGTCACATAGAGAGAAAGGTGTGTGAGCCTCTGTTTTTAAGCTTGGGGTGTTTGTCCAGAGCAAACAAACAGATTTACTACTGAGAAATGCAAGTGCTAAGTGAGACTGTTGCATCTCTTTAGGTTTTCAGGGCAACTAGGTCTTTGAGCTTCTGTGATATGAAGTATCAAGTGTTTGTTTAGCCTTAACGTTTGATGTAATGAGCGATTACAGTGCCATTGTATTTATCTATTTATTGCATTTAACATTTTTAAAGTCCCTTAAATAATAAAAGTTTTGATTTTTTTTTTTTATAAAACATTATAAAGTATGCAACAAATTTGAATTTTACATTATGAAGATGCAAAATTCAGGCTCAATTGCTATTTTCAGGAGTTAAAGTAGTAAACTTTCCATTTCCTTATTTCCACAAGTGTCTAATTGATTGCTGGTGTTTGACACCCAGGCGACAGGTGTTTGTATTTCCCTTCCTGAAACCCACAGTAGGTTTATTTAGGTTTTCACACGCAGACTACATCCACAGTCCAACTCCCAGTCTGTCCTACACAACAGGAGGACGGCATCATCCGTGTGACTCACATTTCTATCTGGCAGCCCGGTCAGCCTGAAACACAGCTGAGGTCCTGGATGTAACTTAGCCCCTCGCCTCTAAAACCCCAGCTGTAAAATGACACAACTTCTCAAGTAGCTCCTCAGCAGCCATCAAACCCCAAGTGGCTGTTAAATGACCTGACTCCCCCTCACCTCTACCATCCCGCCCTTGTCTTATAAAACCAGGAGCCATAAAACCACCACTGGGCTCATTCTCTGTGTGTCCCCTCTGTGTTGAGTCAAATGGATGTAAAGACGTCGTGATAATATTTTGAATGTGATTGCTTCCAATGGGAATTCCTATTAGGGCGTGTATTTGATGAAGATCAGAGGTCAGAGCACAGATGCTGCAAACTAGATGCTTGGTGTACATGTGATTTACAACACAAACTGTAGAAGAAGTAATTGTTTGCAATCCAGTGATATCAGTATATCAGAGACAAAGTGTCTAAAACTGTGCCAGTCACATAGTCACAGAGCTGCGTGTGCAGAATGTCCCAATAATGAAGCAAACAGAGAGTGACTGGAAATTTTCATGACCAGCTTCCAGGCCAACACGAGGAAAACATCACCACCCTGAGTAAGTGTGCTGAGGAGTTGGATGTCATACCAACCCGCCCCTCCCGATCATCACACCACTCCTTCTATTCTGTGTTCTCACTCCACCCGTTTCCTCTGCCACTAACTCCAACTCCTCACAGAGTGGACGAAGAAAATCCAGATGAAAATCCAAGCAGCTGCTTCCATCTTTCCATCATATTTAAAATAAATAGAAAACTACTGACACGATCAAACTTCAGTAATGGACCATGACTCGAACATGACATTATCCTCAAATAATTTCACAGAGGTGCAGCATCAACTCAGGCGGGACGTCCAATAAAATATTATATAACAATATAGAATATTCAAGTATTCATACAGCAGAGGTAACCCTTCATGTTTTATATAGTGTGACTTATGCATTCATTCTGTATTTAGCAAAGAAAATCTGTTGAGTTTTGCATCTTATAAAGCTACATGGAAACAATTACTTCCTGGCAAATGAAGATTTGTTGGCAGATCTCTTCCTGAGTGTGGGTGTGTGTGCCTGTGCACATTCACGTGTGTGTAGTTCCACTTGAGCACAAAGAGAGTAATTGCCACTGAAACGTCACCAGGTTTCATTTGACAAGTGTGCTGTGCTTCAGCCAAGCAACATCTGGAAGCAAATGGAGAAATGACTGCCAAGCACATGCATTACAGCTCAAACCTCTCTGCATGAGGATGCCTGCAAGGCTGAAAATTAGCTGAGAAAGTAGTGTAAAAGCTGCAAAGCAGGAGCGTCTCTTTGTCTGCCACTCTACACTGATTCCACAAAGTACAGCTCAATAATACAAATTAAGAAAGCAGCAACACAAATAACGATACATGATGTTTGAGGCTAAGAGAAGGAATAGTCGGTGGTAAAAGCTTCACAAATACAAATAAAAAGTACCCTAAAATAAAGCTAAAGGTTATAGTCACCCCAAGGAAGCATAAAATCCTCATAAAATAAAGTCCTCTAATGCATAAAGATGTAATAAATATCCCTTTCAGTGTTTTTACAGGACATATTAACTTCACAAGTGGCTGCTATGACCACGTCCATACACAACTCCGTATGAAGTGGACCTTCTTTGTACTTTTAAGGATTCAAACATGTAAGTTGAGGTTAATACTTTGGTTGTGTGGTGATAATAAAATGTAATTAGCAATTGTGGAAAGGTTAAAATAAAAGAGGACGACATCACTGCAACAACAGAGATGAAACAAATAAAAGTAAGCATTATAATAACTGAAACGTCAGACAAATCTGTTCCGAGTGAAATTATTTCAAGAGTAATTGTGTTTGAATGTCAAACTTAACAACAGTACCTAATAGAGGGTATAAGCACATACTTAAATCTAAGGTTGATGATGCTAAACCAAATGAGAGACTGAGATCCTCAGAAATCTTTGGATCAGAATTCAAAGCTTGGAAAATGTGTGTAGCATCTATTCTCTTTCAGGTTGGAATTCACACTTGTAGTTTTCGGCTTTGACATATTAAATATTCCTTATGTTTTCTAGTCTGCACCATACCTTCTCCAAACAAGGAGGAAAAGCCGTCCTCAGATGAACTCTGACCTGGTTATCCGTGCCACTGAAATGTAGAGTGGAGGGCCTCTCAATTTTGCATGTTTAATGAGAGCGACTGACAAATTGAATATAAGTGCCCACTGAGGCAAGGGATGGGAGGTTGGTGGAGGGGGTTCGACGAAGAAATTAGCTACTGGGGCCTGTTCTCTGTTGGTTTAAGTGAATCTGATTGGCTGTAGGGGAGTGTAAGCCAAATTATGTCAACAACGATGCTGAGCATTTCCTTTCCTAAAGATCTGTAAAAGAAATAATCTGCAACCTGTCTTAGTGCCGTAGTGATGATAATGGGGCTGTCAGGCTATCCCTATGGGAATAACGTTGATATTGGACGATTCCGCTCCTCCCAATGTGTATCCAATGCCAACGTTCAGTGCCAATGTCGGAAGTAGTGAGCCCTTAAGCAACGAGGAGGATGTTAAGGGCATGAGGGTTATCTTTCATGTGGAAGCCAGGAATAAGCATCCTGTCACAGACCTGTAAAAGTCACTATCTTGTCGCCAAATGATGTAACGCAATGGTGATTGAGCCCACGACCCACTGATAAAAGCCTTTGCCTTTGCGGCCTTGCTAACTGGGTGACTGTGGCGACATTACTGGGAAAAATCACAAGCAGCTATGTTTGGAAAGGGAGATCGAAAAACACACCTGCAATTACTGCTTATTGTCATAAGTGCCATCAAAGAGAACAAAATGGAGATTAGGAAAACTGATTTCTTACAATTTGGGGTTTATCCTAGATGCCCTGCCTTTGTTTCTCGAGATGTCGGTATCGGTAACATTTCTTAAAGTAGTTCCAAGGGGCCAACAAGCATGAGTGGCCATGGACTATGAAGGTTGAAAACAAAACCCCATTTTAGCTGTAACAGGCACACAATGATATATCAACTTACTGATACATTTCTTTCAGACTTAACATACATGTTTTCTTGGCAGCAAGACTGTTGATATCAAAGTCTCAAGTGGCAACTTCACTGACCCGTCCCACCAAGGCAGCCAGTGCATGCACATCTGCTGCTGGTTTCAGAGTATTGTACTCGTTCATATGCAATCCCTCACATTTTGCAAAGGACAAGCAATAATTGGCAAGACAACTGTAAAATGGCGATCAGTTGTTGAGTGTTATAGAAACCGTATGGCAGCATGATAGACCACGAGAGCTGTCCAGCCTGCAGTTGTCTGGCTGAGTGACTGGCTGTGAGGTTTCATAGGCTGGATTTTCCCTCAGGGGAACAGCAGCCGAGGCTGACAGCTTTAGGGGGGCGGGGGAGGAGGAGAACAGGAAAGAGGTGGTGCAGAGCATTGGAGGCAAAGCCATTTTTTATGACTTTGATTTGAAAAGGACACTACATCACTTGTATAGTGATGCTGGCAGAATGAAAAAAAAAAACAGGAATGGAATGGGGCCGGTGCACTGAGTCCAGCGCAACAGGGAGGTGAAATGAAGAGTCCAGCAATGATGATGATGATTAGGCTTCCTTTGGCTAATGTGACTGCTTCAGGCTGCCTCGCTAATCAAACTCTGGATTTTATGGTCGGATCAGTTAAGTAAACTTCATCTGGCTGCTGTCTGCTTCAGCCTCGAGGACCTCATCGTTGTTCTGTGCCCTGCTTTGTTTCCCCTGTTCTTGGCTCAGAAAGCTGGCACAGACAGGGACTGAGACGTTAGTCTGTGTCTGTATTTCCTTTGATTACAGACTTTTGTAGATCAAGTCCCTTCTGTGAAAGTCAACAGAACAGAAAATATAGAGTTTCATGATTTCACAGTCCATTTATAGGTCATAGATAATATGTCATTTTGTGTAAAAGTCAAACCATATAGTGCATGACATTTTTGAAAATATTCTTATGTAAACATGACCTTCCTTAATAATGCATTGATATAGCTCTTTTGGGTTATTCATATTTTTTTATATGCCATGAGTTGAAAGCCATATTTAATCTATTTCATATATGGTATCATATCATATCAGTTATATAAAACCTAATCGAAACAAGAACCGAGATCAACACAAGAATTTACCACACTTCTCTACAATGAACAATTATGCAGATGACAAACCCCACAGTAATAGAAGTTCTAGTACGTATGTCAATAAAAAATAAATACTACTTCAATTGTTCAGCATACAACTAGAAGTGGCGTCCTGAAAGACTTCTTGTGCAGCCTCACATGAGACACGTGTGTCCACATTTAACCAATTTACAGTTCACTAATGCCAAACCATTTCATAACTCCCGAGGTGATAATAACAGAGAACTAGACTGGCTGTCATGTGGGGTGGCTGTACATGGATGATATCATTATTATGTAATTGGCATTGCTTTTGCAGTCTCTCCCAATGTCTGAAAGCAGGTTTAACCCGCATTGGCACCCTGTAGATCAGCCAAACCTCAATGTTTGGAGTAAGGCCCGAAGATCCATCATATCTGTTACAGCCTACAGGGCAATATCTGGCCTGCAACCAGCCTACAATCAAATGGTCTATCATTAACACTGTGGAGTCCTCCAAAAGGATATGAGCCTGTTACTGTTGAATGTCATGAAGGTCTGATTTAAAAAAAAAAAAAAAGTCACTCACTTTTGGAGCAGAGGGGATTTAGAGTAATGCACTACACAAGACTTGATGGAATCCAGATTTCACTCAGCACACGACAGGATGCCAAGCAAGTACAGTAAAAGGATTACATTAACTGTCAGCTGATAAATATTCATAAGCGGTCAATGTTAAGAAAATAAAATGGTTGCCATAACAAGTAAACAACTTTTATCTGAATACTGTATTATGGATATGGATTAATCTTGTTTATATTGCCTTGACGAAACCTGTAGCCAACGTTAATATTACTGGAATTAAAAGACTGAAAGTTAATAACAAACAATACAAACAACAATTTTTTTTAAATTAGATCAGTTGGCAAATCACTGGGCAAATTCCACATTACATTCACTATTGTCTATACAACCTTTAATTATCAGTTCCATTTGACTGGTGATTCTATTCCAAAAAGTTCTGTTGGAAGTGCTAATAAAGTGCAAGTTCATAAAGTCAAATAGAGTGATGTTTTTAAAAGCTTACAAATATTTATTTTCATAAAAACAACGTGGTTGTATTAAAGCAGAGATATAAGCTTCCTAACAGAGACTGTTAATGGTAGATTTGGACTAAGCTGGTACAGAATTAACTGTTATCATTTGTGTCAATAGGAAATTTATGCAGAACCCCAGAGAGTGAAGAGGTTTGGGAAGTGGAGTCAGTTTTCAACGATAAAAATCAGCTGGCGCCTGTTGAGGAGGTGCCTGTGTGTGTGTAGATTCTCCTGAGTCACACCTAAAATATTTTCACATTATTGCTCACCTACATTTTGGCTCCTGAGTGTATTAAACTGGTTGGATGTGTTAACAATCACAATATTTAGTTTTGTCGATCTAGTCTGGTTACCACAAAGAAACTAACTAAGAAACTCTTAAAACCGAATGCCGACTCAAGGCCAAACTGACGGTGCTTGTTTTCATGATTCTGATACTTAAATTGTCTTCCCTCAGCTCAAGTAAAATGCTGCTCTCCTACCCCTTCCATCTCATATTCTCTGTCATGTTTCCATGTTGTTGTTTTTCCTCACTATTAGCCTTCACCTTCAACTGTAAATTAAAGCCCCCAGTGGAACTGCAGGCGTCTTGTGTCGCACCCTCTCCCTCTCTTGGCTTGTGATCTTTAGGCTGGTGAGAAACATGCAGAGGTGTTCCTTTTCCTTCCTGTTCCATGCACAACTTTAAGTGGCAACCCAAGAGACTTGGATTGGCTTTACTGACCAAACTTTACACTCCCCCAACAGACTTCATCGGCTCCTTCTCTAGCTTGGCCATCTGCACGTCTTTCTGTATAGACACCCATTATTAAAGAGTTAGGCCTCAGTGAGCAACTTCAACCAAACTAAGGTGCGCTGGAGCACAGTTTTAGGCCACAGGAGTGCGCTGAGGTGTAGGTGCTGGGTAACTCTAGATTTTTAATTACAGTGTGTGCATGGCGGTGCGATAAGAGGGTCACGGCTTCCTGATAACCTGTTTGATGAGTCAGAGGATGTTTGTCGCCTAGACTGAGAGTAAACTGTGAGAACGGGACAAAACCTCATCTTTGTGTAAATACATCTCTCTGAACTTCCTTTAGACTCAAAGTAAGAGCCGCCATCTGCTTCCACCAATGACAATTGAAACTACACACCTGAGTCACTGTTCAAAGTCTACCGTAGGTGAATACAGTGACAAATCCAGAGGAAACAATGAGAACATGGTTGATTTTCAGGAGATGGACAGTGTCAAAGCTGAAAGTATGAGCGGTTAAAATAATTTCTTCTGTTGTTAGTATATTGAGATTATTCTGGCATTGTTTGAGGGCAGTCAGGCCAAAAATAGCAGTGTATTTCTGTGGGTGTGTTGTTAAACGTATCATCAAGAAGATGAAATTCAAGCCAGGAAGTCCAGTTTGAATAACACATTCATATGTTTTTTAGGTTTATCAGACATCAAAACACTACAAAGCAGTTTATAATACCATGAAGATTTTACAGCTCTGGAAAGTCATTGTTGTATCCTCTGTGTCAATAATTGTGAGGTAAAGGCAGAATTCCCCATCCATGTTATGAAATAATCTACCATGAATGCGAGCTTGCACGTATTTGTTTGGCATGCGATTAACATTGATTGTGTTGCGGGAAACAGTGAGTCTGGTTCAACTTTTTTGTTGCACAACCCTGCATTGTTTGTGCCAGAGCTCTCCATGTTGGGGTTTGTTGATTGAAGTAAATGAGAAGATATATGTATAGTTGGTCGAAGCATCATAGCTTTGTTTTGGAACTTTTTGATTGGCTGGTAAAAATTGTATTTCAGAACATCTTAAACATGCTCTAGTTCTATTCAACAGGCAAACTTTGCGATTATCCAAATGATCTATATTAATTATGCATATTCACTTTCCTCTAAACATCCCTCCATTCATGATATCACCGAGCCAATAACCAGGTGGTTTGCCACACAGTTCCAGGACACAGCAAGCTATCACAGACAGGACACCACTGTGCTCTGCAGCAAATCTAGTTACAGTTTTCTTTCTCCCACCAAGAATGGTAACCAAGCTGCTCAAATATTGGATCTCAGGAAATAGTGGAGGACAATTTCCTTCGAGCGTAACATTAGAATGCACGAGCTTGGCTCCCGGAGGTTTGGGGCCACCACCGCTGGGCCACTCCAATTAGATGGAGCTTCCCTGCTGTGGTCGAGCCAGCCTGAACACAGGAGCATCCGAAAGGAGCTGGAGGAAGGAGTGAGGGTAGACACACACACACAGCCCTGAGCGCTGTGTTATACTTGGCACATATTACGCCAAACGTCTCTCCCTGTCTACACGTCTGGCCCCTGAATATGCTGCAAAGTGATCATAAGACAGCAAAAAAAGAGGAATTAAAGATATGAAAACATGTAAGGGCAGCAAAAGTGAAGACAAAGCCCCTACTGCTGTTATTGCAGCTTTAAAAACAAATATATTACATTTTAAGGAATCTCTTACAATTCCTTTGAAAAATTCTACTAATCTTTACATAGACAATAGCTGTCTGCCACTATATTAATTCTCTGAATATCTTAAAAAGAACATATGTTAAAAAATATTCATTGAAAGACATTGGAAGTCAATGGCTTTTTTGTTTCTGAACATAAAATTGCCTGCCATGTTTGCACAACTAGTCCTTAAATAGGATAAAACTTGACTGATTGTCCAAATGCAAATTCACTTGAAAATGAACATTTAAAATTGTGTACATACAGTCTACAATCTCTAAATGCAGTTTGTTGACCTTTTCTTTTTCCTTTGCCTTGAAATAGGATTTATCAAGAATAGACTGGCTTTCCCCATTGTAATAAGACACTGTTTAAAGCCCTTGAAGTATGCCATTGTTCATTTCACCCTTGCCCTTTCTAAACGTATTAATCTCATTGCCGCGGTCTAATACTGAAATCCCCAGTGGAAACACCTAAGAGGACTGGATCTGCTTGACCACACAAGATATTTCCATTTCCCCTGAAACAAGGGATTTCAAAGGTATAACCGTGGTCACTGCTGAATAGCTAGAGGAAGTACATCTGTAGGCCATCCATTTGTGAGCGTTCAGCAGAGGTTTGGGTACTGGCTCTGCTGCAGGTGCTATCCTCTGGAAGGTGATTAGATATCATCACTCTTTCATTAACTCCGTATTTCTAGTATCACAGTGACTGTGTAGAAAGAATGGACCTTTTCATCGGCCGTCCCAACTAATGAGCCCTGCTGAAAGGACTTGGTTAAGGTGGGAGGATAATGAAACAAGAGAAAGGAGGGTAGAAATGTGACAACAAACACGACACCAGGGATTTGTGAAATAGTGCAATGTGGGTGTTTTCTAAATGGAAGTATTTAAATGTTTTAAAATTGTAGATGTTTCAATTTAATTCGGATAATTAAATATGAGCCTACTGAGCTAAAAATGGTCATGTGAGAAATGAGAAATAAGGATTCAAACAAGAGCAGATGACAGGAATGAGAAGGGGAAGTAGTGTAAAAAGTTTATTTTTAGATTACGATACTGCAGGCGACAACAACAGTCTCATTTTCACCTGATCATAGAAACAGGTAGGCGGGGAGGAAGGCTGAATGTTCCATTACGTAGACCAGACCCAAGCACATACAGGTTCTTTGTGAAAGGTGTCTCTGTGTGCAGGCAGAGGTGCCACACTGACATCATCCAGAGCCGTGGATGGGACTTTTCATGTGTAGCGGTGCCAGGGAGCTGCTATAGTACTGTCAGCCAGCCTGAGTCAGCACTAAACGCTCCAGACACAACCGTGCAAGAATCCATGACGGAAGAGAGTTTCACAACTTGCACCGCATTTCTGCGCAAAACTGTCTAAACATGAAGTCTGGGCATTAAAGGATTATTTCAATAACATTGGAATTATTTGTAGTCAGACAACTCATAGTATTTAAAAAATAAATGATTAGGTTACTCAGAAAAAGACTGGTGATAAAAGCCATGGAACTAAAGCAACAAAGATTGGTTCGTTTTGGAGTGTTGGGAATGGTTGATAATGTTCGCCCATGCATTTTGGAAGTTGGTGGAGTTTTTGCCAGAAATCCGTACTATGGATTCATGGCTCATGAATGGAGAAACACAATCAAAAAGCAACTAAAAATGACTTAGTTATGTCTGATGTCATTAAATTTCTTGTGATTATAGTGGGAAGGAGGTTATTCGTATCAACAATTGGATAACATCTTAAAGCGGGACTATTTGACTTTTGCAGGACAGCGGCCTCTGTGGCCACAAGTGGCAATGACAGCATAATGACCTTTATCTGGGTTTTTCAACCGCATAACACAGTCTTCCTCAGCAAATGGATGGACTTTGCTCAAACCAGGTTTTTCTTTCTGCGCTGGAAGTAAATGTTGTTGAAATCTATGTGAGAAGCTAGAAAAAGTAGAGAAAGTCAGAAAAATAACTCAGTGTTTTCATTAACACAGCAATAACTGTTTTCTAACAGTAGCCCCCCAAAATATGACTGACCATACCAGACCGTGTATTGACTTGAGCAAGGGTGTGTTTTACTGCTTATGAAGTCAACTTTTCAATTGCAACAGGAAGATTGTTATTTTCCTCAAAAAAACCCAGGTAATGTCATAACATTTTGTCAGCACTCTGAGAATGAGCTATTGTTATTCGGACATAATTACAGGTCAGGCTCTATTATTTGAAATGTTGGAGAGTGACCAGGAGAGATCATGCTCTGCTTTTATAGCATTTCATTGTCATTTGAACTGACTCAGAGGTCACTTCACCTGAAGGCATGGAGGCTACCATGTTGTCACTCAGCACAGCTCAATATTGCATGTGCTTTTTAAGTGTGCTGTTAGAAAGTTTGGAGGGTAAATATTAGGATTTCATGCAAGCAGCTCCTCAAGGTTTTAACAAAACGAAAAAATACATCAGAAGAAACATTTACACTTGTGAAATGATATTGTTTTATTGTGGTTTTTGCTTGATAATAACATAAAACTAAGGCTCAATGGTGGCACCTATCCAACGCTGATGATGTTTATCAAGAACTTTAGGTTCCACTGCTTTCCCAGATCAGCGTATATATTTCCTTCCTTGCAGATACCCTATCAATGAGTGCCCAAGGTGTTTCACTTTACTAAAAGCCAGGAGCAGATAAGGCCGAGATTACAGTAGCACTATCTGCAGAGGAGGCTAGAGAAAGGAGAAGATATACAAGAAAGCGTGCAGCAGCAATTAACACACACTGCTGGTCACAGAGGTGAAGGCCAGAATTTGTTTCCTAGTTGGACTTCCTTGGTGGCATAGCTGAGCTATCTAATGTGTTATCTGACCTGATGATGGAGGTGGCAACTACCAGGTCAATTAATAATAGCACAATTATCCTTTGCAAAATGCTATTAGTCAACAGCTGCCCGTGGCCAAAGTGCTCTGATCGTGTTAGGCAAACACCTGGGGCAGCGCGTCCATCCCCACGAGACCTTGGCTGACAGTGGGCAAGGGTACAGTTCTGCATCCAAACTGGCCGGAACTTTTCAAGAATGAACAAGCAAACTGCCATTTCGATGAGAACCAACAGTGGAAGCAGCCAGAAAGCAAAAGTTCAGACAGTTCGCCGACAGGATTATCTCAGTTCTCCCTGTCGCAGTCTTCTGCCATGTCTAGGGCAGTTGGCACTAGTTGTGGAAAGTCTCAGACAGGTGTTACGTCTGTTGTGAGCGGCTGAAGCCACCTCTGCCTCCACTGCGTTCCTCTGCCACAGTATGTGTCACTCAGTGAAGTCTTCCAATCCCTTACGGGTCTCATGGCAGATCATTTAAAAAAAGTATTTATTGCACTTCTTGCTATTGCAACATGTCTAATGGATCTCAACATTTTAGAAGTTCTCCACATAGCCTGATTATTGCTGAATCATGCTTCCCTTTTTAACTAACTAGTGTATTTGGTTGAAATTATATACATTCCTGCACAGGGCACTAAATTGAACCTTTCCTTTTAGTAAAATAAATACAAAATGCAACACATGCTGTATTCCTTCTTTTGATTCAATTGTTTTGACAAACACTCTTCAAAGGCAACACACCAACACGCTTTAAAAAGAGAGGCGGTCTGCTCAAACATTTGCAGTGGAATCTGAGAGAGCGAGGAGAGGTGGAAGACATGACTTGGCAGTTTACCCCCAGTGTTTGACTCAACATTTTGACGCCATGGCTCGAAGTCAAGCTGAGAAGTTTCCCAAGACCTGCTCGGCCTGCAGGCGGGTATTCCATGTAAGCTGCGAGGCTGGCCCCTGAGGATCTGCGTCCCCCTCCCTAGTCTGCAGGGCACCTCAAACCTTCTGCAGTCAGCACTGTGGGGGCGCGAACATGCCCGACCACACCTCTGATGCCTCTGTGTTAGCCACCGCTGGGTTTCCTCCTCTGCGTGTTGACACCAGCAATCTCAAATGGCAGCAGTTCAGCTCAAAAATTGAAAATGACATCAAATATTTACCCTCTAATGAGACGTGGTGTGTTGGTTTGTACAAACAAAAGTACGAGACCGCTAGTAGCCTATTGCTGCATGACATGAGCTGAAACCCTGAGAGAGATCTCAGAAGTTTCACTTCATTGAGGGAAATAGATCAAGGATTTCAGTCCAAGTATAGAGAATCAGGTTACTTTGAAGTGTTACAAAATCAACATAATCATAACCATGAACTGCCCATCAGACAGGCTCATTAGGTTGTTTTTAATGAACATGTCAGGGTCAAGACAGACTGAAAGGCTTTCACAGGAAACCTTGAACCACTGCCCTCTTCATAGAGAAAGATGATATTCATGGCAAAATGGTTATTCCGAGCAATGAAAGGCACTGACTTCTGACAAAGACTATTACTGAAACAAACATATTCTACAACAGAATGAAATCTGATATGTGACACATGTTAATACGATATGAAGTCATTATTTTAAAAATGTTATTTTAAAAAAAAAAAATTGGAATATGTTCTTTACATTTTGAAGATGACTTCACACAATCTTTATCTAAGTTGTCTAACAGATTTGAAGTCGTGGACTGTAGCTCACCAGCTTTTTTTTATCACCTCTTCCCGGATTAATACAGGATCAACAAGGGAATGGATTTAACCGTTTCATGAAAACGTGCAACAACTATTTAATATTTCTATCAGCCACATTCAATGTGTGAGCGTAATGATATTAAGCTTAATGATTACAGATTTACGCAACTAACAAAGTAGCTTTACTTTTGACCAATTAATTGCTAAACAATGGTTGTGATAAAATTAGAAGACTTTCAAAGTTTTTATATGTCAACTCATAACTAATACCAGTCGGATTTGGTTTCTAAAATTGTATACATGGATTATATTGACTGAATTCTCTCAACAAAGTGTCCTTTGTCCACCGAAAACAAGTGTTGGAACAAATCCAGCAAAGTAGATTTTAGTGTTGAGACACGTTTGTTTTGATCTGCTTTTTCACAGACTTTATATTTAAATGGTTTGCGTGTACTGAGGAAAACTTTATATCTATTAAATATAATATCATATTTAATATCTTCATGCACTTTTATATTATTGTTAGAGTAATCATTAGGATTATTATGAATTGAATTATCATTGTTAACAATGTTATTGTTAATATTATTTGCATAGATCTATATATTCATAGAAAACGATATTAGAATTGCATGCAGTTGCAAATTAGAAATCACCAATCATTATATCACCAGTAATTTAAATCATTAATCAAAATAGTAATCTTCAATCTTTCTAAACAAAACAAAAACCACTTATTTATGTAAAGACGTTATGGATGATGTGAGAGATACAGCCATGCCACTTGTTGATTCTTTGCAATAATTCAATTCAACTCAATTTATTTTGTACAGCCCAAAATCACAAATTTGCCTCGGAGGGCTTTACAATCTCTACACATACTAAGTATATGTTTAAAGTCACATGTTTTGTTCTGTAATCTGTAATCAGGTTTCAGTCTGCCGGAAATAGGAAGGCCTAAAATAAAAATTTTGAAATATGTTTTGTCTCACCCTCTTACTATGTCTGAATCTTTGCAGCACCCTGCACAGTTGCGGGGCTTCCTCTCAAGTTGCTGGACTGCTGTCTCCCCCTATTGGTCCACGTGGCCACTGCGCAGCGCTGAGAGACGACTGAGGGATGCGGCTCAGCAACAGCTACTTACAGACCGAACTGTCTCTGTGCAACAAACACAACACAACTGCCCGCATTCTTGCGAAAAAAAGAGTTATAAAATACAAAATTTAAAACGTCACTAGTTTTCAAATGAGAACTGCTCTAATGTATAAATCAACCAAACAGGTATCCAATATATCATATGTCATACAACTACTATTGAGCCTGCAAAGAAACCTCAACGATTTTTAGACATTTTGTTGGCAAAGCAAGTGACTTGTCAATCTGGGGACACGTTGTTAAAAATATGCAAATGAGCATGTACGTTCTGTAAAATTGAAATATAAGGGGAAAAAAGTATATAACCAAGTATAATAAAGAACTATAAGAACTGCAATTCCAATGTGTTTATACTTCTAACAGTACAGGTGAGGATTGGACTATTGTATTGATGATTTTGTGTCTATAATCAAAGAAAGATCAGAGGATGTTTTTTTTTTTATCTTTCTTATATATATATATATATATATATATATATATATATATATATATATATACATTGATTGATATCACTGTAATATTAAAATCCTTCACATTATTGTAAAATTTTGAAGTTATTATTTGTAATTATAGCACTACTTTTTTGTCAAAGGGTGTAATATTTAACATTTAACTTTTATATTTTTGTAATACCTCAAATGTAAATGAAACCAAAGATTATAAAGGGAAAAAAAACACCTCTTTCCGACTCTAGCTGGGGTTTCGCTGTTGTTGACTGCACGAGTTCTTCACAGCAGAGTCATATTACGTCTCCGCCTACCAAAAGTTTCCCCCAATCATTTCCTTGCCGTCAAACATAAATCCAGGCTTCGCCTTCTGCTTCTCTAGACTCTTCAGCAACCCTCCAAGAGTAGATATCTCAGTCACATTTCTTCTTAAGTCACAGTTGCAAAGCTGAGCATTAGAAAGCGGTCACTTGCAATTTCCCTTCTTCTCTGCGAAATTTGTGAAAAATCGAAGGATCGTCAGAAACTTTTATTTTTGACATTTTTGTTTACTTAAAAGGATTCAAGTTTGCCAGTCAGGCTGTGCGCCCTCACAGGCTGTCACTGCAGTCTTTGGGCACAGCACTTGGATTTATTTAGAAAGAAGGAT
This sequence comes from Ophiodon elongatus, assembly GCA_016806645.1. Lineage (NCBI taxonomy): Eukaryota > Metazoa > Chordata > Actinopteri > Perciformes > Hexagrammidae > Ophiodon > Ophiodon elongatus. The sequence goes on from JACSYO010002129.1 coordinate 1,610,442, forward strand.
TTTCTCCCTTTTTTTGCTGCGAGAAGCTGTTCTTTAAATTTTTCGCATGAATCTCCTCGACCCTTACCTGAAGATGACAGAAGAACAGGAGAAGTGTCACTCTGACGCTCCCAGCCCCAGCATGTCTGAGGACTCTGCAGGCTCACCGTGCCCGTCCGGGTCCGGTTCGGACACTGAGAACACCCGGCCGGCCGACAACCACCTCCTCTTGGGTCCAGACTATAAGAAAGAGGGCGAAGAAGAAAAGTTCCCCGTGTGTATCAGAGATGCGGTGTCCCAGGTGTTGAAGGGCTACGACTGGACGCTGGTGCCCATGCCGGTGCGCGTCAACGGCTCAAATAAAAGTAAACCTCACGTCAAAAGACCCATGAACGCTTTCATGGTCTGGGCTCAAGCCGCACGGAGGAAGCTGGCCGATCAATACCCGCATTTGCACAACGCGGAACTCAGCAAAACCCTTGGCAAACTTTGGAGGTAAGGTTCGCTCTGCATTCGCGATCACTTGTGCGTTTTTACGCGCCGCTGTGCGCAGCGCACTATTTCTTCGGTGAAATGCACCACCTTGCCTGCTTGTTTCACGTAGAGCTTCACAAGCTGTCTGGGAATTTGACTAACTCATTTCAAATTACATTTCTCTCAATTAATTATTTCTTATTGTGATTTTGGATACACTTCTTAATTTTATGTTCGAGTAGTTTATAGAAGTGGTTTAGTTTTAGGATGCACAAACTTTTATTTTAGCTTCTTCTTCTTGATAGTTAATATTAAAACAGTGACTGCAATAATTCAGTTAATTGCACATCTCCTAAACTAATTAATCAACTGTGTATTGTGCCCGTTGTTGATTGAATGCGTTTTAATGTGAATGTACAATTCTCTGTGATATTTTCAGATTGCTCAACGAAGCAGAGAAGCGCCCGTTTGTGGAAGAAGCTGAGCGTTTGAGAGTGCAGCACAAAAAGGACCACCCCGACTACAAATATCAGCCAAGGCGGAGAAAGTCAGTCAAGAACGGGCAAAACGACCCCGAGGACGGCGAGCAAACCCACATCTCTCCAACTGCGATCTTCAAGGCCCTGCAGCAGGCCGATTCTCCAGCTTCAAGTCTGGGCGAGGTGCATTCTCCAGGAGAACATTCAGGTAAGAAAAAATAATAATAATAAAGAAGAAGATTTTTTTTGTTGCTGGAATTGTTTTTCCAAACATGACTCACTGTGGCACTACTTGTAGAAATCAAATATTTAGAAGCTGTTAAGGCCTTGAACAGACACCCATTAATGATTAGTGCTTAATGATTCGTGTTTTACAAGCCATCATGCCGATATCTGTCAGCATAGTGTCAACAAACTCCTCCTCCTGAAACCATTTGCAAATATACTGGTATTTCAATTCACCAGTCCCTCACGCAGGTATGTTTGATTTCAAGGCTAACTCTGCCTTTCCTCTAACCAGGTCAGTCCCAGGGCCCACCAACACCCCCAACCACCCCCAAGACAGATCTCCCCTCCAGCAAGGCTGAGCTGAAGCGCGAGGGTCGCCCCATACAGGAGGGCACCAGTCGCCAGCTCAACATCGACTTTGGAGCTGTGGACATTGGCGAGCTGAGCAGCGAGGTCATCTCCAACATGGGCAGCTTTGATGTCGATGAGTTTGATCAGTACCTGCCACCTCACAGCCATGCTGGATTGACGGGAGCAGCCCAGGCTGGCTACACCAGCAGCTATGGCATCAGCAGCTCCTCAGTCAGCCATGCGGCCAATGTCGGGGCCCACGCCTGGATGTCCAAGCAGCAGCAGCAGCAGCAGCACTCTCTGACCACCCTGGGTGGAGGAGGAGAGCAAGGCCAGCAGGGTCAACAGAGAACCACCCAGATCAAGACAGAGCAGCTGAGCCCCAGCCACTACAGTGAGCAGCAGGGTTCCCCGCAGCACATCACCTATGGGTCCTTCAACCTGCAGCACTACAGCGCCTCCTCTTACCCCTCAATCACAAGAGCACAGTATGACTATTCAGACCATCAAGGTGGTGCCAACTCCTACTACAGCCATGCGGCTGGCCAGGGCTCCGGCCTGTACTCCACCTTCAGCTACATGAGTCCCAGCCAGAGGCCGATGTACACCCCGATCGCCGACACCACCGGGGTGCCCTCTGTGCCGCAGACCCACAGTCCGCAGCAATGGGAGCAGCAGCCCATTTACACACAGCTCTCCAGGCCTTGAGGGGGCGGCCTTCAGCACTGACTGTACAACACCCATCACTTCCATAGACTTTTCTTTCTGCATTGTGGCCTTTTGTTCCACCATGACACACACCCTTCATCGCCAACATAAAAAACATGACTTGGACTTTTTTATAGTACTGAAAATATATCTTTGGATTGGCTCACAACAGTGCCTTTTGTATTGGTTGGAATTGTGATTATATTTTTTTAGATATAATGTTTTAAAAAAGAAAGTTAAATCCTCTGTGAGGACATACTGGTTATAAATATTTTAGTATGTACTGTGTATGTGTTTTGCTCTTGTCATCATCATCATCATTGTCTTACTCAGTGTCATCAGCATCGTCATCATCACAATTTGAAGGTTTAATTAATCTAAAGTAGCGGGAATGCCGGGTAAAAATACCATCAGTGGCCTTACTTCTTTATTTTTTGTATACAAGTAAGAAACATCAGTTTACTGACACTGCCGTCTTATATTGCCTACAGCCTACATTCTGCTTTGAATTTTTGTACTGTACATATTTTATTGTAATTCCCATGAGATGCAAGAATTGAGCAATGCAGGTTCGAAATAGATTTGAATTTTTGGCCATGATATGACCGTGTCATCAGTGAATTAGTTGAATATTCTACTTCTTGTTCTTTGCTTTAGCTCAAATGATTGTGTTGGAAACGCTATAGCAGGTGCCATTTAATTCTACTAGGGGCCTTAATGTGTTGCTAGATGTAACTGTGCAACGCTTGCTTTTATCTGAATACTGCCTTGATACCATTGGTGCCTCCGGAGCCACAGTGGAGAGGCTCCTTCCACTGGCATTGCAGTGTTGAAACCACGGCATAGTTCTGACTTCCTGCTTGAGGAGATGCAGGAAGTGACCTTTGACCGGATTCTCCTCAGCAGCCAGCAGGTCTGAGTCTGGCGTGCTTCTATCATTCCTACAGCCCCCTCCTTTTTTCTAACCTTTTTTCTTAATTTATTCTTTAGCATTAATTTTATTTGAGAATAACTATTTGCAATTATCTTTTTAATTCAGCAGCAGCTAACTGAGATGAAATGTTTTCAGTGAAGTAGTTTGCTGTTATATGTGGTACAAATTTGTTTATTTATCATTTGTAAATGTTTCCATATTAAAGTGTTTATTCATGATCTAGTTATGTACAGATTACTTATAATTACACAATGAGTCTTTTTCTAAAAACAGAAAAACTGGAAGTTTTCTCTTTTTTTTTTTCCTAACAAATTAATTAATGGATATGGAAGCTGCAGCTGTTTTTTGTAAAGAATTTGCTGGAATCAACAGAATACTTTTTGTTTTTGAAAAAAAGTTGTGTTCCTCATTTTATATTCTGTATCATTAGTTCTCATCTTGTCATGTCCTTAATGCAGTTTCCGTAGGTAAACATGGCATTGTCTTAAAAGCTTATCTTTTGTATTATATTGTTTGCAATAAAAACAAAACACTGAGAAATATGCAATCGTCTGGTGCCATTAATTATAAGCATGTTTCATACTCTATTATCTGTGTTGTATTTGTCAGACAACAATCAGTGAGGGCAGTTATGACAAGATGGCAGAAGACTGGTTACATTGAGGTGTTGTTTATTAAGTTTGAATCACTTTGGAGCATCCAACAACGATACAGAAGATTGTTGTAGTGTGACCCAGATATTCTAACTTCTTCTGCATTAATCAGAGGCTGCGTGTCCGATACACACTGTAGCAGCAGTTTTCTTTCGACCAATGTGAAGTGAAAATGAAAGTCGGTACGTGCACGTTGTGGTACAGGCAACAGTGGTTTTGCTTCTGGCTTCTCAGACCATGAGGTCACAGGTCCATTATTACCACAGACTATTGAGAAGACGTATGTCCACACCCCTCCCCCCGCCTGTATACACCATAGCTTAAAGAAACAAACTATACATTGAATATTGTTTATTCATTACTTGCCAAGTAATATAGGAATAGAGCTGACCTTAATAAATCAGTGGCAGTGTAAACACAATCAGGTACTATAGCTTTGTGTTGAAATTTGAGGCACATTCACAGATGACGTCTCTTTCCTCACATCAACTCAACTGAACCGTTCTCTGCCACCCACCACTGCACCTCATCTCACTGTGATGACTGGACAGTTTTTTTTTTTTCTTTTTTAAAGTTCCCTCAACTTATCGTACAAAAGATACACAAAGACTATTCTTGACAATCAATAAAAATGGACAGATAATTACAGTATTGTATCAAAAAAGTTTTCAAGTTTTACCTACTAAGCTGAACTTAAAAAAAAAAAAAAAAAGAAAATATTTCGATGAACCAATAACAATTCATTTCATATCTCATTGTACCATTTTAATACATGCACCAGTCCGGGTAACTTCCTCTCACCATTTCTTGATGAGAACTACTAAAAAAGGGAAGTAGCTTTTTATTTTTTCACTATGCACCAACGTATAAAGAGGAATAAAGAAAGGACTCCTTGAGCTGTTGTTTATCATATTAATGTATTTATTAGCTGATTTTAATTGTCTAAATTGCATACAATGTGAGAGAGTATAATAAATGTATTAGTAGGTTTAGTAGGTTTAAGTTTAAAAAAACATGTCAGTGTATTTCCAGGGTTTCAAAATGCTAAAAGTAATGCTGTGTATATTTCTATCTATTCGTATCATATCATTATACGATACTATCCTAAGCTGCCAACATGTAGCTCACTCACATGCTGTGGGGTTTGTTGAAAGTGGAAAACAGTAACTAAACTTTGGGAATGTGGGTTCGGCTGAAAGGGAAATTACACTATTTTAACACACAATACCGCACGGAATTCACTGACTGATGATGACACTGTATCAGGGAGTGTAGCCGACACTTAGAATTGTGATTTAAAGTTGGTTTCCACAATGTATATTTATTATTTTAAATCCTAGCACTGGCATTGATTTGCAGTTAAAACAATAAAATGGCTGAAGTTGTTTATTATGTTTCTCTTTGTGTTTTGTTATCTCTGCTATCTCGGCTTTCTTCTTCAGTAACGTTGCTTCAAACTGCTGCTGCAAGGTACTAGCTGCTGAATAAAACAGTATTGTGTTAGATAAACTTAAAAAAAACGTATATGTAAGACAGTGATCCTACTGCAGGCTTGACTCTGCTGTCTCTGGTTAAATATGAGGGCTGAGTGTGTGAAGCCGTGAGCCCACCTCCCACAGAGAGCTCCCCTGAGGCACATCCATCACTGGATCTCCAGTGGCTCAGACCCGGAGCGAGGCAGCAGGGCAGCAGGGCACCGGGGCCTCGGGGCCTAACAGGGCAAAGGGAGGCCAGTTAGTGATGGCTCGAGGGAGAGCAGAAAGGTTTAGCAGGGAGATCACAAGGAAAGGAACCTTATTTTTCTTCCAAACCAAGGAATTGTGTTAATGACTGACATGGTTGAGACAATAAGATGCTGTGTCACTAGAAGAATTCAAAATAGGACTCCAAAACAGAAAAACAGCAGACTGTCAGAAAGATAAATTTGAAGGGAATAATGGAGCGCATTCAACACAAACATTAACATTATAGTTGTTAGGAGGAGTTCTGAATGTAAAAGAAATCCTGCCTGAGTCAAACAATTGGCAAAAGCCATCCCAATGTCCTGATGCTGTCTGAGCTGGCTCCAACAGGCGTATAGTAACACAGTACTCAGGACATGATTGGCTCCTGATGGAAGACGTTGCCTGAGAGGTAAACTGGAGCCAACATTTCTGTTCAGCAAACAAGGGGAAAAGTCGACTTTGGTAAACACAGGTCCATGTTCTTCCAGCTACAGAGAAGGACCAGAACACGTTTGCTCAATTGTTTAATTCTCAGTTTGTTGGCGTGTGTGCATGGGAAAATGTGAAACGTTTACATTTTCAAGTCCAGCTCATAATGAGTTCAGATATACTGAAATCAGGTGATTACTTTTTGGAAATAATTAGTCTTTTAAAATAAAATACCATGAATAACAACTACTCCTTAATATCCTTAAAAAAACTATTTCTACATTGTCCTTTTCACTTTCCATAACAGGAATGACAGAAAGCGTGTGGATGCGATAAAAGTTTTTAATAAAAGTCAGAGGAGACAATGTTGTTGTGTGAAATAAAGTTAGAGTTAAAGTTAGAGTAGCTGGACGGTGATAGCCACTTTCATCGTGTTTCATCAGAATAGTGTGTCATGTGTGTCACCAAATCAGGAAATTACATCAGCATTGAGGCTTTCCCTGGGTGAGACCATGCTGACTCATTTGTTGGGCTTTTCTGCCACCGACAGCCCTGCCCAGTAGCAGTCCAAACATAATGATACATTTAATATGTTCCATACATACTGTATTAAAGGCAAGGCAAATAAAAAGCATCTTTTCTAAACCATGCACCCCAGCCTCCTGTCCTCGGCTCAGAGAGTCTTGGCAGTGGCAGAGTGACCCAGCCAGTTAGTGGATCGGGGGCTATGATGGGACTGCTCCCCTCTGAACAGCAGGAGTGCCCTGATGAATGTTTCCAAGAAGGATCGGAAACAAGACCAAATTTTTCTTTCTTTCTTTTTCAGACAGGCCTTTGCATGGGCAATTTTCCCAGGACGACCCCATTATTATTCCACAGAGACGTCTGCCCCCTCCGATCCCTATGGGTGGTCTTTCTGACGGCAAAGGGGAAGAGGAAAAGAAAAGGAAAAGGGGAAGAAAATCCGGTGATACACCCGTGGAGACTGGACAACAATAAAATATACAACAAAGTAAAATGAGATGACGAGTCAAACAGCACTCTGGCATATTGCGAGCTTACTCCGTCTACACTGATAGACTGCCTTGTGTGCATAAATGGTCTGTTACAGTATTTAAAAGGAAACTGTTTCCAAATTGAATCAAGGCAAAATTAGCATAAAATTGTTTACAGATATATGTTTGTATTTCAAACATAAAGTTGTATGACCAGTTTATTGTGTTTTCTTTGTGGATATGTGCCACTGGTAACCATTCCTCTGTTTTGATTACCCACGGGGACAGTTTGAATTGACCCCCACACTGAGTTGCTTTTAAATTGTTCAGTCCATAAAATCCTTTCTTAAACTAATAAGAAACATCCAGTGGAGGAAACCCCTGCTAAATCACTGAGAAAGACAAGCCGACTACAAGGCCGTTACCATGGAAGCTACACCCTCAGCTGAAAAACTACTATGTGCTGATTCAAGATGGGAGCAAACATTTCCTACATCCTGAAGCATATTGATTATTGTATACATTGAATCAGAAGAGTTCCCTGACTAACAGTCACAGGAATCAACTAACTCCCGAGGAATGATATTTATCTAAGTTTACAATACCTTCTTGCCACTGTTTGATTTTGCTCTCTGTTTGAGTAGACTTCGGAAGTGAGACTTTGCCCTGCAGCCATCCATCTTGCGCTGGGCCCATGAGGACATCAGCCTGTGCCAAGAGGCCGAGCTGGGCCAGCCTGCTGGAACCCTTGGTGAGCTCCCTGCCTTTGTCTGAGGATGTGGAAGAAACCTGGCACCGGCCCGAGGTCAGCGTCCCAAAATTATATTACCATAATCCCATTAAGTGTGTCTGAGGCCTCATGAGCTCCAGCTCAGTCTGGAGGAGGTAGGTGAGAGATGGCAGTGGGTGGTTTTGTGGCTGAAGAAATGGAGATGATACTGTTTGAGGCCATTAATTATATCTCATGCACAGGCTGTGTATGCTGTAGCTTAATTACCTGTGCGTTATATCTTAAACTATGTGATATCTCTGGCAAATAATATGCAAATGCAATGATGTATCATAAAGTAATGTATTAATGTAGGCCTCAGTTGAAGCCTGTGTTTTATCACAGTATGTGCAACCTATTTTCCGTGAGACTCACTGCATGACCAAAAGAAGAAGAAAAAAACTTTAAGTGTGCCAAACAAGGAAGACAACTCTCCATAAGTGAAGCCAGAAGCTTAAACAAGATGATGGATCAAGTGGGTGTGTCTTTAAGCTTAATTTAATCAACCTTTCTCATCCTTATCTGTATTATCCCTTGTGCTTCAGAAAAGGATTCTCTCTAATAATAATGAGATTTTCCAACCATTTCTACATTTGTTTCCGATTAAGACACAGAAAGAAAACCTTGGGCTGTCCAACCAACCAAGGATACAGTAGTTTGTCTTTGCTAATTCCCTCGTCTGTACCTAGGAAATTTCCATAGAACATATCATTTTACAGTGCACATGCCCAATTTGGCACAGGTTGTTTGAGGGGATGCAACTCGACATGTTAGCAAAAGCATGAGAGCTGACTGTGAGCATTGATCTGGCAGTTGATACTTGAGGCATAACCGAGGTTGTAACACATATAGAGAGATTATGTGACGTGTAACACAAGAATGCAGCATAGTTCCTGTGTTGTCTCGTTGTTTTAAATCGGTACCACAGCTATGTATAAAATAACCAAAAATTGATCGCAATGATGTATATTTCTGCCATGCAGTCTTACATTTTTATAGATTTGTTCAGCTACTGAATTGCAAACATGAGTGATGTTCGGAGCGTTCTGTTTGCTTGCTTTCTCGTGTCATAATTATCTCTTATGTTTGTCCTGTACTGAATAACAGCATGCAAAACAATGTCAATTTAACACTTTTCCCAGATCCGAGCGAGAGTGGGAGGAGTTGCACACAGGGTGGGAGTATGTTATGTAAAGTGTGTTTCTTTTCGTGGGAGCAGAGGTATTAGCTCCTAGTTCTGGCGGCGACTACAGTGATTGTCGGCAGCCATTTCTTTACTTGCAGGGCCCAGCATCTCAAACATACCTCCCCTATGTTTGTCCATTCCATCTATGGGACAACCAGTGAGACTTAATCCCTTGTCTAAATAAGTTAATACCTCAACTAACATGTAAAAGTAAAGTTCAGGGCCAGATGCAGATTCCTGAGAGACACACTGTGCATAACCTGGCAGTAAACCAATTAATTACACACAGAATGACAAGTGACACACACACAAATCTGCAGGCTTTCTCTCTCTCTCTCTCTCTCTCTCTCTCTCTCTCTCTCTCTCTCTCTCACTCTCACTCTCTCTCTCTCTGAGTCGCACACACTAACGGAGGAAATTATCTGTTTTTGTTTTGCCTTTAAAATAAAATGTCCCTGTTCCATATTTTTTTTTAATTCTGCCTTCATGTGTTGGAGTTTGTGTGTTTTATAAGTGTGTGTATGTTCGTTTCTTCTCTCTACTTCTCACCCTCTTTCCTTTGCTAACCCCCCCCTTACCCCCCCCACCCCCCCACCCCCCTCCACCCTAGCATGTGTTCTGATATGGTTCGTGTCTGCTGCTTTCCCCTTTGGGAGAGGGGCTTAGTGAAATATGGGCAGAATGCCTTACGGTCAATGGGGTCTTCACCGGCCTCATTTCCTCCATCCAGGGCTCTGTCAGAGAGCGCTAAGCAGACCCCCCAGGACTGATGCTGACAGCACATGAGGAAGCAGACAGTATTGAGTTACCTTAGAATTAAAGTAAATATCACTTCACTGTAATAAACAGAAGCAGTTACTCAATTTGAGTAAAGAGACTAATAAGACACAAGTGTCTTGTGATTCACTGCTTAAGGTTTATTGGGAAGATTAATGCGACATGACAGCGGACCACTCATATAACTGAGGGACAATAAAGTGGAAGTTGAATCTGCATTAGCTTAACAAATATCTGACTAATAATTAGAGACCTAATTTAATGGATTTGTCAAAAAGAGAACAGCATCATGTTATCATGCTGCCATCCTGCAACTTTCACAAAGTTACATGTGCAGCCTCTTTAGTGCATTAATTGGTAGCAGTTCTGGGATGGGGGTTGGGCAGGGCTTTGGTTTGTTCTTCTGTGTGCCCCTATTATTTTCTCCACAGGCAGTTTAGTGCTTTCCAACTACCTCTGAAGCATCAGCAGTTTTGGCCTCATCATGTGCAGAAGGGAATACTTTGGTGCTGGGGGACTCTCTGCAGGAAGCTTTTATGCAACTCTAATTTTAGAGAACAGTTGTTTTTACAGATGCCCATTCCTCTCAGACAGTTTCATCTGTTTGATGGCGATGTCTCTTTTCTGGCAGGATATCGTTTAGCACAGCCCCAGCTCACATAAGTTAAGATAAAACTCTTCCTTATTCGACAGCTGTATTTTGAACAAAAAATGTAATCTTTTTCAGCTCCCTTTTTTTCTACCAGTGACTTCGACAACATGGAATTACCATCATGTCCCAGAGTGCCTTGCAGCAACAGCTGTTGGGAACAGGTGTGTGTCATGAGCACATGGTGATGTTGATGAAGTCTGCCACATGTTAAATGCATCAAACCAAACTAGTGCAGAGAGAGAGAGAGAGAGAGAGAGAGAGAGAGAGAGAGAGATGCGTACGTCTATTGGACCAATGTTGTGTCTCTAAAAGATTATAAAAGTAGAGGAAACTAGCCAACACATTCAGATGAAGAGACGGTGGAAGAAACTTTAAAAAGATGTAATAAGTGTCTTTTTGACGTGGGCTTGATAAGTGAGGAATTTGAATCTCTCACTTTGGGGCAGGATGATCACACAGTGGGATTTCAATAAATGAGTGAGTGCTTTGCCCAAGTACGGAGGCGAAGCTGCCAGACGGCTCTCTCTCTCTCTCTCAAGTCACTTTCTGTAACTTGCTGTGAAATTCCAAGGAGACGTCAGGAGGAGGCAGACATTTGGTTTTTATGTGCCCTGAAAAAGCTAACTTCTCGAATGCAAGACTGCATGTTTTAAAGATTATTTTATTGTTGTGTCTGTTGCATTTTAACGCTTCAGTTGTCTCCCTACCTGGCAAATGTCATCATTATTAAGTCTAAACCCAAGCAGATGAGAGGGAGAGGCCCTTGGTATCAAACTGCAGAAGAGCACACACTGGTTGCCTTGGTAATAAAGCCTGTTGCCGTTTGTGGGCCTCGATGGCCCATTGGCATCGGCCAATGGCATATGAGATGAAGCTCCTAACCCTGGGAAAAATCATGCCCTCTCTTGATTTATGATAGCTGTGAAAACTTCAAAATTCTCTCCCAGACGTGTCAACAAACATCACAGCGCAGGTTCAGCTATGCGTGTGCTCATGTGCAAAGATCCAACAAGCCTGTTTGACACCTTGTTAAGGTTTTCCTCTCCTTCCGCCTGCTTTATCTAGCCTTGCACATCCATGCCTCTATGGCCCTTTGGACTTTGGGCACTGACCCCAATACTCAAAGAAGCCTCCTAACCACCACAACATTTGGCTTCCAGATTTTTCCCCATGACCCTCCTTTTAAAGCTTCTCTATATTGTTGTACAGCAAATTGATATGTTTCTTTCATATTCATATGTTTTTTTGCTGTTATTGTAGTCTATAATGATAGATACCAAATGCAACTTTTTCATCATAAAATCACCAATCCATAGGATTGGGCCCCAACTGAGAAAAAAAACTGATTTCTCTATAGTTGCAATTCCTTTTTCAATTTCCATTCAGTTATACGTCTGATAATTCAAGGGTCTGTTAACCTCTACATTACAGGTTTTATGTCCTACCTAGACCATGACAAAAGTCCAATGGACCTGTGTCCCTGTCTCTAATTTGCCAAAGTACTCCACAACATCCATTAGAAGAGGCTCTCCTGTAAGATCCAGGAATGCACTGTTGCATATCAATGACCCACATCAACAGAGAAAGACAGAGAGAGACAAAGAGAGAGAGAGACAACACAAAGAGAGGATGAAAGGGCCCCTTTCTAACACAGTCACACACACACAAACACACTACAAACACACAGAGGCAGGCAAGTCCGTGAAATATGACAGCCCCACGGTGAAGAAGGTGGGGGTGAGGGAAGCCATATTGTAACAATCTTATTCTGTGGTCATTAATCGTATCCTGCTGTTCCAGCCTCCCCGACCGTGTGCACTGAGCGTATGTCAAACACATTTCCCCTCTCTCGGTGGGCACACTCCCAGCCAGCTCTAATGCTGCACAAAGACACAAACCCTGAGAGCTCCTGAAGGCAGACAGGCCAGATAATCTCCCCCTCGGACTCCAGCGCCAAGTCCAGAGCCAGCCATAAAGACACGGAGAGACAAGGCCCACAGGGATCGTCCTCTGGCCTGGCTGCTGCTGATGCTACCACGCTACATTCACAACAAATGCCCCGACAAATCACGTGTTGTGAATGAAAAAGAAATTTTTCAACAAACCACTTTATCTCTGTCCCTACTGGCTTCATGACTAAAAGTTTTGAAGTGCTACTGTTTAAATGTACATTGAGTCACTGTTGCTTTTTTTACCACATGGCTTTCCATAAGTGGGTTCCAAATAACAGATGGCTTAGCTCAAATATCTGTCTTAGGTAGGCTTATTTGTTCTGTAGAAAGGGACACTTTAATGTGACATTTGGTTGGAATCGAGAACAAAAGTAATCATTTGAGATACGCTTCTGTTATATAACTGATTACAGTTTCTCCACAGCAATCCTAAAATCTGTTCATTGATAAATACAGACAATTTCTGGGCAGCCATGGGTATTTGGCAACAGTAAAGTGGTCTTCCCTTTCTTCCTTTTTATCCATCTCTCCCTCCATACTGCCCGTCTTACTCCCTCTTTCCCCCTCCTGCTGTGAGCTGCCTCATTAGGGAAGTGATAATGTAACCCCTCTGTTTCATCAAGCGCTGCCATTTGTCATTATGACTGACAAGTGCTGAGGTGGGCCAACTGAGTGACACGAAGAAAGTCCTCCCATTGGCCCCGTATCTAGTTGTATCTATCTTTCCACCTTTCTCTCGCCTTTTCTTTTTATCAATGCCTTAGTGCATAAAGACTCAGACTTAAAAATGATCAATGTTACGCTGTCACTATGAATGCTATCAAATATAAATACATTAAAAATATTGTTATCATTAATAACTCTGTACATTTCCATGTTGTATGTGGGTCTACCTATGTCTCAAACTGCCACTGAGAACTATTGTCAGAAACCTGAGATGTCTCTTGACAAGTAGAGTCTCCAGAGCGATGGAAAACCAGTCTGAAACCCCATCAATCACAGCACAGGAGGTTAGGTGAAAGACCTGCTTTTCACTAACAGTCTGGTCTGAGATCCTGACGAGACATAGATTGTGAAGCTGTCAAAATGGCTTGATTGAAGACATGTATTGATCGTAGATCAAAGAATTTCCAGCAATTGCAAGTGATATATTAGTATCACTACTGTTGCTATTAGAAGAAAAACACTTTTTATGGCTTCCATTAGAGCTGTGGAAGTGGATCATTATGCAGGTTGAAGCACGGGGTATTATATCTTATCAGACAATCTGGTCTTTTGTGACATCTCCATCTTACACTTACACCACTCTGAATCAGTTGCTTCTCTTTTTTCAGGAGCTAAATAAACTAGCTAGAAAATCATGGCCAGGGCAGCAGTCCACGAGAAAAACAATGAGCTAGTAAACCCAAACAGTACAATTGTGGCAAAGGTAGAATGGTAATCCGAATGTGACTGCAACAAGTAGATGGACAATGAACCCTCCTAGCATAAAGACACACTCAAATTGATCAAATAAGTCCTCCTATGGTCAAGGGACGAGTGTAAGGACCTGAAGATGCCTTGACAGAACCCTTGACCTGTGGGTCTTAGTTTGGGTGGGTGCCCGTCAGTGGGGGCAGGAGGCGGGAGTGATTGATTGGGTCCCTGTCAGCAGGCTCAGCTGGACATCCTAGAAAGATCTCCCCATCCATCAGATTGTCCAGACCCAGAAGGAGCTGCTTCCAGATGGGCAGCATTGTTCCTGGGCCACCCTGGCAGACATCTGGAAGACTCTGCAAGACCCAAAATGTTACTGACAGCAGCCACAGACAACCCACGTCCTCTGCATCTGTGCCTGTCTGTCTACACGGGAGTCGTAGTACACACCCAACCTAATAAATAGCATACACCAGATAGAACTTGCAGAAACAAAAGCTGTCATTACAATCACTAGCCATAGCTCAGTGATCATCCGCACGGTGTAGATAAGAGGTTGCAGTGATGGTGTGCTGGCAGCGATCACTGTGTCTAGTGCCTAGTGAGGCGTAACATGGAGACTTAATTGTGGTGCAAGGCCTAATTGCATGGTCAGGACAGGGGGTAATGAGTTAATCCCAAGCCAGTCATCCATGATGAGAAGAAGCAAGTCCTCAGCACAGTAATTACACTGCTGCTCATTAACCTCTCAGCTTCAGGACACAACAGAGTGGGACGTGTTAGATTTTGATGTTCTTTTATATGTTTGATTTGGTTTGATAACAGGTTGAGTATTTGCTAGTGGTGGTCTTGGAATTAAGCAACAGTCCTCATAGCATCCACCAGCCAAGCCAGGGAGGCTAGGAGCTCAGTCAGTGATTTGGAAGACCAGGAGTACTTGCCAGGTTGCAAGCCCTGTTGACAGAATCAAAAGTATTTTCTAGGGAGGGCTATCTGGGAGAAGAAGAGCGGGGAGATATTTAGGGGAATGGGTGGGGATATAAGTGATCCCATGGCCCCACTATGACAGGCGTCACACCACCCTCTACGTAATGATCTTTTCCATATGGACCCAGGCATGGTCAGTCTGTGTTTACATGAGCTGATACCCAAAACGTGTCCCGAGACTCGTTCTCTGGCACTGCAGCCCGGGAAGAGAGTAGACGAAATCAGGACACCCCCTACTGAAGGTCCATTAACGCATACTGCACAGTGGCACCAAGCAGAGCAGCCAACCCCACACCCCCACCCAGTTCCACATGCACTTATACACAAAGATTACACCCATCATATTTTCATAATTGTTGGAGGCACCTGAAGTCAAGGCCAAGTCAACACATTTTGCCTGGCATCCTGTGAAAAGGGCCATTTATGTGGAATGCATTTCAAAAGCATTTCATCTGTGTTTGCTTCAGAAAATTGAAGAAAAATATCAGGTTGTCACATTCAGATCACATCCTTAAGGAATCTGTGCCTCTTTGTCAACCTTGGAATGAAGAAAGTGTCAAATAATTTTAACAAGGTGGAAGTCTAAAGTATCTTAAGTTTCACTGCCAAACTAAATCCTGGCAGCTGGACTCAAGACTGGTACCGGCAATTGCAACTGTACGTACAACCTCCTGCTCTGAAAGAAAATGTGAAATGTGGAAAAGTGCGGACTGTTTGGTCATTTGCTGCCAGTATACCAAGAAAGGTGCATTAAGCTTTCCGGGACATTCATCATAGTGATATAAGATGATCTCACAGTGACAGAGTAGTCTGCAACACTGAACATAAATGAGACTGTGATCATTTCTCTGGCGTACCTCCGATAGGTTTGGACTCTATCAGCAGAGAAAGAAAGAAGTCTCCGTGATAGCCTCTCCTCTATTCAAAACACCGATTCACTCTCAGAGTATAAACCCCTCTGTGGATGTTTGGAGAAGGGGGCTCTCCCCATAGTCTACTTAAATAACCACTTCCCGTGGAATGAAAACAGATCCATTATAGGGCACTGGTATCTCCTCTCCTACTGCGGCACCTCTCTCAGTCCTGACTGAGTTCAGGGACTGAGCTTAGCGATGGGCGCTGTGATGGTGGAAAGCTGCCCCTTCTCTGTTGACTCAGAGCTGGAAGTGAGTAAGCTGAACTCAGGCCTTGTCTCACTACGGACCAGCCGCACCCCGCTAATGACATCCAGCCCTTGACATTCTTAAAAAGTCTCTGGTTATTAAGGAAAACAAACAAGGACATCAGACTCACTCACTCTCAGTGCTAACAAATACAGTCCCCAGGCAATCGGCTAGATTGCTAGTGCAACTCAATATTCCCTTGTTGAAAATCAAATCAGGTTATGGTGATTTGGAATGCACAGCGAGTGTAGCCCAGCATTTATCCTGTAAAGTGAATGAGACATCTGTGGATTTGATAACACACAGAGAGTGTGCAGGGAAGGAGGCTCAAGTTTTCCAGCTACTACACTGGGAGGAGCAAAGAAGAAAATGCACACACAAACACACACACACACACACACACACACACACACACACACACACACACACACACACACACAAACACACATTTCCCGCTAGCGTAATGTGCCCTCATTGCAAAGGGTTTTGTGGTGGGATGTGGTTCTCATCCCATTGGAGGGAGCTCTTCCACCCACTCCACCTGCCCCCAAATCCCCTCTCCCTCCCTTCCTCCCCCATCTTGCCACACATCATTGCCCTGCTAAACGCTGACAATTGGTGACAAATGGACTGCACTGCACACTGTGCGTCAGTTGCCCCGGGAGACGGTGGCGGACCTATAGGGCAGGGAAGGAGAGCAGAGGAGGAAGGGAGCGGGGAGTCCGTGCAGCAGCAAGACTCCTGGCACAGGTGGCTGAAAATCAATACAGATCCGGCCAATGATTGGGCCTGACAGCACAAGAGCATTGGAGTGTGGGAATCCACTGAGTGCCACACACAGCTAAATTGGATGATGGAGGGTAAGAGAGCACTTGAAGTGCAGGGGGGAGTGGGAGGGGCAAAGACACGTTATTCCACATTATCACAATGACATTTTGACAGACTGACAAGGACACGCTCCGAAAGCATGCCCACATAACACAGGATAAATGAGAAAGACACTTTAACAGATGGCATTTGAGCACTTATGCACAATTCATATTTTGCATGTTTGTGCAGCTTGTTTAATGATACTACCGTCCCACAGCAATTACACTGTTCAGGGTTAACAATGCAGCTGCTGATAGTGGCATGTTGAGCTATTAGGAGACTAAATGCTCTGGTTTAGTGCAAATATGCATGCATGTATGTACACTTGCTTTCTGTCTTGCACAAACACACACTTGCTGAGCTTGCAGTCTCACTAATTTCCCCCACGGCTGAGTGCATGCTAAAGCGTGGCACCATGGCTGCTGCTTGGCCTAAACATGTGAGCAGCCATTCTTGCAGGTCTAGAGAGCTGCAGCAAAATATAAATAAATAAATAAATAAAAAGTCACTGAACAAATAAATAAAAAAATAAACATCAAGAACGAGAAGAAAGTCTCTCTAACAACACCACAAAACGTTTGTTTTTATGAGCTCATAATTCATCAACACACATGTTCTAATACAGTCCAGGTGACAGGTGTACTTATCATATGTCACATTTCACAATTTCAGTGATATCATGGTTTAGTGCAGGGAACAAACTGTTTCTTACAGGGAATACAAGATAAGTGACACAAGGAAAGGGGTTTAATCATTTTTTGGCCTGTGGTCAAATTTTGTTCACCATGACTAAATATACAATTTTACACAAATCTACAGACTGTACTTTCTGGCTGTGGATAAGTCATTCGTGCAGATTTGAATCAATACTGATTAACTGAGGCATAAGCCAAAAGTCTCTTAATCAGATAGTTGGAATCCACTCATAGAGATCCCAGTTCACTGTCAGTCTATTTGACAGGGAGGAACCTCGAGTAAGTGACATTCCCACCCTGCACCCCCTGATGAAAGATCCCTCCCACATATGACAGTACAAATTAATCAAGATCCCAGACAAACCCTCACCCACTATGCAACAAAAGGATTTCCTCAGGCCCTCTATGGGCTCACCGGGCAATTAAACTACATGTGCAAGTGTATGTGCATGTGCGCATGCTCCTATGCAGCCATATCAACTACTGCATCCCATGTCATGAATTCTTATTCATGCATTAAACATGAGAAAATATCTGTGTCAGAACCAGCAATGCATATTTATGTGCCTGTTTGCTTTGTAAGTGTGTGTGTGTTTGTACATGCATGTGGAGGAAAGTGTGTTTTGTGTGAAAAGGGGGAGCACGGAGGGGCGCCACGATCAGCTGTGTGCAGGTTGCCGTCTTTGAGGGGTGGCTGGGTGGGGGTTTGAGGACATGTCGGCCCTGTGTGTGGGAACCCCGCGCTCCTCACTTCTCATACATTGTTCTCCTGCTCCTACAAACCGTTAATGCCACAAAAGATGCTCAGCCTATTGTGGCCCAGGACAGCTGAGGGGGGAGGGCAATGGGGCGGAGGCAAGCAAGGGAGGAGGGGTCTGGCCTAGACTGAGCCTGGTATGGCTGCCTAGGATACCTCCTCTCCTCTCCTCTCTCCTCTCTGCTCCCCTGTCCTCTCCTCTTCTTTCCTCTTCTCTCTTCACTCAGCTCTGCCACTTAGCCCCTCTCAAGAGGATTTGGCAGGGCCGGATTTAGGGGGCCGATGCTTATCATACAAAAGAATTAAACCAACTCAAGGTCCGAGCTTTCTCTTCTAGTCCGCTATTGCTAATCTGAGAATCTGTGAAGGAGGGCTTAGGTGATGTTACATTTTCATTAGACTTCTGATGGCAAACGGGCCACTAATGGTAAGAGCCCTGGGTGCCATTGTGATGCAAATCCTGATTATTTCTTTAATTAAAGCATCAGAGGGGGGCCAGAGGGGAGAAGGGGTGGAGTTGACACTGACAGAACTGCATGTCCTTACCCCTTCTAGACAAGGATTCTCACGTCCGTCCCAGACTGGAGATCTGGGGCTCTGGGGGATTTGGCTGGTTTTTGAAAGGCTGGTTGGGTTAGGGGATTGAGGCTGAGCCTTTGAAACTGTGACACAGGTCGCCTATATTGCATGAGAGGCTAAAATTGTATCTAAGCCCCAAACAAGTTACAAGATCTTTCTTGCAGTTACTGCAAAGAAAGCTGGCTTACAGCATCTCCATTGAAGTGCTCAAATATATTAAATGGGCTCACTCAATTGTAATGATCAATGCCCTGAGGTTTTCACATTTGGGCTCTTTGTATCATACCTTTAAGGGTGAGGTCACATTTCCTCAAAAGGACAAAATGTTCCTCACCACTGTTCAAATCGTATAATGTTTATCATTGCAATGCTAATTCCTGAAAAAAAAAACCTAAACCTCAGAGAAGATGGATTCAGGGGGATAGCTGTGAGTTGACCTGGAATCGTTCACAACATACTAGCGAACGATTGATAGTTGCGATGACCGTCTGTTACTGCAGGGTGAAAATGAAGGCAGTTGTTGCTCGTTTCTGTCCTGTTTCCTTGAGATGAGGTGCACCACAAAGGAGGAAGGCATAAAAACATTGAATGTTGGGGTAGATGAGTGATCCACCCTCAGGATCTTTATTGTTTGTCCTCGCCACGGTTTTGGTATTCATGGGAAGGCTGTGTACCCTGTAAGGCTGTGGACCAGATGTGGTCGTAAGCTGACTGTGTAGCAGGACAGGGACCACTGTTGGCACTGGAGACCAAGGGAGAGAGAGGAAGAGGAAGAGGAAGAGAAGAATAGAAAAAGATTGGTCGAATGTGTGCAAGACACCTCCCAAAACACTTCGGATCACCCTCCAGTAGCGGGTGAGAACTATGTGCTTGTGCATCTGTGTGTGTGCACACGTGTGTCATGGATTGGCTGTGAGCGCGCACTGATGGTGATGACTGTTGGAGGTGGAGGGATGTTGGGAGGGGGGAGTGGAAGGCGGGAGAGGAAGGGGTGTGTGTGGAAACCCTGAGAACTTTTTTTTTCTCTCTTGGCGTAGCTGCGCCGCTCTCCAGGACCACGGAGTGTTGCCCCCCTGCAGTTTAAGCCTCTGTCTCTTTTTGTCCCCAGCACAACAGCCTGTGGCATTCCATGGCAGCAAATCTGGCTGTGCTGTCACATGGGGGAGATTAGCCAAACTAAGACCTCAATAGAATGCTCACTTTACTCACCCATTCCAGCAGTGGCCGCCCCCCGCGCCCAAACACCCTCACACACCCAATTTAACCGTTCCTCGTCTAGACAGAGTGCAAAGCGATTATTATTGGCATTATTAAGACTTATAAGCAATGCTCTTTTTCTCATTGTCACATTCCCAGCGGTACACATGAGCTGCCAAGCAATAAACCCTATTTCCCACTGTGAAAGGCACTTCCTCGTTGGTCGGGCCTGTGCAGCACTCCACCTGGCCAAGCTCTAGCGTCGAAGACGAGACGCAAAATTTCTTGCAGTGGATTTACATCTATTTCCTACCTTTTTTCTTTAGAGACTGTGGTTTCTCGTGCCTTCTGGCCCCTCCGCTCCACCTCCCCTTAATAATGCAGTTATTCTGGGCTTGGTCACAGATATTTAGAGTTATCCTAGCCACACCGCCGCTACCCACACACACTATCCTTATCTGGCAGAGGGACACACGGAGGAGGATCTTCCAGGAAATAAAGCTCCAGCAGGCTGCAGAGGTCTGTGGCTGCCTGGAGGGACCTAGGATGAACTGGGAAGGGGACAGGAGGAAACAGTGGAGATCTGGGTTGAACAAAACCGTCTCCTAGGGTGTACTGCAAGAACAAAGCCATCTGACTGCATTTATAGACAAAGAGAGAAACACATATGGTTCATGTTTATAGCATGTCAGACTTACACCATTTGGCCCTTTTACGCAACCCCTCCAGCCTCATTTACATATGTATTCAAGCTCAAATGGGAATTATTAGATTAAGATTTAGCAGATATATTCCCTGGGTACATTTTTTTCAAACCCATTTACATCAGGTTGGAGTTAATGCACTGAAAGTGTACACTTCACAGATTATAATAGTAGACAGAATCTGATGATGGTTATGATTTTAGAGTTAAGACCATTGTTCTAGTTATTGGTTAAGTGAATCAATCGTACTCTTTGGGTTAGCTTTACAGTTAGAGGGAGGGCTGAGGTTTGTGAGGCCCAGGAGCTGAGGCCAGAGCAATAGTTTAAGTTTGCAGCTGGAGTCTGGGGGCCACAGTTGCAGCGGCACTGAAAATAATTAGGTTTATTTTCACGTAATGGTCTACTGCCCAGAGCAGCACCATTGCTAAGCATAGGCAAAAAGCTATTTAATCGCTGCCACATAAAAGGACCTCTCTTACCGCCTCCCAAAATGGATGTCATTAATGGACCAGGTCTGGATGAAAAGGGGTGAGGGTGGGGACATCGCAGGCAGGGGGAGGGTTGATACATTAAGGAAGGATATATGGGCACGAGCTGCCCAATCCAAACTGACGAGCCATTCAGGCCGTGCCTCAGTGGCACTGCCTCCCTCACCTGTTTTGCATTACGGAGCAGAAAGGCAAAGCAAAAGCAACAGTAAACCGTGAACCATGAAGTTTTACCATTAAGCATTGTAATATAATTGCGGTATATCTGCTCTGAAGTCACGTACTTGACACACATATTGCTGAATATGAACATACAAAATCTGAGCTGCATCTAGACCACAAGGAAGAATACTCAAACCTACACTACAATAAGATTTATTCACAATATTCTGCCAATACAGGAACAGGACACTGCAAGCCATCTGTCTGGGTAGCTATGAGCACATAATTCACTGAAATCATACATCACAATAACAATATATTATTTACTTTCATCATTGCATTGATATAAAATTCTGATAGAAATCAACATATCTTCATTTCTGGTTCCAAACACATCGGGCTTATTTTGTTTATCCTCATCAGTCTGTTGCTTTCTTCTGACGTAGCTGTTTGGCAGCTGCAGCCATGTGCAGCAAACCCAGTGCACCGCAGTCCCAGCCAAGCCAAGCCAGGCCTGCGGCAGCAGTGGGCCTGCTGGCTTTTACTGGACAGATAAAGTCATGCTTTTGGACATTGACATTGTGGGACCCAGAAATCAACGAAGCCGCCAGTGATCCAACACAACCAGTGGAGGGGTTACGCCAGTGACGTCCATAAATAACATAATTTCCCATTGAGTGCATACCCCTATATCTCCAACCCACACAGAGCACTATATATATATATATATATATATATATATATATATATATATATATATATATATATATATATATATGCCTAGCTCACCTTGCCCCCCCTGCCTTCGGAGCTGGAATCTACTGTACATACGAGTCATGTTTGTCCGCGAATTTTGCAATAAAACGCTGTATAGTCAAGAAGTGGTAATACTAAAGTAAGGCGGATTGGTCCAAGATGAAAGTAATAGCTTTGGATCACTGCTGAGCTGGAGGAAATGTGCATGTAAGCAATCAGAGGGTGGGGTGCCCCGCTCTTGTAGTTCTACGGGCTTTGGGCGGGTGCCTTCATCTTTCACCTCAATGAGAAATAAGGCGCCTGAGATAAGTTAACCTCTCTTTGGCAGGCTTTGGGTGCCTGTCAAACAGACAAACCTTAATCACCTCCACTTGGCAGTTGACCCAGTTCTTATGGGCTGGCTTTGCAATATGGAAGCTGTGGGCATATCCAACATATCCATTAAGGATGGTTTAATCCCAACTCGTCACATCCCCAGGGGCATGGGATTACCAAAAAATCTAGCAAAATAAAGAGCGGATTATTAATGGGAAAACCAGAGAATGTTTTTGTCACAGATGACCTCTTGCCATTCCTATGACATGCACACACACACACGCGCACACACACACACACACACACACACACACACACACACACACACAGAAACACACACACACACACAGAAACACACACACACACACACACACACACACACACACACACACACACAGAAACACACACACACACACACACACACAGAAACACACACAGAAACACACGCATACACAGTCAGGAGCAGGAGTGAAGTCAGTGCTTGGCACAGCAAGGTAGTGTAGGTACCTGTCAAGCTCCTGGCTCCACTGAATCAGGCTGTTATTGCCCCTTCCTCCTATTCCTTCCATCCTTCCCACTTTCCACTCACAACAGCAGAGCTTTGCCAGATGGGTCACCATCTCAAACGACAGTTTCACAATGGTGTATTGTCTGGAATATGCTAATATTGGTGGTAAAAGCAAGTGATTTCAGGCAAAAGTTGACTAAAGGTTTGCAATGTTGCTCAAACAACAATTCTCAACCTGTTTAACAGATTCCGCTATCAGGCATTTTCCAGCTGTCTCATGTGGTAGTCTTTTGGCTAATAGCACCAAAATTAGTATTCATGAAGCATCCTACACTTCCCTGCTTGTTTGCTCTCTGCTGTGTTCTCACCATAAATTTGGCCCACAGAACAGCAACTTACAATGGTTTAAATACTTCTTGTTCTGTGACTGGGTGCATGTGAAAGTGTACATGTGTGCCTGTGCACATATGTTGGATACACATGCATGAGGTTATATGTGTTTATATGCTTTTAGAACTCATTGATAGATGTTGCCTATAAAAACCTTGCAATCTAAGAAGTGAATCTGGAATTTCCATAATAACTTGTGACCTTTTAATGTTTAATTCTTTTTGTAGTTTACAGGAAAGCTTTTGGAACTGTCTTTCAGTTCTGTTCTTGTCAAATCCCTGACCTTTTACATGAAGACACAAACTTTTACTGCAGCTTTGAGAAGCAATTGGGAATTTTTAACCCATGCTCTGGTGTGGAAAACATACAACCACGGTGGCGGGTTGGACTTGGAAACAAGGGAGTAAGCACGCTGAGACAGAAGCTGTGAATCACCACTCCCAGAAGGCTACCGCTGGGAACATGTGATCATTTGTACTGCCCATGGCAAAGGGAATGCACCCCTGGAATCCTCAAGCCATCTCTGTAGAAAAGAGAAGCATGAACCACAGAGGTTATAATAGACTGCAACTCAGAAAGAAAACATCACAATCATAGCGTCACTACACAGTGGGAATGACTGAGGGGACGGCCTATTTAGACACACACAGCAAAACTTCCCCTTTAAAGGCTGGTCAAAAACGAAAATGTGTCTGCATGATATTACTTGTGTCAGACAGATGTGACAAAACATAGAGAAGTGAAAGTGCATAATGTTTGTGTTCAACCCACAATGATGATGTCAAGGTTTGTCATGAAGATCAGACATCTGATCATGCTGGGAATGTCTGCGCCATGTGAAATTTAGAAAAAAACATGTGCTTGGATATGATTAAGTAATTAAATGATCTTACTATTTCCAAAATCTGACATAATAACTAACTAATGAGATCAGGTTTTCCTTGATTTTATAAAGAGGAGTGACTCCTCTTTTTTCATTATGAAATCATCATAGTTATTTTGTGTTTCTTAATATGTCATCTAAATCAGTATAAACCCAACTGTGTTACTTTAGTAATCAGAATAATCTAATGGAAAATTATTATTATGTAATTACTTTTTATTTTATATAATTATTAGATTTATTTTTTATGAAAAAAAAACATTAAAAGTAATACAATGTATTTTTTAAAATGTTTACTTTCAGATCTGAACTTACAACTTAAAATAGAACATTTCTGTGACACACATTTACCGCTTACTTATTATTTTATTTTATTTCTTAGTTTGCACTCAATTTCACAGAAGGGTCATTCAAGAAATAGACACGAAGCAGATGGAAAAGTGCTTTCCTCAGCTAGACTTTTGAAATGAAGCATAATTGGTATTCTTGGATGCAATATTCAGTTACTGTATGTGTTAACATTATTCTTCCTAAGCTTGTCTTGGATGCTGACAGTAACAGTAACCCTGGCATTACCTAAAGCTGCTTCTGTCCCAGATTCACTCCCCACACCTCCACCATTGTCACCTACTC
Source organism: Ophiodon elongatus (assembly GCA_016806645.1). Classification (NCBI taxonomy): domain Eukaryota; kingdom Metazoa; phylum Chordata; class Actinopteri; order Perciformes; family Hexagrammidae; genus Ophiodon; species Ophiodon elongatus. The sequence goes on from JACSYO010002129.1 coordinate 1,635,235, forward strand.
ATCACGACAAATTGCGCAGCACATGTGTCACAAAGTCCGCAAACAACAGTGCACAATGCTATGAGAGAAATGCAGCCGGCGTAGCTAGAGAACAAGGAATTTTCCAGCATCCTCTCCTGAATGCAGTGGAACTTAAGTCTCATACGGGGTATCACTTTCCACTTTCCAGCTCCCTATAATTGAACAAATTGCTTTGAATCAGATTTACTGGCACGGTCTGTTCTTTGTTATATGGGTTCAGAGTGATTACAGGATCATGACTGAGCTTTGCCTCAATAGATGACAAACTACATGGATTCTCCTAATGTGTTCTCCCTTGGCCAGCTTTATGTTGCTATGTGGCTGGCTTACTCCTGTATGTAAAGCCATGATGACTAGCTCAGGTCATAGAGGAAAGACGAGGACGTTTGTATTGCTGTACGAAAACTCAATAATTAAAATAATCAACCCAAAAAGGACCTTTGAATGTCCATTGAGGTGTTACTGGCTCCAAGAAGCTGCACTTGAATTGAAAACAAATGCTTTTCATTATAAAATTATTTGGAAAATATTTTTTAAGCCAAGCTGCTAAGTAATTAATTGGCCTCTTACTGCTTGTGACTAACCATGTTACTGAAAAATGGCTTTACAGGGATTATTTGCCAAATGCATATGAAACTGTATCTGAACTCAGCAGTTACATCCAGGTAATGATACAGGAAAACACACACACACACACACACACACACACACACACACACACACACACACACACACACACACACACACACACACACACACACACACACACACACACACATGCACTCTGCTTGAAGGTGAGTGTCTTTGTTACAAAGTGATAATCTGCCTGCGAGGAGATTATGGCTGACAACCATGACATCCACTCTTCACATTTAATGTCATCAGAGAACCTAAGAAGTACCAACATTTCATATCATTTTACTGTATTTTTAAAGATTTATATCTTCTGTCATCCAAATATGATATCGTGCTTAATAGAGTTCTTCTTTCTTTCTTTCTTTCATGCCCTATAGGTTTGGCACATAACAAGTGATTATTGAGGCGCAACAGTAAATGCAGCATGAAGTTTCTGGCTTTATCAATGCATGTCATTTGAGGAGTGGGGCTTACACTTTGGATCATCAGCTGCACAGTCCAACAACAAATCTGCTGGCATGTGGCTGTCATATGATTCAGCCAGTGCAGGGAGAAAGAGTTGAATAGGAAGACGAAATGATGAAAGCAGAGATCACAACAATCCACAAATCCTGAGAGCAATCTTGATCAATTCATTAAACAAGGAACGCTCCAACAGGTTCCCCTTTCCCATAAGAAAACCTCTTCAACGGCGAACACACAATAATGCTGTACAATGCAATAATAGAAGTGCCTAGGGTTTCTATTCAGTAGACATTCCCATGGTTTCAGCTGTCCTAGGTGCCTGCCAGGATGTTGCTGGCCCATGCAACAGACAGCCATTTCCTCCCAGGCCCAGGTGATTGACAAAGACACAACAGGCCACAGAGCCAAAACGAGCCACTGCTCCACTGCCAAGCACTCTGGGTTATAGTGCCATTCCCATACTGAACAAAAGCGTCAAGCAACTGGAGATAGAGAGCCATATCAATTTCAGTTTTAATGAGCACCTTCTGTATTCAAGGTTAATAAGTAGAGACACCAGCTATCATCGTAGTGTCTTCCTTTGAGGAACATGAAAAATGCATTTTATGATTGCAGTTGTTATTTTAAGGCCAATGTGAAGTCAGCCGTTGGCAGATTTATACTTTGATAATGACAGCAGTTTATATGGACGTGAGTAAATCACGTCATTCAGCTATCATATTCATGTCAACACAATACAAAACATGATTTTGAAGTGAAATGTTTCGGATGTGAGGGAACTTCATCGCAATAAAAAAAATAATAATAAGCAGACGCAACAGAGGACCCAATCTGGGTTTATGGCTCTAAACGGCTGCATGTTATCAAGCTTACGGCAATGAGACGTGACCAAGCCTTGCTTCCTTGTCCACATCGCCCAGGATCACTTCAAGGTGAGATACCATCAGACACTACTGATAGCATCAGATGCAGGCCCCCAAACATCCCTCCGCAAACAATATCGCTAATTTGTTCGTCTCTCACTTCCCCAGAGTTCCAGTGAGCGTACGTAAGCTTTTGTTTTGTCAAGCGGAGACAGCGAGACAGATTCCTTGTCAAAACTCTTTTCCTCCAGGCTTATTTCATGAGGAGTTTGACTTCCAAACTGTTGACTGTACTGACGACTCCACTCATCTGTAAGGGATCTGTGTGTGTGTGTGTGTGTGTGTGTGTGTGTGTGTGTGTGTGTGTGTGTGTGTGTGTGTGTGTGTGTGTGTGTGTGCATGACCATACACAAGCATGCACATTTCCTTGCAGTAGCCGTTGAGCTCATCGGGTTTGGAGGAGAAGGCTTCTCTGACAGGTGTCGTTAAAGTATGAGTAAGTGTATCTGTGCACGGGGACGCTCACGGGCTCACAGTTGCCTATTATTAAAGAAAACACTCAGCAGTCACCATAGCGATGGCAGTGCTCTGAGATGGCTGCCGGGAGTGCTGACAGGCCTGTGTCAGAGCAGAATTTCCACCCAGACATTAAGGATCACTCCATCTCTCCACCCCTCTTGACATTTCTTTTGTCAAACCACTGACGCTTTCCCTAATACTATATCTGCTTCCTACCCCTACATGCAGTATATTCAGTGCACTCCCCTCTGTCCATATAGGCCCTCCTTGGCAGCATCCCAGTCTCTAACACATATACACGCTTGAATAAACACACACACCGCAATTAGTTCTTGTGAGACAAGCAGCAGCAGGTAGAAGTGCCTCAGTTTTCACACTCTACCCTGGGCAACTACCATGTCTTCATATGTACCATACAGTCCAATTATTTGACACTAAACAAAGCTGTCATCTCTATCAGGCTCCATAGACCTGATACAAGATAAACAAGTCTGTGCCTGAAAGTAACACAGATGTACAACTGGACTGATATATTGCACCTAATATTGTAGAGGAAAGGCAGTTATTTAAGTGTTCTTGCACCAAATGTGTGATGATCTGAGAAATTGCAGAACTGAATAAAAGAGGTTCAAAGAGTTCAACAAACAATGAGACAGTAAAGAGTCCATACGTTGCATTATCTCAGTACAAAGTTAAGCTGGGTAGATATAGCCCAGTATTTACACTCAGTTAGTTACTGCAATGTTTGGCAAATAGGTTGCTAAATTTACTTGTGTGAGTGCAAGTAGCACATACCGGTTTATGTGTCTCACTCACCCAGCACAGTCTACTGGGCACAAACTGTCAGCTTATGTGTTCTGCATGACTCAGATTTTCTGATTAGTGGCCTGTTTGCATAGATACAGCACAACAAGAAGCAAATGGGGCTGAACAATATTTAATGGCGTGCACAAACGCAAGGAATGATTTAATAAAATTGAAGGTTCAAAGTACGGTCAGTGACAAGTACCTTTAATTTCCGACATCAATTCTGATTGTCATGTATGTGTGTATCACATGTTTCTTTGTCTGCATGTATGTGAGAGGGACACAAAAAGAAAAAAAAAAACAGACATGCCTGATTACATGATGTGACTAAACAGCTTCTCTGCTCATTATGCAATTCTAATGAATACCCACTGAATGGAAATAGCACTTTAGATGTATCACCCCACAGCAGGATTGGGCTAATGCATGTCATTCTACATATGAGCCCAGTAATATATTGGCAAACTGCAATTCTTTTCCTGCAGGCTTGGTTTGGCTGGAATTGCCAGATCTTTGGAAAGTACTAAGCAGTATAACATAATAGTTAAATGAAGCATGCATGTATGTTGTGGCACATGTGTAATCTACCATCAAATTGTTTTCATGGTGCTCTCTAAAATGCACACAAACGCTGTTCGTATTTCCTCGTAATAATACGTTCAGAGAGCTGAAAACACAAGAGTGGAAAAGCACCAGGTTCAGAAGACGAGCTAAAGTTTGTTGTAGTTACAACAATCTAAAAGGAAAACACTGTTGACGTATTGCACTTGTAGATGTGTTGACATGTCGCTTCACTGAAAGATGACAAGTCTCCACGCCCCTCTTAGCGGACAAGTTTGTCGAACTGCTCAGTCTAGGTAAAGGTGGGAGAAAAGATCAGTGGGCTCAGTATGCATTATATCCCCCCTAAAACATGTGATGCTTCAAACATCCTTCCTTTCAATCAGACAGCATTATATTCATATGGGATTGATGCATATGGGGATTAAGAGCAGAGCTGTACCTCATTGTAAACAAAACCTTTACAAACAATGCATGCCCATAAGCTGCTTGTCTATGTCGGATATGTTGTGACTGATCACAACAACCGAGGAAGTTGAAGCTCGTATTTGTGCTTGTTGATAGAAATTCTTATTTGTGATCCATCGATTTTTGAATTTTGCAGGAATTAGGGTTGCAGACTAGCAGTCAGCATAAAACATCCACCCGTCTGAATAACCTATCAAATTTAGTTGTGTCTTAAGATGCTTTGACATCCTGGTCTATTTGCAAGTCATGGTCATGCAAAAGAGAGCCTCTGAGAGATTTGTCATTGTGCAGCTATGTGATTTATGAATAATTTTCCACCCATGTGAAATCATCACTAGTGTGCTTTTACAAGCAGGGTAATATCATAAAACGTTTGCACCCCCACCCAAGTTCTTTCATCTCATTCTCCTCTCTCCCCTTCATTTTTTATCCAATTTTTAAGGCGCGTAGTAATGAAGTAGCATTCAGAATTGGAACGACTGCAATCTGACGACAGTTTCATGGTAAATTTAGGAAGAGGCTTTTCAAGTGACGCACAATGAAATTGTGACATTTCAAGGCATGGATGGAGTTTGGAAACCTTGCTGTATCCAATCTGTTAATGAGCCACAACTGTCAAAATGCTGGACGGGGAGCAGTTTTTATAATGCTGCAGTTTTTATAATGCTGCAGTTTTTATAATGCTGCGCCAACATATAAATGCAGGGCATCACACACACACACACACACACACACATACACGCACGCACACACCATGCACAGATACATCAGCTTGAGCTGCTGACAGTTACTTTGGACTGATACTCTCCAGCTACAGTGACAGGCCAAACAAGTCTGAGCAGTGTATATTCATATACTTTTCATTCGACACAGTAAGTAGTTGAACAGGGTGGGGCTCACGTACCTTTTCCTGTGGCACCAGACCTGGCAAGGCAGCAGAATACTCATACTGCTGGGCGGTGGAGTCTTTTAGAATTAGCACACATATGAGTACTTTGTCAAAGGCAGTCTTAACCATGATTATTTTAACAGCTCCGTATTATTTTGTGCATTCAGGTGAAGGTTCAATTGCTTCATGCTTCATGACATAAATACCTGAATCCCAAATCCCTTGAAAAGCTTTGTAAAACACAAGAGAGCAAAGACTTGCTTCACGTTTTATCACAAAGAACTGCGCCATTCCCTCATACAGCCATACATGACATGCCATAATGTGAATCCTGACTCATTGTCAACTAGTTGTGTATCACCAAGACAACATCTATAAAGGCCTGTCCTCCCAGTGAACTGTGCTCTGTGCCTTGTCGAAGTGAAGGGAAACAACAGCCCTCACGGCTATGGGACAGGTAAATTGCACTGCGAGACAAGGGGCTGTTTGTGTTAGACAGAAACATGACACGTTCTGATGCAGGAAGTGAGTTTTTTTCTCTACCACTGTAAAATAAAGAATTAAACCCTGGGAAGAGGGAGCATTATAGAAACAATACTGGCACCTTTGTGTCTGTGAAGGTGTTAGAACAAGGTAATGTATGACTGACAAGCAATACGTTCCCAAGCTGTGCATGTCTCATCATGCACTGTATAAAAGTGCAGCACAGTTTGTACAACAGAGGGATATTACCATTCAACACTGTATGGTACAACAAAATTGGCCTTGGAGCTTGCCCAGGCAGTAATCGAGCTGTGGAAGTGTTGCAGTCCTCTGTGTGCAAGTCACTGCAGAGCAGACATGGGAGGACATCTAAAGTTCTCCTCTTTCCTATTTACAATTGGCATATGTTGTTGCACGGGGCAACATTGTCAGACCAAATACTAGAAAGCAGGATCCAGCATGCATGATATCTAATTTGCAGGATACAGCTATTTTATTGTACCCCATTGCCACTTATCAGTTTCCTCTCGTCCCCAGAGAGAAGTCCCTGTGTCTCTGAACATGTAAACCAACACCCTCACCATGCACAGTAAATCTCTGTGTCTTTATGCCTGTCTCATAAAAAAAATACTTTATGTCCAGTTTAACAAGACAGCAATTACGAAATGTAAGAGATATGTTGCCTTCTGAGAAAGCTAGGGTTTGGCTCAAGAGTTGATACCCTTATGTGACATGTAACAGGATCTGAATATGAAATCCTGTCTGCCTAACCATATAGCCCTGTTTGGCACCGCTGCTGTTATGCTAACATATCACGTCATAGAACCATTTTGTAATGCCAAGATGGAGAGACACTAATGATTTGTGCCGTGTGGGAAAGCTAGTGCAACATTCGTGAATGGGATCTTGAGAGATTCAAGGATGAGTAATATATGACCATAATATAGATACCATATGTCCGTACATTAAAGGATGATGAGGTGCTAGGACGTCAGATCCTTGACACTCAGAAAGCTGGGTTATAGAGGACAGGAAAGAGATGGAGGAGAAAACGAAGAGGGGATAGGAGGTATGGGTGCTGAGAGAGATCCAAAGACAGTTCCCATGCATCATGCCAAGCATTAGGCTGGGGCATACAGTCTATGACCACATTGCTCTGCGGCTGGGTAGAGCTGCTCAGCAACCTCACTGCATTAGCCCCTCCACTTCTGTGGTTTTGTTTGGGACGGATCAAGAAAGCCCAAATGGAGCACAGAACATGGAGGTGGGCTGGCAGCCCAAAAATGAGCCGGAGCCAGCCAAGTGCTTGTGGTCGTCTAGTCGGGTCAACCCCGGCCAGGGCAGAACATCGCCCCATCCATCCACCGAAGAAGGCTTACCCTGGCCTCTGTAATGACTGCGTCACAAGAGAGAAGCCCCTCTCTCTGACCCAGGCCCTTAGTCTGAGCAACCCCTTTTGGACTAGCTGCCATGCTGCTGTACTGGTGCAGATGCTGGAGCCGGAACAAGGATCACAGCCAACTGGCAATAGAGGTGGAACCGCTGCTCTAGCCCTGCCCTAATGTGAAAAGTAAGGCTGTATGTGAGAGCAAGGGGAAGGGCCTTTTTGGGGATTAGGGCACAGTACCCTTAGTGGATGAATTGAAGCTGTGACAGAATACATCCTGCTGAGAGACGAATGGAAAAAAGAAAAACGTAGAGGAAGAAATGAGGACAAGTGCTGGGCAGAAAAAAAAGGTGTTTCAATTTTGATTCCTGTACTACCAACAGTGAGGGTGTTATGGTCACAAGTCAACTTCTGGAAGCCATGCCAGAGGAGCTTTAGCAACCCTGAAGAACCGAATGCACTTATACTCAGGGCGTAATTTACTGTAAATTACTTTTTTCATAAGGCAGTATTAAACACCAACAACTTTTTACAGTTCAAACATTCTATCAAATAATAAAAAAAACAAAACAGAAATGATATGGACCACGCAGGAACATCAACCACTCAAACTTCCACAGCGATGTCGTATATGACATCAAAATACTAAAATTACAATATTTAGAATATATCTGGACTGCTGCAGTCAAGAAACTCACTTTAAATTGTTTCTGTTTGGTCCCCATCGTTTTCCAACAAAGGCTCCGGTGCAATCATTTCTCTTTCAGAAGTTTTGTAATCCAGCATGGCACAACAGGGTTTATAAAGACTTTATAAAATGAAGAAATCCAACAATCAATATCTTTTGTGATTAGTTATCCAGATATCTATTTTGAAAGGAGTTGTTGTCGTTAGATGTTAGCTGAAGCCTACTGAGGGCATAATATATCCCATGATGCATTGGGTCTGTGTTGCTGACTTGGTATGTGTGAGCACAGAGACCAGGCAGAAAGGAATAACATGACATTCACCCCATCCTAGTATGTAGATCTATGCTGTTTGGGCAGCAACCAAAATAAATTGTGAGTGTAGTGAATAATATGTAGATTATCCTGTGTGCATAGTTTATTATGTGTTTATTATGTGTGATTTGAATACATATCTGGGACATTCTGGGTGTCTTTGTAAGAGGAAATACATTTTAATAGCTGTAGCTTAATATGGTTTAATGGAGTTAAAACTCCAAAGGTTTATACTTTGAGGGAGAAAAACTGTTTATATTTGCATACTTTGTTCTGAATTTTCATGAATTTTTGTTTTTGTACAAAGTTTCTTAATCTTTGTGGTGGCCTAAATTGTGCCCACATACCATCATATATTACCTTTAGTAAAAGAAACTTTTTTATAGAAAGGTGGTGCTGAAATATCCACCTATGACAATTTTATATTTAAGAGCCTCTAGTTTCATAATAACTACAAACGTTGCTATTCAAACTGCTTTGAGCTGTAGGCCAGATACCAGGGAACTATTAGTGCAAGTTTGAACTAAGCAATAAGTAAAAAATAACATGAGATTAAATAGATTAGATATCGTTTGCCCATTTGTTTTGCACGCCCTGCACAGCTGTATGCAATGGACCTGCCTCCACTAAAATGTGCTGCTGAGTGTGATGTATCTGCGCCTACTGTATATGATGTATAGAAACAGAGAGCTTAAGCTGTGCATGTGTGAATTGATTTGTCGATGGGATGTGTGGCAGCATCCACCTCATGCTTGTGTTATAAAGTCCTCTCTCTCTCTGTAATTTCTATTCCTCTCCCACAGAGCTGAACTTTGTCCAGCAGCTCTATCTGGCTCCAGCCAGGATGCTAACCAGTCCCAGGTGCCGTCGGAGTTAGGCTAACACAGTAGGCCCACCTAGACTTCGAGGCCTTGCGTTTCACCTCAAACCACAGGCAGCCCTCACCCACAGATCCAAACTATACCATAAAAGTACTGTGGCTAAATCGGGTTAGTCTTTTTGCAAGCACGTCCCATGATGCATTATAAATCTCTTTACATTTCCATCATGCACGATGAATCTCAATCACATTTCTATGGACTAAGGTTGTTTATTCTTGTTAAGCTCTCTGTAAGCGTTGAACAAAAGGGATTGCTCAATGCTCCCTGTAAACCAAGCAGGCTCTTTCAAACCTAGATATATTTGTTATCTTTTGTTAATTGTCATCTTGCTGAACCAGCACAGAGTTAAGGTCGTCTTCTGAAGTTCCTGTATTACCACAATACTTCCTGTTTCTTTTTGAGGTGTACTGTATGCGTTCAGCTGATAAAAATTAAGACACAGAACTAATCTGACCTTTTAGTTTGCTCGTCTGAGTGCAGTCTACATATTTTGACTCTTTCAAACCTCAGAAATGTAACATGCCGTATGCTGTTAAAAAGTACAGCAATGCGGCTGCTACTTTGATGCTCATAATTCTCTACCTCCATTGCAGTCTGTCAGGTGTGGGTATTCAGCCGTGCAGGCAAATATGGTCTGCACATTGCCTCCATGGCCTTTTGCCAGCAGTGTGTGAGGGTAATGTGGTTGCAGACAGAGGCAGGTGAAGGGAGGGGTGCAGTGGCTACGTGCCTGCAGAATGGTTTTTACAAGGGAGGAGGAGGAGGAGAGGATGTACTATGATAAATCTCCTATACAGTACACACGACTCTGCCACCATGCTCTGCGTATAGAGATGCCATATGCATTATGCACAAGTGCATACTAAGAAGAAGCTAAAAAACACGTAATCCCTTCCATATCACATACATCACAGCCCTCCCTGTGAGCACAGTCATATAAACACCTACATCCTCCTTGAACCCCTTCCAACTCTTATCTCTCCTTCCTTATCCCCTTTCCTCTTCTCCTCAAGTTAAAGCTGCCACCTTCCATGAAACCAGTGGTTCTAGATATGGCCCAATGGGCTTGATGACATAATTTTCTTTCCACAGCAACTATCACCCCCATCACCCAAAATCCTGTTCACCAGTGTCATTATCTCACCTGGCATCGGGCCCATTTTTTGTTGCCTGTGCTCCCTGCCACTCCCCACATTGCCCCACTAAAATACACAAGCATGTACGTGCACACACACACATGCATACACACACATTGGCGGCACCTCTACCCTGGAGTCTAAGCCAAAGCCTGCAGCAGGCAGCGCCATAAGAACATGTCCCCACACATCCACATTAGAAGCCATCTTAGCTTGCTTAGTTTGTCTAAGCCTGAGCGGAGGAGCCACTCAGAAGCTGTAATACATTCGTCTTCCTATACAACATTTTGATGTCACTTTACATCAGCAACACCATGCAATGAAATGCCCAGGGAATGGTATACATCTCCCTTACTTCAGTTTTAACACAGAAATGATGTCACTGTGCCAAGCAGATCCCACCCCACAGCTGCAACGCACATCGACGGTGCAAAAAATAATATAAATGAATCATTGCAAGAGACACTGCTTCCAACATAATGAGGTAATTCCTTCATCTTTACATGCCGTACCTTCAGCTGTATCACTTCATCCTATATGTTTAAAGAATCTGCTGGTTTTTAATCTCTCCATACCTTTTGTTGCAGGGTCAGCCACAGGCTAGCTGATGTCATCCGATTATGAAGGCCTTTTTTTTTTTTTTTTTTTTTAGTTTCTCTATCAGTAGACATCTTATTGAGCTACTGTTTGCTTTTCAACCCTCATGGAGACAAGATTCTTGTCAACACTGACACATGACATCATGAGTGAGAGGCAGCTCATTAGGGTGCAAGTTGGATGTGTTGTTTGCGTGTAAGACAGAAAGAGAAGCAAAGATACAGAGGGGAAGAAAGAGGAGTGAGATGGAGCACACAGTAGGCCATGAGTCATGGGGAAATGAAAGACCCCTTTTAAAGACACATCCTGTGGAGAAGAGCCCTACAGAGAGAAAGGTAGAGGCCTTTGGTGCCCTCTGTCATCTCTTTTACATTAAGCATCCATCCTTATCCCTTAGCAAATACAAAGATCTGTTTAATCATGCAAACCACATTAAAAGACTGCACCGCCCAATCTCAAAACAACTTCATGAAAGTTATTTTAAGGCAACACCAACATTAAAGAAATTTTTGCACACGTAGCTACATTACTTGTTTAAATATGGAATATACCACAGGTTCAGTGTTACGTTTATTTTATGGAAATAAAAAAAGAAACACCTAAACAAAGTTTCTTGAGATGTCAATCTTACATGTCATTACATGTCACCTCATTGCAAATGCAGTCTGAGATGATTAGTGAGTGATGACTGACTGTGTGGGTGAGTAACCAAGGAGGAAGAACATGAAAAACAAGAATTGTTACCTATCTGTCACTGGTAAGTTTGACGTAAAAAAAACAAAACAATAAAGCATTTCCTTTCATGCACCTTTGGCAAACATCCATTCATTTCACAGAAAGTGTTTGGCTATGGAGGCTGCCCGGTGATCAGGTGATCCGAGCGTGTGTGTAACAGGGAAGGAGAAAGAGAGAAAACCAGTTTTAAATGTGTACGTAAAATTATCAAATCAACAACCAAACGCAAAACTTGGCAGTCCTGTAGATAAGAGTATGTGCGTGTGTTCTGTCCGACTTCTGACAGGTGCAGAGCAGAAAGTATGGAGAGAGGAGGTGAAGTACTGCATGGTGTTGCGTTGCGTGGGTGGTAGGGGTGGAAGTGCAGTGGAGATAATCCCCAGCTTTTGCCCTAAGTCCTGTGCACGCTGGGCAGATCAGGGACTGAGGGAGGAGTGGTGCTACCCCGTGGCAGTCACCCAGCCCCGAGCCTTCCACCTGACCAGCCTGGCAGCCCTGCAGCCTGCAGGCCCGGAGGCTCAGCCTTCAACTTCGATCAGTTGCGGTTATCTGGCTGAACAGATTTTGAGCCTGCTGTCGGCGTAACTGTGTCCTAAACTGCCCCTGTCCACTCAGCATTAGCATGATCTGAGCTTTTCCCAGTCACCTCCAATGGTTTATCATACCTCATATTTCAAGTTTCATACTATTTGCAAATTTGTCTTAAGGCATGGAATAATAGCTATTGTAACTACTGAGGTAGGATGAAGTGCCCTGTGTATCAATAAGCAGGACAGAGGGAGGTTAGCGGGTTAATGCGTTCAGTATGGCTATGCGTTTGGCCCTGGGGAGAAATGAAGTTGAGAGGTTAACCCAGGGGTCAAAAGGTCAGGTAACCCCAGAGCACCACTCCAGGCCAAGCCCAGATTCAGCTGGACACCCTGAGGAGAGACCCCTTCAACCCACACATCACCCTGCATGCAGTTGGGAGCACCAGCTGTTAAGAGGAGCAACGGAGGGAAGGAGGGAGGGAGAGGTAGAGCGGGAGCTCAGCTGACAGGATGTGCTCCAGTCCCAAGACAGTCTTTCACTCCCAACCATCCATCCCACACTCTGGGTTTGTTATCAATCTTGCTAAGCAGTTTCTTCAAACTATTTTCTTAATTTTTATGTAGTCTATTAAAACAGTTATGAATAATGCCTTTAAATGTTATCAATTTCTGAGTAAGTTCTGGATGTGAAACCTGAAAAAACATTGTGGTGTCACAGTTAATTAATCCCCACCCTCAGTGGCAATAAACCGTGGCTCTTCCTTGGCCGGTCGTAACCTTTTGGTAACCCCAGCACCGCCACTGTCATTATGGCCATCACAAGAGCTCTAATCATGTGATATACGAAGCTTGGCTCCAGCTTTAAGGCCGCAGCTTCACACCCATGTCCATCGGCTCTCTGAGTGACTCCAATGTGGTTTTAAACACATAAACAAGAGCTTGGCACATTGTTATGCTGGAGGGATTCTTTAGATAGCTGAGCTGAATATTTCCCCATTCTGCATCATAAAGTAACTGTTATTTCCCTCTCTCTGTTATACCGAATAAGTCCCTCTCTTGCTTTCCTTCTCTCAGGGGAGTTCCCAGGTGAATGATTGCAGGGATGAGGGGGAGGTAGATGATGTATAAAAACAGGAAGGACAGCTTGACATGAGTAAGGGGCATTTAATGGTCTGACTCTCAGTATATGCCAAGTATGAGAACAGTGTGATCAGATTAAATTTTAGTTAGGTCGCTTAGGTGTAGTCTTTAGGAGGCGAACAAAGGTTGTGTAACATAACTGGGTGAGAATAGGTTAATTATGCTTCTCACAGTACAGAAAAGCAGAAAATGAAAGGATGTCATTTAGAGTACCTTCATACACTAATTGTGATTTCTAATTAGACCAGAAGATATTTGCATTATATCCCATGAGAGACTGATCCCAACAGGTGCTAAATTACACTCACCTGCAAAGATGACAATGTCATTTAAAGTGCTTAAGGAGTAGATGGGACTATTTGCTTCTGGCTGTTCTCAGGAGGATTCAGCGTGGGAATGCTTTTTATCCACCAGTGAGAACAATGAAACTTTCCACATTTACATTCACGGAAAGAGCTGCATCATACCATGCAGGCATTTGTTAAGACTTTCTATTACAACACACCTGACAGAAGCACACAAACAAAGCGACAAATAAACAATTATAAGTTCCTGCATTTTCTCAAGCTGAACAATAAACAGAAACAACAGTAGGCAGCATTTTGGCACAAGAGTCCTGCAACCAGATTTTCAGAGGAGGCTGGGAGGCAGCAAAGCCCTTGGTCCTGCTCTCCCACACGAACACGTAGAGAAGACACATAGTAACATCGGGCCCCCACCCTGAAACACCAGTCACTGTCGGAGATTTGTTGTGGCCATGAAGGCTGCAGAAAATCAAAACGGGCCTGTGTATATGAGCGTGTCACACAAAACATTCATATTCAGAGGGTTTTGCCTTTTTAGTGCTACGCTTCTTGATCTGGTTGTATTGTGTGGCATATGTTGCCACTGACAGAGGCTACCGCTGCACTTTACTCAGAGAACAGAACTCTCACTGACTGGACAAAGGCCAATGCAATGCATTTCTCCATCCAAATAAAATCCCCTTAAATAAGTGAATTCATGTTTGTTTCTGAGCACATGAAAGTAAACTCTGGGGAGTAGCTCAGCTCAATTACTGTGTTGTTTTAGCAAATGGACCTGTTGAGTCGTGTCCAGACACTTTTGAACTGCTGAAATTCTTTGATTCTACAAATTCTCGACAGCTGTTTTGAAATTGTGCATAAAACTATTCATTATTTGATTGGCTTAGAAATCAGCACCACCGTTTGGAGGACATTAAAGTGTCACCATTTAAGTAATGACCAATATAAAACAATAAATACGTTTTTCAATTCCAATATACACTATTGTACTGAGGCCACTATTGCTGTGGGGCAAAGTTTTAATGAGTGGGTCCCTGTTTGGTTGGTTCCTGTGCGTGACTGCAGCGGCGCACATGCATGCGCAAATGTACTCTAAGTGGGGGATGCCAATGCCTTCACAATGTCTTCACACACTGAGCTACAGGTGGAGAGAATGCACCAAGAAACGCAGCAATGTGCCAACAAAGGGAGGGAAGGAAAAGACAGCGATCAAATTACTATGGATGAAAACAAGGCAGGTTTAAAATAAAAAACAACTGGCCTTACAAAAAGAAAAAGGAAGGAAATGCATTTATAGCAACCTGCTGGACACACATAATGTACTCTGAGTAACATTGAATGTAAACTGAAACTTTGTTTCCCTGAAAACTCCACAGAGCACCTTTAACAATAAAAAGATAGAGATCTGAGATATAAACTATGCTGCTTATCATGTTCATTTACCTTGTGTCAGTATGATGAACTCCCTGAACTTAATCCTTACAATTGTTTTGATGCTTTTAACCAGCTAAAATGAAATAGTACTGTTTATTTGACACATCGTTATGCCACCTTATATTAAACTAAGAAGTATAAATTAGAAAAGTCTAATGTTAAAAATATTAATTCAAACTCTGTTGTTTGAAATAGAATAAACATTTATGTAAACGGTTTGAGGATCTCAAAATGTGTCAATTACAACATTACAATAACATGTGAATGGGATAATTAAGTGACATGTTTCTCAAATCAATGCTTTCGAAATTGATTAGACATGATATACTCTAAAGAATTATAAAAGGTGTTGACCCCATTTTCGATGAAGTAGAAAGCGTTTTGAATTTCTGGCGAGGACAAGAACATTCTGGGACTCGCTGATAAGATCACACAACGTCAACTTTCTGGGCTACATTTCAAGCAGGATGGACAGGAAGACAAAGCTGCCTTTGAAATACAAGCACAAGTGAATAAAAACCCTGAGTCTGCAGTATTTTGATCATCCTCTGTTTCAAGATGAAAGCAGGCCCTAATTTTGTCGTGGATTGGTCCGATTTCTGCTTATAGGATGCATGCTGGGTTTGACCTTTACCCTCTTTGGCATCACTGTCAGCTATTAACAGCCTAAATATAAACTCATTAAAATCTAGTCATAGCAGCAGTTTGTGTGGCAGTTAGAATATTTAATTTGGCCTCTTACTCATTCACTTTTCAGCATATTGAACACTGGTGGATTGAAAGTGTGCCATGGTTCCCGACAGAAGGAGGACAAGGCATAGATGGTGTCGATTTTGTCCGTATCTTTGTTATGTCCTTGACTGTGTGCAAATATGGGTGTCCGACAGTTTTCCTGGTGTGTGTACATGTGCGAAGGGGGTGAAGCAACTGATTCAGAAGTGTGTGTTGGTGCTGAGGGCCTCACTGGCTGTGTAAACAGGGCCTGACTTCCCTGAGAGCTGATGGCTATCGACCATTCCAGACCCAGGAATGACAGGTCTTATCTGGAACTGGGATTGGCTATGTGAGATACATGTCTATGTGGGTGTGAGTGTGTGTGTGTGTGTGTGTGTGTGTGGGTGTGTGTGTGTGTGTGCAATAACTACATTGTGTTTTACGTATACTCAGTTCAGACTTTGTTCAGAGAGACATGAAATAAATATCCACGTTGTACACAATGCCACTACTGCATGATTGACACACCACCATCTTTGTCTGTGCTAACATTGTGATAGGTGTCTGTGAGTTATTGTTGTTCCTCACCCCTCTGCCAGCTCTACACATTGAGAAACGAAATTCAAGTGCTGCATGCAAAAAGGAACTTTGAGATTGTGGGTCAAGGGGTCACTGGTTTCTCTGACCAGAGGATTCCTGCAGTGTGGGAGGCAGAGAGAACTGCCAGATGGGTTCAGACAAAAATAATAAAATCCTGATATACAGTTAAATCACAACTCTCATACGAAAGGCGAATCACATTAGGACTTATTTAAAATCATCATTTCACTTACTTCAGTTCAGAAGTACTGCTTAAAATATCATTATAAACACTTGAAATATACCTAGTGATGAGGTACATTGGTACTGGGCAGAGCAGCACAAATAATGTGGCCAACTGATTGTAACATTTCTTTCTGACAACTTCACATGAAGACATAATTTATTCCTGCAACTGACAGGTTGACACCCTCTGTCTAAATTCACCAGAGGCATAATGAGACAGCTCTATCTGACTGTTTCCAAAGGTAAACTCCAGAGTACAACCAGACCTTCTAAAGAGGAAGACAAGTGCTGACCTGACCTTTGACATGACCTGTCTTTCACAAAGAGAAGAAATGAGCAACACTGAAAATGCACCTCTAAAAACTTTAGTGTCTTCCATTTAAATCTGAACCTTCCTCTTTACCAATAAGTTGTGCTGAATCACACTGCGCTGGAAAAGTTTCAAATTTTCACATGAAAAAGGGGAGAAAATAGTGAATCATTTGTCATAATTTCTCCCGTCGGACAGACTCAGCTCAGCGGCCAGTCGGCAAAAGTTCAATCGTGGTGTTCAGCGGGCTGGGAGTGACGTTCTCACCAAGCAGGGACAACCCAAAGTGTTTGAGGTGGTCTCTCAGCTGGAATTCTGAATCCAGGAGTGAAATGGCCTGTCAGGGTGATGTATGATGTAGAGGGGACAGAGGGCTGGCATCCTGGACTTGAGAATGTCTACCATGCCCCTTGGTTTCACGCAGATAGACAGGAAGCACACATGCACAAGAATTATTTTACTGTCTCACACATCTGCATGAAAAATGATGATATACTCGCATGACGAATGTGTTGTAGGAGGCAAACAATTCAACAATAATGTTCGAAGCGAAGTTATAATCCCAAAGTATGAGGACTTGCTGCTATTCAGCACTGACTGAGTGCTTTCTAATAAATTAAAGTCAGTCATGTGTGACCTAAAACATAAAACCCAAATGGAAAGAAATGACTCAATCAGAGATAAAAATGTCCATGACCACTGGCTTCACATTTGATGATGTATTGTATAGTTCCTCTGACTATAAATATTTATTTTCTTGTGATCACTTCTCTAGATACCAGACACGAAGTAAGCGGAAATGCTGCACTGACAAATGCTCACATCATCTTTGCCATAATAGAAAGTAATCCTGCATCGCTCTCCACCTCCCCACATCTCTCTTCCTCGCTCTCATTACAACCTCTTGGCTGCTCTGGTGATTGATTTCCATCTTGGACTGACACCCCCCCCCATCCCGCACAACTCCACCCCCAAAACTCTCCCACACCCCCTTGCCCCCGCCCCTCGCCTTGCGACTGCCTCTTTGCATTGATGCTAATAATTACGAGTGAATGGATCTGCAGATTCCCATGGATGTCAGCGGAGCCTTTGGCCTGTTCTGTTGCTCCCCTCCTCCTCTTCATCCTCTCCTGCTTCCCGAGTCTCCCCTTCCCCATTCTCAATGGGGATTAAGAGAGAGGGAGAGAGGCGCGGGATGGAGAGGGTGAGAGAGGGTGCTTGCCCAGACTGAGGGATGGTTTCCCATGCAACTGCCTCATCTATGTCACCTTGCCAATCAAGGCAGTCACCATGATTAAACCAGAAACACTGCTGTGTGTTTTATTATTTTGGAGAAGTACATCACCTTAATGTCACTATCAATTTGCTGTTGACGTATTGATAAGGTTCTTACTTGGGAAAATATGGTCATAATAAACTCAAGGTAAATCCCTTGACACATTAAAAAGTGAAAACCTGTTGGAAAATAGGTTACCTCTATAAAGAACAATTGTGGAAAATCCAGAAAAGAGGGAAAGTAGTGGATTCCCACCATTTCTCCTGTGCAAGCAGAGCTGAGTGGATCTACGTCATAGTCACTGGGAGCCCACGCACCCTCAGCATGCCAGAGGTAACCGATACCCAGTCAGCGCTCATCCAAGCTCAAAAACCCACTAAAGTTATGCTTTCTTCCAACAAAGTCCAAGGAGTGGCCAACCCGGCACACCACAGTTAATCACATCACACCACAAAAAACGGCAAGAAAGGGAAAGCATGAAAACTGTAAAGAGGTGCACTTTAAAGTGGGTAAGAGACTTGGCATGATGGGCTAGATAAAGACAGAAAGCTGTGCGGGAAGAGCAAAAAGAGAAAATGATCTTATTTTTTCCATTAAAACCAGTATGTACCAGCACTGCCATGCGTCATAAGTGACTCTTTAATGCAATATGTAACATTCAACATGAAATGTGGACATTTTCCAAGACAAAGTAGTAATTGTGTCATTCTTTCTTCGGATGCAGCTCCAATTTGAGGAAATGGTTTGGAGTGTGTTTAAAGGCGACTCTACTGCAGGAGTGTTTGGAACCAACAAGGTTTGGCTCAGGACTGTATGTCAACCTCACTTCAAATTATCCTCATTAACAACATTTCCAAGGGGAAACGGCCATTTGTATGTGTGTGACAGTACTGGATACACACCAGCATGAAAAGTGGCATTTATTAGTCAGGGTCCCAGATTGTACCGAGCTGAGGCAGCCAATAGCAGCTCTGATACTGTGGGAGAACTCAGGGTTTGTTAGTTGACGTCATAGACCGACAAATGGAGGAACACCCCAATTACTGCCCTTTTTATATTGTGCGTACATAGAAAAAGGAAAAAAAATATCTTTATCTGCAAAAACATGTCATGCATCTTTCTAATTTCCAAACTTGGAAAGTTGAAATAAAACTTAAAAAAATCAGAGTCAACATACTTGTATACTAAAAATAGATGAAAAAGGAAGAAAATAAAACTCAAGCTAGGGAAGATTGAGCAGGCGTGAATCCTCTGTCTTCGTTAATTGAAGAAAATTATTCGTGACTTGTGGGCTGTGCATGAGCCCGCATCCCTCTCCAAATGCCCCCCTCTTCCATCCCACAAACGCACACACTCCCTCCTTGAACCTCATGAGAGAGAAAGTGAGACACAATGAAACTTGCACCAAAACTTGGCGCAGCTTCAAGTGAGAGCTCGGCGGCTGACACAAAGCTTGTGCTTGACATTAAAGGTTTGTGGCTTGACACTTCTTGCTGGAATACATTTCTTCTTGCATTACATCAATGCTCCCTATAAAGGAGAGGTGGAATGAAGAGGCCACCATTATATCCAAGACAGTGTTCCTCATTCCTCCCCTTCTTCCCGTCTCCTATCATTTCCCAAGGCTGTTTACCACAAACACAAGGGCAACACCGCCTGAGCTCATTATGGACAGCCAAGCTGCAATATACTGCCAAGTCCTGCCCCAAAGCCTCTGTTGTCTTGGGAACCCAGCATCCAAGAACATGGAGGGGAGGGTTGGTTGTGTGCTGGTGCTGGTTGTGATCTATTGGGGGGAGGGTGGGCGGTGGGGGGGGATGCATGATGTCATCCTGTGGCATGGAGGGGGCCAATCAAGCCCTGAGAAAATTATGTCACCTTTTGTTGAGCTGGTCCATTCAGGGCTATAGAAGTGCAGTGAATTGAGAGCTGCAGAGAGGTCATTTTTCCCCTGAGCTGTGTATGTGTGTGAGAAAAAGCGGGGGAGAAAAATAAAAGAGGGGGAGGCAGGCAAGTAGGGAAGTCCATTGTGGACATGCTAATGTTGTTGACCATAAGCAGGGCCATAAAGATGTCATGAAGCTCAACTTCCAAAACATCAGCGCCGGGGCCTTCACACCCCTTTTCTTTTACAGATGGAGATGACCTCGTCCCCCACAAATTTGATTCTTAATATGATCTCTATGATGCTTTGAACAACTTGTCAGAACATTGTCAAGCGCTAGAATAAAAGCCTGAGCATACTGCAATGGAGTCTAACCCAGTCCGCTTTGTTTTATTGTAGAGAGAAAGACAACAATAAGCAACCCCTTGAGGAATAATTACCCCCTTAGCAACTCTGCATTGCCGCGCTCCCGCACCCATGTCCCATTCCCCGAAGCTCCCCCCTTCCGAGCCAAACCTTATTGAATCACAGCTGAAATTGACAGTGAAAGACAGTTGAATGGGACATCACTGCTGAATTGTTTAAACTCACTTAAAATAAGTGAAAACAAGAACTGCATTTTGTAGTATGCGCTGGAATGTCTTTTTACAGAAGACAAGGAGCTGCAGGGATTTTCTTCCACAAAATAGGGAAAACTCCCTTCAGTTTCACTTGTGTTGACCTGGACTGTGACATTAAGCACTTCTCTGTCAACATCATACATACAAGGTTTACAGAAACTAAACTCGGTAGCAAACATATTTTCCATGATGTCATCTCTTGCGATAAAAGTAACAGTAAATGATCTTTTTTCGCAGTAAATTGTTATGCCACAAAATGTACCTATTAGTCACACTGGTATTATTGAATTAAACCCTGATTTCCGATAACGGTTCGGCACATCGACATTTAAATGTCACATTTTTTCATTTTCACTTTCTACTTCACTTTCACTTTGCTTCTCATTGCCTGAGCAGGAGAGAGAGTGATACAACTCCTGATAGAGCTCCCAGTAGCAGATACTGTCCCAACTTGTAATGAAGCCAGAACAATGAATAATAATACACACAGATAATGAACACTGTGAAAGCATCCTTCGACTATTAATCTCGTAGGTCTGCAGGCGCAATAACAAAGCAAACTGACGGCAACTTGGATACATCTTTTGTTTTTATTTTTGTTACAGAGTTTGACAAACACAACAAAAATTATGGAGCTATTAATCATTATCAGAACAAAGCTTGACAAGATTATTAACCAAAAATACCCAGGCTGCCAATGAGAGGTGGTGTCAATAGTTGTATTCATAAGCACCTTGATTACAATGGCTTCTTTGTGATCGCAGTTGGAAGATGTCAAAAGGTCCATTGAGTGAGTAATCCTTCTGAGAAACGTGTATTAATTAATTTTACATAATAGGAAATATTTCTTGTGCTCCTCACAAGATACACTTTGTATGTGACTGCATTGGTGTAAGTGCTGTTTTCAGTCTGTAAAAATAATAGACCTAAAAATGAAAATAACATCTGATTATTTTCCATTTACTGTTCCAGCATTTGTTGATACTGTATCCAGAATAACACAGTATATGTCACAACTGCAGCAAATGAGCAACTGCGTGAATAAACACTGAATATCAAAAGCAGATGTATATACAGGGAAATATTAATCCAGGTTCAATTTAGAAAGAGTCAAACAATGTGTAGATCTATTGTGGTAACCACGGTAATCGTAACTCCATAGAGTTGACTTTCCTATCGAGTGCCTCTCCAGACAGGGTTGACTGATCTGTTCCATAATATCTGAGCAGCAGAATACACTCCACTGTCCTGCTGAGTTTATGTCACAGCTTCTCCAAGTCCAAGCTGCTGGCGCTGGATCCTGAGAGCCGGATTGTCAGTGATGGAGCTCACGCTGTTCGCAGCCATGCCAGGAGCAAACATCTGCTGCAGGGGATGCTAGTCCACAGTCCAAACCAGGATTTAGTATGATCCTAGAAACAAAATACAGAAACTAATGATTGAATGAGGCCAAAAAACACTTGAACAATGACACATGTTTCTCATGCCCATACAATCTTTTCTGGCAACATTCCTTTTTGAAATGTTAGAAGTAACTGTTAAGTGAAGTTACTTAAAACAACCAGAGACTCATAAAACACCCAGAATTGATCAACGTAAAGTTCTTCCCCACTGATGCCTTAAGCAGGTTTGGCTGCTTTCACAAACTTTCCACAAAAAAAAAGGATCCTTGAGGATCCAAACTGGCATTAAGAAAATACAGATGAAAAGCCCCATCCGCATTATTATCACATTATGAGTGGTGGCAAAAGGGTTTTTCTTCCAGCAGAGAAGATACAAAATCACGGAGCTTTCTCAAGTTGGAGCTCGAATACCAGAATTAAGATGTCAAACCGAGATGCCCAAAGAAAGTTCTAATTTGAAATGAATGTCTAATTGCAATGACTGAATGAATGAATAAAATGGCACTTTCATCTACAGTACATGTGTGAGAACATCTGAGGAAGAAGATGAGAAAATTGTTTTACATCTGGAAAAACAGTGGGATGACTATGTTGTTGTCTAATGTGAGCGCTGATCAGTGTAAAACATCTGCTTTTTTTCATGACGATGCCAGAACAGCCAGAGGTGAGGTAATGCAGGTAGGTGGCCTCTTCACAACCTGTAGCCTGCTTTACCCGTGCTTGTGCAACCACCCACAAAATGACATTACGTCGTCTGGCCCCACGCATCATCCACTCAGCCAAAGTGGCGGGACCGGCCTGTCCCGCTTTGCCCGGGGAAGGAACAATGTGTCAGATGATAAGTAGACATCCATCCAGCCTGTCTGCACCTCCGAGCTGGTTTACCTGCGAGGAGTCACGTTCCACCGGCATACAGGATGTGGCCTCACTCGCGTAGCTCTTTCTTCATCTCCCTCCTCCTTCACTTCTCTCTTCATCCCCTGGGCCTCACACATCATCATCATCATCTCTCTCTCTCTCTCTCTCTCTGTCTCTCTCTCTCTCTCTCTCTCTCTCTATCTCTCTCTCTCTCTCGCTTGCTTCCCCTAACCCAAGCCACAACCACTCTATTGCTTTTTGTTAACACTCTGTTATTATATACCCTCATCTTTTTCAGCTCCACTACTCAACAATCATCCTTTCACCTGATTTTCTCTATCGCTCCCTTTGCCCTCTATTCTGTTTTTTCCCTTCCCACGTTTCTCTCCGATGCCTCACCTTGGAGCAGAGCCAGTAGAGCAGCATCAGCACACAGAACCGGGTCTCAACCTGCCTTTGAGTCTTAGCCTGCCCGTGTACGCCGGTCTGTGCCTGGGGCCAGCAACTGAGGCCGGCCCCTATCGCCCTCCCTCATCAGCACATCTACTGTACCTGTCTGCTGGCACCCTGCCATTCACACACACACACACACAGTTCCCCTTCATTTACCCAGAGAACCTGCAGGGGGAAAAAAGAGATAATGCAAGCCTAAAATCTATAGAAAAAGACTGCTCATGCTAGGGTCAAGCAAGTTTGACCTCCAGCGAGAACACCCACGTCTACCCTGAGAGGCACACGTATACAGTACCACGCATTGAGGCTGCTGGCTGCCCCGCGCAAGCCCATCAACAAGTTTCTTTGAAGGGCACCGACTCAGTGGTAGGCCATCAAAGCATATCTTCATTCATGTCCACTGAAAGGATCTGAGGCTCCTGAGAGACGCCGTGTTTGAAGTGATATCTCTGTGCCACTGCATTCTTTACTGTGCTGTCATGACTTGAGTTACACTATCAAAAAAGCAAGAACATCGGCGTAAAGCCAGTGCCACCACCCTGATCATGTCTCACATATATGTGAACTACTGCTATCTTTGTTTGATGAGTGGCTGTACCAATACTCTGGTTGTTTATAGCAACTGCAAGTTCATAATAAGGCTGCACTGTGTGTGATCATATATTCCACTTGAATGAAGATCAGACAAAAAAAAAAAAACAGTCATCCTTACCTGTTGTGTCTCTTGAGATCATGTTTCCATTACTCAGCCTCTTCTCTGTGCTCACCTGAGATCATCTGAAAAAGATTAAGGATAGGGAAATAAAATGATTCAGAGAGGAGCTCATTCAAGAGTAAACACATTCGACAGAAAACAGGGGAACCAGATGTAATTGCTCTGCCCAAACTTGCATCAATACTCCCGACAAATATTTATTTTTCTACAGTACAATGAGAGAGCAATCAGTTCTTTCCTCTGTTTTCACAGGTATGATGAGGTCACGGTGCAGTTGTTTCCAACCTTTATGTCTCAAAATGAATTTGAGGAATCATGAGATGATGAACAGGATAGGATAATGAGAAGAAAATGCATGTGTAAGCAGTGATGATGGGACACATATACACAGCGCTTTAGTTTATTGGCACATAAGTCAGGAGGCTCAGCTGTTGGCATAAAGACACACTGTATGGCCACACGTTTGTCACACCACCATCAAAATCTAGGAAGTTATCACCCAACTGCCCTGACTACCTTCTCATCGCAATGTTTTTCGGCTCTGGTTTTATAATGACCACAAGACTCACGACCTTCTCCAGTATCTTTACAGATCATTAAAAAAAAGCCAAACCTGGAGTAGTGACATAGATTTACATAAAACAGATTTGGGTGATCTAAGGTTTCAGTGGAGCTCTGCAGAAGCTGGCAGGTCAGGAGAGGCGAGGCAGTCTAAGTGGCTTTTCCATAGTACCTTTTTAAATTACTTGTGCTGGTTATATTATATAAGGTTAACAAGTTCAGGTTGATATTGTATCAAGAAATGTCTCTTGATCACAGGTTTCTTCATACAGACATGTTGAAGACTGAAGCTGTGCTCTCTGGACCGATTACAGCTCCAGTCCCTCTTCATCCATTCACGGACAAAGGTGCTCTCTACTTCTGAGTTTCACTGTCCCAGACCTGTTACCTTGGCAACAAATGCAATGTTTCCAAGTGACACAAAGCCTGAACTTAAGAACCTCCTTTCAGGTTGAAGGCTCCAAGAGTTGAGGGGAAAACAGCAATAACAGGACGGCGGGGAGAGAAACTGAATACCGGCAAATTGCTTCCCAAAGTTTCTGGAGGACATAGTAAAATGATTCCTTCTTTCCTCTCCCTTTTAAAATACCTTTCCCTGGCACCAGGCACTATAGGTAGTTGTGTGCTGTGCTGGTCCCATTTCTTTTCTATGCCTTCTTATATTTCTGTTTTTTCTAGCTATCGTACTGAGCTAAGTGAGTTATCATGTAGACCAGCAGGCCTGAGCAGCATGTGGCTAGGCTAAGCCTCCAGATGAGGTAATGTTTAGAGGGTTGGCGAGCCAGGGGAAGGGTTGGTCGGGTCTTGATTAGCTCAGGGGTATGGGGCTCTCTCTAATATTGGACACCCTTTTGTGTGGTGAGATTACCACCTTATGAAAAAATGCCCCTGCTGACACGCCTGATGGGATCAGAGCTTCCTGCCTGCCGCATCGTCCTGCTTATGAGCTCTCCTCACACACAGGAGGAAAAAACCCACAATCAAACACTAAGCTCACACACTTGTACCTCTCAGGCGAGACAGGCATGAACACTGGGAAATCGTACACACAACTCACATGTTCTGTGCATGCTTATGTGTACAGCACAACACGGACACATCGACAAGCACACACACACAAGGCTGCAAACGTCACCTCCTAGGGCCCCCTCTCTTCCACTTGTGTAGCCTATATAATGACCACAACTGATGACCCCCAGATGGAAAACAACCTGACTTTATTAACAAGGCCAGATGACACACAAACACACGCTCACTTGCTTTTACTGTGGTCGTCTCCTCCGGCCACTCTCCAATGAAAATCACATGATGGACCACGTCCAGCAGAGAATCTCCCCCCCCCGAAAAAAAACATCAACAAACAATGTGAAAAAACAGAGAGGATTCAGAGGCAAAGCTTTCAGGGGATTTGATCCCAGCAGTCCTCTAAAGAGGGCTGAGGCTATAGGATGATTTCAATTATTTGATATAATTTCTGATGGTCCATTAGTTCAAAATAAAGCTCTGATTATAAGGGATGTGTATACAGAAAGTTACAAACAAAACCTGCATCAGAGTCTGAAGCAGAGCTGTACTTTTTCCAGATGTGTAATCGACTGTTAATAAGCAGTGGCCTTACATTCATAAAACCTTTTCCCAAATAAAGCTAATTTAAAACGGAATAAATGCAGCATTTTGGTCTGTTTAACCGCATAGCAAAGTTCAACACCTTTCTATTTCTACTGTTTCTACTGGCTGCACAAACAAACGCTCATATTTCTGCAGTGCACTTTGTGAAAGCAAATAAATATTTGTAGGTGTATACTCGCAAACATGCAAGCACACACACACCAGTTAGGAACATGGCACAACCTTGCGCCAGTGGTCCTTTAAACCAGTCATGTGAAACGACCCATTCGTTTCTGCAAATCAGATTACATCTCCAAGCTGAGGTCTGCAAGTCCACACACACATTTAAAGCTTGGGGCTCAGGTCCATGAAACACACACACACACACGTACATACACACACACACACACACACACACACACACACACACACACACACACACACATACACACACACACACCACACACAAACACACACAGCTTAATCAGATTCTGTCACACACTTTGTGAATGTTCGCAAACTGCAAGTATCAGCCAAGGCCAGGCTCAAAATGTGAACAAACTTATAGGATACAGTAAATATACAGCAGATATGAACTATATGCTAAAATTAGTGTAGCTAAGGCTACAGATTCCCTTGAAGAACAAAACAATTTCTTTGTCAAGGAAAATCATAGAGCGCTGTGATAAGCCTCCTTTCAGCAGTGCTCGACTGCTGTTTGGCAGCTCTGCTATGGAATGAGCACATGTGGAAACATGTTTATCGTGTGTTTGGCAGGAATGCAAATGATAGATGATTTGCAAATGATTCAAGTCCTATTCAGGGGGTCAGGATCTATTGTCGTTTTTGTAATTATTCCATTGAGTGATTGAGTTGGCAGATAAATAAGTAAGTAAATTGTTGAATAAGCGCAGTAAGAGTGATAAACATATTGAGCATGCAAAGATTTCCATAATGTCTGCTTCTACTTTTAACGTCGCTTCACATTTTAGCTTCTCTGATCAGATTTGCAATACAATGTAAAAGAAGCTGTTTGGCTGGCTGGCTGGCTGCTGGTGGACCGGTCGGCCTAATTAAACCCAGACAGTTGGAGGAAGTACAAGTCTCTGTCCCTACAGGATCTACATTAAGTCTCCACTCTGCTAATCAGAAAGCCCTTCAACTACATCAGCATGTCCCTCTGGCCCAACAAACAACCAAATCTCATTTGTCTTTGTAACTTTTTAAGGAAGCTTGAATTACTTCTCTATCGAGTCTGGAAAATCAATCACGGCTGTCTCTGCGTTCATCATAATCAGGGACATCCTAAACAGATCAGCTGTGTAGCTCATTGTCTGTTCTTCTTTTGCCCTTGGTACCATGGAGGTCAGAGGGTGGGAAGTTGTGGGTGGCAGGAAGTTGAGAGAGTTGTGCCTACAATGGGGTGTCAGGACTCTGTCAGTCAGCCCAACTCAAGTTCAGCTCAAGCGGGTTGATTCTATCTTCACAGTGACATCGGAGAAGTTTAGCGATGGAGACCGGCATCGAGGCGAATGGAGGAGCAGAGGGACCGCTCCCTGGGTTAGATTGCACTGAATGCTCAGATAAGACGACAGGAAAGGGCGGATTGGGGCAGGGCAGCAGGGGGAGCTGGCTGGGGCTACTGTTACCCCAGGAAGCACTCACTCATCCCTCAGATCACCTGTGGAGGTCAGGATCTGATTCAGTCACGCAGTGCCACCAGCCAGGAGTTGGACTCAATGTAAACTGATGTACAGTAGGGTCCATTCTACAGCAACTGTGTACAATCATGTACTGTACTGGTGCTTTTACATGTTCTGGCCCAAAATACAAATGGCTGGCAACATTTTTCATTGAATTGATTATCTTGTGAACCGTTAGTCAGACAAAATGTGGGCTATGGTAAAGATGATTATTTGCCCATTATGTTTGACATTTATATGAGCTGAACAAGCGATCAATTCATTGATAAAAGTATAAATAAAAGACTGCTGGCATAGCAAGCCACCGGATATGGAAATGCTGTGATGCAATTCAAGAGACATATGGTCAGTCCTGCAGCACACATTCCTGACAACACACACACACACACACACACACACACACCGGTAAAATAAACCATGTTGTAGTATCTTCATCTGGAGTGCATTTCCTGTCCTCTGGCTTGGCATATGTCTGCTAGTGGCTCCTTTACAACATAGCCACTCTCTGTTGTAGCTCCCCGTCTGCACAGAAACAACTATCCAACCATTTGAAACAGAACTTTAGGGACAAGGACCACGACCTTAGACTTCTGTTCTGGGTGTTGAAAATGTAAAGTGATGAGATACACTTCCCACATCTGGAAAAATCCTACATGGTGGATTATGTTGGTTTAGGGTATAGTTTTGACAAGCACCGTTTCCAGTTTTGCTTAATTCTCTCACCAAGAGGCAGAGAGGTGCAATCATCAGTGTCACACACTGACCCAAAACTTACTTGTGGAATGGAAATTTAAGACGATAATAAAGTAACATCAAGCAGCTCTTTAATAAGACAAATTTGACAGCACAACCCACCTCCCTTGGTAAACATGCTGTGGAAAAAAACTAATTTGTGTGTCAAATTTTACAAGGTGAGAAGTGGGAACACACTTCAAATCAGGAGCAACAGTGGTGATGAAACAAACCAAAATGTCACAAAATGATATCACCTTTTTAACCTAGCAGAGGTAGTAACCAGAAGTGGTCACAGGAGCTGTGAAATGTTAGTTTTAGAGTGAAAGTAAACAGCCTCTCCCATGGTGGGCCTGTACCCTACACAGAGTAAGCACATGTTTCCCATTGTGGTTAAAAGGGAAGGGGATTAAAGTGTAGTGCAGCCGGAGCCACAGCCATACACCCCATGGTGGGATCACAGTACTCTCAGGTCTTTCAGTACTGCTGATGTAGCCCAGTTGGAAGTGGATGGTGTGTAGGGAGAAGCAGTGGCCAGATCTATCAGATGGACTAGTCTGGGTCCTCTAGAGCCCAAATATGAGGCCTTTCTTTGGGGCTGAGGAGGCAGACACGTTACCATGTTGACAGAACTGCCTGACTGAGGTTGGCAGACACTCACACAAACACAGGCAAGGCTAGGATTATGAGGAGGTGTTGAAACCGAGCGGATTTGGCTTTTCAGAGGCCCAACTTTGTCCCTATGAAAACGAGATCACCTTCAAAACCTTTCTTAAAGACAGAAACGGAGGTAGAGAAAAAATACATTTAGACTGAAAACTAAAGCAGAAAAAAAAGCTTGTTAATGGTCATTGGTTTTGGTTGCAAAATATGGGGTTTTCACCCCAGGGCCTCAGGGTCAAATAGGCCACATTCAGGTGCCACAGGGGACAGTTAAAGCAGGAGACTGTGACTGTGCAGCCAATTAAAGGACACTTTAAAAAGGCAAATAGTGCAAGGGACATTGAGGAAGATATGCATAGTGGAGCATAACTGCACTTACCAAAAACTGCCAATTAACCAGCACCCCATGAAGCTCAGTTGTGACCGCTTCAGCTGGACAGCTTCCATGTGCAGCGAGAAAAAACACTTTCTGAGCAGGGTAACAAAGGACGTAGAGGGAGGGTCAGACACTCTTTGAGGGTTTACTGAGCTTGATTCAATTCAAAATTTGGACCAAAGTCATAAAAGTTAAAACTTGACTTGGACTTCACTGCTCCAAAACCTGACTGCCTAAAGGCTTGCCTTGTGACTTGAAATCCAACTATTAAGTCTCAAGTTTTGACCTGATAAAAAAAAAGAAAACACAGGCCTTGCATGAACATTATTTGTTCTTAGCTATGCAAACTAACACCATGGATTGAAAATGAAATCTTAGAATAGAATAGCATAGAATATTATCTTTACATCCATGTCTGTCCAAAATGTCATCACTTCATTTTATCCTGTCATACATTTGTGTAAAATTGTCAAATTAGCATATAGATTCTTGAGTTATGGCCAAAAACATGTTTTGTGAGGTCACAGTGACCTTTGACCAACATTTTATAATCAGTTAATCTTTCAGTGCAAGTAGAGGTTTATGCCAAATATCAAAAAATTTGCCCAAGACATTCCTGGGATATCACGACAATGGTACGAACGGGAGGTCACAGTGACCTCGATCTTTAGCCTCTAAAATCTAGGTCCAGGTGGATGTTTGTGCCACTTTTGAAGACATTTTTTCCAAGCGTTTCTGAGCCATCACGTTCACCAGAATGAACCGGACGGATGGTCAAACCGACCGACTGACGGACAACCCGAAAACATAATGCCACCGACCACGGCTGTTGCGGCGTCACTAAACTAAACACATAGTCATACAAGGTCATATTACACATCAAAACAGTCCATGTCAATGTCTGTGGCTTAACTCTTCTCAGTCATGCAGTAATGTCAGTGCAATTGCATTAAAAATATTGATGGAACTTAATCACATTTTGAGTTGCCAGAGGTTACTCTTCGCTTTCTCCATTTTCGACTTGCAATTTTCTTATGGAAACTTTTGACTGGATGTGTCCTAAAGGAGTTGAAACTTGGATCTACTTTGCCCCAAATCATGTCTAGTACACTTTGCTCCATCCAGTGAGATGTAATTATCACCCAGACAAGTTTTAGTCAAGTATTCCGGAAAGTTATGAAGTGTCATCCTTAACCTCTTGGCCTCAACACCCACACACATAAACAAAGATAATTACATATCTATGTCACAAAAATGTCTGTCAGTCTTGCGTTGGTGCATCTTCTTCTGTGTATGTTTGTGGGAGGATTTGGGGAGCAGGGATTTTGTGCAGGGCCTACAGTAAGTTTTTGTGCAGATTTGCAGGACTTTCTCACACAGTGGGTAAAAAAGTACGGCATGTGCGTGGTCGTGTTTTTGAAACTGGAAACAGATTTATGTAGTGTTAGGGATCAGCTCTTTAAAAGGTCACATTGAACAAGTTAGGTCTGCTCAGTAAGCCCTGTTCCCTCTCTGATCCAGGTGACTCTGGGCCAATAGTTTCACAACACACGGGACAGACACGTAAGCACTCTGACCACTTCATGACATCAGTCATTTCCGATTTCCAATGACGCCAAGCTGACATTCAGTGTCTTTGATTAATTAGTTCCTATAGGGCTTTTTATGCGTTTCCTTTAAAAAAATACACTTTCTGGAGCCCTGAATGTTAAGAACCAAATACGCCTTCAGCCGCAAGCTCGGCTGCAGAGCAAGATGCTCTGGCGTGGGAGAAGATATCTGCCACAGTAACAGAGTTTTCCTATTGACACTGATCACAGCATTACATGAGATGGAGTTAGAGGGGATATCTTTCAAACTCCCTTGATTACAAACATCCTTCAGCGACACATGTGAAATGGCACACACATTAAACACACATTCATGCATCGACGCTCTAGTAGCACGACTTTGCATGCGTGTGTGTGTGTGTGTGTGTGTGTGTGTGTGTGTGTGTGTGCATATTGTCTCCACGTACACATTAACAAAACACACAAAACTCCTTATGTAAATGCCAGGGACTGCAATGGTGGAAAAAGGTGGGACGAGGACCACATCAAGTCTAATCCAGCCAGGGATTAGGAGCGGGCAAATATCACCAATAATAAACAAATGAGTAACATTCTCGGTCTGTGTGGTTGCAAGCCCCGGGGCTCCAGCTAGAACCCAGCAGGATCTGGATCCAATCCCTGCTGTTTATCAGTGCGAGTAGAAGCGACCACTTGTGAAAACTCAATGACAAACCCATAATGGCGAACAGAGGAGACCAACCAATGCTCCCTCAGATCTAAGTCCTCAGCTTGATATTCTAATATGATATTGTCTTCTTGTGAGCAGTAGATGTTGTGGGGCGACTATCTGATTTTGCCATAACCAATCTTCAGTGACTGACACACATCCAACTACTTATAACGTATAGCTTTTTCTTAGATATGATCATTTGCTGTTTTTTTTCTGTTTTCATGTAAATATGAATTAAACATCTTAGGGTTCAGGAACCTTGTTCAAACAAAAAAGTTCATATCGGAACTGTAAGAAATTATAAAGAAAACGTTCACCTTTTTCCTACAGATTAATAATCAAATCAAATTGGTAGTTTTAGATTAATAGCTTAGCCTTAATATGTTCCAATGTGACACAACTTGCCAATATTACCACAGACTATACTTTTTTGTATCACTCCATGACATTTAATATTTGCATGTCTGGAAAGTCCTCATGCTCAGGGGCAGAAGGGATTTTATGTCACAAGTTAACACAAGAAAGAAAGCAGAGCAGCACACCTGTTCAGCATTATTGACAAATATTGATTACTTGTCGAGGCGTCACCATGGAGATTATTGCAGAGGAATGTTGGACGGATAAAGTGAGCCATAAATTCCTTTAAGTAGTAACAGGGTTGGTAAAGTGTGTGATAAAACTGAGATTAAAAGTAAAGCAGTTTGTATTTTGGTCAGGGCAGTTTTCTGCGACTAGGAAAAAGTGTGCAAGAGGTGAAAGGGCTTCCACTGGAAATGCAGACACAGCATGTTTCCCTCCCTCTGTTCTACCAGCTCTTT
Source organism: Ophiodon elongatus (assembly GCA_016806645.1). NCBI lineage: Eukaryota > Metazoa > Chordata > Actinopteri > Perciformes > Hexagrammidae > Ophiodon > Ophiodon elongatus. The sequence goes on from JACSYO010002129.1 coordinate 1,667,893, forward strand.
TGTCTTATGTGACATCAGATGAGATGCTCCAATAAGTCTCTACTTGGGTGAATGTTCGGAGGCCTTAATCTCACTCTGTGTATGTGTGTGTGTGTGTGTGTGTGTGTGTGTGTGTGTGTGCGCGCTGAGAGCTATTTCTTCCCTTTGTTCTAATCCACCTATTTTGTTCTGCTCCACTGTTCAGATTCAAGGTGGAAAAGTGCCGAGACCGCAACGTTTTGTCTTCTCCGTCTGTCTGGCCCACAGTGCTTTACCTGCTGAGCCCTGAGACTCACCAAGCCTTAAGGACGCTGTTGCTTTAACCCTGTCCCCAAACATGTCCCTGGCCTGCACAAAAGCCATCTGGGGTGCGGCTGAGAGCTTTAGCAACAAAATAACTCTTTCAATCTGCACTCTGCATGGTTCTGACTGCAGGGCGCTGAGGTCGTCAATACCAAGAAGACTCTTACTGGACTTCCTCCTCCTTCTCCTCCACCCTTCTAATCCTGGCCTACATGACTGACTCCAACTGAAAGCCCCACACGCCAGAGGTGGGAGCCAAAAGCACTGTGAGATTCAAAAAAGACCACCTGCTCATCGAACTAAATTGCACTCACTCAAGGCAATGGGGAACAGAGAGAATGAAAAGGAGGGGAGCGAGAGAAAAAAAATAAGTACGAATAAAAAGAAAGACAAGTCACTGCTCTCCCTGTGTGATCTTGGCAGACAAAAGAACAAATTGCATTTCTGCGTCATGGTACCCGAGGGTCAAAATCGGCATAGGGTCCCTCTCAGTACTGTTTGTGTACGAACATGCTGATAACGGTTCCATCAATTCCCACAAGAGAGCCAGAGAGGTGCACAGGCCTACTTTTCAGCCTTTCATCTTGGCTTCTTTTGTATTCCGCTACACTCTGTTGTCTCTCTCCTCTATTTGGCAGAATTGACTGTTATTATTCCAAACAGCATTATCTTTATTAATGCCACAGGTCTCAGGACTGAGCACTCCCCGGGAGCTGGGTCTGGACAGAGCTGCAACCAATCTCCCTAGATAAAAGCTCAGCGGAGAGCTGTATGCAAGCCAGACAGCTCCAACAGGCCTTCATCCTCCCTCCTCATTCTCAGAGAGAGGTATAGGCCCTACAAAGACTAAGAGTTGGCTTTAATCTTAGCACTTTCAGACAGAAACATTTGAACTGAGATCAGCTCTCTGGGAGGCTATCAGAAGCCACCGGTCACAACAAACAAATCATATTTTAGTAAATACATGAAATAATATTTGAAAGTTGTAAAAAGAAAATTATCCACTATGACCAAGTTTTGAAAACCTGGATATTGATGGAAAGGCTCTGGAGTCACAAACTGTTCAGGCTATATAAGTCATGAAACTTTATCTTCTGGTGCTACGGTTTATGAGTGTGCCCTCCATTTTTACTATGGCTTATTTTGTTGGTGGCTCGTATTGGACTTGGAGCTGAGGCGGTTTCCCGAAGTCAGCCATGCATGACGAGTTATTCTAAAGGTGGTGTGGAGAGCTGACGTGTGGCCAGGCCGGGCCAGGGCAGCGGCTGGGGTCTCGGCTTAGTGCCTCAAGCCCCTCGCTCCAGTGGTCACACAGCATCAGCTCCCGGCCCGAGCCCGGACACTGATTTATGGGACAGGGGGATTACCATCAAACCAGCCGTGAGGACCACCCAGATGGTGGCACAGGACGACAGCCGCACAAACAGACACAGGCACACACATTCAAATATACTAAATATATTCACACAAGCACTAACATTGACCTTTTTACACAGATACCCACAGAAATCCAGACTTAAACAAATAGTGACTTGAACGCAAGCAAAAGCGTTGCTATATAAGATGTTAAAGACTAAAACCCTCTGGAAATAAACAAGCATGAAAAGCTGCACATGCCATTTGTAATGACTCTGTTAACCACTCAAGTGCAGTGGGAGGGATTAGTTTGCTGAGGCTTCCTCATTACCACAAAGCGAGGGAGCCAACTTTGCTCATCAGGGTTCATATGTATCTACAGGATGTGCCGGGTTAGAAGTAATTCCTCTCAATCACGTCATACCTTTTCTCTTTTTTCTCACTTCAGTTTGCAAAATGCATAATTGAAGAGTGACGACTCTAATTTTCTATCTCAACTGACCCAGGTCCAAAACAAGAATGTTCCATGTAGTTACAGATGGACAGCTCAAATCCTGTCTTTCACCAAAACCTTTGTAAATTCTCTGAAGTTGGTGACATTCAACTTGACGACAATGAACAATTCACTTTCCACCATTGCTCGATAAAAGGTCTGGACACATCTCACTTTCATTCCAAATGCATTTACCATCCTAATACTTTTCCATCAAGTCAAATTTTCATCCAAGAACACGTGCAAATACACTGAGCAAGGGAGGAGAAAAAAAGGAAGAAAAGCACATATTTCTCGCTTGCCAGGGCGCAGTAGAGCTCAACCTCAAGGCACCAGTTGGATGAGCTGAACAATAAGAGTCAATGACAAATCGGACGTGGTGCATTCCTTGGGCAAACACTCACTTCATAAAGGGAGACGGGTAGGCAAACACTCACCTGCCCTAAGCTAATAACTCTTGTGAGGGCAAACACAAAAACACACACACACACACACACACACACACACACACACACACACACACACACACACACACACGCACACACTTGAGCTTCGATATGTTGAGACAATGATGGGAATCAAACTGCTCAAAATTGCGTTAATATATAGAGAAAGGACCACATTTCATCTTAGAGAGCTGTTTTTTGTACCGAAATCATAGCAATGAGAAATGTGTCTCTTCGTACTTAGGTACCGAGCTATGTGTAGTGTGGAAATAGACTGGTACACATCTATAATGTATATGGTAGGCTCGCTATGTTTAGGGTTTCTCTTAATCATTGCATTGCAAAACTAAACAGAAATTGAGATATTTTAACTAACCATCACAACGGCTGCAGGAAGAAAAGTTAGAATGCTTATACAAAATGTATTTTATACTAAGCAGCACATTATAAACCACATGTCTGTACGAAGCCTCCTTTAAGTGTCCATTTCTGATTGTGTGTTTAAAAATGTCGACATGCTTGTGTGCCGGGAAATCATCAATGACTGTAACTATTTTTTTAATGAATTACTTAATTACGTTTTCCCCTTGGGCATTCTTTCCCAGAAGAGTAGAGCAAAGCTCTAGTGACAGCAGCGCTTCTCTCAGTGGGATGCACCCTCAACACTTCCTGACCATGTGACTTCCTTTCAGCTGCCTTTTGATTGGACGCTCAGAGGCGACAAGGATGAAGAGAAGAGGGGGCGGTTGTGGCGGGGAGCTGGTTGGCAGCGGACACATGAGAGAAAACAAATTCCTGCCCCATTGCCATGGAGATGAGTCAACAGCAGGTTGGGGGGGAGCAGAGAAGGCCGGGGGTTGTGGGGCACTGGCTGACCTGCTGTAGTTAACAATTCATCCCCGTATCCGGCTCCCAAATGATTGGGCAAACACGGAGTGCTGCGGAGTCAAAAGGGCCCCGAGGGGCTGAGAGAGGGGCATCACCCTGGGGTGACATGCTGACAGGCACACACTGGTTGGTAGAGGGTGGACCAGCTGAATGAGAGAGTAAGGGATTGGGGGCACCAGTGGGGAGGAAGGGGGGCTGATGGGATGTGGGAGAGGGGCTAAATACATTGAGTACTGCAGGCTACAGCACAGTCCCAACACAGTACTGATGGCTGTGCCTTTAAAACGCTGTGTAATTAAATGGTTTGAGTTAAAAAGCCATTTTCAGGATGAGAACAATCTCTTTGGTACATCACAACAAATACATTCTTCATGTTAAGCTAAATAATTCATATTTGGCTCCCAGTTGTGACAATAGTTTCGTGAGATATATTAGCCTAAAAAATAGTAACACTAAAAGTCTCTGGCATATGTCCGCTTTGTTACAGATAGTGAAAACATTCAACGCACCTGGGTGAGCTGCAAGAGCTGGAAGGTAAAACACCACTGGACACATTTTCTTTGGAGAATGTTGAATAAGAATACAACATCACCTTAGGGCAGCTAAGCCGGGACTCATGGTTAAGCCCACGGCCATAGTGCGCTTGTGGTGTTTTAGTTCTCTCATGTAAACTTCTGCTGAGACTATTTGCAGTCTTTAGAAAATATAGGAATTATGTAAGAAATATAGGCTACTCACCAGAAATTCCCTGGGAAGCAATTAAAGCTTGACATCTCAGTCCGAGAATTTGGATTCCTTCACTGTGAAAAAAAAATCAAAAGAGGAAAAACGTCACTTCATAAAACTACAGCATATAGTATTCCATTGCTATATCTGCTTAACTCTTAACTCCATTTGTTCAGCTGGGTTCATTTAGGTAAAACAGTGTTAGGGCATGTAATATGAGGCACGAATGGAAAATGGTTCAAAGTCTCAACCCACAGGACCAGGTTCCTAAACATTGACCACTTTACATTGAAGCAGAGCGGCGCTTAACAATAATGGGTCAGGGACAGAAATAACAGACGGGCGACGGGCGGAATGTCACATCATACAGAAGAAGAACCACAAAGCTTGAACACTGTTCTTATAAAAGGCTAGAATTGATGTAGTGTAAGGTTTTCTCTCAGTCAGCATACGCTGTCACTTCATGCACTGTCATGGCTTGGTTTGCTCCCGAGTGTGGCAAACCAAATCCCAATATCCAATTGGCCATCTTATTTTGAGGGTTGAAATGCCACCATTACAACAGACCATTCACTGGGCAGCGGTGGAAGGAGGGTGTGTTAGCAGAGAGGACCTGTAACTGGTTCTCCACTGCTACCAACGTCAGAGTACAGGGTGTTCATAAACACCGTTTAAGCGTGTCATTCCTTTAGTGGGAATTGGTATCCCTTCTATAATAATCCACCCAACCAATCTCATAAATGAAAAACAGGACTGCATCATTTATAATGTGTCTGTCAGAAAAAAAAAGAGAGGAGAGAAAGGAACAAAAACAGGGGAAAAAAGTAGGATCGTGATAAAAATAGCAGATGTTGAGAGTCACTTCTCGAAAGGTGTGTCATTCAGGGAGTTTGGGACGAACTTTTGGCCGCGGCTGAGCTCTAAATTTAGCATATTTACTAAAATAAAAAGTGAGTTCAGTCGCTGGCACTGAAACTTTCTCCTCCCCGTTTATGACCTCAGTGGTGCAGCCGGCGTCACTCATGACGAAATACAAACCATATAAAACAACAAAAAAAGACCTCCTCAAATACTCTGAGTACACGAGGAAACAACCGCAATTTAATGTTCCCCCGTAAATAATCTTATTATGGCAATCCAAGTCCAGATCAACAGAATAATTTGGTTTTGCACATTCTAAATTTAGAACAGAGTTTGGGCATGAATTACCTTTTACATAACAACTTTTAACAGAACAGTCTCTTGTTTGATATGCAGAAATTGAGAACTAAACTAACTTCACTTTCTACGATTGCACACTTGACCGTACACAAATGAAAGGGAATAAAGGACGTATGAGGATGGCTACTGTGTTTGTTAACTGTACTCATACATGCCGATGAGCCTGTGTGTGGCAGGCTGGGGAGGATGCCCCAGGGCCAGGCTGAGGAGTAAGTGAAGCAGAAGTCCCATCTAAGCTCTAAAGCATGCGAGTATCAGGCCTGTAACTAAAACACAAGCATAAACATAGGCGATGTTAGGGATTACACCCTGCCATACCGCCGCAGGAAATCACAGACAGCGCAGGTGTAACCATCACCACCGACACATTCTTCCCCATCTCCGCTCTGCCAGTGGAGGTCTGACGGACAGCTCATCATCTACCCTCGTTGGCTGTGTGAAACTTGTGTAAACATCTGCAGGCGTTTGTGTGTCTGTGTGCGCGTGTGGAGTGGGAGCCACAGGTGAGGAGGACACACACACACACACACACACAAACACAAAAGGATTACAATGGCCTAATGTCATGTCAAAGAAGCCTTCCAGCACAATACCACACACTCTACAAATCTTCCCTTCCGAGAAACTGTTTTATTGATTATATTTCATATTATTTGTCTCACTTTCCTTTGAGAGTTGAATCTGATCTGAGACTTCAATTTTGAAAAAAAATAGTTGCTACTGTCGTAGCAATAATTTAAAGAGCTGCACAAAACTAGGATGTTTTTAAATGTTTTCTAGAGAATAATTTAGATTTAGCGAGAGCAGCAGGCATGAAGGGAGAGACTGTACATTTCCTCAGTAAACAGCACCCTCTAGAGCAACACCATACATACAGTCCTGCACCTCTCTCTTATTGTTGCTGCCTGTCTTTTCATAAACAGCAGAAAATCATATGACTCATTAGTGAGAAGTACTTTATGTAGAAATACCCCAAAAAACTGTTGATAGCTAAAATGAGAAAATCAGACAACCTCCCAGGTTTATGGATATTTATAAGCAGGTTGTCTTATTTCTGAGCCACATATGAAGAATTACAGAGGTGAGGTCGAACCACTCATTTTCCCAGTGTGAGTTGATAATGAGGAAGGCCATTATTAAGATGTTGGCTTTAATCGTGTGCAGGGTTATTAGGGGCGGTTTACTGTACACAAGAGAGATTAACATAGGCCACGCATGACGGAAAGAGCTGAGGAGGCCAACGATAAGCCAGCTACCCACAACCGTGAAGCGGGCTGAGAAATATGAGCGCACAGTAGGACATGAAACCCAGCAAGACAAACCTCTCCCTCTCTCTCTCTCTCTCCCTCTGCCTCGTTCGCCCTCACTCTCTTTTCGCGTCAAATCATGTTACACAACCACAAAGGAATGCCTCGTATATCAGAGACAGATTTAAAACAAGCGGAAAGAAAAAGAACATTAAAGAGAGGATCGCAGAGGGATCTATAGAAGCAGTGGGTGTTGTTTGGTTCCTTTCTGCTTGTATAAAAGGACAACATGGCAGGGAGCTTGGCAGTACTAGAAAGGCACACTGCAGTGACACACAAGTCCAGACACATACGCACCTAACTACTTCACACATGCTTACATAAACTAAATCAGCCTGAGACACACTTGTGTGCACCAACCAGGGAGCACTACACGCTTCCTCTATATTTTTCCATGCCATTAATAAAAATAGACATTGTACTGTTTCGATACATTTTGTTGGAATTTAGGGAGCACTTGGAAATCCATCATTTTATGAGCTTTCAAACTTTCCCACCGAATTCCCACCCCTTTATTTTCCGTGCCTTTGACCCAAATACATTAAAGTAGCACTCAATTAGGACGGCACACTCGTATGCTACTTAAACAAGACATACAGCACCCACCACCCATATTAATGAGACCCATGTTTTAAAAAAGTATATTTCCTGCAAATGTAGACAGCGAAAGTCTTGCATTAAATACAATTAAAAGAGAAAAAGTGTTAAAGTTGGGAACTGAGGGCAAAACTGAGCTGAACTCTCTCGGTTTCATCAGATTGATCCACACTTTTTATAAACCCTCCACGGCTAAAGCACAGATTTGATCTTTGTCAATATTATGCTGGTCTGTGTTGCTTTATCTCATTCAGTTGCACAACTAATAAACCACAAAAACCTGAGATGAAAACGAACATTTCACAAGCACGGTCTGACTGCATTGAGAGAAGGGGAGTACGTGTGCGCGCGCGTGTGTGTGCGCGCGTGTGTGTGTGTGTGTGTGTGTGTGTGTGTGTGTTTATCTATGTGTATATCGAGTTAGCAGAAGGTCATAGTGGTGAAGTATTAGAGCACTGTTTGCTCTCTTCCATGTACTCTTGGGGACCAGCCTGTTTGAGAGTTTGAACAGTGACGTGTGAAACCCGTAAAAACAGGACATAGCGCCGCTCTGTTTGCTTAAGAACACCCAAAGAATGAACTGCCATTACAAAACAAATCCCTCAGCCTGCATTCCTCCTGTCCATCAAATCCTACCTGTTGAACAAGATATGACACAGAGCGGAAAAGGTAGTTACAAGAAGATCTACTTCGTGGGGGGAGGACTTGTAATTTGTTCAAAAGTTGTCAGCTCTCTGGTCTTCATATCTGACCCGAGGAAAGAGGAAACGCATGCACAAGTTTGCATATCCTCTTTCCCTCTCTCCTCTGAGTATGAATATGTGCAAACAATAACAGAGACATAACATAGTTTTTAAGCATCCATTCATCACCAAGAACCCTAATTGGAAATAATGGAAATATTGTCGATATTTACATTGTACTTCATATATTTAATTTTGTATAAATTGTTTGACAGAATTCAGGAATAAATTGATGAAGTTACTTCAATTTTGAGAGTGGCTTTTGCTTATGATCATTATGTTAAACCACAGAATTACAGTTGGACTTAATTACACTTTGGTGCACCAAGCTAGAGCTGCATGCAATAATTAAAACTAAAATTAACTATTGAATCAAACAACATCCAACACACAATATTAATGTATTGCAGGTTATAAAATATGGTGATTTGTTTGATAGCATTGTAAAATGAATAACTTTGGATTGTTAGGCAGATGGTGTCACCCTGAGCTCGGGGAAATTGAAATGGTTTTGTCACTATTTTCTGACATTTTCTACACTAAATAGGGAAAAAGATAATCAACGGATTAGGGCAGTAATTAGTGATTTATTTATTTTTCTTGTTTAATCCGCCTTTTTTTTATTTTTATTTATTTTAGATTAACTGATTAATTGTTTGGTTCAGAACACATGTGAAAAATGTGAAACTGTCATTCACAATTCAAGGTGACTGTTTTAAATCTTTTCATGTTCAAAACCACAAACACTATTTAATTTACTATAATACAAGATAAGTGGGAACAGAAAATGCTCACATTTGAAAAGCTTACAATTGTTTGCTATTTTACATTGAAAATTATCAATCAATTATTAAAATAGGAGCCAATTACTTAATCCTGAAAATCCGTGTCATTATTATCGCAAGACAGTATGATGCAATTTATGAGCTTCCTCATAAATTGCATCTAACGTTTTGAAACACCGAAGGCAGCCCTGCTGTCAACGGCTGCCTTCTGTCCAGTATCTGTTATATGAAACATTTTAATGATGTTTTCAGCAGAGATGCCCACCTTGCCCTTATGTAACATGTGTTTCAGCCCATGAAAACAAACTGATGGATCCGATAGTAAAACTGGGGTGACACTGGGTGGAAATCCATCAATTCGAACATATGAAAGGGGAAAGAGGCACCACAAGATTCCAGCCCCCTCCCCTCCCTGCCATCATCCTCGTATCAGAGGAGCCATTGGGAGAACTGGATGTGATTTGTATGTGTGTTTTTGAAGAGGGGTGCTCATAAACAGCCATGAAAGGGGCCCCTCTATTCAGCCCGCAAGCAAAGATGCGCTTCATTGGGCCGGTCTTTTGTTTTCCGCTGTTCACAAAACCTTAAGCACAGAAAAAAAGGGGTTGATTCTCTCGATGTGTGCTGGCCCAAATGATGCCATTAGATTGGTGCCCGCTATGGGTGAAAAAGGCTTCAGTAGCGCTTGAAGTGATTTAAAAGATGCAGGAGAGAGCTGCCTGCAAATCCTGTTTGGGAATAACACTGGAGGAGAATGGGGAGGCAAAATGCCAAGCTCGTAATCATTCTATAGTATGCAAAAATGCTCTCAACTCCATGAGTGCCGTGGATGTTAAAACAAAAGATGCGGAACATTCCTTTGTCACGTGATGAGGGTCAATGTGCTGCGGTAGTGCGTGGGGTCAGGAAGTTCACCATAGTTCCCACGCTGCCTCACACCATAAGATTACGGTGAATGCCTGTAACACTCTTCATTATTTGCAAGAGGGATTTTGTTTCCGGAAGGGTCCGGCGCCCAAGTACTGTCACAGGGATGAGCCATCAGAAAAAAAATATATACAGGACTTCCTCTTCAGCATGACAAGGCTAACACACCAAAAAAAACTTTCCAAGACAGTATGTCACGTACGCTAATGATGTCACAGTGAAACAATTACTTAACAGGACAGGTATGCTATCTGTTGATAGTTACACTATAATGAACATGACAGTGCCGCAAGCAGGTGATAGTGTGACAATGACACCCAGCCAATGGCATTGTGCAGGGCATGTCATCATGGTGCCCGCTCGCCGACAGCAACCTAATAGGCATGAGAACCTCGCAGTGTCAACAAAAGGGACAGTGCCAAACAAAACCACTTGTTGTGAGTGAGAGGGCTCCTGAACAGGCTAGGTCCGGTTCCACTCTGCTCAGCCTTCATTTCCATTATTTCCATTTCCATTTTCTCCTTGACATCTCAGCTATCAGGATGAACATTTCGTGTTTGTTTTCTCTCACAAATGATGCGCTATTTTCATTAGCCAACCACGCATACTCTCAGATGACCTTTTCAGTGGTTTAATTATTTAATTCTGTTTCTTTGTATTGTTTAGACTCTTTTGTTGTTGCCGTTGGCCAGTAAAGGACTGACAATTATAATTATAACATTTAGGAATAATGAGCAGGTAGGTAAAAGTTATCAGTTATTATTATATTATTACATTAGTGGTTATATGATTATTGACCTGTAATTAGTCTCAGAAGTACTTGAAGTACTCATTCCACAGGGCCTGAAAATTACAATCATAAAAAATCATTAAATGCAAAAGTGCCGTAATATTATTATCTGTAAAAACATCATTACAAATCGGTATAAACACCAGGTGAGCAGACAGTGAGTTGGTTGGAGAAATTCAGTTTGCCTGCAAAAATATATCACCTCTGATTGCACACGACAGGGTTGTCAAATGCACTGAATACCTCACTTATCAGTGCTCGTTAGTAACTCAGTTTGAGATAAAGCTTCTGCTGTAGACTACAGTCATCTCTGGGACGTATGGACAGTAACTTTATGTGGACACACTGTTTTCTTCGCAACAGGCATTCATATCTACAGGAAAGGATACTGAATGAACCAACTCTTGAATTCCACTACAAGGAACTAACTAATGCTGAGCCCTGCAAGGAAGCTTAAGCATTAAGCAGAAAGGCTGCGAGGAGAAATTTAAACTCGATACCACAGCATTAATGTTTCCCAAATACTGTATGGTATGTAATAATACAATGAAAAACACAATAAACTACTCAGCAAAATCTACGTTTATGAGAATGACATGGTATTTTAATCTTCCGGAAAGGAAAGCAACCACACTAGATTACAGTAATCAATCAAACTCATCGTAGAGTGTTGCCAAAATATTCTGAACATACACGATGCATGTTCTTTAAAATAAAAAATAAAAAAACACAATTTGTCATGTCAAAAAAAACATTGACAAATGTGTCCATCAGTCTAACAATGAGATGAGCCTCTGTTATTGTAATTCCAATATTACTCGTGACATCCAACACTTAAATCATTCATCCTGGGTTTTAATCCGACGGAAACCTCCAGTTCTGTCAAGTCAAGCCAATGGGGAAGTGTTGTAAAACTTGCATCTCTCTACTGGCCAGCAGCGGGGCCAGACTGCCCTGGTTGCAAAAAGAAGTCTGATTGTACGGACCCTACTGCTCACTTGATTTATTACCTCAGTAAACATGGTAAACATTAGTTTATGGTCTCGATCGCCAGTTTCACGTTCCTTCGGCGGACACATTTACATGTTGTATGTCAAATCATAACTGATTCAAGACAATATGTGGTTTAATTATCTGGCAGTAGATTATGCGTTTGGTCGTGCGTGTGTAGGTTCAGGTGTGTGTGCACACCTGTCTGTCCGTCCACGGCTAATCTTGATTACTACTGGACCCATCAGCCTAATACTGTTTGAGGCTGATTTATGACTATATGCTCAAGGACTTCTCGTGGTTGCAGTGATTCAGAGTTTTTGAAAAACACATTTTATTGACTGTTCTATACCACCATTCACTGCTGACTCCTCACTCCTCCCAACTGGCTGGTATGGGGCCGCAAGTGATCAACAACTGCTTCAGTTTGGAATCTTGTTTCCGCTAGGGATTAGGAATTGATCCAGTCCAGATTTGCAGAAAATATGCAGTGTAGGTTACAGTTTGCCTATGAATAAACACTGCAAAAATACTCCTCAATATACCAAAGAAGTTCCCATGTCTTGCTTCCCAGCTGCCGGACAAAAGTTAAGTGAAAGTCTGTGGGATTACAAACCGGTCTCTGGACAGAGCCAGAGTGCAACCGACTCTTCTCAGGCGAAACTAGGTGAAACTATAACTGGTGTAGAACCTAGAGGCCATGATGTCAGTGGAAGTCTTTACCAGGATGCTTGATATGGCTCCTGTGGGCTCCTGCTGATAAGATTGAGGAGCAGGTCATTAGGAGACCCTCAGCCAACTGCTTGTTGGCTAACAATGCTGCCTCAGTCTCAGCTATCAGGCCATCTCCCCACAGACCTCATGTGGGCTAGCCGGACAAAGGTAATCAGGTCTGTCAGAATGCAACCAGCTCTTCTTGCAGGAAACCATTAACCGCCATCTCCACCCTATAAAGCTTTTTTTCTACTGAGCATACAGGATAGAAACTTGTGCATGAACACATTTTAGCATTTTTATTGGTCGTAAAAACTAAATTCTGATGGTAGCCGGGCACTTTTGCGAGGATTCACGTTGTGCTTTGTGTCAAGCAAACATTCCCCACTTGTCCTCTCTTAAGTGACCCTCCTTGCACAAGCATCGCCACAGACTCTCTGTCGAACCGGTTGGTGGAGAAATCACTGTTCGTTGTGATGCCTGTTGTCATGGATGCACCCAGGTGCTGCTCACGACCCAACGCAAAAAAATCAGAAAGCCAAGGCGCTCACTAATCCTTCTCCATACCAAAGTGTGTCAATAATCAGGAATGCACTGCCTAAACTAAACCATTGTTCCTCTGCCAAGAAAATCACAAATATAAGCACTGACACTGCCTCTGGGCACTGCCGTCTCTGGGACTAGAAAAGAAATGAACTGAAGAGAAACAACAAGATTCAGAGATGGAGGCTTTGAAACCTCTCCAGACAGCTTATTACTGTCTAAATCATAAAAAACTTTATACTACAGTGCGTGGGGGGGGGGGTGTAGTGTTGTCCTGTTGGGGATTGACTAAAGCTGAGTAGTCGCTTTTCTTTTTATACAGTCGGACAAAGTCAGAGCTCCTGAGAAGACCAGCTGCTGTCAACAGTTGGAAGGCTTTGAACTAGCACTAAGTCCTGAGACAGCAGGAAATATCCTCTTCACTTCTTTGAACTCAGCCCCATTAGAGATCAATTCAGAACATAAAATGTAATAGAAAAATAATCTCACAAGGATTTATACAGACGCCCTTTACAATAGCGTCTGATCTTTGTGGACAAAAGCCACCAAACAGAACCAGGGGTTACCTGCTGTTCATCTACCATGGAGTACATTTTTATTACTTTGCTCCTGAGAATGGTATGTGGCAAGTTGCCTTGTTCAGAATGACCGGGGACTCTCTAAAAGGCATTAGTCTCCTGTGCCATTATTCTTATGGATCTTACTTTTAGGTTGGTTGAATGCTAGCTGACATGTTAAAGAGTCATCTTGACATAAAGCAGCAGCAGCAACAACTGTCTTACACAAAACCACAGCTCATACTTTAAGATCAGACATGCAGACATGAGTACTTTTGAGTGCATCATATGTAAGACAAGACAATAGCTTGCCTGTTGTCTCGCTTTCTCCTCTGTGTGTGTGTGTGTGTGTGTGTGATTTTGAATGTTGCGGTATGACAGCACAGAGACGCGCAGAACCAGGCAAACGGATGCGGCCAGAGTGGTGAGACCATCGTGGAACGCCCCAGCCCTGAAAAGGTCCTCCTGAGAGCTTTATTGTGTGGGGCGGCTAGCCGCAGCAAGTTCTATTTCCCCGAGATGCAAGGTCTCGCTGCAAGCCTCAACAATGAGCATCGTTGTCGTGCAACACTATTATCTTTTTTGCACATTACTGTATATGACAGGAGAGGGGAGTGTGTCGAAGAGCCCATTTAATGAGCTCCAGGTATGTGCTTGTCATAAAATGAGAAACTAATTCAAACATCTGCAGAGCTGAGCTCATGTGCCTTCATTTGAAAAGCTGCTTCTACAGAAAATTATTTTACCAGTTTTAGCACTGCGGAAAATGTAGTCAACAAAATCTGATCTCAAATATAGTATCACAAAACACCTTGCGATATTAAATTGAAATCTTTGGGGACCAACGTATATTTAAAACTGTGTGTACACATTTTTTCGTTTGCCCCAAACTATAAATTAAATGCTTTTTTCTTTGGGTTCACAATTACAAGTGAAATAGGGCTTGAAAGCAAAGGTTATATGGATGCACATTTTACATTGGGGCAGAATTTTGTTAGTCTTTTTGGTAGTTTAGAGACTTTAACCATAGAAGTGGCTATATGTTCATTGTGGACTTAAAACAAAAATAAACGACAAAAAAACGTCTTCAACTTCAGGTTGTTTTTTCCACAGCTGGTGTGTTTTAGGTGTCAATCCGACCATGCACACCACAACAAAGAAGACAGAGGCACACTTTTTCAAGAAGTCTTAAATCAATGGAATTTCTCTCATCTGTACAAATAAAACTCAAACGTTCCAGAGACTGATTGAATCATCTATACTTGGTGCAAATGCACCCTGAGGAGCTAAAAACACAGATCATCTTGTTAAGTCAACAGGTCAAAGACAATCAGAGGCAGAAACACTTGACCCGCTCTGCTAGATTACAGCTCAACCTGAACTTGACCCTTTTGTCACCTGGTTTGAGAGCCTGCATTTTAGATGGAGCTGGTTGGTTGAGGATCATCTGACCCCAGACATGTAGAACTTGGCCCTCCTCTCTTGGCAAGTGCTCACTTGTCCTGATGTCATGTGTCTAATTGCTCACGGTGCGTGGGATGTGAAGTCTGATATAAGGTACATTGTTGACTGTGTGCGCGAGCTTGTGTATGTCATCAGGAGCCAAGCTAACACTCGCCTGCAGCAACACACACACACACACACTCATGTCTTCACCCGCCACAACCTATCATTACCGCTGTCACGTAGCCACCTCCGCAGCGGGCCTCACAAGCCCCGACAACCACCGGCACACACACCTGGAGGGCCAAACACTTAGTTCCCAGCCCTGTGCTTTGTACACACACACACACACACACAGACACACACACAGACACACACACAGACACACACACACACACACACACACACACACACACACACACACACACACACCTATTCATATCCTGCAGCCTCAGCTTCTACCTAGCCCCTCCCATTCGCTGTAAAGTATGTCTCACTTTTCTATCTCCCAGACCACAAATACTTTGGTGCCATTTCATTTATTTCCTTTGTTATCATTTTCCACACCAGCTGAGTGAAACAGCACACAAACTGCAGAGCCAGGTTGGCAGCTGCATCCAGGCCGCTCCTGTGACTAGACAAACAACAGGCCACAGTATGTGTTTGAGAGCAAACACAGTACGGAGAAATGGATTCTGAGAAGTTGAACGGTGCAATTCAACAAAAGAAAAAGGAACTCTCCAATACAGTTTCGGCTGAGCAGATTTTTATTCTACAAACCCGATATTTAACTGCTATGTCCTCTCCCCTCGCATGTTTCTTCATCTATGTTTGCTTGAGCCAGGGCAACTTCAGAGTGTACACGGTTGAAAGAACACTGAGCAAACATGTGGCTGACGTTGCACACCTGAGCCCAGCCTGCCTGCCACACATGCGTGACCTTTACAAAAGCCTTCACCGTGACAAATCAGAAAGAAGAAAAACTTTGGATGATCCCAGGCTGCAAGTTTAGGGCAGCTCAGTACAAACAGACACTTGAGTCCGAATGAATTGAAAGAACAATGGGGGGGCCACTGGAACGTGCTACCCCAATAGACGTCTTTGAAAAAGACGAGAATTACTGTGGTGTTTGCCCTCTTTTGTCATGTTACAAGGTTGGCTTGGGCCTGTGCTTGCTCTGCACCCTTTTCTATTCAGCGAAGGCTTAGCGTGTAGCAGGTTATTCTGAAAGGTGTGTGGAACCTGAAACCCACAGTCTTTAGAAGCAAACTGTGCAAATGGAGAATCCTGAAAAACAGCATGTCACATGCTGCAGGCTTAGATTTCAAGAAACCAAATGCAGATTATCTAGAAAATCTTTCAAGGACCATGAACATGAACGGGTTTCCTTTAAAATTAGCAAGTGCAGCATGCTGTGTAATGGCATGTGTATATAAGATACACAGTATAGTTTGCAGAGCATGTAGAGAAGTGAAGAAAAAAAGAGAACTGACACCCTCTTTACTAGAAAGGTAATTCTGCTTTCCTCATTCCTCATGAAACATGGGTATGATCTCTTTCCCCCTAAATAATAGTTTTGTCAGTATTTCAGTTGTATTATGGGTAATGTAGGGTTTTGAAAAATTATTGTGGAATATAACACAATATTTCTGGTTCTGCTGCATCAGCTTTGATTCCTTTTTCGTATTTGTCCATTGTTAGTCTAATAACATAGTGTAGGAGTGCAATGCTAAATCGGTGTAGCACTCTTTTAAAACAAGTCAGGTTCCCATGGGTAGATTGCAACATACATTCATACTAGCTGTTAAAGATGCATGGGCAATATGAGGCTTACCTCTTTTTGTCTACCTTATTTCTGTAACCTACACTTGTGTGTGTGCGTGAGTTTCCTATGTGCGTGTATGTGCTTGTGTCGAATGACCTCATCAAACCCAAGAATATACAGCAGAGGGGTCTGGGGAACATCAGGTTTGAGATACGCCACAGAGCGCTGATGGTCTCTCCCCGCTTCATTTACATACAACAATATACAGGTCCACAGCCCACTCCCAAACACACATACACAAACCATTCATGGCATGTTAAACTCAATCTCACTCAGAGCGCGTCTGCGCACGAGTGTGTGCATGTATGCGTTTGTTTGTAAGCGGGCTGAAGAAAGGGCATGGTTCCCAAAAAACATGTCATCTGAATTTAGTATGGTGAGAGAGTGTGTTTTAGAGGCATATAGTGAGATGGCACAATGGTTTTGTGTCTCAAAATCAGTTGAGCACGTCTATATTTCCCTTTGTTTCTGTAACTGGCATGCACAGGACAAACTATTGTGTATACGTATTCCTTCACCAATCTGCTGTTAGAGACACCGTCAGAGGCACAGTGATTTCCATACTTGCCAACCTTGAAACCTATGACTTCAAAACCACAGAGAGGGGTCTGGGGTCTTCACCCAGGAAAATGTAAGTTTCAGAGACTTTTTTTCCTGTATCGTGGTGACTTATAGAGAATAAAAATAATAAGAACACTGACGCAGCAGATTTGACACAATGCATGCCCCTTTGCCTTAAAACTGTCCTTGAGAAACCAGAATTCTTCTTTCCAAAATGTCTGATATTTCTTTCTCTCAGTACTCTCCATCTCTCCGTCTCTCACTCGCTGAGGAGGACGAGGTGCGAGCGGGTGTGCAAGTGTAGCTGTATTGTTGTCCGGGTGGAAACAGAAGACTTTAAGAGTCGTGGGGCTTATGCACACTGTACATAGCGAAAAGGAAAATGTCATAAATTGGGAGAAATAAGGGAGAAGTGTGATCCCAGGAAGAAACTGGAGGTGGGCAACAAAAACTGGAGTCTCCCTGGAAAATCGGGATGGTTGGCAAGTATGGTGATTGCTGTGAGAAATATGCAGAGCTGTCTCCTGTGAGAGAGCTTGGGGAATGATCTAGCCTTAGGATGTGTGTGTGTGCGTGTGTGTGAGTGTGTGTGTGCGCGTGTGTGTGTGTGTGTGCGTGTGTGTGTGTGTGTATACATGCAGAGGGCTCAGGCATGATCAAACAAAGCACATCCAGGTACAGTATGCCATCTGTACTTACCCCGGCCCCCAAAAATGTACTCCCCCACCCGCCCATTCTCCATCTCCATACAGAGTCCTCGCAGTATATGGAGTGTCAGAATGAAAGAGGCCTTGTCTAAGAGGTTAATCCTTGGGCGATTAGTCAACGCGTCTTGATTAAAAGCTGGCAATGCTGACACGCCCCCATCCCTCAACCCCACTCCCCCGGTGGAAATGGCAGCCCACAGGTGTCCATACAATGTGTCTCATTAGAAAAGAATGGATGGCAGAAGGTGGGTTGGGGGTGACTTTTATATGAGACAGCGGAGAGGAACGAGGCAGGAGCAGGGCCTGAACAATACCTCAAACAACTTGACAGCAGATGCAGGAATGCCAACATTGCAGCATTTTTCTTGTTGTTCTACAATGCATGAACGCTCTCTCCCATGCTGCAGTTATTTTAGCTTTTTTTTTGGAAAAAGTAGGAACCAAGAAAAGAAAGAGAGAGAGAGAGACTGAGAAGTGAAAGAGGTGGCACATATACTTTTGACAGATTATCCCCTAATCAGCCGGTGTTTTCTGTAAACACACGTTTTGAAGTGGAAGGATTGAGAGCAGAGACAGGTATTTCACCTAATCAGCCTCATACACCGTTGCTTTCCATCAACATAAATACCTCATCTTAGGGGTATTCCCATGCCAGGACATGCCAGCAATGACTACAATAACTTTGACGACACTGTACACATACTGGAACTTTCAGAGGGAGCACAAATAGTCACAAAGTGACAAATATACATATGTTTGAGTTGAAACAAAAGTCTGATGCTAAGCTTTTGAGTTGTTTTTTAAATTGTTTTCTTTACAATTGTCAATCCCATTAGTAAGTGTCACATTATGTGCATATTAAGAGTGAGGAGTGTTGTGTTTTAAAGGGAAGGTCAGAGCTTAAGGCCCTTATTTTCAACACGAAAGAGAAATATAAGGGCATTAAAAAAGCCTCTCTCATAAAATGAAAAACAAATAATTATTTAAAAAGAAATTGTAATGGTGTTTCTCACCGGCTTAGTCACAAATACTGATCAGTTTAGTTAATTACTATGTAACTGCGTAACTATCAGTGGCTTAATTCCTCCTTTGTCACTGTGAGTTTAAGCTATTTTTCTTAATCTGCTCCTAGTTAACCCGTGGCAGCTTGAGTATCAGGAAATGACCTTTGGCCCTGGGGACAGACTACTGTACTTCCCCAATCACATCCATCGTGTGCCTAACCTGCAATGAAAGCTCCAAGCGGGAGGGAGGGGTGTGTCTTTGGAGACCGGACACAGAGAGGAATCGCTTACCACTTTCCCCAAGAGACCCCAATGGAGTTACACAGAGGGGGGATTCAAATAACAATGGCAAGAGGGAGGGACTGTATGTTTCCTGAGATCACATGTTGTTAGGAAGACCACATCACTTGCCAACCAGTCAGCCAGGCCGGCTGTATGCAGAGGTCCACAGGGTGAGAACACACATGGTTTGAGTTTGGCTCTGTGTAGGACCGGGAGGAAAGAAGGGGCCTGGTAAGAGGAACCCTCCAATTCTCACTTCCTGCTTCTGCTGGAAACGTGATATGTGTGCCCGTCGTCCCCATCAACACAGAGCATAGTGTTCACCCGGCAGCCAAGGGGATGGCATGTTCATCCACAGGGCACCCCATCACACCGAATCAGCCTGTCAGCACCCTGAAACCCAGGCTGGTGTTCCCCTAACGAGCTGGTGGGGGATAAAGACAATCCCATGCAATCATGTTGTCAATCCTCTTGTGCCTCAAAGGCAGGTTAGGTGACATTTCTCTCTGCAGTAACCATTTTTCAAACAGAGGTCGATCATTATATCCGTCGAAGTTAAGTTTGAGAAGAAGTACTACTTTGTCAGCAGCAACACTAGAAAAAACAAACAATATCTTAAGTACCATAAGTAGAGCACTAAACATACAGTAGATAGATATTTACGGCTGATAATGAGAGTAGAAAGAGACGGTATACACGGGTGACGCATGGGGAGATTCCATAATTATAGGCTTTTGCAACCGTCTTGATTACCTTTACTACCTGAAAGCCAAATCAGTGTCACTTAACTGCTCCTGCAGGAAAGAACTCCAGCTGACCTCGCCGTCCCTCCTTGGCAGCAGAAGATAACTCAACATCAGAATACATCAGGTGACATTTGATCAGGTAAACATACCACACTGACAAAACCAATCAAAAGATGGCACATGTATGCACCAATGATCCACGTTTGAACTAATGACTAAGCGAAGCAGCTTTTGGGCAACAACAATAGTCGTGCGGGGCAGAGTGTGTACTGTTGTGTGTCCAAAGTGTGCTGTGTGTGTGTTTGCAAAGGCCCTATGCTCCATTGTTTATGCTCTGCTGTGTCTGGGTCAGCAGGGCTCTTGACTGAATTCTTGCCCCAGCATGCAGAAAGTTTTAACGGTGTTGTTGCAAGAGGAGGAATGATTACATTATAAAAATACACCACACCATATGTTCTGGTGAGAGCCCAAACCACACGATGACATACTGTAGAATCCTTCAACCCTGCTGCTGCACCTTACGAGCTGACACAGTCCCACCACGTCTTTGGGCGATCCACTCACCTGAAGTTATTTTCAGAAAAAGAACAGGATGGAAAAAATGGGAATGAAAGACATCACAAGGGAGAATGTGTGCTTAACAAAGGCTTTGGTTAGCTTAATGTCTGCTTTTCAATCATCCTCTGTCATGACCCCAGAATTGGCAAGTTTATAATCTCAGCAAACACATTAGCAGCTGATTTTAAGGATGTCCACACTTCTCCTTCCTTTTCTGCAAGACGTGCCAGTCAGTGCAATTAGCTAATGTGGTGTGGTTGGTGAGGGTGAAAACATGCTCCTCGGTCTTGACGACACAATTCAGCTACACAGTGAGCCACTGTGGGAAAGGTGCCAGCAGAGGGGACTAAATGCAAACTGTGGCTTTGGCAGCAAAGGTCATCAGCGCTACTTCACACATGCACAAACACGGCACAACCAACTTGAGATGGCTCCACAGCTTTTGCATACAACGTTGCTCCTTCTGTGTGAACCTTTCCCACACAAGTTTACCCTGGTGAGGAGCCAGCCGGTTACCTCGATCAGAACCTCGCCCTTTTTCTGCCCGTCTCCATTTCACTCTCTCTGTACTCTCCTTGTGTCTCATAACAAGACGGAGCATGCTCACTGTAAACCTCTTGGGGGGTGAAAGGGATTGGGAGATTAAATTTATTTTGAATTCCTTCCCCTAATGTGGCAATTACCCTCCCCCCCCCTCTCCCTCACCTCTTCTCTCCTCCCCAGCAGCAACAGCACAGAGCCTG
The DNA here is from genome assembly GCA_016806645.1 of Ophiodon elongatus. NCBI lineage: Eukaryota > Metazoa > Chordata > Actinopteri > Perciformes > Hexagrammidae > Ophiodon > Ophiodon elongatus. Next base: position 1,689,127 of record JACSYO010002129.1, read on the forward strand.
TTCCAAAGCACATCTCGTTAATGTTTTGTACACAGAAAGCAGTTCTTTCACCCCCAGCCGTATCTCAAACTTCACAGCAGAAAAGGTCTGCCACTCATTCAACTTAAGGTGGATTAGATGTACCTCTATTGCTGCAAAAATGTGTGCCGAGAATGAATTCCTCAGTTTGAGAAGGATAAGAAAAGATCCAACCGAAATCATTGCGGGTTCATTTATCACTTAATGTTGGATAATACAGACAGAACTACTGACTCTGGCTTTAAAATGGCTTTAAGGGTCACAGAAATGCATTTAAAATGCAATTATTAACGTGATGTAATGAGATCCTCGTTTGTTGCTAATTGATTTCTTGATGTGAGAGCCAAGCACCTTTTATAATGACATGTATACATGTATGTTTGTTCCTTTAACTTGAAGTAATACTGTTGACTGAAAAAACTCAGGGCTTCAAGTTAAACTAGTCTTGTGCTTTTCTTAATGAGACAAAAGTAAATGGCTAAAAGCTTTAAAACCATCTTAATCACACATTTTTGCTGCGTCATAAGCCAGGTCATTTGTGTCTAATCTTAGTAAGCAGATCAAAAACTGAGTGTGTGTGTGTGTCTGTGTGTGTGTGTGTGTGTGTGTGTTTGTTAGGTGTGCACGATGCTGCTGTGCCATTTCTTTTCTGCATCCAAGACAAAGGTCAGAAATGCCAAAGTCGCCAATGCTACAGTTACAAAAGAGTCCGATTGTGACGTCTGAAATCCCTGATCTAAACCACTTGTGTAACGAACCCAGCCGGGGATGTGAGATTCCTCGACTCAATTTTTGTGCCACTTTTCAACACTCAGTGTCTAACCTCTCAGAGGCAACACAGACTCTCCTTTGGTAAATGAATCCCACCAAAAGGCTCCATTTCCCTCTTTTCTTTGGTTGGAGGGCCAGTCACAACCCCCCTTTTCACTGCTATTTCACACATTCAATGCATCCAACATGGTCTCGTTTTCTATCAACTAAGCTTCTTAATTGACCGTTCTATATAGGGAGGGATTAGCAGATAAGAGGGGGTAAAGAAAGAGAGAAACCAAAACAAAAAGAGGAAGTAAACGGTCAGTTGGAGGGGGAGGGTGGCAGGACACCAAAGGATTACCCCTGTCATCTGTTCAGTGATAAAAATACATCTTCAGATGCGTGGGGAGACGGAGCAAAGACTTTGTGAGGCATCCAAGAAAAACGTGTGCTATCAGGCACTTCGGAGGCACCCTCTCTCCAGGAGAGAACAGAGGAAGGCCCCTGCAGTGAGGATTCAGTATTTCCTCCATCAGTAGCTACAGTTAAGACACTCTGAGGACCTGGAACTCTTTCTAAAGGCATGCCGTCGATTTTCTCTTACAATGTTTGGCCCATATCTCTACTGCTCTCTGTTTCTTTATGTTACTTTACACAGCTGCCCAGGGCCTACTCATGTACTGAATATCCACGTCATGCTGCAAAGTTCTTTCCATTGTCTGCCGAGTTGCCAGCATGTTCTATGATTTTAAACAAGGAAAGTCGGGTTGTAAAATAAGGTTCCATGCTGTTGCGAGATCTCCAAACTGTTTAGAGCAAAGCTGTAGAATGACTAAGTACAACGGGGACTGATATAGTCTATAACCTGTGAGTACACGCACACACACACACACACACGCGCGCGCACACACACAGAGTCACAAACTGCCAGCTGTGCCACTGACGTAGGTGGAGTCCGAGTATCAGGCCAACACAGGCCTTTATAATCGTGCTAGATTTATAGGTGTGGTGCCTTGTGTTCTATATCTAATTACAGATTTTTACAATGATAGCATGTTAGGTGAAATGCAATACAAGAGTGTAAGAACCACTGCTCTGACCTAGACTTAGCAGCCCATGAAGCCCTACCTTTTAATTTCACAATATAAAGTTTCAGCGAAAAGGGTTGATATGCTTCCTCCTCAGGGGAGAAGCGGTAATGTCACTGGTGGAAAAGCAGACAGGAAAGTCTTTTTTTTTTTTTTTTTTTATCTTTCAGTCTGTCATTTTCAGGCTTATCACTCCATTCTGTCTAAGCTCATTCTCTATTCCCCCCGTTCTCTCGTTCTCTTCCCCTTTCTCTCAAAAAAGGTGCACTTTTATCTTGTATTTGACAAACAAAAGGTGCCATTAAGTGGCATACCTTCTAACAATATTTCATTAAACAAGTATAAGTGGCCAAGTCTGACTCCAGGGAAATTCCAGCTGGGTATGACAGGGGCTGCGGGGTAGTGGGAGGGGCTTTGGTGGGGGTGAAGCAGTGCGAGAGGATGAAAGTCGAACTCCATCTCTTTTTGACGGATTGGTACAGACACAGGGTAACTTGACACGCTGTTCATTTGACCATGCTTTCCGTATGCACATATTGTATTAAAAATCCACAAGTGTTGGGAGAAGAGTCAAAAGAAAGGGCTCTTTCCTTTATTCAACAATACCTGAGCTGTCGGGGCTGATTTTTTGCTGCAAAAAAACATCTCGACGAGGGTAGAAAAATATACTCACCAACAGTCTCCAATGCCACTGATGATCTGCCGTGTACACAGAATCACACGTGGGCATATGCACACACACACACACACTTAAAGCAGCTAGTACATCTGTCAGTTGTCGTTATAATCTTCAATCTGACACCTGGCGATCAGCAAACACTTATAAAGCCATCAAGCAAGCAAATCCTGGTGATGTTGAAACCATGATAAAAAGGCGAAGTGGTGAGGCATATTTTCTAAAATTCAAACGTATTATTCAAAAGAGGCATGCAATTTACTCTTGGACAGAGTAAATGTAGCACACTCAAAAATATAAAAAATCTGCAATGAAATTCTCAGAAACAAAAACATGCTATTGTATTTGTCAGCAGTATTAAACATCACAATACATAAATCTGTGTTTCATAGTCTCCATGGGCTCTCACATTTGCAACGCAGATGTCCTGATTTAAGCATCCCAAGAACAAGGGAGACAAGACAAGGGACGTAAAAATGCATGCAGACGTTGGGGTTCGTAAAAACGGCAATGTGTTCAACACCAAAACTGTTTTATTTTCTAATACCGATACAGTGTCCTGGTGATTCAACACATACAGTAGGACATTAGATTGCACATTAAATAAAATACTGGATTCAGTCCAAGATGATTAGCAAAAAAAAAAAAAACAAAGACCACCCGTGTTTGCTCATATAAAAAAATGTGCCTCTCATGTCCAATCACGTATCATAGATCAGACTGTTTATGAGACAACCTGTAAAGACCAGAGGCAACGGCTCAGCCACATGTTTTACTGCTCTGTTTGAATAATCAGGTACAAGTAAAACAAACAGCTTCAGAAGGGATGTTTAGCAAGG